>JANBXA010000606.1:5702500-6422500 GCA_030556225.1 Cricetiscus sungorus | reverse complement strand
AGTTTGGAATGTCAATGAGAGAATGGGGATGATCAAAGATAGCCTTGAAAGGGAATCTGATACCTTTTCTAAAGATGAGAATCAAGTTCATCTTCAAAATGTCTACCACTTTCAGGATACTTAGGGCTCTAGGAAAAAGCAAGGTCTTCTGCATCCTTTAGTCTATTTAACAACCATCTTTACCATTTAAAAATTCTGGTCCATATTGGCCCACAGTAGAGATTTTAGAAAATGAAAGACAAACCCCAATTGAGCCTAAAGCCAACTCTAGTAATTATTACCTAACCCAAAACCAATGACATGCGCACTCTCCATGAATGAGAATAGCTAAAGGCCATGGAAACAGTAGAAGTACATGTTCTGAAACAAGGTCTCTCTCTACATAACCCTGGCCGTCCTTTAACTCACAAGGTAGACCTGGCTGGCCTAGAGATCTGCCTGCCTCTGCTTCTGCCTCTAGAGCTAGAATTAAAGGCATGTACCACCACAAGAGGCCATGCTCCCCACCATGATGATAAGGGACTGAACCTCTGAAATTGTAAGCAAACTACCCCAATTAAATGTCTTCCTTGTAAGAGTTGCCGTGGTCCCGGTGTCTCTTCACAGCAATAAAAACCCTAAGACAGATATACCCAAGCTAGAAAGTCTTTAATAAATATAGAAAGCGGGAAGTGCAAGCCAGTGGTACACCAACTGCTTACCATGTGTGAGGTCCTACATTCTACTTACAACACAGTGTGGCAGAGAGAAGCACATTGGGCAACTAAAGTTACAGGTGTACCTTCTAACCAAAACGGAGATGATGACACCCTTTTTGGGGATGATGAACTAAAAAACATGTTTCATTTTTAACTAAGTTTTTTTTTTCACTTAAACTACAAATGAAAGACAAATGTTTTTTAAAAAAAATAAAAATCTTTTTCTGCTCACAGAAAAAGCAGCTCCTTGTTCTGTTCCTACGCAAAGGCAGCATTTCCAGCCTCCCCATAGGTGTCCACACTATGAGGAGCACTCACTCCTCTCCCATTTTTGAAAACTTGAATTTTAAAAGGTATTTACATGATAATACCTATGGAAATGTGCATATTACTAGTATATCCCACTATTGTACAGATTTACTCAGAAATATTTTAATGGTTTTGTAAACTAACCTTGTGGGCTAATCAATGGGTTCAGAACTTCATACAGAGAACTCCTAGCCCTCGAAAAACCTCTACTATTTAGGCAACATCCAGATGGAAATGAGAAGCCAGCAGGGAAGGAGTCAGAGAGCAGAAATCAAGCTTGAACTTCATTCTGTTTTCAATCAGAAGTTGTGTTTTCCCCATTGGGCTCTGCTGCTGAACAGAGTACAAATACACTTCCTCAGCATCATTATCTCCCAGACAAATTACAAAATTGCTACAGAGAAAAGAGTAAAATGAACCATTTATTTTAAAAGCTAGTGTCAAGCTCAACTCTGCTTATTCAATTGCAGTTTACCTGTACAACCTTTAGATATGATAAAGACATTCACAGTGAAGCCAGAATTAGCATGTCAAGCTGGCTTGCCTTGTGTGTATATGTGTAAACGATTTACCAACTAAGTGCCAAAGCTTTGCCATGGAACAAAATAGAAGTGTTTTTGCATCTTGACCACCACCAATCAGACCAAAGACAACTTCTGAAAGGACAAAACAAAATGATCCAAGTTTTTGGTTTTGGTCTTAGAAATGACCGTTTTCCACGGATGTCGGAAAAGGGTAACATTACTGCTGGGACTACAGACCTGCAGCCACTATAGAAGTCAGTGTGGTAGCACCTCAAAAAGCCAGAAACAAATTTACCATGTGGTCCAGCAATACTACTCTGGGACTCCATATCCTACTCCAGAGAACTCAGACATGCTCACTGCTTCTCTGCTCACAATAGCAAAAAAGTAGAAACAGCCTAGGTGTCCATCAGTCGATGAATGGGCAATGAAAGTGTATTATATCTACAAATGGAATTCTATTCAGCTATAAAGATAAATGAATTTTTGGAATTTGCAGATAAATAGGTGAAACTAGAACTAATTATTTTGAGTGAGGTAACCCAGACTGGGAAAGACAAATGCCACACATCTTTACATATACATAAACTGGAGTACCCACAAAAGGCAGGAGATGGTATTCTAACATGAAGGGGGCAGGGTTTCAAGGAAGGGGGACTAGAACAATGGTGGTATGAAGGGAGAAAGAGGATTAATGGAAAAGGAAAGACTAACTGGTATGGGACAGGGGAAGCCAGGGTAAAAGAGGGAAGGATAATCCTGAAGACCTTTGTAGAGGTTTCCTAAAATGCATACATGCACATAAAGGGGGTTTACATGGAGTCACCCAATAACAGGCAAGGGGAGTGGGAGGGGACAACGGGCTCAGATATCCCAGGGTATCAAAGAAAAAACCCAGAGGCAGAAATGAGTTTCCTTTTTCTGAGATATTGGTTCATGGGTTTCTATAAACTCAATCCCCCAAATTACCATTGCTTTTGGTCATTTTTCAGAAGTTGATGTTAAGACTCT
Source organism: Cricetiscus sungorus (assembly GCA_030556225.1). Classification (NCBI taxonomy): domain Eukaryota; kingdom Metazoa; phylum Chordata; class Mammalia; order Rodentia; family Cricetidae; genus Cricetiscus; species Cricetiscus sungorus. Next base: position 6,419,958 of record JANBXA010000606.1, on the reverse strand, counting down.
ATTGCTGAAGACACTACATACCTGACACACAGAACATAGAAAAATAGAGCTGGTAATAACCTGGAAGATGCATCCCTGATGGCCAGTTTTCATGGTATTAGAAGGTTGTATATATGCTAAATGGGGAGAAAAGGCATCAACAGTCTTACCCAGCCATAAGATCTACAACTGCCCTGACAAAATCGCCTACTGGGTTTTCTTCAGAGATGGAGCCCTGAGAGGCTACCCATGCTCAGTAAAGAGTCCCATACCTATGTACATACAGGAAGAACCAAATGGACCACGCTAATTTAAAAGAGGGTGGTGGAGAGCTAGAGAGATGGCTCATTGGATAAGAGCAATGGCTGCTTTTCCAAGAGACCCACACAGAACCCCATAAACACCTGTAACTCCAGTCCCAGAGGATCTGATAGCCTCTTCTGGCCTCGGTGGGCATCAGGCATACACATGATTTACCGACATACATGCAGGCAGAACACCTAGAACTTGCAGTAAAAATAAGTAAATATTAAGAGAGAGTATATGAAGTTGGGGGAAAGAGGAGGTTGGGGAGGAGGGGCATGGATTTGATCAAAACACATTATATGCACACATGAATATTAAATACTTGAATAACTGTGCCATTTTATTTAGTACAAAAATTAATCTATTTTTAATAATAGACCTCTTTTATAACTTTATATCTTATTTGCAGAAAATATACATAAAACAAAAAGTATGATCACAACTACGGGGCTTGGCAGTTAAGAGCACTTATTGCTCTGGCAAATGACCTGGGTTCAATTCCCAGTATCCATATGGTTGCTCACAACTATCCGTAACTCCAGTTCCAGGGTATCCAATGGCCTCTACTGACCTCCACAGGCACCAAGCACACATGTGGTGGTAGTATGCAAACATACATGTAGGCAAAACACAGGTAAAATAAAATAATCTTAAAAAAAAAAAAAAATTCGTGATGGGGATCTGGGATTGCAATCATTCCCCATGAATGAGGAACTCCCAGTAAGTGCACGGTGGTAGCACTTTAATCCCAGAGCTCAGGAGGCAGAAGCAGATGGATCTCTGTGAGTTCTAGGCCAGCCTTCCACCTTAAGCTTTCCTCTTTCCACTTCCATCTGCCCAAAGCCACGCCCAAAGGGGGTGTGGCCACCGCTATAGGCAAGACCACTACAGGTTGATACTTGTAGACCCCTAAAGGTCTACAGGCCAAATAACTAGAGCTAAAAGCAAACAAGAAATGCCTACTCTCCCCCCACACACACACACACAAACCTAGTATGTTGGTTGTTTTTGACGACTTGACACAAACCTTGACATACCTGGGAAGAAGGACCCTGATTGAGAAAAACGCCTACAAGCGACAGGCCTGTGGGCCTGTGGACAAGTGTATGGTGTGTTCGCTAACTGATGACTGATGCGGGAGAGCCTATCACACTGTGTAGTACCACTCCACGGCTAGTGCTTATCGCAGCAATAGAAACCAAGGGCACAGCCCAAACCACTGGTTCTCGCACCAGTTTTACATTTCCAAAAGGCAAATGTTCAATAAACACACTAGCTTCCTTTACTGATATCTCATATTCTCACAAAAGAAGCAACTAATGACTGAAGTAAACTGTGCTCCAAGTTCAAGTCAGCTTTGTAGATGCTTAAAATATATTACTTCCCAGTTCTGAGTTTCCGCCTGTCAAGATTTCCCTTACCAAAAGAAGAGAAGAAACATGAGCTTGGGTCCAGTCTACTTTAACATTAAAAAGATCATTTCTAAAATTGACTGCAAGATGTTCTCCCAAAGTATATCATATAAAAAATTCTCAGATGTTCAACTCATAGATTCTTGTCAATGCAATAATGAATTAAATTAAATGGGTTTGAAGAAAACTTTAGAGATTTCAAAAGTCTCCGACATTTCTACCACTGGGTCTCCCATCACCTGAGCCAAGAATGCTCAGAAATGTTTATTTTTCAAGCGTTACTCATGGTTTTATTATTTAAAAAAGTTTGTAGCCCTGATTAACAAAAATTGTGAGCGATCAGATAAATGTATGAAGGTGGCCATGTCTCATCTGTGAAAACCAGACAGTGTCTCATGGAAGTGTAAATCACAGAGGGCAGTGCAATTTTCTCAGCGACCATTTGACATCACTAGATACCATTTAAGTCAGCAAGACGCTGATAAGATCAAAAAATGCTCTTTAAAAGCATCCTTTCACTACTTGACAGCTTCCTTTTAAAACAAAAAATCTCCCTACCAAATGTTGGGGCACCCTGGCTGGCCAAACACTCCACAATTAGACCCACACTGTCGTCAACTCACAGACCTGCCAACCCAGATGGGATTAAAGGCATGGCTACCACAGCCCTGCTGAATTTAAGATTACTATTACCCTTCCTCTTACATAAAGGGAATGAACAGGTCCAAAGTCCAAGTTTTGATCAGCCTTTAGCCAATACTCTTTCAATAAGTTAGGGACCGAAACTTCAGCAATTAGATTAGTTATGCCTGAAAAATCTTCATTCAAGATAATTTCTGCCTCTGTGACAAAAGTCAGTGATGTATTTCACATACAGTTCTGCCAAGAGGCAAAAACCACTTCACTATCATACACTGACTGGTTCCAATTTCTGCTAAAGAACTGAGGGGACAGGGGACTCAGGGCAGATGCACCGACCCCAGTTCAGAAAAGAAGTCTGAACAACCAAACCGACTCCCACACAATTGCTTTATGCAGGATTTGAAGATGCAAGGGACTTGGGAATCACAAACACTGGAAAAGAACGAAAACCTGGGTTCCAAAGTCGAGCACGCTTCTGGGTGTAACGCTCTCCTGTTGGAGGTCAAACCAACCGTACCAGGGCTTGTCTCTCACCACTCACAGTGATTTTTTTTTTCCCTAAAAGATGACAATATAATCTGCACTGTGCTCCGGAAATATGTACTCTACACCCCAAGCAACGTCTTTCAATGAGCAGCGCCACCTCCCCCAACACCTTCTACTCTCAACTTCCCTTTAACAGGCATTTTTTGAAAAGCAAAGATAATATGAAAATGACGGCACCCCATTTGGATTCCGGCACCGTGGGGGAGAACTGGGTGAGGGGCGAGGACCTCAGGGACTAGGCTCCTGGCCCTGAGCAAAGTCCTCCCAAAGGTCGCCAAGTTTCTTTGCCCCACTTCCCCGGGCACCTGCCAGAGCTCAGGAAGGGAGGACGGCTTGCCGCGCCCGCCTCAGGGACCCGGGTTCGAGACCCTCGGCGGCGCGCGTGGGCGCCAACTTAGCGGCAGTCGCCGCGGCCCCATCCCCACCGAGCCAGCGAGCGGGCGGAACCCCGGCGGCCGCGGGGGGCGGCGGTCACCCGGAGCGGCGGGCGCGGAGCCCCCCCCCCCCGAGCACGCGCGCAGCCCGGAGCTCACCTGGCGGCTGCCCGCGGCCTCCAGGGCGGCCTGTGGCGCGGGCCGGGCGGGACGACGGGGTGCGCGGGCCGAGCCGCCGCCGGCCGTCCGCCTCGCCCTTCACCCGCCGGCCGCTCCGCGCCCCGGAAGAGCAGCGAGCGCGGGCAGCGCGGCTCCCGCGGCGGCGGCGGCGGCGGCGCGGCGCGACTCAGGAGTCGGAGAGGGCGGCCGCGGGCGCCGCCGCCTCCTCCTCCATGACTGTTTACCCGGCTGCATTGTGGGAGTTTGACCTCCGCCGCCAACCGCCGCCTCAGCTCGCGCCGCCGCCGCCGCCGCCGCCGCGCACGCCATGGGAGCTGTGACTGACGGTGAGGCCGCCGCGGGGCGCGGGGACGCGGGGCAGCGCCGGGACCCGGGACCCGGGCCGCCCGGGGTGGGGGGGGCCCGGGGCTCGCGGGGCGGCGGAGGGCCGGGCGCCCAACCCGGGGAGCCCGAGGGAGGCAGCGCGCCGAAGGGGCCTCCTGGGGGGCTTCTCGGGCCCGGCTGGGCCCCTGGGAGCCCTGGAGCTCCGAGAGCGGTGGAGCGAGGACACCGAGCCGGGGACAGCCTCCAAAAGGACTAAGGGCGTCTGGAGGGCTGGCCGGGAAGTGTATCTGGGCGACTTACAGGGTAAAGCGCCCCGGCGGCTTGGACCGCCACCACTGAAGGAGGGCATGCTGGGGAGGGTGGTTTGCAGGCCCAGGAGAATTGGGGGTGATGGATTGTGGACAGTTGTCGTCTGTGGACTGTCCGGGAGGTATGGACAGGTGCGGCGGGCGGGCCACTGGAGCAAGAACTTGCTTCAGTACCGACTTTGGTAGAAAGGTTTCTGCGGTTTGGGGCTGGCTATTCTTGAGAGGGTAACCAGGAGCTACGTATGGGTGCCGGTGGACTGACATCCAGCAAATGAGAAGAGCGAAAGATCTAAATTTGAGGACTCTTCGAGGAAATGTCTAGGTGGGGATAAATAGAGGAATTTTAACCGTATCTTATCCCAGTTTCGTTTATTCAGTAGGTATTTATCTTACTTGCAGGCAATGCTTTACTTATAGTTTGCAACCCCAAACCAACAGGCAAAGCCGTTTGTTGTTATGCGTTTGCAGTTTGGAGTGGCTGTAAACGATAAATAATTGGGGTGGGATGGGGTGGGGGTGAAGGTATGTTCATTGTGCGCGTGCACGCGCTCGCGCCTCTAGGCCGCCCCTGTCTGTCTGCAGCCCTCCCTCCCACACTGTACCCTAGGCAGGCCACCCTTCCCCTTGTGCCAGTCAGTGAACAACTTGCTGAAGTCACTTCTTTGCTTGTGGGTCCTGGGGATTGGACTGAGGTTGTTGATCCGTTTCTATTGGTGATTAGAAAACTTGAAAAGACTTCCTTCTCACTCATATTCCTTTGAAGGATAAATAGGTGTGTTAGGACTGTTATTACAAGTGACCAACCACTTGTACAAGTCCCAAAATGCTGAATGAAATTAAATATGTCAGGTACTAATTAGCTAGAACTTAGAAAAAGTTAAGCACCATGTATTTTTAAGGTCAGGGAATCCATTGGAAGGGTTTTGTTTGTTTTTTAATTTGGTTTAGTTTGGGGTTTGGATTATTATTATTATTTTTTTTAAACAAGGTCTTTCTATATGTATCCTACTATGTAGATCAGGCTGTCCTGTAACTCGCAGAGATCCCCCTGCCTCCAGCTTCTGCCTCCTAAGTGTAGGAGTAAAGGTACTTGCCTCCAGGCCACCTTTTAAACATTAGTGTGACATGATCAGATCTGCTTTTATTTAATTAATTTAAGTGTTTATTTGCAATGCAGAGGGCAGAACCCATTCTCATAAGTGTTTTACATCCTCATCCTGGTCTACATCCTCGGCCCCAGATTTGCATTTAAAGTACACACACCCATTCTGCTGTGTGGAGAATATTAAGGAATCGAAGAGAGGTGCTGAAAGCATTCTCCCCTTCACTAACATTTATATAGTACTTGTAGCACGTGTGGGACAGTGTTCTGATTATCCCTATTTTATAGATAAAACTATAAAGAAATTAAATAACTTGTTCAGAGTTGCAGTGGTAGTAAGTTCCAGAACCTGGGCTTTAAAAAATCAAGCCACATCGTGTGTGTGATGTGTCTGGTGCCTGTAAAGTCCAGAAGATTTGAACTGGGATTTGAACCCATATCCCCGGAAAAACAGCCAGTGCTCTTAACTGCTGAGGCATCTCTCTGACTGGCTAGTTTGCACTGCACTCAGCTCCTGCTGCAGTAGTGCTAGTGAAAGATATTGGGCCAGCGCTCCAACTAAGGGAATTCAGTAAGAGAACAGAGCTGGTGCAGAATGTTGGGAATGGTCATTTGTGCTGGAATGTCAAAGATGATCTTATGTTTCTCACTTGTGTGATTTTGTGCCTTGCTCCAGATGAGTGATGGATTTGTCAGGAAAGAGAAGGGAAGAAATGGTGAGTTTCAAACTTAACCAACTGCAGCTCCCTAATCCTTAGAGGCCACAGGAATCCTCACTTGACAACTACCAGCTTCTGGCCTTGTGGAGGTTACCTAGCTTCTTTGAGGCTTAGTTTCGTTGTCTGTAAATTAAGATACTAATAAATCTCCCCCCAGAGTGCTGTTTTGGAAGTAAAGGACATTGTACTGAATCAAACAGATGCTAATGTTCAGTAAATCTTCCTAAATATAGAAGTTATTTTACTAGACTCTTTTCCACTCCCCTGTGGAGAACTGTATCTGCACCGATTACCCTTTCCTATCTTGTTATGGGGGAAGAAAACTGAACTGAAGTAAGTACTAAGTAAGTAATCAACAAATAAGAGATGTATAGAAGGAAATTAGAGGGGAGGGTGCTGGAAGGATGTGTGTGTGTGTGTGTGTGTGTGTGTGTTGTATGCTATGCAAGCACTCCGCCATTGAGCTAAGCTACAATCCCAGCACTGCCATGTATAGATGAGTAAGTGGGGGATGGTGAGCAGGTCCTGGTGAGTTAGTGACTTAGTTGGGCAGCTTGTTTCTGGCAAAGACACTCCTAAGTTTGGCCAACTGAAAACCAGTTAAGATGTGTCACTGCTAATTTAAATTATTCTAACAGCTTATGTTGTAGGTGAAAATTTAAAGTGTGTTAAATTGGGTTAGGACCCTTTTTGTAGTACGGAGATATGTTGATATCTAGAGCAACAGATGGGAAGTGAGAAGATGAGGAAGATGTGGTTCTGCATTGCACTCAGTAGACCTGTTTAGCTTTGACAGCTTTCATAGACATATACATAGTAAATTTAGCATGCTCAAACAATATGACAGAATAATGGAACTATATGATAATGTAATTGTACATATTTTCTGATGATGGCAAAGATGACACCTGTCATCTGTAAATGGACAATAACAGCACAGACTTTACAGGGTCATTTCAAGGATACAGTGTAATAACTCATGTAAGCACTCTGAAATGGAGTGGCTATCTATTAGCTAAGTCAGTACACTTCTCAGTAATTGGAGACAAATGGGAGTAAACACTGCAGAAGTGTTTGCTGTGGCACTCACTTCAAGTGACCCAGTGTGAAGCATGCCTGTTCACCAGTGCCAGCACCTTTCCTCCCGTTTGCTGCATTGGCTCTGGACTAGCTCAACTATTAAATAATTTCTCTTTAGCTAAGATAGCTTTTCAAAATTGAAGTTTTATCCTTAAATTATGCATTTGCACAATCCTCCTGCTTTAGCTTGCTAAATACTGGGATTGTGGACATGTCTGGCTTAAAATTTTTTAACTTAATTTTGGTTTTACCATCCATCAAGAGTTTGTTTAAACAGGACATAAATATCCCAGATAAGAGCAGCATTTACATGGGGGAGTCAAACTACCTTGTTTAGTCTGTCTCTTATTTATATTCTTAGTTATTATTGACCTTAAAAATCATCCTAATGATTTTAAACTTCATGAAGGGTGGGGACAGGAGTTCTGACATGAGGAATGCAACAAATGAGCTTATGTAATTGATCTTATTAACTCATGGAGTGGTGGTAATGTAGTGATAAATCTAATAGGAATTTATGTAAACATTATCTTTATATGATCATACTTTCTCATTAAGTTATTATCAATTAAATAGTTTCTAAGCTGATTTTGCATATTTGTTTTTATAGAATGGCTCCAAGGCCTAGTGGGATTAGTACAAGCATCCAGATCATTTACAGAAAACTTCATGGTAATTTAGGAAGTCAAAAGTGTTCTAGGAGCCTGGAGGTGGTTGCGAACACCTTTCTTTAATCCCAGCACTCTGGAGGCAGAGGCTGAATTTGAGGTCAGTCTGGTATACAGAGTGATCAGAGTGGCTTTGCCAGCCAGAACTACTCACAGAGAAACCCTGTCTCCAAAAATAAATAAATAAATAAAAGTTTTAGGTATATTCAGTATGACCTAAATGATGAATGAGGTGTTGCTAATAATAAAAATGCTCATGCCATGTGTGTTAGGAACTAAAGAGAACAGCTAGTCTCACATTGGCAATTTGGCAATGTACCTTGCTCTTTGTTGTTACCGTATACTCTACAAGGTGCACGTTATGGCAGTAATTCTTGTCTAGTTTTATAGGCAGTAACTGTGCATAAAACATTTAAGAAAGGAGTGCTGTGACCTTGCTGTAAGTTTGAGACAGGCAATCATAAAAGGGCAAAATTTTGAATATATAATAAGTATCTATGTAGATACTTAGTTGTATGTCTAGCTAAGTATCTTCATTTACTGTGTAATGTTTTTAGGTTGCAAATTGTGGATTAAAATTTAACATAAAGAAAAGGATATTGTGGGGCATTTTTTTTATGGACAGGCATTATTTCCTTTCACTTTGTGTTTTCAAGATACTTCTCAATAGTTCTACAAACTAAGTAGTTTTATTCTTTGCAGATGAAATTACAAGTTGATCACATGTGCTTATACACAAACTTTGGTTACACAACCAAAACCATTGTCTCCAAGTTTTGATTTCTGGCCCAGAGCTTTGTAAAAAAAAATGTGTATGAAGAGGAATAGGGTTGAAATGCAAGGAGGATCTGAGACTGCCTGGATGAGAGGCCTCTGCAATGCCAGGCTAGTTCTCCCACTCATGCCCACCTGCTCAGTCCTAACCTGCCTTATGGAACCTGTGCCTCTTTTTCTCTGTTAGGCTGTGTAGCTGCTAACTGCATGTGGCTTGGCAGCCTTCTGACTAGCATTGTTGCTTGTGGGCTTTTCCCAGTGCAGTCTTCAGCTCTCTCCTGCCAGATAGTTCTGCTCATGCACCTTCAATAGCTCAATTGCCTAACAACAGATAACATCACAATGCAACCTATAAACTACCATTTGTATTGTTGGGCAGCATTGTCCTCCCTCATCTGGTCTTCTGCGGTGCTACTGTGTCAGTTCCCCCAACTCTGCTAGAGCTCACACACAACTTTCTACCTGCTGGGGAGGCATGAAATAGGAAAACTTTAGCATTCTTTCTTGTATAACAGAAAAACTCTCAGATTTTGACTACTCTCCTGGTATTCAAATCAAACTATACTCTTCTCCATCGTCTAGCCTCTCCTCCACTGCCCCCCCTTTTTTTGATAACCCCATTTGTTCTTTTATAGCATTCCAAGGTATCTATGCAAATGCAAGCATATGTAAATATACTTCTCCCTCCATTTTTATTTAATGAAAGTATAACTATATATACATTCTTCATCTTAATGTATCTCTATCAAAAGTATTTCTTCATTCTTTGTTTCCAGCTTGATAATACTCCATCGTGTTTCTCTCTTTCTTTTTCAAGACAGGGTTTCTCTGTATTGCTTTGCAGCCTATCCTGGAACTCACTCTGTAGACCAGGCTAGCCTCAAACTCATATAGATCTGCCTGCCTCTGCTTCCTGAGTGCTGCAGAGGATTAAGGGCGTGTGCTGCCACCACCTGGCTTTATTGTGTTCAAATTTATTTAACTTGTTCACCCAATTACAGACATTTAGGATGTTTTTCATTTGTTATTAAAATGTTATGGTGTATAAATGATGCCATATTGCTTAATTCAGCTATATCTGATACTGCTGTATGAAGCCTGGTTGAAATTTTGAGATAAACTGATAACAAAACACTCAAATCTCACTTCATTTGACTGTCCTGATCTCGTGTAATGTGTTCTCTTTTAACCACCACAGCTATCTCTCTGTGAGAACTGATGTGTCTGCTATTGTGTACTGAGAGTGAAAGGCTTCCTCTCCTCAGAACTTAACTCTTACACCTTGTGCACAAATTTTGCTCACACCTTTTGTAAAAGTACTTCTTGCTATGACAGTGAAAATAAGGGCCACTAGTCTGCTTGTGTTAATAGAGGCAGTGGTTTTTCAGAAGGCCTCTGTAGGCATCACAAACCAAACTTTAAAATACTGATATCAGGTTGGGCGTGACATCACACCTTTAATCCCATCACTCCAGAGGCAGAGGTAGAGTGATCTCTTGAGTTCAAAGGCAGCCAAATGAGTTCCAGGGCAACCAAGACAACTCAAAAAAAGAAAGAAAGAGAGAGAGAGAGAGAGAGAGAGAGAGAGAGAGAGAGAGAGAGAGAGAGAGAGAAGAGAGAGAGAGAGAGAGAGAAAGAAAGAAAGAAAGAAAGAAAAGATAAGATCTTGAAGTCTGTCATGGGGCCTCACACCTATAATAGTAATTAGGAGGCGAGGCAGAATTATTGTGTGTTCTGGGCTAGGTTAAAGTACATACTCTGAGGGCAGCCTGGGCTAAGGAGGAAGTCAGGTTGGTTGGGACTGTTGATTTTGTTTATTTGGCTTACATGTTTCCAAATTGGAGTACTTCATTAAAGACGTGGACCGCTTCTTCCAGGCCTTTCAATGTCTTAAAGCTTGGGCTGTCTTTTATTTTTCTGGGTCTCTTCAAATAACACTTTGGTTATTAAAGTTTGAAAACATTACTACTTTTTTGAAACATAAAGTTAAATGATCAGATGAATTTATATCTTGAGCCACTTTTCAAAGAAACCCATTCTAAAAGTGTCTGTCTAAGGGTGTCCCACACGGGCTTATCTCTACTTCACCTGTGCTTACAAACACTGTGCCCACACACACAAGAGCTGTTGGCAAAGACTTTGCTGTTGATTCATGCAGGCTCTCCAGAAATTATTCATACTTTAAATTTGTATTCAAAATATAATATATTTAGTTAAAAAGGAAATGAAAGCCCAGAAAACAAATGATAAAATGGTATCTAAGAAAATTATTTTCATCTCTGTAGTCCCCTCATCAGAAACAATCATTAATGTTGCTAATCCCTCCAGAGATATTTTCTGCATGTGTGCACAACTTTTTTTTTTTTTTTTTTTTTTTTTTACAATTCCTTACACATTGGGTAGCAGCATACTCTGCTTCTCTGAAGTTACTTTAATTATCTAAAGAGCTTGTGTGGGTTTGCAGTACTACAAGCAACACTGCTAAAGAAATCTCTACATCTGTTGTGCATGGTCGTACACACCTGTAACTCCAGCATGTGCCACATAGTTTCAGAATAAGCTACACAGTTGTGTAGAGTGATCCTATCTCAAAACCCAAAAGGGGAAAAAAAAAATCTGTGCTTGCATGGGCAAACGCTGTGTCATTTCAAGCATTGTTGATTATATCCGTATCCCCGGATGTTTAACTGTGTGTAAGTACAGTTTCTGAATATCTTGTCAACAGTTTTGTTACCATGTTATGATCTGGTTGATGGAATGATTTTTTTCCCATTTCCCATTTGTCTTTCTGATTATGGCCCAGCATTATTTGGTTCTGGTAAGAACTCTAGCTCAGAAGCCAGGTGGTGGTGGTGGTACACGCCTTTATTCCCAGCACACGGGAGGCAGAGGCAGGCGGATCTCTGTGAGTTTGAGACCAGCCTGGTCTACAAGAGCTAGTTCCAGGACATGCCCCCAAACCACAGAGGAACCCAAAGAACTCTAGCTCAGAACTGCCCAACAAACTGCTTTGGATCCCATTTGTTCCAGTCATTATTTGTATTACTTTTGTTTTCTGTTGTCTCTTTTCACTGAGCCAAAAATGAGACATGGAAGTCAGGTATAGTGGCTGTCACCTGTCACCCATCATATGGAAGGCAGAGGCTCCATAGTGAATTCCAGGCCAACAAGTTATATTACTTCCTGATGCTGTCCCCTTTTCTCTGACCTGTCATTCTTTCTCTAACTTGATACTCCATGCTAAGAGCCTCCCCTTCTCTGTTCTTCTGTTAGTGCCTCTCACTTAGCTAGAGATGTGTGCAGGCCTGGCTCCCCTTGGTTTGGACAGGTTTTTTTTTTTTTTTTCAAAACTAGTTCTCTTAACAATTATTGGCTTGGCTTTTCTGTTGTACCTGAAAATGTACTCTCAACAACCCATAGAATGCCAATTCTGATGGCAGAGTTTCACCTGTGAACTCATTCCCTAGAACAGTGGCAGACATACCATAGACAATCACTTTTCTTTGAGGGGGGGGAAAAAAGACATTTTTAATTGTGGCAAGATGCAAATAAAATTTACCAGTTTTACTTTCTTGATTTTAAGTGGTAGCTCAGCCAGTGCCATTGAATATACTTATATTTCAGTAATTTTCTTTTGACTGAGTAGTTGTACTAGTGGTTTTGAGAATTACCCAGAACCAGATGTTTGTTTAATTCTCACTTACCTTTTTTCCTGCAGACGAAGTCATACGGAAGCGTCTTCTGATTGATGGAGATGGTGCTGGGGACGACCGGAGAATTAATCTCTCGTGAAAAGCTTCATCAAATGGTGCAATTCTGGATCCCAAGAAGAGGGGTACTTTGCCCATGCTGTTTCTGTACCAGTGTCTGTCCTGGGGGAGTTTTCTCAAGGCCAGGCCATTCAGCTCTGTTGAACTTCTCTGTCCAGTGCAGCCACTTCTTGATTGATCAAAAGTATTCTTTTTCCTGACCTTCTCTTTGGAGGCCTCCTTTTTGTCAGTATAACATGCAGAAAGCACAGTAGTGAAGAAAGAAGTAAGATTGAACTCAAGCTTAATAATTTGATTACTTTTAACAAATCAGTATTTGCTTAGTATTTCTAAATGAAGATTTCTCTTTTGTTAATAAGTTTATATAAGTTGCTACAAAATGATTACATATTAATTTATGAAATTTTTTATGGATTTACTTTCTGCTTAAATTATTGTATAGAATAGGAAAGTTGTGAGAACAGAATTCTGAAGAAAACTCTTAATCAGATATTGTTACAGGTGATTTAAATAATTCAGACAGATCGCTTGGACTGAGCTCATATTAATGACAACAGTAGCCTCACCTTGCCTTTCTAACCAGAGCATTTTACACCAGCAAAGAAAGTAGTAAGAGCGGGGGTTCTAAGCTATTTTATATAAAACAAATAATTATTAGAACTTGATTTCCATTAGTTTACATTTTTTTATTCTTCCTCTTTTTCATAGATATAGCCAGTACCAGCGCATGCTGAGTACCCTGTCCCAATGTGAATTTTCAATGGGCAAGACTTTGCTGGTATATGATATGAATCTCAGAGAAATGGAGAATTATGAAAAAATATACAAAGAAATAGGTAAACAATGTTTATTTGTATAATTGTATTTGTGGTTTGAAGAAAAAGCTGTTTGATAATGTCTGCATTGCAGTAGAACTGTATCATAATTGTAGTGGTAATGTCGGTTGCCACAGTGCTGTGCAATAAGATAGAGCACTTGTGTTGTAGAATGTCAGTGTCTTGTATTATCAATGGGACTTCTGTTTAAAAGCACAGGTTATACATGTCATTATAATTACCTTTTTAAAATTACCTTTTTGTATAGAATGTAGTATTGCGGGGGCGCATGAAAAAATTGCTGAGTGTAAAAAGCAAATTCTTCAAGCAAAACGAATACGAAAAAATCGACAAGGTAGGAATGATTTGAAGGACTTTGTGGAGATATTTTATTCCAGACTATAATTTCCAGGAAGTTTTTAATTGTGAAAAGTAAAATCTGTAATGTGAATTAGTTTATAAAAAATAACTAGCAATTATATTAATTCTTAAAGCTCTGTTACTTAAAATAAAGAAGGCAAGATATGCTGGAAAAGATTTTATTTTGTTGAACTTTATTAGTTACCCAAGTATTTCTTAGACTTTTTCCTATTTTCAGATCCTTACCCCTTAGCAATGTTACAGTTAATCTGTAAAAGTATGACAGACTGAGGAGTTTATTTGCCCATTTAATGAAGCTACTTTTAAAACATGGAAAAGAGCAAACATTATCTACAGAATTACCTAATAGAAAAGTTGAAGTGTAGGGGTTAGCAAGTTGGCGTAGTGGTCAAAAGCACTTGCTACTGAGTGTGATCGTGACCACCTGAGTTTGGGCCCCAAGACCCACAAGGTCGAATGAGAGAACTGTCTCATTGTGCCACACAACTCCCACACGTATAAAAACACCAGAATAAAATAAAATACATGTACTTTTAAAGATAGACTAAAGTTTAGTTGTATTCTAATCTCTTTTAAAGTTAGGATTGTCTTCATCTGGTTCATAGAATATTTGAAAATAATTTTAACTTGTTTATGTGTCTCTGTATACATGAGTACAGGTGCCCTTGGAGGCCAGGAGTGGCCATCTAATCCTTGGAGTTGAGGCAGTTGTGAGCTGCATATGAGTGCCGGGAACTGAATTTAAGTTCTGTGAAACAGCAGTATACTCAAGTGCTGAGCCATCTCTCCAGTCTCAAAGATTATTTTTAAGGGCAAGAACATTGCTCCTTCCATTACATAAATTGAAAGAAGTAAAAACAAAGAGCAATGTTGAAACTCTCCATGGTGGTACATACTTGAAATCCTATCACTTGACTAAGGCAAGAGGCTTACAAATTCTAGATAACTCTGGGTCTAGTGGAAACTTTAAACAAACAAATGTTTAAATAAATAAATAAATGGTGGCCACAACTATGACAGTATTATGAAAAACTAAATGGAAATACAAAATGTTGTTAGTTATTTGGTGATGGTGAAGTTTTCTGGTGTAGATTCTTCATTTCTGTTCTGTTTTATATTGAAAAAATTTTTTTATTTAAATTTGAAACAAGCTTACATGTTAATCCCAGTTCCCTCTCCCTCCCCTCCTTCCCTGTCTCCCCAAAATCCCCATGCCATCCCTTTTCTGCTCGCCAGGGAGGGTGAGGCCTTCCATGGGGGATCTTCAAAGTCTGTCATATCATTTGGAGCAGGGCCTTCCCCATGTGTCTGGGCTAAGAGAGTATCCCTCTATGTGGAATGGGTTCGACGAGTCCATTTGTATACTAGAGATAAATACTAATCCACTACCAGAGGCCCCATAGACTGCCCAGTCCTCCTAATTAACACCCATGTTCAGGGGGTCTGGGTTGGTCCTGTGCTGGTTTCCCAGCTATCAGACTGGGTTCCATGAGCTCCCCTTGTTCAGGTCAGCTGTTTCTGCATGCTTCTCCAGCCTGGTCTTGACCCCTTTGCTCATCACTCCTTCTCTGCAACTGGGTTCTAAGAGTTTGGCTCAGTGTTTAGCTGTGTGTATATGCTTCTGCTTACATCAGCTACTGGATGAAGGCTCTAGGATGGCGTATAAAGTAGTCATCAATCTCATTATTGGGGAAGGGCATTTAAGGTAGCCTCTCCACTATTGCTTAGATTGTTAGTTCGGTTCATCCTTATAGCTCTCTGGACATTTCCCTAGTGCCAGATTTCTCTTTAAACCTATAATGAATCCCTCTATTATGGTATCTCTTTTCTTGCTTTCCTTCATTCTTTCCCTGCCTCAATCTTCCTGTTCCCTCATGCCCACCTCTTCCCTTCTCTTTCGCCTAACTCCCTCTCCCCTTCCAACATGCTTCCAGTTTGCTTGGGAGATCTTATCCCTTTCCCCCTTCTCCGGGAGACCATGTATGTCTCTCTTAGGATGCTTCTTGTTTCCTAGCTTTTCTGGCAGTGTGGATTATAGGCTGATAGTCCCTTTTCCATGTCTAAAATCCATATATAAGTGAGTACATACCATGTTTGTCTTTTTGTAACTGGGTTACCTCACTCAGGATGGTTTCTTCTAGTTCCATCCATTTACCTGCGAATTTCAAGATTCCGTTGCTCCCCACCCTCCACCCCCCCCCACTGAGTAGTAAGTATTCCATTGTGTAAATGTACCACATTTTCTCCATCCATTCTTCAGTTGAGGGGCATCTAAGTTGTTTTCCAGTTCTAGCTATTACAAATAATGCTGCTATGAACATAGTTGAACAGATTTCCTTGTATGAATGTGCATCTTTTGGGGATATGCCTAAGAGTGTAATTGTTGGATTTTGTGGTAGACTGATTCCCATACCGCCATACTGATCTCCAAAATGGCTGTGCAAGTTTGCACTCCCACCAGCAGTGGAGGAGTGTTCCCCTTTCTCTACATCCTCTCCAGCATAAGCTGTCTTTGGTGTTTCTGATTTTAGACATTCTGACAAGAATAAGATAGTATCTCAGAGTTGTTTTGATTTGCATTTCACTGATGGCTAAGGATGTTGAGCATTTAGATGTCTTTCAGCCATCTTAGATTCTGTCTTCTTATCTATTCTGTTAGCCTTTTTTATAGGCAAGTTAAGACCATCAATATTAAGGGATATTAAGGACCATTGATTGTTAATTCTTGTTTGTTTTGGATTTGGTGGTGGTGGTGGTATTGTGTGTGTATTTACCCTCTTTTTTCTTTTGACTTTTGGTAAAGTGGAATTATTTATTACCTATGTTTTTGTGGGTGTAGTTAACTTCCTTGGGTTGGAGTTTTCCTTCTAGAACTTTCTGTAGGGCTGGATTTCTAGGTACATATTGTGTAAATTTGGTTTTGTCATGGAATATCATGGTTTCTTAATTTATAGTGATTGCTGACTATAGTAGTCTGGGCTGGCATCCGTGGTCTCTTAGTGTTGGTAGAATATCTATCTAGGACCTGAGATTCTCTCTTCCATCTCTTGTGTTCTGTTTGTTATGCTTGCATCTGTAGTTCCTGATTGTTTACCTAGCTTTTCTGTTTTCAGCATTCCCTTAGACTGCGTTTTTGTTGTTGTTGGTTATGTTGTTTTTGTTTTTGTTTTGTCTCTATTATCTTTCAATCCTTGCACTGTTTGAATTGTTTCTTGTAATTTTTGGTTTGTCTTTTCCTCCATTTCTAGAATTTTTTTTGTTTGTTTTTTTCTTCCATTTCTTTGTTTTTCCTTCCATTTCATTACCTCTTTGAGGGTCTCTATCATCATCATAAAATTGGTTTTAGGGTCTTTCTCTTCTGCTTCATCTGTTGAAATGTTCAGGTCTTGTTGATGTGGAGTCCCTAGACTCTGGGGGTGTCATATTGATCTTTCTGTTGTTGACTGTATTCTTATACTGTGGTCTACCCATTCCTTCTTCCAGTGCGTACACATGGGGTCTCTCCCTGTAGGTGGGTACAGGACCAAGGTTCTCTTCTGGTAGGTGCAAGCAGGTCTAGTACTCCAGTGGCTCTCTTCCACTGGCTAGAGATAGGACTAGGACGTTGGCAGACCCTGGATGAGCTGGTCTGCTGGGACATGGACAGGTTACCCTGTGCATGCTTGTACAGTCCCCAGTCCTCAGGAGGTTCTGAGCAGTGCACTGGAGGGGGGCTTCTCTCATGGTCGGAGGCAGCAATATATTGTTTCATAATGCAAAAAGATTATTTAAAATAAAATCAGCCTTACTGAATATGTGTCCCAAAACAATGAGTTGCATGTTTTAGTGAGCTAATCAAGTCAATATTTTAACACCCCCCCCCCCCCAGCCACTTCCTTTTTTTCCCCTGAGACAGGGTTTCTCTGTGTAGCCCTGGAACTTCACTTTATAGACCAGGCATGGCTGAAACTCAGAGATCTTCCAGTCTCTGCCCCCAAGTACTAAGAACGGTGTGTGCTACTACTACTTTATTTTATTTGCTTTTTTTCCTTTTCCTCCCCTGTGGGTGTGTCTGTATAAAAGCATCAAATCCCCTGGAACTGGAGTTACCATGTTGTGAGACCGTTGTGAGCTGCCATGTCAGTGCTGGGAATTGAACCCAGATCCTTTGGAAGAGCAGGCAGTGCTTTTAACCACTGAGTCATCTCTCCATCTCCAAAGCTTGCTTTTAATTCTCCCTTTTAAGAAGTGTTTTTTGCATCTAGTTAAAGGATATGTGGTGAAGTTTCACTGAGTAATTTATAGCAAATATACCAGTTTACAAATAATAATCACTTTTAAGTGATTTAAAATGTTTGTGCACTGTTTTGGTAAGTTTTAAAGTTAACTTATCATTTCATAGTAAAAGTTAGTAGAAGTATCCTAACTTAATGTAGAGATTTCAGTGGAGTAGAAATAATGATATGAATTTTAAATTACTTTAGTTTCTGGAATTTTTAACATTACAATAAGGGGAAGTGCTGTTCACTAGATGTAGATACTAGATCTTAGTGGTTCTCAACAATAACATAGTTAACATAGTTCCTCGTGTTTTTGGTAACTCCCAACCATAGAATTATTTCATTGCCATTCATAACTATAATTTTTCTAGTTATGAATCATAATGTAAAATACATCTGATATGCAGGATATCTGATATACAACCCTCAAAGGGGTTGAGACACAGGTTGAGAACGACTGTATTTTCCTCAAGTGTTTTTTCTATTTGGTAAGGGCCAGGCTAAAACAGTTAGTGAACTTTCATTTATGCTGCTGCCAACCAATATTTTGTCACATGAATGGAAAACCAGAAGTGAGAACTAAAATCCCAGTATGGAACACTATTAAATCATGTACACTGCTTTCCATCACCTTTTTGCTTTTTGAGACAGGGTTTCTCTGTGCAGACCTAGCTGTCCTGGAATTTGTTCTGTAGACCAGGCTGGCCTTGAACACACAGAGATCTTCTACCTACGGAGAGCTGGGATCAAAGGCGTGCGCCATACCTGGCTCATCATTGTCATTTCTTTCTTTATCTAGGAGAGGGAATGTTTTTCATTTATACCTTTTGTCCTGATAATCCAAGTTCAGAAAGCTTTTTTCTCATGTCTTCCAGAGTATGACGCTTTGGCGAAAGTGATTCAGCATCATCCAGACAGACATGAGACGTTAAAGTAAGTTTAGAGTTTTGTGGAAGTTGCCTTTATATAGAAATGTTGACCATCCCCTCTGCATATCTAATTTTTAGATATACTCTAGGGGACAGCACAAAGGAGGGGCAGTCATCTCTTCAGTATTCCATATTCTTACACTGTCAATGTCACTACCTAGAGGCCCAGAATAAATTCATGTAATATGTCTCAAAAGGATATGTGTTCTTTATTCTATTGCTATCTCAGAACAATGAATACTATTACAGACTATGCAAGATACACATTTTTAAAACAGCTTAAGATATAAACAGTAAAAAGGACATTAAATGAATTTCAAATTAAGAAACATGCATATCATTTATGAACATTAGAAACTCCCTCTGCAATGTTATCTACTAATACTGTACACTGTTCAGAGATACAAATCAATATATCTGATCATGGGTTTTATTCTATATAACTATATGTTCTTATCATTTTAAAATTTGTATCTAAAAGTACAATTTAGGAGATCAGAAATCATCCTCAATTTCAAAAATCTTTGACTCATTATTCTTTTCTTCCCCCTCCCCCTTTTTAACTATTAAGTGTTATGCATGCTTTGCGTGCATGGGTGTCCATGAATCACTTGCATGCTTGGGGCCCACGGTAACCTCATGTGTCAGATCCCTGTGACTAGAGTCACAGGCAGTTGTGAACCACAAAGTAGGTATTGGGAATAGAACCCGAGTCCTTTGAAAGAGAAGCAGTTGCTCTTAACTGCTGAGCCATCTCTCAAAACCCTTTTATTTTCAAAATAGTATTTAGTGGCCAAAATATTATAAATTCTCTTCCCTTAAGTAGCAAACTAAAATATTGTATTGTTTTGTTGTTTCCCTGACAGGGAGCTAGAGGCTCTGGGCAAAGAATTGGAGCATCTCTCACATATTAAAGAAAGTGTTGAAGATAAGGTATTTGAATATTTCCATTAGCTTCTGTGTGCATGCACGAGTGTGTATAAACCAACTTATATAAGTTGTTTTCCTTCTTAACAGCTGGAATTGAGACGGAAACAATTTCATGTTCTTCTTAGTACCATCCACGAACTTCAACAAACATTGGAGAGTAAGTAAAACAAAACAGTTCAAAATTACTGCTTATGAAGATTTTCAATGCTTAGGGTATATGTCATTTAGAAGAATACCTTGGCTAGAGAATCTGTCTCCAGAATCTAGTAGTATAGCTAGATAGCATTAGAAAACCCTCGTTTGTTCAACTATGTGTATGCATGCAGAAGAGCAATAATGTTAGCCAGGCATTGGCAGTGCACGCCTTTAATCTCAGCACTCAGGAGGCAGAGGCATGCAGATCTCTGTGAGTTCCAGAACAGCCTGATCTACACAGAAAATCCCTGTTTGGGGTGGGGGTGTGGGGGCAGTAATGTTTTAACCTGGGCTTTGCACACATGTGTAGTAGCTATGGGGAGTGTGTCCTGACTGATGATTCAAGACATGGGCAAGTTACTGTAAATCATCAGCATGTTAGGCTCCTACATGCCTAGCAAGTGGGGTACTGTAATATTTTGAAGACTTGATCTTTTTAATGACTATAACCAACTGAAATTTTCTGTGTTCGCTGATGTCTAATTGGGTTTTTTAAAAAATAAGACCAAGGCCTAGATTTTGATTTGTTTGTTTGTTTTTAATGAAACCTATCACACAAATTTTACATTCTTTAGTAATAGTAAGAATAACTAAATCAGCATTTTTTAAAAATGTATCACATTTATTTGTGTGTGTGTGTGTGTGTGTATTTGGGGAGAGGGTTGCATACATAACTTTGGCATGGGAGTGGAGGCCCGAGGACAGTCTCCCCATGTGGGTCCCAGGATCCAGCCTGAATCATTGGGTTCAACAAGATGTGCCTTTACCTGTTGAGCCATTTGCAGCCATAACTTGTCATTTTGCCATCCTTGTTTTAAGTGTATTCTAATATAAAATAACACTTTTCATGTATGTACTGGGCATAAAATGTAGGCACAATAAATGAGGTTTTGTATCTTCTTACCTACAGATGACGACAAGCTGTCAGAGGTCGATGAAGCTCAAGAAAGTGCCATGGAAGCAGACCCTAAGCCATAGACGGGCTGGCTGTCCCCATTCGCAGGGACAGTGAAATGCTGCATGGGTTAATGGGGTTCAGTTTGTTGTGGCTTTGAGATACTTCAGCTTTGACAGTGAAATGCTTGCTTTTAAATTTAATTCATGTCTCACTCATATTTCTTCTCACAAAGGAAATGTGTTTGGTGTATGTATATTCTTTTTAAATGCATTTTTATCTTTAAAGGTAGAATTCGACATCTGAAAACATTTAATAAAATGTCTCAAGCTGGCTCTTTGTGCTTATTCAAAATTAGGTAGCTGGGAACAGTTGCCTTTTAAAACCAGCTGAGGATAGACATGAGGAACCACTTTTGAAAATGAAGTCCATGAGCAGGCTTTAGAGGGGCCATGATCAATGTGTGTGGTATGTGTTCAGGGTAGGGAAAGTTCCACACTGTTATGAATTGCCAGTGCATTGTTTTTCTGCATCTCTGTTAGTACTTGAGAAATGTGGCTGTAAATGTTTCCTCTCCACCCTCTTTTTGTTCTTTGGGAGTCATTTTTAACAATACTTATTTCTTTGCATATGTGTATAAGACATATTTACATGCTTGTGTGAGAGGCAGAGCACCTGCTGCAGCATGGACAGGTCCAGGTGATGCTGCTGCAGCATGGGCAGGTCCAGGTGACGCTGCTGCAGCATGGGCAGGTTCAGGTGACGCTGCTGCAGCATGGGCAGGTCCAGGTGACGCTGCTGCAGCATGGGCAGGTTCAGATGACGCTGCTGCAGCATGGGCAGGTTCAGATGATGGCCTCAGCTGTTGCTGCTTGTCTTCCACCGTGTTTGAGTTGGGCTTGTTTGCTGCTGGGCTGTGTACTTAGACCTCAGAAGCAGCAGCAGGTGCATGGGAAGCATGCCCTCCTCAGCTTGTACTTCCTTGTGGTTCTCTTGGAAAGCCTTTGGAACTGCTTCGAAGACTGAAGGATCTCAGCCCCTAGAAACTCACACTGCTGAAGCTCAGCATGTCTTTGGGCCAGCAGCTTCATGGATTTGTCAGTCACTCTTTCTATGAGGTCATCCACCTATGACAGATACAAAGAAATGAAATTGCTTAAAGACATGGTTGGTTTTCCTGAGAGTGCCAAAGTAGTATTCTAATTCAGCTCATAACAAACAGAGCTTGAAAACAGATTTACCACACAGGGATAAGACAACCTCATTTCTCCGCAAGCCTGTGTGTGCCTCATTTTAATGGAATTCACTTAATATTTATTAGGCACTCAGTGTCATCCTAGGTCCCCTAGCAGTCCCTTAGCTACTCTCAGAAGCCCATCACTGATAGTATTTCTTAATGGTGATTGATGATTATGCCCTGCTCCATGCTGTCTTACAGGGCAAGCTGTTGAGTTAAGCCTGCTCTCTGGTGCCTCTGGAACAGAAAAGAGATGTATTTGCCCATGGCCCCATGACTCTACAACCTGCATTTGAAGCTTTCCCACTGTCGGGTCTGGTTTCTGGAGGATGTCTTTCACGCTCTGTTTCTTCTTTTTAAGTGCTGGAAAGTGTGGTCTCTTTTTTGATGAATATGGTACCTGTTGTCAAAATGCAAAGCATCCCATTAGGAAATAGCTGTCAGTTCTACACTACCAATCAGCACTCAGCCTTGGCCATTCTCACAGAGTAGTTGTTTGCCAGGTAACAGGTGAAATCTGTATTCATATTCTCTGTACCCCATGTGTTCCTTTGTGCCCAGAGCTCTCTTTTAAGAGTCCTGTAGGGTGCAGAGAAATGAGACTACTGGGCTCTGAAAGGAGAGACAGTGTCAGCAAAAAAGCAGGTCATTGGAAAAGACAAGAAGAGTTTGCTATGGCAGCCAGGCACAGGGAGTGCTGGGCTACTGTGGCCCAGTGCACAGAGAACTCATTATGTTGCATCTAGTTGCTCATTTGCTCTTCATCCAGTTTGCATTGCCTCTGTATCTCCTTATTTTCCTGGAAGTCCAGACATAAAGAAGCCCTGGATTCTTCGTGCCTATGCCTGACATTTTTTTTCCTTGTCCCTGTGGGAAACCTTTCCTGGATACTGAGACTTGCTGGCTGCATTCTCCATCCCCTTGTGTGTGACAGCTGCACAGAGGGCAGTTTGTGGGGATCACGTTTAGTTCCTACCCTTTCAAAGAGGTGAAGAACTATCTCTGTCCTACCATCCTACCCATACTGAACTTTCCCTGCTCCACCTAAAGAGTCCATTTGAGGGTTTTGTTTCTCTCTTTTGTGTAGGCCCAGGCTAGCTTAGAACTCACCCTGTATCCTAGTCTTGCCTCAACTCAAGACCCTCTGACTTTGTCTCTGGAATGCATCACAATTCATGCTAAAATCTCACTTTTTCCTTCCCAGAAATTTTTTTCTACTAAGCATCTACTGTAAATGGTTACTAAGTATTCCTGTGCTTGCTCAGTATGACTGTTGCAGAGCTGGGTGCTGAGGCGGCTTTTGTAAACCAGCATGAATACGGAGCAGTGGCCCAGAGAGAACAAGCCTTCTGTGGAGGGCACCTCTTTCCTATCACTACCAGTTTCCCTGAAGCATTGTGATTCTAAAGCTTCTGATTTTCAAGAGAAAGTTGGAAACCTCCATTTTTCATTTGAAATGTCCTACTTTTAAAATTTGGACAAGTAATTCATACATAATTTGGGAAGCATTGTGAGGGCTATATAAAAACCCTTCTGTAACAGTTGACAACCTCTGATTTAATGTCTTTGGTATGCAGGAATCCTTAATTATAGCCAAAAATTTCTATCGTCTTATCAGTGCCATATTTCCTGAGAAGACTTTGTCCTGAAATCGTGATCTTACTGTTCTCAAGTTTTATATGTTGCCTTTCCCAATTAGCTCTATAGTTCAACAGGAATTGGACTGGTCTATGATGTAAGACTTCCCATACATATATCCATTTAACCTTCTACCATTATACAAAATTATCCTTACCTTACTGCTCTAAAGTTTAATAATTTCACCCTCTATTGGACTGTAATCTCCACAAAAAGCAATACCATGTCCATCAGATCTTCCCTGTAGTTCTCAAACCCAGAAGTTGCCTAGCATAAAGGCACAATAAATACCTGGCAACCCTAAAGCAAGACTCAAACTCAAAGTTGCTATTGTATACTGGCAGTGTAAGAGTACTGCTTCCAGAACCTTCTGCAGGGTACAAATGTTTATCTGCTGTTCAGTACAAAAAGACATAAGCAAGATGTTGTTGGTTTTTGTTGTTGTTGTTGTTCTGCTTTGTTTTTGGTGTGTATGTGTATGGAGTGGTGATGTTTAAAAGAGGGTTTCTCTATGTAGCCCTGCCTGCACTGCTGTATAGACCAGGCTGGCCTCCAACTCAGAGATCTGCTATCCTCTGCCTCCTAAATGCTTACTTAGATTAAACGTGAGTGCTACCACCACTCAGCCTGAGAAGCTATACATGTAATTCCATCTAATATAAATTAATGTAGTCATAGATGGCTATCGAATAATATTGCAGTTTTTTGTTGTTTTGTATTTTTTAAAATTTAGAATCAATCTTATTTTACATATCAATCCAAGTTCCCTCTCCCTCCCATCCTCCCATGTCCCTCCCCCATCTCACCCCCAATCACTTCCCAGAGAGAGTGAGGCCTTCCATGGGCCAAAGTCTGTCATCCCCTGTGGGAGGACCTAGGCCCTTCTCCATGCATCTGGGCTGGGAGAGTATCCCTCCATGGGGAATAAGCTCCCAAAATTCATTTGTGCAGTAGGTTTAAATACTGGTTCCACTGTCAGAGGTTCCATAGACACACAGGCCTCCTAACTGACACCCACATTCAGAAGGCTTGGTTTGATCCAATGCTGGTTCCCAGCTTTATGACAGGTCCCCGTGCTCTCACTTGTTCAAGTCAGCTGTTTCTGTGGGTTTCCCCAGCCTGGTCTTGACCCCTTTGCTCATCCCTCTTCTCTCTCTACAACTGGATTCTAGGAGTTCAGCTTAGTGCTTAGCTGTGGGTGTCTGTTTCTGCTTCCATCAGCTACTGGATGAAGGCTCTAGGATGGCATTTAAAGTAGTCATCAATCTCATCAGGGAAGGGCATGTAAGGAAGCCTCTCCACTATTGCTTAGGTTGTTAGTTGTGGATCCCTGGCCATTTCCCTAGATATTGCAGTTTTTTAGAATGTGTTTGGGAGGGATAGGAATCTGGCTCATCAGGTACAGTAAATGTTTGTTAGGTAGGTGGCCTGAGTTCAATTCCCAGAGCCATGATAAAAGAGAAAGTGGGAGAGAGAATATGAATGAGAACCCTTAGCCTTAATTGGAAACCTGACTCTCCCACTCACTTTTACAAATAACAAACTCCCAGAGTCATCCATTAAAAAAAAAAAAGTATATATCTTATAGAACTGTAACCATTTTCTGAGTTGAAAATTTTAAGCACTTAGAACAGCTAGGAACTGAATGCCAGCATTAAATAAGTGGTTATAATAATAATAGTTTAGAATTCTGTGTTTAAAATAGTCTAAACAACTAGGGAGATGCCCACAGTATCAGTGATTCAGGAAGCTGAGGCAGGGGGATTGTTACATTCTGAGAAACTGAAACCAGACAAGGCAACAAAATGAGATCCTGTCTCAAACCATCCAAACAACAACAACAAAAAAAGCTGGATTGTGGCACATACCTTTAATCCCAGTATTTAGGAGGCAAAAGGCTGACAGAGCTCTTAGGTCTGAGGCCAGCCTGATCCACATACTGAGTTCATGACCAGCCAGAATGATATAGTGAGACTCTGTCCCTAATGTGAGTACTTTAGTCTCATACACTTCTGAAGATAAGGGTCAGCCAGATGGACCTGCAGGTAAAGGTACCATCAAGCCAGAGGACCTGAGTTAGAGCCCCTGAGACCCACATCGTGGAGGAAGGAAGCCAACCAAGGCAAGCTGTTCTCAGGGCTACACACACATGTGATTTGTACACCCCTCCCCTTACACAAATTAAACAAATGTAATAAAAATAAAGGTAGCTTTGGTTAAACTCAGGATTGCCTACAAAGTCTATACTTAAAAACCAAGCCATTAAGGCACAAAATCAATAAATATATCACAGGGACCTGGAAAGAGTTCAGTAGGGAAAGTGTTTGCTGTGCATGTGTGAGGCCCTGAATTCAATCCTGAGAGCCCAGTTAAAACAAAACAAAACAAACAAGCAAAGGTGGTCACTCATAATCCCAACACTGGGGAACCAGACATGGGCAGGTATCTGAGGTTTGGTGACCAGGCAGCCTTCCCAAAATTTCTGAGCACAGACCAAGTCTCAGAGCAAAATGAACATTTCCTGATGTAGACCACAGAGGTTGTCCCCTGCCTCCCACATACACACATGTGTATGCACACCAACATGCCAAACCATTCTCCATACATACAGAAAGAAAACATCCTCAGTGCTTTCATTTACAAATTTGAATTTCCTGTAGGTAGTATTCAGCTTGTCTGCAGGCTGGACATGCCTGGATCATCAAATGTAGTTATTTGACTTAATTCACTTTTGAGTTTAAATTAAAATTAAATAACACTAATTCACTTATCTCTTTACACTGGCCACATTTCACTCTCCAACAGCATACGTGACTAATAGCTACTTTATCAGATGAATGATGATGCCTTTGAGGACTTGCCGTTGTGCAGCAACACCCTCCACATAACATGTGGATTGGCCAGATTCCTAGTGTGTGACTTCAACCTTTGAACAATTCAGTAAGTCCACACAAAGCTCCACACTGTTGTTTAGGCCAAACTGTGGAAGGAGCTGAACAGTTGAGTCAGAAGTAAAAAGATCTGATATGGAAAAATACCTTCATTGAGCCTTAAATTCTTGGTGGAAGGACACAACAGATGTACAGGGTTACTATGGGTGAGTGAAGGTAAAAGAGAACTTCGGTTTTGGCAAGGCCCAAAGAAACGGATTTGTGTAGGTCTTCCGAGGCAAGCTGAAGCCAGCACCTTACCTCCTGCAGCCCCGGAGGAAGTGAAGTCACAGACAACCTCTTGGTGGTTCTTCTGGCTCTGAGGAGCCGGTTTTCTCCTGTTAGCTCTTCTGCCTCTGCTTCTACAACATCAAGCTGTATAGTTGCTTAAAGAAGAGGAGGAAAGGATTTATGAGAGTCACAATTGCAAACATGGTCTTCCTAAGCAAAATAATTATGGGAAATGATATTATAGACTGCTATACTGCCTTGGAAACTTTTCTTCCTTGGGATTGAAAATGAAAAGCAGACTTGCTTTCCTGGTGTTAAGACCTCTTTCGGTACACACTTGCCTCTTGTAGTGGCCATAGTTTTGCCATGGTGACTACCGTTTCTGGACACTTCACTTTACCCTGCGTGGTTTTCACTTTGGCCATGATGGAATTAGGAAAAGAGACCTTCAACTATGAGGGTTAAGTCAGTGTAATAAAGAAAACTTATCTTTGTTCTCCAGAAATGCCGCCAAGACTCAGTCACTCGCATACCATCTAGATGGATGCCCCATACCTAGGTGCATTTGTTTGTTTATGAGTTTTAATTTTTTTATTTTTAAGTTTTTCCTGAATATAGGCAAATGCACCAAATGTGTAGGGACCACAGAGGCCAGAAAATGCTATCAGATTCCCGGACTGTTGTGAGCCCCCATGTGGATGCTAAGAACTGTTCTGCAAAGCAGCAGGCTCTCTTTACCACTCAGCTGTCTCACTAGTTCCAACTAGGAGCATTCTTAATTATTTTCTTCTATGAATTCAGTCTCAACTTAGTAGACATTAAAAGGCAAATTTAAAATTT
Source organism: Cricetiscus sungorus (assembly GCA_030556225.1). Taxonomy (NCBI): domain Eukaryota; kingdom Metazoa; phylum Chordata; class Mammalia; order Rodentia; family Cricetidae; genus Cricetiscus; species Cricetiscus sungorus. The sequence goes on along the minus strand of JANBXA010000606.1, from coordinate 6,392,494 downwards.
GCCAGTGAGACGGCTCAGTGGATAAAGGCACTTGTCACCCAAGCCTGAGTTCAGACCCCAGGCCCCACATGATTGAAATAGAGAACCAACTCCCACATGAACACACACACACACACACACACACACACACACACACACACTCATGCACACACATGAGCACACGTGTCCACACGTACACACACAGACATACACACCGTTTCTAAAAGACTTTATTTTAATGTGTGTGTATGGGGAGAGTATGGATATGTGCACATAAATGCAGGGCCCATAGAGGACAAGGAGGGCATCATATTCTCCGAGGCTGAAGTTACAGGTGCTTGTGAGCCTACCATCATGAATATTGGAAACCAAAGTCAGATCTGAAAGAGAAGTATACACTCACAAGCCAACGAACCATAATGTTCCATAATGAATAGGGGACTGGAGAAGGGGCTCAGTTGTTAGAAACACTGGCTCTTTTTCCAGAGGACTTTGGTTTGATTACCAGAACCCACATTGCAGCACATAACCATCTCCAGTTTCAGGGGATTTGACGCCCTCTTTGGCCTCTGCGGGTACCAGGCACACAGTATATTGACAGATGCATAGGTAAAGCATCCATATGCATAAACTGAAATTACAAATAAAAATGTAATAAAATAAAGTAAGTGATACCATAGATACTCCTAGGTAAGATGGCCAACTAGGAGCTGTCTCCATGTGACCTGGTGTAAGAAAAGAGCTAGAATATGAAACTGTGCTATATTCCAAAGACACAGAGGAGCATTGAAGAAATTCACAAAACAAACAAACAACAACAACAAAAACAGCCCAAAAGTACACTGAAAATGGCTGGTAATATACCAAAAAGGGCTAAGCCGAGCTGAACACAGGCTCCGGCTCCAGATGCCCACTGGGAATGAGAGAGGGGAAGCAGAAGTGTCATTCAAAAGCTAACCTAGTCAACCCTGGTTAAGGGAAATGGGTATCCCCCCTCAAGATAGGCCTACAGCCCTCACAAGTGTCAAAAACATAGGTTTTGTTGAGACAGATTTTCTTTATCAACAAGAAAACAGCTGAGAGGAATTCTATTTTCTCTACTATATATGGTTTCAAGGGCACTGGTGAGGAATCATTGTTTGAAATTAATCTACCCTGGGGCTCTGAGAAGAGCCTAAATTTAACCTGCCACATCCTCAAGAATCCGAGGCAACCCTGGGAGGCAGTTGTGGAGAGCATAAAGAAGCAATGTTGATGAACTGAAAAGTGTGGGTAGTCCAGGCCGAGAGCTTGGCTCAGGCTGGGCAGTACACAGGGAAAGGTAAAGTTCCCAGTGGTAGTCCTGAACCTACAGCCAGCGGCAGGTGGATCAAGTCTGGATCCACATATCTGCCATCCTCAGCATTTAAACCCAGCTTAAGATATATGAGACCCATATATACTTAAACATCAGTAGTTGAATGATTATAAAGCAATAACAAATTTGCCAAAGAAGAAATGAAGGGAAATTCCTCATTCACAATTGTGTCAAATAAATGAACAAACAAACAAAAACACAACAATAAATATATAAGAATTTAGCTGAGTGAAAGATTTCCACAGTGAAAACCATAAAACACTAAAGGATAGGTTGAAGAATTCACTTTCCTCACTGTATTCATTAGGAGTCTCTCGAGCAGTGGATCTCAACCTGTGGGTCATGACTCCATCAGACACCCTGTATATCAGATATTAACATTACAATGCATAACAGTAGTAAAATATAGTTATGTAGGAGCAATGAAATAATTTTATGTTTGGGGGTCACTATAACACGAGGAACTATATTAAAGGGTCACAGCATTAGGAAGGTTGAGAGGCTGAGAACCACTGAACCACTGCTCTAGAAAAACAGAACTGATAGAACACACACACACACACACACACACACACACACACACACGGTGGAGGCTTTATTAGAGTGGCTTGCAGGCTGTGGTCCAGCTAGTTCAACACTGGCTGTCTACCAACAGAAAGTCAAAGAATCCAGTTGTTCCATCCATGCTGCTGAATGTATACACCAAGTATACAGCACAATCCCCAAGATAGACTCCAATGCCAGTGAAGGAATGGACTTGCCAGTCATAGTAAGGGAAAGTAGGCAAAGGGAAGGGGTGGGGCATTCCTTCTATGTCTCTAATGAAGACCGCCACAGGAAGGAATGGCCCAGATTAAAGGTGTATCTTCCCACCTCAAAAGATTTAGATTAAGATGAGGTCTTCCCACTTCAAATGATTTAATTAAGACAGAACTTCTCACAGGTGCACCCAGCTGCTTGGGGTTTAGTTGATTTCAGAGGTAGTTAAGTTGACAACCAAGAATAACCATCACACACACTTATGAATTTTTATAGTTAATATTCTGAAAATGCACCTATTGTGGAATCATCTATAGGTTCAGCAAAAATTTCATCAAAATTCTGATACCATCCTCCACAGACAGAGAAAACATTCTAAAATTCATATGGAAGCACAAATAACCCCAAGTGGCCTAGCTGAGCAGAAAGAGAGCCAGAACCATCCGACATTTATCTAAGTCTACACTCCAGAGCCATCGTGACAGAAACAGACTCACCAGCAGAGGATCAGAAATGCACATAACTATAGCTGCCTAATGGTTAACAAGAGTGTCAAAAACATTCACCAAAAACCCAGCAAGCCTCTTCAACAAAACTGGATATCTACATTGACGACAAATCTGTAGCTCTCCTCAGACACGATAGATTCAAAATGGATCAAAGATCATGTAAGATCCCAAATCATGAAAGTCCTACAGGAAAACGTGTGCAAAACATTTCAAGCTATTGACATAGGGAAGGTCTTCCTGAATACAGTTCAGATAGTGTGGGAGAAAACACAAGACCCAACAAAGAGCTTGCATGATATTAAGAGGTTTAACTAAAATTAATGGGGATAGAATAGAAACTCACTTAGTAGAAGGATCAAAACATCAACAAAACAAAGCAAGAGAGTACCAGCTGCTTCACCCCAAGCTAAAACACATGCTTTTACCTAAACAATATGTAGTCAGAATTTGAGTACCACCTTGTGTGGTTGGAGACTAAACAAGGATGAAAGTATATCAGCTCCTGGGCAAGAAGCAGAAGGTGGCTTTTCCAAGCCTGACTATTATTTAAGAGATACATGAAGTCCATCTTTTAAGAGAGGGATAATCATTTAAAAACTTTTCATTTTGATTTATATCTTTATATTAAAATAATAAAACACACACTGCACATCTGACTTGATGACACTTTGAGCAACATCTCCAACAAGCATTCAGTAGCACTCTCTGTAGGTGACTCTCTGTGTGGAGACATTCACTTAGCCTAGTCAAACTTCTGAGATTGGTTCTTTCCTCTGCCCCTCATTATCCCACTGTTACTTATTTCTATTGAATTTAAGAAGTCAGAAAGGCAGTGTGTGTACCCTTACACAATGGAATCTGTGGAATCTCTGTATCTTTAAAATGGGTGTTTTAATCTAACTGATTCTAATTTTTTTATTTTAAATAGCTTTTTATTTACTCACTTTTTAAATATTTATTTATTTTATGTATATGAGTGACCCGTCTTCATGCACACCAGAAGAGGAAATCAATCAGATCCCATTACAGATTGCTGTGAGCTACCATGTGGTTGCTTGGGAATTGAACTCAGGACCTTTGGAACAAGAGCCAGTGCTCTTAACCTCTGAGCCATCTCTCCAGCCCGATGCTAATTGTTATTTAGAGTATATTTGTTGTACATTTGGTCCTTTGTGTTGTGCATACATTAAGTTCCTTTTCACATCCATTAGTTGAATTGACTTAAGATAGGGTCAACAAAAAATGACCTGCTAGATAAGTAACTCACAGCTTGTACCTGTAAATAAACTTTTATTGGAGCACTGTCGTGTGTGTGTGTGTGTGTGTGTGTGTGTGTGTGTGTGTGTGTGTGTGTGTGCTTGTGCGTGTCACACTGTGCGTGTCACAGTGAAATCCATTTTGTTATACGCTAATCACAAAAGAAGGATTTTTTTTTTTTTCTTGGTAGGCGAAACAAAAGTGCTTTCAATAGAAACCAGTATCATAAATATCATTAAAATGAATGTGAAATAAAAATAAAGGCCCTTCTAGGGCAAGGAAGAGAGCTGTCTATAAAAAGCTTGCTGTATAAGTGTGGGGACTCAGGTTCAGGCCTCACAGCCCTTGTGAAAAAGACAGAGAGGCTCAAACACATGGATCTCTGTGGCTCTGACAGCAGCTGGAATAGCTTGATCAACAAGCCCCTGTTTCAAAACAAAAACATGTACATGGCACTTAAAGAGAACTCTAAGCAGAAAGATTGAGTATCCCAACCAAGATAAAACAGCGCACAGATTGGTAGAGATTTGGGTCCTTTGGCTGAAGATTCAGCTAAGTGGTAGAGAATTTTGGGTTCTCTGTATCCAGATGGGCTTTCCCAACAGAGTAATAGGATATTGTCTTTGAGCCTGCAGACATTGTGTTACAGGTAGAGGGGGGAACTTATCATGCTCCTGCCCTCCCGCCCGCCTCCATACACACAAGGATCACTGAAGTTAATGGTTGCTGGGAAAGGGAGAGTTGCTTTCTTCAAAGGCATAGTCACTACATAAATTATGCAAATGAATCCCCACCCATGTTCATTCAAACAACCCTGATTAAACAGCAGGTCTCTCTCTCCTCTCTCTCTCTCTCTCTCTCTCTCTCTCTCTCTCTCTCTCTCTGCGAGCGGGCACACACACACACACACACACACACACACACACACACCACGACATGAAAATAGGAGGAGAGCTTGTGGGAAGTGGGGAAGGAGTTTGAGCAGAAGGGAGATAGTGATGAAAGGCTTGTGGAGGTTTAAATAAAACAAAATCACCCCAAAACATATACATTCATGAAGTCATCTAAAAATAAAAATAAATACATAGGTTTTAAAATTATGTAAATGATGGGCTGGAGAGATATCACGTGGTTAAGTGTGCTGGCTGCCTTTCAGAGGACCTGGGTTCAATTCCCAGGGTGCATTTTGTGGCACACAACTGTCTGTAGGTCAAATGCCTTCAGATCTTATACCCTTTTCTGGCCTCTGCAGAGCACCAAGCAAGCACGTGGAGCACAGACATAGGCAGGCAAAGTAAAACTCATTATCAGTAAAATTTAAAAACATAAATGAAAAGCAAGCCTCCTTTATGTCTTGCCAACTATAACTTTTCATTCCCCTATTTCTCTGCACACCGTTTACTACTGGAACTAGCTCTTTGAAAGGCTGTATTACACATCCTCTAGCAATAAAGCAAGAATCCTTAGTTTGATTTTCTAATATATGTCCACATTTTTGTGAGTTTAGAAGCCAGGCAAATGTGACTCAGGCCTTTAATCCCAGCAGGCAGATCTCTGTGAGTTCCAGGCCTGCCTGGACTACAGAGCAAGTTCCAGGACAGACAGGTCTATAAAAAGAAACCCTACATTGAAAAATACAAACAAAAACAAAGTGAGTTTAGAATGACTAGATCATTTACTAACCAGACTCGGAGGAACCTTAAAAACAATATACTCTATTTACTTCTCAAATTTCATACATTTATTAAGTTGTATACATATATCAATGAGCCTACTGAGGAGGACCCCTGTGTAGAATTTGGCTCAGCTGACCTTAGGTAGAGCCAGAGATTTTACATTTTAGATAAGCTCCTCAGAGTTGTCATAGAAGGTTAATATTTTGTCACTGTCACAAAATACCTGAGATAACTGACCTATGAGGAGAAACAGTTCTTTTGGTTCAGGTCTTAGATTTTTCAAGCCCATGACCCAGCATAACCAGTGCCTTTAGGCCTCTGTTAGGGTTAAGGAATAGCAGTGGTGGGTACGGTGTGGGGAGCAAAGTCACACTTTATAACCAGGAAGCCAAAGAAAAAGGCGGTGAGTTTGGTTGGATCTTGCAATCTCGGTGCTAGGGCACGTTTCCAAAGACTTAGGGAAATCCCCATCAACCCCACTTCCTGATAACAACTCCCAGAGAGACAAGCCAATGCAAGTGTCTTTGGGGACATTCAACATCCAGACTGTAGTTCATCCTCATTTTACTGCTCCTCTTGGCTATATAATATTAAATTGCCTTTGGTGTTAGTTACCGTTCTGTGACAGCCTTCTCATCCTAGGCTTGGTAAACAACCTGGGGGTTGGAAGCTCCTTGACAAGTCTAGGCAGCAGGCCTTGTGTGTTGGGGAGGGCGGTTGCCCTCTGCCCTGCAGAGCTCTTCTTGCTGGCATAGGCTGGCTGGTTTCCACATTTGCAGGGCAGCATTTTCCCAAAAGCACGCCTCATTTTCTCCATCAGGTTTTTCTTCTGGTTATTTTGGTTGTAATAAAACTCCAAGTCACTTTCACTCAATGATTCATTATTGGGGACCAATACACTTTGTTTAGCTAAGTTGGTAGACACAGCTCTATGCCACCTAAACAAAAATTGAGACAGACTGTATTAATGATATAAAATCTTTGAGGGCCAGAGGCATGGCTTAGTTAGTAACATACTTGCTGTATGAAGTATGGAGACCAGATGGGTCCTAGAACATACATAAGATGTTTAGTGGGGACATGGAGACAGGAAGGTACCCAGGAGTGGCTGAGCAGTCAGCCTAGTGTGAACATAGCAAGTGCCAGGGTATGAGAGACCCTGTCTCAAGGGCCTAAGGCAGAGAGCCAGGAGGAAGACAGCTGTTTCTCTCTGCCCTCTGTACTAGCATACGCAGGCACACACCTCCACAAACACACACACACAACACAGGCACACAGGAGCTCCAGTTGGCTGCTTTTTATTCCTCCAAGAATATCATCTAAATGGATCCATGCACTGTATATCTTTTAAGCTTCTAGCGTTTGTTTGTCTCTGCTTAGTTTTGTTTGGTGGGGCTGGGGGTAGAATGCACAGCCTTGGAATACTAGATGAGTATTGAACCAGTAAGCCCCTTGGAATACTAGATGAGTATTGAACCAGTAAGCCCTACCCTCAGCTTTAGGGTGTACACATTTGTTAATAGAATACTCTGGAGCCAATGTTTCCTTTCTTTTCATTGCTAAGCGATACGCCACAATATGGGAATACCATGCTGTGTTTAACCATCCACTCATCGAAAGACATTTGAATTGTTTCCATTTGGGGGCTATTATGAACAAAATTATAAGCTTTTCTGTGAACATAAATCTTCATTTTCTCAGCATGAAATCTCGGCTATATCATGATAGGATTACTTTGCTATACCATATAATACAATGTTTATATGTTATAAACGTTTCTAACTTGGGTTAAAAGAAACTAGTGACCAGTAAGATGTTTGTCATGCTGGGTGTTGGTGGCCCACGCCTTTAGTTCCAGCACCCAACACTTGAGGGGTAGAGGCAGGCAGATCTCTATGAGTCTGAGACCTGTTAGTTCCCGGACAGCCTCCAAAGCCACAGAGAAACTCTGTCTCAAAAAATCAAAACAAAAACACCCCAAAGACCAAAACCAAAACAAAACAAAAGATGTTGGTCATAGACTACCCAATGTATCTCAGGTAGCCCCTTCCAGCAAAACATTGCTCTAGAGTAGAAACAGATCTGTCAGCATCAGAGACAATCATCACTGGGAAGAGATTCTGGTGGGTGCGTGGTCACTGGAGTTTGACTGTGTGAGGCTCAGAGACTTGCCCTCAGACTGTATACCCTTGGGCATGCTATTTAATTGATTACAAGATTTAGTTTTCTCATTTGAAAATAGGAATTATCTTAGAAAAAATCTGAACATAGAAGGAAATAGTTTGGCTCCTAATGAAGCCTTCAATATGTGGCAGATTTTCTGCCTGAAGATAAAACAAGGAAGTAGATTCCAGAAGGGAAAGGAGGACAACTTTATGTGATGGACCCCTCCCACCTGGGAGAAAGGCCAGGAAGGGAATAAGCACCTTCTGAGGTCACTAAGCACCCTGAGTCTGTTGCAATAAAGGGTCCCGAAGAGATGCTCCATATTTCACTTGATACATGCAAATGTAGAAGCTTGACCTGTTTCTCCAAGTTGTGGCCTTTGGGTCTACTATGGAGATGCCTAAATATAATGGAAACTGAATTGCCAAACTGAATTTTAAAATTAAAATGTGGTATGCTCCCAGGACTATATATATTTCTTTATGTCTTTGTCATTGTCAAGAAATCCCAGGTCTGAGGCTGTTCTGATGTTTCATTGAAGAGTGTTCAGTGGTGAAGTAGGATTAGGATGAATATCCACAGCGAACTTTGCTTTAGCAAGGAGCAGAGAGCATTGATTGTAGGTAGATGTATATAGAATGTATTAATATTTTCAAAGTTCATATTGAGAAGATTAAAATACTGATATTGCAAAAGTATCAACTTAATACTGACATTAATCAGATAAGACACATTAGAAATGGAATTAGGGTGGACAGTAAAGCCTTTTCGCCTGCTGAGATTGAAGCTTTAATAGCAAAACATGATTTGGACAGCACTCTACATCCCTACCAATGCAGCAATTCCTCCTTCCCGGAACACATACAGACTGGATCTTCAAATTATACTCTTTAAAAGGAGACATCACCTTCCCCAGTCATCATAACGAATCTTGTTCAGTGAAAACTCCAAAGTGCCAATGGGAAAGGAAATGAGTCGTTGTTACTTACCTTTCTATCCCCTTCCCTTTGAATGAGCCATTTTTCCTTTTGGGTTGCTGAATTCTTCGGTACTGGCCAATCTTTCCATAGGCAAGCTTTAGGGGTTTAGGTCGGTACAACTGGGGGTACTCCATTCTGCCAGTTTCACCTGTAATAACCGTTTTGGCTTTCTATAGCTCTTGAGCTAATAACTTCTAAACAAATTCATCCCACGACTGAGAGCACTGCCTAATTTTTGGAACTTTGTTCTTCTCTTCCAGGTGTGGGACTGGCTGTGTTTTAGTTCAGAGGCCTCCAGTGACGCATTTGACAGAAGTGTGGGAAATTCCATGAGACCTTGTGAAATACGACACCGGGAAGGCACATTCAGAATTAAAAAGTTACAGTGTAATTGATAATCACATTCAGACATTCAAGCGTGAGTTCTGTGAGAGACTCTGGGTCTTGAGCTTTACTGTTAGACTTCTCAAGCAGGGGAATGGTGTTCCACGGGACACGTACGAAGAGGTACGCTGTTGTTTGACTGTTTCTGTGGTCACTGAAAGGGATATTTCATTACACCTTGAGCGTTCGTTGAAGACTTTTAAAGCACAAGGCTAAAATGTTCAGCTCTTGGGCCACTTGCACAACACATTATTTCTGCATTTATTTTATGAAGCGCAAATCCGACCTAGGCGAGAATGAGAATTTGACCACAAGGTGGCAGTAGACACTAGGCTATTGGTTAGTCTCACCACTCCTCGGCCCTCCAGGTTACTGACAGGACTGGATGTTTAGAAACATTGTCCTTGGAAAGCCAATAAAAGGTGAATAATTTCCTTTGCTTCCTGTGTTTGTAGCCAAAAGTAATTTGTGTTACTTAAGTGCATAACATTTAGTTGGGTACCTTGTTCAAACGCTGATTTCAATACAGTACATTTGGGACCTCATACACAAGTCTCACAGATTCTCAGGTGGTGCTGATAATTTCGACACATGGGGTTCCGTATGCTTCAAGTTCTTCTTGGAGAAGAACTTTAGATGGAGCAAGAGGCTGGGAATATGACTTGGGGTTGAGTACATGTGTAACACCCCTGAGACTCTGGGTTCAAAACTCAGTACAATAAAAGGAAGGAGGCAGGAATAAAATGTGTAACATTGAGGTTCGAAGATGGAGTGTTCAGACAGTACACGTGGGCTCCTGCTCTAGCCTGGTGGTGTGGCCCAAGTCAAGTCATTCGCCTGTTTGTGCTTATTTTCTCAGCTCTCAAATGGGAATGCTGCTGGTGCCATCCATAGCTTCATAGTGAGGTTCGGGTGAAGTAGAAACTCTAATGTAGCAAGAAATGGACCTTAGGGAACATGCTGGACTCTCTGGATGCAGATGAGTCCTGGCCCACACTGAGGGGGCCTGCACTACACTGAACTGCTTTGGTCCCGTGGGCTGGAGCCCTTTCCAGGTCTGGTTTCCCTCTAGGTGAAAATATAGGTATTAGAATGAACGATACATAAAAGAGCAATTCCTTCAACCAGGACTTTTCACAGTGATTGATGCTATTGCATCTTAATTCTGTTGGATTCAATCAAATACGTGGTTGGCTGTGATTAATTTTATGTCAGTAAGAGGGGTATTTTATACAAATGTGTTCATGTTTGCATGCGTATCTCTGTGTGCAAGTCTGTCTTTTCGAAACAGGCTAAAACAGTTGAGGCTGTGACTTTCGGTGAGTCACAGAATCCTGAAGCATAAAATCTGGCTACAAAAAAATATCCATCAAAGGAAGAAGGACCGGGACACCCACAGACATCAGTTTTGAAGTCAGGTTGGATTTCAATCCTCATTTTATACCTAAAAAGCTGTGGGATCTTAGGAAATGGGAGGGAAAAAAAAAAAAAAAAAACCTCTGTGAGCCTCTATTTTCTCTTGTTTAAAATATGGAGGCCTCCCACCAGGGTGAAGCCTGCCTTTTAGTTTTCAATAAATATTTGAATTCTTAGTGGTTGCCAGGCACTGATACGGACATCGAATATCAGAGGCACTGCAGTGAACAGGACCCCTGTCCAGCTCCCCCTAACCACACACACACACACACACACACACACACACACACACACACACTGAACTATCTTAAAGTGCTATGGGAAAGCCAGACAGCAAACACATGAAAAATAATTTGAGTGAGTGGTTAATGCTCTAAAGAAATAAAAAGGGATGATAGGGTGAAATGACAAAGGTGGGACAACACTGAGTGGGAACACTGGGAAAGTTTCTCTGGTGTGGTCCTTGGGCCTGAAAGCTGAACAAGGAAATAGTCAGTGTGTGAAGATCTTCATGTCTCAGGCTGTCTTCATTATATGTAAAAGATTTCTTTAACTTGGGCTAAACCAGCCAAGGACTATATACCAGCTTAGTGTTGTCTCGGCCAGATCTTCAGAGCTAGGGAAGGGAAGTTGGCACGGATTATAAAGCTAGTCCATTCACATTTATTCAGGGCAATGGGATCCAGTCTGGAAAGAAATTGCCTAGAATACCTAGTTCTCGAAGAGGAACTTATGCTCGAGGTATGTTTACTATTAATTGTTAAGATGCTACATAAAACTGGAAAGTTGCCATAGTAAAAGGTATCAAGGAATAAGGAAGGGAGGCCTCTTAGAGAGGTGATATTTGAGATGAGCTATTCCCCGTGACACACTATGCTAAGCCTTGGGAGAGGAATCTAAAGAGCAAATAGCATGTTAGCAAGAACTGGGAGGCGGAAGTGAATGTGAACGAGGCACATGTGAGAGCAGAAGGGTCAGGGTGGGGCAAGGGGGAGCAGTGCACTTACACCTTAGAAATTACTGCTCAGAAGATGTGCTGCGGCTGGGAGACTGCAGCTGAGGGAAAGGCAGGCAGGTAATTAGTCCAGGCACCACAGATAGTGACGCTTGGGCCCACCCACTGGTACACAAACTCAGAAAATTTAGGAAGTGTAATGAATTGGATGTGGGTAGGGGAGGGCTGGGGCTAGGGAGTTAGGGTGTTATACTAGCCCAAGTATAATAAGCAAATCAACACAGCCCTTGAGGCTATAATTATTGTCAGCCATTAAAGACCAAGGCTCACAACTGAAAAAAAACAAAAACAAACAAAAAATCAAAAACCAAAAAACAAGAGTATAGTAGTTTCTTTAAGGAATATTCAGTTGAGCTAGAGACAAGAGTGCAAATCAAAGCTTCCTCATAAGTCTAGTTTTCTTTTCCATAGCCCTGGCAGTATATGGCTTGGAGTCACCCCATGTGAGCATTTCCTGACCATTTGTAGATGTCCCTCTTTAAAGTCAATGAGCCATCTACAGCTGGTCAAAGTCTGGTTCAAACACAGCATCCCTTGTTCTCAACATTATCCTTCTGTTGAGCACACATGAGATTGCATAATCCTATTCCAGTAACCATGGCAACAGTTGACTCCTGTAGAGACAGCAATTGATTGAAATCTCTAAATCAGAGACTGCAAACATGACTCCCTGCAGGAGCCTGGAATGGATTTGTGAGAAGCAATGGGGTGTGACAGGGAGGGGTAGGGACTCTGGCAAGCTGTAAGGTATTGGGACAATCAAATGTTACTGAGCCACACATTTTGCTTTATGAGGATAGAAACATGATCCACAGCCCACAGTCAGTTTGGAGGTCACCACTCTGCTGCCTTTTCCAGGTATTTTTATGTTAACTCTCCAAGCCTCCAGGTCTTTGCCATTTGAATTCTTAGATCCGGTCCCCCTACTGCCCACGTTTCAACTTGGACTTGGTAACATTCAGCTAGCTCTTGGCCACTTTCAGGCAGTTTCCTAATTTTATCTCTAATTTGGTGTGCTTGGCATCTCGAAAGCCCTCTGCCGATCTGAGACTATAGCTCTTGAGTTTAAGCCTGGGTGTAATGAACATACCAAGCAGGGCAGGACAATGTGGGTGGGGTCACTAGTAAATGAAATCCTTTTGAATCTTAATGAGCCAAGTGAGCTCCTTTCTTGAAAAGTCCCCACTAATGCTGTCATCTCCAAACCCCACCCCAAAAACCCACCTCCAGACCCCTGAATCACATTTTTTTTTTTTTTTTTTTTTTTTTTGCTCCCATCTGGCTTAAGTAAATCCCTTCGCTGGAGCTTTAGTGCTAAGCAGAGAGGGTGTTGCAATACAGATCAGGGGGATGTGTGTACATGGTGCCTAGAGACAGTGGTCTCATATGGTGACGACACTTTAGAAGTCAGCCAGCAAGGGCTGGAACACAGTGTGCGGAGCTGCTGGAGCCCTGGCTGGACTCAGCCATGTCTTCTTTCCATTTCCTCTTTGTATTGCTTGCTGCCTCAGGTTAGTGTTTCTGACTTTGGATTTCTACTCCTGAAATAACAGGTGGATTGTCTTCCACTGGGATTCTTTTCACTTCTTCCAGTACTTTCTTGGGGTTGGTCTATTGAACTCAAATGTTCCATGGTTGTATCTCATTGGATAATCTACCTCCTTATCAAAGTATTTTCATACATGCAGTTTATGAATGTTCTCTGGGAGACAATGGCCATTGCTAGTAGTATCTGAAATCTGGAACCTCAGAGGCAAGCTTCCACTGAAGGTGTACCTGTAAAATTGCACAGTGATCAAAAGATGTTTGTGGCTCATTTGCAATGTTAATAACTGGGGAAATGTTGTCAGTAGATGATCAAAATGGCTGGCACTATGTTCGTGCCACAGTGTCAGAGAAAGGTAATCTGATACACAGGTAAAATGATTTAGAAGTATGAGTTCAAGAATATCTTTTTTAAATTCTATCTGATTCATAATGAGATATGCATAAAAAGTACTGGAAACACATATGTTAAAAATTTAGCAGAGATTTTTATTTTTGAGGTTACAGGTAAAAGTGGTAGAGTTGGATAAATGAGAAAGAATATATAGGTGATTTAAGTTTTATTTTGTATATTTCCTTATTTGATTAAAGTTATGTGAGTTTTATTTTGCATTAAAGAAGGATATAACATGTCTTAGGAAACTTTTAAAATGTTAATGATTCATGTTGAAGTGATATTTTAAGTAGGGCTAGAGGTATGAAAATATCTCAAGACCAACTTCTTGGAGAGGGAGATTAGGTTGACTTACAAAGGCATTCTCTCGATGATGATCATGCCTTGGATTTACACCATGCAGCAGCTTTGAATGTTTGATACAGAATTGGAGAAGTAGGAAAAATAAATCGAGTCATTTACTAAAGTTATACAGGGCCTAAAGGAAACCTCCATGGGTTTCTTACAAAGATTGATTTCAGCAGTAAATAGAATGACACCAAATTCAAAATTTAGGCAAATAATAATTCAGTCTCTGGCTTTTCAAAATGCTAATGCACAATGCAAAAGTCTAATTAGGCTGATAAAAGCAAGATGAACACTCTTGGAGGAATGGATCTGAAATACAATCAATATTGAATCTCATGACCATGATGATGCTTGGATGAGAAAAGTGATTTCCAGAGGTTTAAAGAAAAATTGAAATGTTAAGCATTTAAATTGTGGCAAACAAGTCACCTAAAAAGGGATTTTAAACAAGGCATTCCTAGCAACAATGTTTTTTTTTTTTTTTTTTTTTCTAAGCGTAACTCAAACAGAACACCCCTCCCTTCTGGATTATGCAGAGGGTGTGGCAAAGGTGAGCATAGGACTAATGAATGTAGATGCAAGGGACAGTCAAGGTAAATCTTTGCCAACAGGAAATTCATTCAGGGGTCTCTAGCAGGTCCCCAAGTCACGTTTGGTTCAGTAATTTCCTGCAGCCACAGAGGAAACTACTTCCCAGAGCAGTTAAAGAACCTAATACCTATTATTAGAAACCATGCTGCTCTGGATGATTAAAAAAAAAAAAAAAAAAAAAAAGCTATAGGAGACAGAACAAAAAATTCAGGAGAAACAGTAAAGCAAACACTCAGTTTTTAAGGATTTGAATGTTATCTAGATGAAACAAGTATGAGATGAGTCAAATGTGTGGACCTGAGGACAGAGAGGAAAATTAAAGCCCTATGTGGTTAGCATAGCAATAAATTTATGGGGATATTATCTGTTATAGCAATGGAAAACTCAGATTAACATTTCTCCAAACTTAGAAACTTAGAAACAGAATATGAATTAACTTATGTTTCTGGGAAAAAATGCTAGCAGGCATTATAAAGAACAGTCACCAACCATTCAGGGGGCAACAGCTGCTGATCTTTCAAAGGCACCAATAGCCTTATCTTTAAAATGATTGATGAATAAAGCTGTATGGGTTGAGCAATGTCCTTTAACAACAAAGAAACTGCAAGCCTTTGTACTTTGGAGTGTAGGAGCAGCTAAGTACTCAGTATATTGAAGAATTAACCAGCCCTTAGAATTCTCCTGTGTTTGTGATAAAAGAGAAATCTGGAAAATAAAGAGTGGTAGCAGGTCTAAGAGCTGTTAACAAGGTGATTTAGCTAATGGGCTCTCTACAGTCTGGAATTCCTTTGCCTTCTCTATTACCTAAAGGATGGCCTCTTACAGTTATTGATCTAAAAGATTGTCTTTTCTGTTACATGCACTTTCCTGCTATCCTGGTCCCAGAGTCCTGTCAGTCCCAAATAGCACGCAGAGACACTATATTAATTATAAAACTGTTGGCCAGTTACTAGTGTTTCTTATTAGCTAGCTCTGTCTTAAATATTAACTCATTTCTATTAATCTAAGTGTTTTCAGGTGGTCTTATCTTACCACAGGGAGGGTCTGGAGGGACCTCTTCTCTCAAGTCCCTATATCTTGACTCCTTTCTATATCTCCCAGAATCCTCCTTATCTCCTAGTCCTGCCTATCTTTCCTTTCTATTTGCCAACAGTGCTTTATTCATTAACCAATAAGAAAAATATATGTACAGAATGACATCTCCCATCACTTTTCACTATACCTTTACAAGAAAAAGACAAGAAAAATTTGCCTACTTATAGTAATTCTCAGCCTGTTAAGAGATATCAATGGGAGGTTCTCTCACAAGGAATGTTACATAGCCCCATCCTATGTCAATAGTTTGTGAGAAAACTGTTGGAAGTAATTTATGCACAGTTTCCGCAATCTATAGTTTACCATTACATGGATGACATCTTATTAGATGATTCAAATGTAGATACTTTAGAAAGAATGTTTGAAAAAAAAGAAGAAACAATGTTTGAAGAAGTAAAGAAATTCGCATTGTTGAGGATTACAACTTGCTCCTGAAAAAATACAAAAAGGATATTCTATTAATTCCTTATAATATAAAGTAGTTCTACAGAAAAGTAGATCCCAAAAGGTGCAAATTAGGAGAGATTGTTTGAAGACTCTTAAAGACATTCAAAGACTTTGAGGAGACATTTCCTACCAGGGTACCACTATCAGGTTATACCATGATGAAATGAGTAATTTGTTCAAAACCTTAGATGATGACAAGGATGTAAAGAGAAGATGACAAGGATGTCCAAGAGAAGCTGACAAAAATAAATAAATAAATAAATAAATAAATAAATAAATAAATAAATGGCTTTTGTGGAAAAGAAAGTACAGGGTGAACATGTGGATAGTTTGGATCCAAAGCATAATTGCATTTTGGTTATTTTACCTCCTAAGTATTCTCCTACAGGAACATTAATGCAGATGGAAGGTATTATCTTAAAGTGGATCTTTTAACCACATAAACAGAGTAAAACATTAAAAACTCATGTGGAAAAGATCTCTGAGTAGATTCTAAAAGGAAAATCGAGACTTCATCAATTAACAGGAATAGATAATGCAGAAATTGTAGTACTTTTTACTAATGATGAAATTAAGAAGTTATCAAAAAAGTTTTAAATAATTTTTAGAAAGAAAAAAGAAAATTAACATGTTACTGGCTGAAAGTGAACTTTAGTAAAGAACTTGCAATAATCATTAGAGGTAAATTATGAGAAAATATACAAAAGGCAAGAGAAACTTATAAAAAGAACTAAGTCGATTCTTCCTCACATTGTACAGGCAACACCAATATTTGGAGCCACTTCATGATATACTGATGCAAATAAATCAGGAAAAGTAGGTTACAAATCAGAAAATTTAAGTAAAGTGGCTTAAAGTCCTTATGATTCTCTTCAAAAGTCAGAGTTATATGCTATTCTCATGATTTAACAGATTTTATGGAACGTCACAACATAGTTGCTGATTTGTGATATGCAAAAATAGTTGTTTTGCATATTAAAACTGCTGAATTTATACCAGCTAGTACATCAAACAGCATGGCTGTTCAATCTAAACTAACTTTAAAACTAACAAATGCCTTTCATTTGATCAGATAACTTGTGGTAAGAGAACCTCCACAAAATTAGGGTTGGGGAAGGGTTTTGTTTTTGTTTTTTCAGGAGAATGAAGGCTAAGGAATCTGAAGACCACTGGACAAATGAGAATGTGAAGAGGAATAATAAATCATCCAGAAAAAATGTCCCAAGAAAAAGCATAATTTGACCTATTCTTGTATCACATTTACAACAGGATAAAATTCTATAAATCTTCCCAAATGCTTATTTCTGCTGTTCCCTATAGACATAATATGCAAATGGTCTTTTTGTAGTCTCAGTAAAATTAAAGATTAAAGCCAGCCTTGGAGTTCTCTTCTTCTCTAAACCCAAGCATTCTTGCTAAAATAAAATCCAAAATCTCTGTCTCATGTCAGAAGAGCAACCTGATTTGGGACAGAAGAAAAACAAAATTTAGGGATTATTGTATTAATACTATTGTATTAATCTCATTATCCTTTGGCTTTATTTAGATTCTTTGAAGCTTTTCTTTTTTTCCCTCCTTTCCTCCTTTTTTTTTTTAAATGTAAATTTAAAACAAGCTTGTTTTACATTTCAATCCCAGTTCCTTCCTCCTCCCTTCCTCCCCTGTCCCCATCAACCCTCATCCCATCCCCCTTCTGCTCCCCAGGGAGGGTGAGGCCTTCCATGGAGGATTTGAAGCTTTTCTTAAGGTATAAATATTATCTCAAAATGTTAAAGATTTATATGTATATATATATATATATTTTATAACTGTTTGTTATAATATTAATGGTCATATAGGTACAATTCTAGAAAAAAGCTTCATCTAGCTTTCTGCACATGATTTCAGATTTGAGTCTCTATCAGGTACCTAGGAATTAAGTTTTTGTACTCTGGATGTACATAACAAACATGGATCCTTTAACCTCTTTGAGATCTGCTGCATGTGACCTTTAAAATATAATGTGAACCATGACCACACTTAACAGTGACCTTTGAAGTCTCCAAAAGGAGGATGGGGCCTCACAACAATGATTCCACCAGGACTATGATAGATAACACCACTAAGCTGAAAACACCACCTAAAGACCAGATTTGGACTATAAACTGGTCAGGACAATTTCAAGGTGGCTAGCTAAGATGATCTAGCCTCACAGACTACTCTAGCCACAACTTGAGACAAGCCCTGCACTTTTCCATTATGCAGAGACTGGATAACAGGAGATATAGCTAACTCTCCCAGGACTTGACAATTAACTCAAATTTTTCTTTTCAGGATCTCCTAAAGATGCCATTGCCCCTAGATAGTAGGAAATAAATTTAGGAACATGATGCCCACATTCCCAAGAGATGGGGTGGGTAGTCATTTGGTCATTCAGTGGGTTATGGATATGTCATTACTTATGGTGATTAGTTACAAGTTATTATTAGTGATGGTCATGAAAAAGTTGAACAAAAGAGTTTAGATTCTTGTTTTCAAAAGAAAAAAGGGGGTTATAGATACGATAGGACATAAGGGCACATTATTGAGTCTACTCTGAAAGAAAAAGGGGGGTATAGAGATAGTATAAAAAGGTAGATAATTGAATCTACCTTTAAATAAATCAAAAGCAAATAAGAGCTTAAAATATTTTACATTGGCTTGGAGCTTCTGTATATTGATACAAATTTGAGGTTATTTTTACAACATATACTGTACATACATTTCAATCTTGTTCAAGGTATTGTATTCATGCAACTCATTTAACAATGTAATGCAAATTTCTAGCCCTTGAAAGTTATTATTACCAACTATTTAGGATAATAAAGAAATGCAAGTTAGCAATTAGTCATCTATTACAATTGAACTTTTAGTCATATTGGGTATGTTTTCAAGGTTAAAAAGGGATATATTTTAAATAGACAGGTCATCTTCAAACACTTCAGAGATATGTAGACTATGGCATTCAAGATGTTCTAATAACATAGGTTCTTTCTTATGGCAATGAGACACATCTAATCCTGGCAGCACCAATCTACTTCAGAGAAGATGATGGGTATTAAAAAGCAACTCCACATGGGATTTACTTTCTTTGTGGCAAAACTTAGCCATTGGGCAAGAAAGCACTCTTGCCTCAACTGCTACCAGTATGCTGTCCAAATTACACAAATAGGACACACATACACAAAAAAGGCTTGCTGGACTTAGTCAAACAAGGTAGGATATTCCTTTAGAATATCCTACTTCTTAAAAATGTCTGTCAGATATGCTAGGCCTGTAGGCCGAAGATGGATGCCCCAAAGTTGCAGAGGCACCTTGGACTGTCCAGGCAGCCCAGCTGTTTCTGTAATCTCTCACATTTGCCTGCACTTCCTGCTTACTCAAGTAATGTTATTTCCTTATTGAGTCTCTGATGTATTTGAAGACTTTTTTTAGTTATAGGTATAGTTTTTCTTGTTACCAAATTCAGAAAAGAAGTTCAGTAAAGAAATGTTAAGTGTATAAGATTGAGAGACATATAAAGATAGATTTGTTAATGCAAGATAGAATAGAAAGTGAATTAGGTACAATCTTTAAAATCATCGAGATAGGGTAGATGTGGAATATTTTCTCTAAATTTGTCAGTTGCTAATGGAATAGATATTGTTAATGTATTTATTGATGGTATATATTGTATATAGTTATTGTACTTATTGTTTTTCTTATATTAGTTATACCCTTCTTTTAATTTTAGATGAAAAAGGGGAAATGTGATATCTTGTTTGTACTCTAACAAATAAAGCTTGGCTGAAGATCAGAGGGCAGACTTGGCCACTAGTTACCATAGAGGTCTGGAGGTCTGTGGAGCTGACAGGAAGTTGCATGGCTGGGAGGAGAGAGGGATATAAGGCGGGAGGAGATAGGAGCTCACTATCTTCTCAGCTGGAAAGTTGGCCAGGTAAGGTGTGGCTGTGGCTTGCTCCTTTGTCTCACTGATCTTTTAGCATTTACCCCTATATCTGAAGCCAGGCTTTTATTATTAAGACCTATTTGAACTTGTGCTATAGTTCCATTGATGCAACTTCTGTTTTGATTTTTGAGGCAGGATCTCATTGTATAGTTCAAACTGCCTTCCGACTTATGGTCCTCTGGTCTCAGCCTCTTGGCTGGGACAATACAATTGTGTCACTATTCTCTTCCCTGGCAGTACATTTTTGAAATTTACTATGCTTGAGTTTCTGTGCTCTTTTGTTTAACACACACACACACACACACACACACACACACACACACACACACACACACACACACACAGACACACACACAGACACACACACACACACACACTTAGAGTCACATATCTTATAAGGTATTTTCTACATCAGTTTTCATATTTTAAAAATTTGTGTTTCTAAATTTATATAAAACTAAGGGCTACAAGCCCTCATGAGCTGAACAATAGTAGCCATTCCTGTTACATAGGAGTCCACTATCAGTTTTCTGCAGTGCTTATCAGTCCCTGGTGTCTGGCAGGGAACAGAAATGCTTTTCTGACCTGTTTTGCTATGCAACAAGTTCTTGATTTTTGTCACAAAATATATTAAAGAAAAAGTTAAAAACCAATCGATTCTTTACTGCAGTGACAAATGTGGCATTATTAGATGTAGAAATTAGCAATTAGCTACGTGGCCCAAAGTGTAGAATTGAATGCATTTACTGTCACATAAAATCTACAAAATTACTGAGGAAGAATCACTTCATCTACTCTGCTACTCATTCAGTATTAACTGAGTGTATACTATGGGCAGACACTGTTCTTGGACCTGGGCATAGTGCACACAACAGTGTGCCTGTCTCTCATTCTTGAAGCTTGTATTTAAGGTGGAATTATAAGGGACAGTACCCACAACATGGAAACATCACTATTTGTCCAGAGAAACATCAGGCACAGGAGATGAGTGAGCTGCAGACACCCTGGAAGGTTGCACTTTAGACTTCCACAGGGAATCCCATGTGGCTGTAACAGAGTGAGTAGAGGCAGAGTAATCAAAATAGCAAGGCCTATCCTGTGGGATTTAACATTTTTATTTCATCATTTGTTCTGTGTATGAGTGTTTGCTCAGATGATAACTTCTGATGCTGGATCTCTCCTTCTACCTTGTTGGAGGGAGGATTTCTTTGCTGTTTGCTGCTACATATGCTGGGCTGGCTTAACTTCTAGCTTCTGGGATTCTCCTGCCTCACTTTAGGAATGCCGAGATGGACAGGAGTTGACCCAGCTGGCTTTAAGTAGATTCTAGAGAACAGAACTCACATCTTCATGTTTGTGCCCCAAGTGCTTGACTCACTGAGCCATCTTAGCCCTGTCTCCTGAGCTTTGGGGGCTGATGGATGAACCTGACTTTTTGTTTCATGTAAGATGTGAGGCTGAAGACCAACTCTCAGAAAGGCGGTGAGATTCCTGATGTGGGCTTTACACTACCATCTCTGCTGTGGGGAGCTCAGTCATGTAAATTACATTCATTAAAATGTTCTCTTTTAAATGAACTTTTATTTAAATTTAAAACAATCTTATTTTACATAGCAATTCTAGTTCTCTCTCCCACCTGTCCTCTCATTTCCCCTCACCTCCCATCCCACCCCCTCTCCACTCCTCAGGGAGGGTGAAGCCTCCCATGGGGGATCATCAAAGTTTGTCACATTATTTGGGGCATGACCTAGGCCCTCTAGGCTGAGAGAGTATCCCTCCACAGGGAATGGGCTCCCAAATCCCAATCATGCACTAGGGATAAATACTGGTTCTACTGCCAGAGGCCCCATAGACTGCCCAACCTCCTCAACAGACACCAACATTCAGGGGGCCTGGTTCAGTTTTATGCAGGTTCCCCAGCTGTCAGACTGGGGTCCATGAGCTCCCACTTGCTCAGGTCAGCTGGTTCTGTGTTTCCCCAGCATGGTCTTGACCCCTGTGCTCATCACTCCTCCCACCTTACAACTACATTCCAGAAGTATGGCTTAGTGCTTAGCTGTGAATCTCTGCTTCTGCTTCCATCAGATGTTGGATGAAGGCTCTATGATGGCATTTAAGGTAGTCAGAAATCTCATTATAGGGGTAGGGCATTTAAGGTAGCCCCCCAACTGACACCACATTCAGGGGGGCCTGGATCAGTCTTATGTAGGTTTCCCAGCTATCAGTCTGGGGTTCCTGAGCTACCAGTTGCTCAGGTCAGCTGTTTCTGTGGTTTTCCCCAGCATGGTTTTGACCACTTTGCTCATCACTCCTCCCTCTCTACAACTAGATTCCAGGCACAGTCATTAACTGTGCATCTCTGCTTCTGCTTCCATCAACTACCAGATGAAGGCTCTATGGTGGCATTTAAGGTAGTTATCAATTTCATTATCAGGGAAGGGCATTTAAGGTAGCCTCACCACTATTGCTTAGATTTTTAGTTGGGGGTCACCCTTGTGGATCCCAGGGACCTTTCCTCATGCCAAGTTTCTTGTTAAGCCCATAACAGTTCTCACTATCAAAGTATCTCTTTCCTTGTTCTCCTTCTCTGTTCTTTCCCCAAATAGATGACCTTCCTGCTCCCTCATGGTCTCCTCCCCATCCCTTTCTCCCCTCCTTTTTGCTCTCACCTTCCTCCCCCCTCTCCCATGTTCCCAATTTACTCAATGCACATTCATGCCACAAGGACATCTGTTCAACTATGTTCATAGCAGCATTATTTGTAATAACCAGAACATGGAAGGAACCTATATGCCCCTCAACTGAAGAGTAGATAAAGGAAATGTGGTACATTTACACAATTTACTCAGCGGAAACAAAACAAAACAAAACAAAACAATGAAATCTTGAAATCTACAGGCAAATAGATGGAACTAGAAGAAACCATCCTGAGTGAGGTAACCCAGACACAGAAGGACAAGCATGGTATGTACTCACTCATATATGGATATTAGATATAGAGCAAAGGATTACCAGCCTACAGTCCACAGCTAGGAAACAAGGAGGACCCTAAGAGAGACATACATGGTCACCTGGAGAAGTGAAAAGGGACAAGATTTAATTAATATGTTCTTATATAATGTAAATAATGTCTGTATTCATTTTCTTTTCTTGCTACCCTAGTTTCTCAAACATCACACATTTGTGATCTGACATGTCTCATGGGTCTAAAATGAAAGTTTTGCAGAGTTGTGCTCCTCTGCCAGGCTCCAGGATGGGTCCACTTTCTTGCCTTTTCTGTCCTCTGGAGGCTGTTCATATTTCTAGTCTCTGATATAAAGCCACCAGCGATTCATTTTCTCACTGTCTCACTTGCTGCTGTGTTTTGTTTCCTTCTTGTATTTTAAGAATCCTCCAGATGGGATGGTCCCTAGCAGGTGATCCAAGGCAACTTCTTCCCTAACAACTCCAGCTTAATCTCAACTTCAAGGTCCTTTGTGCCAGAAAGTATACTATATGGGATGGGGATTAGGAATTGGGTATTTTGGCTAGGACAAAGGGGCCATTCTGTCACAAGTTCCAAGCATTACTAAATCACCCCTGCCCCTCCCCCACACTGCAGGCATACATTGCTTCTAGAGTGCATATTTTAATCACAGAGGAAATGTTCTAAACCAGGCTTTGAAATAGAGAGAGGGAAATCTGTGGACAAAACTGTGTTCTGGGGTTTTTCAGAAAGGATCTTGGGTAGACAGACTGGATGTGTCCTTAAGGATGTACCAGAAAGCAGAAGAGGGAGAGGTGAGGGAATTACGAAACTCTGAGGACTGCAGAGAGCTCTGAATCTTTATAAACAGATTCAGGAAAGGCCTCTTTGGAGTGCAGACACACTGAATCCCCAGGACTTCAATGCCAGAGGACACCGCCAAGCAAAAAGGTACAGATGTGTGCAGATGGAAGCTGCATCCCTGTACACTGAAACAGTAAAATTTAAACTGGAGTTCGTGCACACTGATGACATCTGTCCGGTGCTTCTTCCCATCACTTTGCAGCTGTAGTAACTTGGAGTGGGAATGGAGAATAGATGGAGATATAATTCTTAAGTTTTCTAGTAGCTGACCTACGTCAGCATCAAACACTTGAACAGGTAAATTGAAGTGGTGATTATGTTTACTTATAACCCTTATTATTTAATTTGTGAGCAAAGTTGATTTCTCTTCTCGTGTAAGTGAATTATTCTTGAAGTCATCTTTCTCTTATTTGCAAACTCATATCATCTGTGAATAAAGGATCTTTTATTTCTTTCCTATTTGCATCCACTTTATCTCTTTCTCTTGTCCTATAGCTCTAGCTCAGACTTCAGTTACTATACTGAAGAGGACTGGGAAAAGTGAATGCCTCTGCCATATTCCTGCCTTTAGTGGAGATGCTTTGATGTTTTCCCACTTAGTATGGAGTTGACTGTGGTTTATTCTGCATTGACTTCATCCTATTGAAGTATGACCCACTATTCCTAGATTTCCCGAGCTTTGATTATGAGGTTTATCGTGGATTGTGTTAGAGGACTTATCTGCCTTCAGTCATGTGATTTCTGTCTTTGAGTACAATTATGTGATTAATTACATTTTTTGATTTGCATTTGCTGAAACACTGTGTCTCTCTTTTAATGCATTCTCGAATTGGGATTGCAAGTATTTTATTGAGAATGTTTGCATCTATGTTCCTTGGAGAGATTGGCCTCTAATTTTATATTTCAGTTGGATCTTTATCTGTCTTTGGTGTCATAGTAATACTGGTTTCACAAAAATATTTGGAAGTATTTTTTTTCTGTTTTTATTTTATGAATTCTTTGAGGAGTAGTGACAATATTTTCTTGAGGTTCTGGTAGAATTCTGTACTTAATCCCTTTGGCCCTGGGACTTTTTAAAACATGAGTGGTATTTAACTGCTGCTTCTATTTGCTTGGTTGTTATGTTATTAAATTATTTACTTCATCCTGCTTTCACAATATTAGGTCATATACATATAGAAAGTTATCAATTTCCTTTTTATTATACAGCTTAGTGAAGTGTAGATTTTTTTAAAATTCTTTTATTTTATGTAGTGTTCTGCCTGCATGTATGCCTGCATGACAGAAGAGGGCACCAAATCTCATTATAGATGGTTGTGAGCCACCATGTGGTTGCTGGGAATTGAACCCAGAACCTCTGGAGGAGTAGCCTGTGCTCTTAACCTCTGAGGCATCTTTCCATCCCTAAAGAAAGTTTTGTTGTTATTGTCGTTGTTAGATTTTTGTTTGTTTGTTTGTTTGTTTGAGACAGAGTTTTTCTGTGTAGTTTTGGAGCCTGTCCTGGAACTCACTCTGTAGAAGAGGCTGGCCTGACTCTTCTTTCTTAGAGCTGGGATTAAAAGCATGCACCACCACTGCCTGGCTAAAGTATAAAATTTAAAAGTATGTAATTTATATTCTGAGAACTTTTTTCAGTGTCTGTTATGTTTCACTTATCATTTTTATGCTTATTAATTTGAGTCTTCTTTTGGTTAAATTTGGCTAAAGTTTTCTTAATCTTGTTAACATTTTTATAGAACAGACTCCGTTAATACTTTGTATTGTTTTATTTTTCATTTCTATTTCATTAATTTCAGTACTTATTTTGATTATCTCTTCATGTTTACAATTTTTGATGTTTTTCTTTTTCTTTCTTTTTTTTGTTTTTTGCCTTCAGGTGCATCATTAAGGTATTAGAGATCTCTCTAATTTTTTATGTAGGCATGTAGTGCTGAAAGCCTTCCTCTTAGAATGCCTTCAGTGTGTCATAGATTTCAGTAAGTTTCATCCCATTCACTTCTTTTTCCTTTCTCTGAACTCCATTATCATTCAGTAGTGAGTTTTTTAGTTTGTGAACTTCCTGTATATCCTACTGTTGTTTAGATAGCTTTAGTCTGTTGTGGTAAGACAGAGTGCAGAAGGTTATTTTAGTTCTCCTCCTCTTTGTGAGACTTGCTTTGTGTCCTAATATGTGGTTGATTTTGGAGAAAATGTCATGGGATGCTGAGAAGAATGTGTATTCCTTAATGCTTGAGTGGAATGTTTTGTAGATGTCTACTAGGTTCATTTATGATATCATCATAGGCACCTCTAGGTTTGGGAAAGTTTTTGCTTTGATTATATTGAAAATCTCTTCTATACCTTTGTCATGGTATTTTTCTCCTATACTCATAACTCAAATATTAGATCTTGTCATGGTGTTCTCAAACTCTACCATGTTATGCTCATTTATTTATTTAAGAATTATCGTTAATTTTTACTGAGCCATCCAATTCCTCTACTTTTTCTTGTAACACCATTTTCTATTTTTGACACGACCTATTCTGTTGGGGGAGGCTTTCCCCTTAGTTTTTAATTTGGTTTATTGTGTTTTTAATTTCCAGCATCGTTTCAGTTTGGCTTTTCTTCATCAATTCTGTCTTTTATTAATTTAATTTTCATATCTTGGATTAACTCCCTTATTTAATTCAGCTCTTTTTTTGTGGGATGTTCCTTGCATTATTTGTTCATTTTATAATATCCTTTGTAAGATCCTCCAGGTAATTTTCAATAGGATTTATTACTGTGGGATTAATAACTTTTGTTGGTGCCATGCTGTCTTGTTTTTCATTTACTTCTGTTTCTCTACTGGGACTTGTGCATATGAAGTAATGTGCTAGTTGCTTGTTCCTTTTTGCTCAAATTATCTTTCCCATTTCCAGGTAGACATGTGCAATGTTCAGGACTTTATCTGCGACCTTGTTTTCTTATGTGGAACGTGCATTGAGGATTCCAGATCCTATCCCAATACTCTTCACAGTTTTCTACTCCAACCCTGACCCAACAATATTCAAAGGGCAGTACATTCTTTGCTGATCTTCTCTTCTGCTGACTTCTGATGTGGTTCTGTAAGACTAATGCTCTGTGTGGAGTGAGCTCTGTTCAACTCAAGGTTGGGAACAGCAGATGTAGGGTGCGTGTGGTCAGTAGGTCTGTGGGATGGATGTGGCTCCTCAGGTAGTCAGTCCATGAGGTCTACAAGGTGGGCTGTGCTACCTGTATGAGATGCATGGCTCCAAGTGGTCTTCAGGTATTAGAAGCTGGTATCTATTGTGGCATACTTCTTTACACTGTGTGAATATATATGGCTATGATTGGTTAAAACTCTGCCTACAATTTATGGGGGATGGTGCCAGCTGTGTGTGGCACACAGACCTACAGAGTTCTCTGGTGGTGACATGGGCTGGGGTGGGCAGGAGTACTACCTGTGAGGCTCCATGAGGTCTTCTGGGGGTGGGAGTCAAATGAAATGATAACTTAAGAGTGAAGGGGCAATGGCTTTTGTTTTCAGGGTGCCAACTTACTCTTTTTATTTCCCAAAGTTCTGAGACTCCAGTCAGAGTCTACCTTAACTAAAGAGTCAGTTAAAAGTAAGGAAAGAGGGAAAGGAAAATCACAGTAGGTCACTTCAGTGAGATGCCAGATGCTCGGATTGCATTGTGAATTTTCATGTTAAGTAATTTCTCAGCACTGCATGGTAGATGATACTCACAGAAAACAATGTCATTTGGAGAACTATTTTTACCAGCCATTCACACAGTGTGTAGCAAAATGTATAGTGAGTTGTTGTAAGATGAAATTTACAACTGCTTTGACTATGAGCAGGAAATCTATGTTAAGAATAATGGCCAATAGCTTCTCTCTTAAATAATGTTGATTGGATTCCCATGAGGTGCAGACAAACACAGTTTTTATGAAGTAGACAGTGGTTTCCAGCTTTAGAAAGAATGAGTTGCTTGCCTGAATCCTCATATGGATAGTGACCTGTGAGGCTAGGACCTGAGTCAAAGTGTTTGTGAACATCAAGGCTGTCCCTTCTTAGTCAGTTCCCCCCTTCACCCTCAGAGCGACTGTCACCACTTTGTAGGCAGGTGCACTTCCCAAGTTAGACATTCTGAGCTTTTGATTTTGCAGCTTTTTGTTCCTCCCTAATTTACTCTACTTCATAAAATGATTTCAAGCACAAAAAGGAGTGGGATATGAATCTGGCAATTTTGGGTTAAAATTCTAACTATACCATTGGTAAACTGTGTCACACAAGGCCGCTAACTTTCTTGGGCATGAGACAGAACTGACAGTAGTTATCATAAGCTAAACCTGTTAGCTTGTGAGTAATGAAAGTTCTCAGATCCTCAACAAGCCTATGAAGCTAACTCAATTTATTATCAAGAATCCCAAGAGAACATGTACCTAGTATGCATTGTGATTTTCTTCTACGGCTTCAAACATGAAAGATGTTGGGAAGCCTCACAGAAATTTTCATTAAGTGCAGTTTTATGTTTTCTCTAAGGTGTTAGAGCTGCCCCGAATTTTGTTGTGGAGAATGCCGGCCCTCTCCTGGAAAATGCCTCTGACCACACACGGGTTGCCACGGTCACTGTGTCTCTCTCACCTCACACTTCTCTGGTTGGAGATCCTGTTATACTTAATGCCAGCCCTGTGGTGCATCCTTTTGTCTTGTCTCGTAGATCTTCACATCTGTGGGATGTAAGTATGGAGACAGCTTAGCACACCGCAAGAGATCTAAATGAGACTATCTTCTCCATCTCACTCTCTACTGCTTCTTTGGTTGTGTGTGTTG
Organism: Cricetiscus sungorus; assembly: GCA_030556225.1. NCBI lineage: Eukaryota > Metazoa > Chordata > Mammalia > Rodentia > Cricetidae > Cricetiscus > Cricetiscus sungorus. Next base: position 6,363,961 of record JANBXA010000606.1, on the reverse strand, counting down.
TTTCCTTTAACTGTTTTCTCTTATTGAGACAGGGCTTCTCTCTGTGTGCAGCCCTGGCTTCCCTGGAACTCACTCTGTACACCAGGTTGTTCTTGAACACACAAAGATCTGACTGCCTCTGCCTCCCAAATACTGGGATTAAAGGTGTGCATCACCACACCAGGTTTGTTTTAGCCATTTGAGATTATACAGTTTAGGTTGGCCTTGAATTTCTGATGTCCCTTTCTTGACTTTCCAAGTCCTAGGATTAGAGGCCCCTTTGTATTCTTTTAAATAACTTAAAATTCCACTCTTTGGGACCCTATGATGTGCCAAATATTCTCAAAATGCTGGAGGATAACAAGGAACACCTGTTTTACAGGTGCCATTGAGGATCCAGTCAGATGCAAGGTAGCTTCTTTCTCACTTTATCTGCTTGTTTGTAGAAATACATGTCAATTAAGTGAATATACATAAGTATAAAATTGTAACTATTACCTGGCCAATGAAATACAAATTCTTAGCTAGGTGAGAGTGCCAAACAAGGACATATGATATAGTCAGGGTTCCCCGAAGTGCAATTATGTGACAAGCAGTCTGCAGAATAGGCAGGGGTTGCATAAATTAAGGCAAGAACATTATAGGTCATGTGCAAAGACCCTGTAGGAAGGAGGATCTGATAAGGAGACAGGACTGAAGGATCAATGTGACCCAATATGAACAGGGAGTGTGTGAGAAATCTTATTCCCAAGGAGATGGAGGACAGAGCTTGTAGGGCCCAGGAGATATTCTGGGAAGTGCTATTTATTATCTCAACTTAATAATGCTAATTCTCCTCCTGGGGTGACATTCAAGATAGGCATAATGCTCATTATATGACATTTGAGTTCCATAAGATTAGGGTTACTCAAATATGCTGGAAAGCTATTGCATGAATAGCATTCATTTGGTCCTTCTGCATTCTCCCCTGGGACCTAGAAGAGGATTCAGTGCAATAATGTTTTCAGACACAGTTGAACTTCCCTAGGCTGGTTTGACTCCAAGCTGTGGTTCTCTCTTGTGTCCCTCCAGGCTTTCAGGACAGTGATTGGCAGAAGTCTCTTCTATCAGGGTAAAAAACAAACAAACAATAAACAAGAGGATGAGCTTGAGCCCACGGTGCACTTGTGAGATTCACATCTATGCATAGGCTATTGGCTGAAGCAAGTCGCATGTCTAAGCCATCAGAACTCAAAGTCACATGGCAGATGACATGAGTGTAGGAAAGAGCAAAGCATCAGAAACATAAAAACTGCAGTGTGTCAGAAAACAGGCATGATCTATTAATGCTTTAAACGGATCAGCTAGAAGATGTTATGGGCATATATTCTAGAACACTGACCCTCAACCTTCCTAATGCTGCAAACTTTTAATACAGTTACTCATGTTGTGGTGACATCCAACCATAAAATTATTTTCATGCTATTTCAAAGCTGTAATTCTGATATTGTTATGAATAGTATTGTAAATGCTTGATGTGCAGGTCAACACCCTTGTGAAAGAGTTGTTTGACTCCAAATGGGTTGCAAGCCATTGTTTTAGGGGTACAAGGGAGGTATTTAATAGGACCTGGGATGTCCTTGCCAAACCTTGGGATTGGCAAACTTTAAAATCTGATTCCACTATGAATTTGATGTAAAATACTATCTTTTACTTGATCTCCATTCAGTTTCTATTCTAAGCCCAACCAGCAAAATGATGCCAAGACTCTGTAATCTTGCTGGTCACTGTTTCCTGTTGTCATAACTGTGAGGTAAACTGAGGAGCCTACTTTTCCTCTGTGGCTCCTCTTGTTATGAGCAATATGAACCTGGGTAAATTGCTTGACTTTCTATATTTTTTTTTCTGTAAAATGAGATGAACAGTAATTGCACTACCTTACTTGGGTTGATAAAAACAATTCTGTAAGATAGTGTATATAAAGTTCCACAGTGCTGCTTAGGCTATTTATAAATAGTTGATACTTAGTATTTGTTCTATATAAATATACTTATAATCCAAACTCAGCTGGTTACAAATATTAAAAAACAAGAAATGTGACCACATAATTAAAATTATATCCTCGTTTTATGTGAAAGTAAATGCCTTTAATCCCAGTACTAAGATCTGAAGATTTAGAATCACAACTTTGAGCCTGTCTGGCTATATGGTGAGGCCCTTAACCTTAAAATAAAACCAAATTGTCCTGTGTAGTTCCCAGTTGTAACCCTAGAATTTGAAAGGCTAAGACAAAAGGATTTCTATTAGTTTAAAGCCATCTCGTTTTTTAAAAATTGAGCTATTGGTCTCCCTGGGCTATTGTATGAGACCATGTCTCAACAAACTAACAAACCAACCAACTAACTAAAACAGAAAGACAAAACCCAAACAAACAAACAAATACAATATCATAGTGTCTCTAGATAACATTAAAACCAGTTTGATTATGAGATAACTTAATAATATAAAAACTTGCCTCAAATGAAGATTTACCTTTGCTATTCTACAGTAAAAGAGGCCATATTCTGTTTTACTGAGGGCTTTACATGTATCTTTATCCTTTCTTCTTTGCTATATACATGAAGCCAATCATTTGATCCTTTTTTATTGTGCTCTTTTAAAATTGTAGTTATTTATCACTGGAGTACCCCAGCTGGACTTTGAGACAGTAGCACTTTATTCCTTGACAATATACGCCAAAGACAACCACGAGGCAACAGCATCACAGACCATTTTTGTCCAGATTGAAGATGTGAATGAGCCACCTACTTTCACTGGGTCGCTTGCCCAGGAAGATCAAGGTACCAAAGTTCTGTTTTGATGGCAGGAAGCCCTGCGGACATAGATATAGGCCATATACCCTGGTTTTATGGTGCCCTGGCCATAAGGCTAAAGGAGAATGATAATTGACAACAGTTTGCTGGTGTGATGGCTCAGCAGGTAAATTTATCTGTAATGCAAACCTGATGACCAGACTTTGACCCTAGGACCCATAGTAGAAGTAGAGAACAAACTCCCAAAAGTTGTCCCCTGAATTCCATACATGTTACAATATATGCATGCTCCCCACACATGTACAAACAAACACATGCACATACACACATAATAAAGAGCTCCTGGGCCCTGACTACATACAAGCAACATCCCAAAAGCTTTAAATGAATTGTTTTGTTTAATGTTAACAACACTGGAAGTGAGTTCTTCTATTCCCTTAATACCACTGCACAGAGAATAGACTTAAGTGAAGTAACTTGCTCAGTATTGAAAACTATTCATGTATTTGGTCACAGTGTGCTAAAATCAATATCTTAAGTGTGTCTAGTGGTTAAACTGAAAGTGTCATGAGGCCTGTGGTGATGTCTTTTTAGCTCCTTGCTCTCCCACCCTGCAGGTAGCTCTTTCTGTCACACTTTCTCATCCTATGAAGTCAACTATTTAATTCCTACTTGTGGAAAATCACACTGTTCAACTAAAACATAAAATGCTTCAGATATAGGCATGCCTACTAACTGGACTGAGTTACTTGTCTTGTGTGAACCTCAATCTCTTCGTTGCTGTTTTAGATGAATACTATTCTCCACAAGTTCATTTGTTTCAGCAATGGTCCCTAGTGGCACTGTTTTGGGAGGTCTTGAACCTTTGGCAGGTGGAGCATTACTAGAGGAAGCAGATCACTTGAGGCCTTAAGGTTTATGTCCCATCTGCTCTGTTTCCTGTTCTTTGGAGAAGTAAGGAAGCAAAGTGTCCTTGCTGCACACTTCCACTGATATGGAGCCTTCTGCTACTATCCTTTCTTTCCATGATAAGACTATATCATCTCATACGATCAGCCAGAACAAATCCATCTGCCCCTAAATAGTCTGTTGTCAGAAATTTAATAATAGCAAGGAGAAAAGCAACTAACAGAATCAATCTTGCCTTGATGCTTGTTTTAGTTAGGGTAACTATTGCTGGGGTAAAGCACCATGACCAAAAAGTAATTTGGGGAGTGTGGTGATTTAAATAAAAGACTCCCAAAGGAAGTGGCACTCTCAGGAGATGTGGCCTTGTTGGAGTTGTGGCCCTATTGGAGGACATTTGTCACTGTGGTGTTGGGCTTTGAGGTCTCCTTTGCTCGAGTATATCCAGTGAGACAGATCATTTCCTGCTGCCTACATGTCAAGATGTAAACTTCTCAGCTCCTTCTCTAGCACCACGTCTAGCTATGTGCTGCCAAGTCCTGCTATGATGGCAGTGTACTGAATCTCTGGACTGTAAGCTACCCCATTAAATGTTTTCTTTTATAGGAGTCAGCATGGTCATGGTATCTATTCACAGCAACAGGAACCCTAACTAAGACAGAAGTTGGTACCAGGGAGTGGGGTATTGCTGCGATAGGCGGAACATGCTTTTGTTTGAAGGAATGTGGACCATGGGATTGTGGATTAGAAAAGCAATTAAATGCTTTAAGTGCTGCTTAATGGGCCATCCTAGTAGGAACATGGAAGACAGTGGTGCTGAGTGTGATTTGAACTGTGGGAGACTGCATCAAGAGGTTTCAGAAAAGAAGAATGTTAGTGTGTGGCCTAGAGATTATTCTTGTGATATTTTGGTAAAGAATGTGACTTTCTTTTGCCTTTTCTGAAGAGTCTGCCTAAGGTTAAAGCGAAGAGTATCAATTAATTCTGTTGGCAGATGAAATCTCAAAACGGCCTAGTATAGACTTTTTCATGTTGTTATTAGTAGTGACTCTAATGAAGATTTATAATGAAAAGGAGCAAGCAGAGCAGGGTAAATTATGAAATGTAAAACTTGAGGAGAAAAAGATTACAAGCAAGTGGAGTGGAGGTAAGTCCTTTATTCAAGAAGATAGATTACGAAATGAAATAAAGGGAGTGGTGATCTCAAGATCCCACCCAGATAAGTTTCCAATTTGTGGAAACGAATTAAAGAAAAGTTTAAAACTGGATGTGGTGGTGCACACCTTTAATCCCAGTCCTGGGAAGGTAGCAGCTGGCAGATCTCAGAGTTTGAGGCCAGCCTGGTCTACAGAGACAATTTCAGAACAACCAAGCTCAAGCAGTGAAGGAAACCATGAAAGCAGAAAACTGGCGAGGATGTGATTGAAGGAGGGATATTGCAGAGGTTCTTTCCCAGCCTGGACCAGCAGCCACCTTCATTAGTTCAAAATGAACACATGGATGCTATATTAATTATGAAACTGTTAGCCAATGACTAGGGTTTCTTATTGGCTAGCTCTGTCTCAATTACTAATCCATTTCCAATTAATGTAAGTATTCCATGTGGTCTTATCTTACCTGAGAAGGGTCCAGACCTGTTACTCCTTTGGCAGCCTACATGGCAACTGTACTGGAGGACCCTCTCTGTCTACCTTTCCCAGAATTATCCTTGTCTCCTAGTTCTACTTATCTTCCTGTCTCATTGGCTGAATATTGTTTTACTCAATAACCAATAAGAGAAACATATATACAGAAGGACAACCCCTGTCAGAGGGGACCATGCTCCATGCCCCTCCAAGCAACAGAACTGGTCAGCTTTGGCCACAGGGTTCTGGATTTAGAGTAAAGGATAGAAGAAAGGCATTGTGGAAACTCCTTCCACAACTAAAAAAAGCCACTGAGGCCAGGCATGTGTCGGGGTATCCCGGGATGGAAGCCAAAAGAAGCCATTATGTGAATAGATCACTGAATGTTGGAGACATCAGAAGCATGGGATACATGCCATGTAGAACTACTAAATGGGAGTGGAACCAGCCCAAGAGAAAGAAGAAGGTTGTAGTCAGTGAAGCTGAAAGTTAGAGATCTGAAGAGTGTTTGACAACAGACATAGAGATGTAGAGCTTGGAGTTTGCTCAGCTCGTTTTCAGTCTAGTATTTCCTCACTATGATCCTTTCTCTATCTTTTCAAATGGCAATGTATATCCTATGCCACAATAAATTGGAAGTATGTTATCTGTTATTTTTTTTTATTTTATAGGGAATCACAGTTAAGAGATTGCATGAATCTCAGAAAAGACTTTGAACTTTGGACTTTAAAACATTATTGAGACTGTTATAGACTATGGGGAATTTTGAAGTTATACTGAATACATTTTTGCATTATGATATGGCTACAAGTCTTTGGGGGTGAGGGAGTAGAATCTGGCTTAAAAGAAAATGGCTCCAAGAGAAGTGGCAGTATTCAGAGGTATGGCCTTATTGGAATATGTGTGCCTTTGTTGGAGGAAGCATGTCGCAGTGGGGTTGGTTGGGCTTTGAGGTCTCCTTTGCTCAAGCTATACCAAGTGAGACAGAACAGCACCCTGTCTGCCGTGTGCTGCCATGTTCCACCATCATAATAATGTATTGAATCTCTGAAACTATAAGGCATCCCATTAAATGCTTTCCTTTATAAGAGGTCATAGTGTCTCTTCACAGCCAATAGAATCATAACACAGGGAGTAAAGAGTTTGTTTGGCTTATATTTCTGCACTGTAGTCCATCATTGAAGGGAGGTAGAACAGGAACTCAAGCAGGGCAGGAGCTGAAGCAGAGGCCACGGAGGGATGCAGCTCTGTCTTTTCTTCCTCAGAATTGTTGGTGCATTGGTCTACAAGTGTGGAAGGACCAGTGGAGAACAGGGTTCAGACGCCTGTCAGTTTGACAGAGACAGTCCTCCAGGAGACAGCCCTCCAGAGACTTCAGTGAATCAGCTTTTCTTTATTCCAGTGTACAAGAAATATATAGGATTAGGGAGCCTGGGGACAGACCCTAATTTGCATTATTAAGTGACATGCTCCTATCACGAAGCTGCATTTGTGGCAATAGGGTCCTATAACAGAGGTCCTAGCACAAGTCTTCTAGCAGGAATCTAGGCCAAAATTAATGGTAATGATGAATCAGGCATCTGGCTTAGATAGTTTTCAGATAAGGGCAGTCTTTTGGGTCCAGGGACATTGTCCAGATAAGGACAGGTAGAAGCAGGAAGTTTTACTGGGGAAGAAGGGAATTTCCATGTTGCTGAACTTCTGAAGAAAGCTGCTAGGCTGTGATAGACTGTAACCTTGACATGCCAGCAATGCCTTCCAATAGAGGGAACTACTTACCGGCTTGCTCAACATGTCTTTGTTAGCCTGCTTTCTTATAGAACCCAGGATCATCAGCCCAAGCATAGTATCGCCACAATGGGCTGGGTCCTCTCCCAGAAAAAAAATGCCCTACACCCAAATCTTATGGTGGAAGAATTTTCTCAATTGAGATTCCCTCCTTTCAGATGACTTTAGCTGTGTGTTAAGTCAGCATAATCCTAGCCAGCAAAATGCACACGATATTTACAAGTGCCAAATGTCATGCACACACAATCAGTGCTCCATAGATATCGATGTCTCTCTCTTCTGTCTCTTCCCCAAACACAAGATGAAGCCTCAAGTAGGTTCAAGATCACGTCGTGATGGTTTGACTTCTCGGTGAGCCAAATGCCAGAGTGCATGTGGGTAGTCTACAAGCATTGTGTGTTAGAAATGTAGGCCATGTGACTATGGTCCAAGTAGGCCTTGAAAACATTCCTGGTCTCTAGAAAGACTGCTATCTTAAAAAAAATAATAAATAAAAATGGGACTGCAATAAGCATAGATGTTCCCTTCTGGAGTCAAGAGTCTCATTTCCTAGCTTTATTAAGTCCCTGAAAGACGCCAAGCTTTCAGTTATTTCTACTATCTTAAAACGTGTACCAGGTGGGCATGTGGCTCTTTGAGAAAGCATGTTCTTAGCATGTGTGATGCCCTAGCTTTCTCTACAACACATACTGGAACAGAGAAAACCTAAGAAGAAAATGAACATTGAAACCATGTTGATGTGTTGGCTCTATAGCCTTGGGCTTGTTAGTAATTTTTAAGTCTCAGTAGAACCAGGATGATGAAAATCACCAATAATGTTAAGTACTTAGCTATTAATAAGTATTAAAATTGCTTAGTATTGTCATTTAAAATTATAAATCTTCTTCCTGTATGCATGAATGATGATAGACAATACAGTGTTGTCTATATCATCATTATTACTACTGACTTAACTGGAATCACTGTATAAAGCATCTATTTTGTACTGAGTAAGTCTAGTACTTTAAGATTTTAATTTTTATTATCATATATTAACTGTATATAATAATGGGTTTATTATGACATTTTCATACCTGTTCATGACATATTTTGATCACATTAATCTTTTGCTATGCTTTATTTACACATATTTGAATGGGGTGTTTTGGGGTTTAATATTGGGGAGACTCATAGAATTACATCTATTTCCTTTTTGGGGGCAGTTACTGAGATTTACATCACAGAAGACACTGTCCCTGGCACCATCATTTACAAAGCAGCAGCCAAGGACCCAGAGGATGCTGTGTTGGAGGTAACTTGTGTTTTGAAATAAAGACTATCAATGCTTGGTAATTTGACATGATTACATTTAAATGTAAAGACATAAAAACAATCAAGTTATTTATACTCTTCAATTAAGTTTAAAACTCACCTTTGACTTAATTATCAGAATATTTTGGGTAAAAATGATTGAAGTTATCTAGATAATTGTTTCTATTTTAGTGCATCTAGTCCTGGGAAGGCAGACCCAGCCTAGGCCTCAGGTACTTTTAAATTAAAGAAATGAGATATTTTATTTCATTTTTAGAGATCTTGGCTGCACATACTATAGAAACAAATCCAGCTTTCTCAGATTAATGTGTATTTTAAAACCTTAGGTCTTATCCCCAGGCTTCATAATACCCCAGAGAGGGAAGAAGCATGGAACCTAAGGGCTTCAACTTAGTCTCTGACTTTACCAATGAAGATCACTTGCCACTTTTGCTTTGCTATTTCAGCTGTAGAACTGTGGACACACCACTGCCTGCTTTATCTTATCTTGTATGACTCCCTCATAATCAAGCATTAGAAAGACTATGTGAAACATTTTGTAAATGGCAGGATTTATAATACAGTTTTAATTTTTGATGTCATATGAAATGATTATGGAATTAAGCCAGGATGTTTTTGACTAATGGGTTGATATGCAAGAATAACATGTTTTAATTTTTAATGTTATGTCTCTTTTCCAAACAAGCTAAAAAAAAATGAAAGGCTTATTCATGTTGATATTGTATTTTCACCATTTGCAAATAACTGTATTCTTCTTCAAGGCAACTGGATCTTACAAATTTTATTTATGCAATAGATGGCTACTCACATCTGGCATAGTGTCCACATGGCTTTTAAAATTACAATGGAACACTATGGTTGTCAAGATCCCACACACACATTTGTCTCTTCCTCCTCCCAAGCATAATTCCACCTCCAGAATGGGACTAGAAAGGTCACAGCTTGCTTTACAACATACAATTAAACAACCTAATCATGCATATTGCTCCAAATTAACACGTTCCAGATTATAGCATTAAATCCAGTACCTAGCAACTGCAGCCACACAGGAATCATAGCATGCAACAATTGCTTCCTCAGGGTTCTTCATGATAGCTCACCACAATGTTAGCATTTTAGTATAGAATCTGTGACAGTCCAATAGGTTTTAGTTGTGACTCTAACATGCAATCCAAATCTATTACTAGTCAATTAACACAAGCAATTAAATTCAAATGATGGACTTCTGGTTGCTTGCTCATTCAGATTAAACACTTCTGGTCCTGGCCCTATACTTTTCTTACAAGAGAATTGATTCCTGGAACACATTTGGAAGGCCCATGTAATGTTCTTTGTGAATTTTACCAAACTTGGAATGCCATTTCAGTAGTGATATAGGCTGTAGAAACTTCCATTTAGACACACTCCTACACACATCCTATGACACAATAGATTAGATCACATGTGTTATTTAAGTACTATGCCTGAATAGTTCAATTGTTCGAACCTTATATTGACTCAGAGGTGAACTTGCTGTAATGTGGAGAAGAGCTTGTTGCTCTTCTGAGACCTAATAGATAGTGATGATGACATTAATAACTGTATCATGACAGGCATTTTTATGATTGAGTTATCATAATATCATTAGACACTGCCATTTGCTTTGCTATAACCCAGTGAATCAACAGCAAAAACATGTGTCTTTAATTTATAGACAGTGTCATTTGCTTAAACAGGAAGTTGTAGAGTTAATTCAACTTCAAGGCCATCTGTCCTTAAATCTTGTTGTTTCCTAGTCCTCTAACAGTTCCCAAAGTGTATTTCCTATGCATGATGAGAAAAAAATGAAAGATCTCAGGATCTTAGGAATGTCATCCACGTATCTTTTTAAAAATTATAATGTACAGTATATTAAATACTCATAGAAGTTGTATGGTGGAGGTTTGTTTGTTTAATAATGTTTAATTATTGTCAATAGTACTTACCAATGTATTATGTGTTAACATGGTGTGTAATGTTACCAGCATTTCATAGAGTATAAAGTTTATACTAGGTCTTATTCTCAAAATGATGCAAGATAAAATTTTGGGTGAGGGTATTGTTTACAGACCAAATGTTAAGGAACTGAGGCTAGATTTCAACCACATTCAGGCTCATCTGGACTTTGAGACTTGACTTCTTCCTGCTGTGCCACCAATGCCTAGGGTATATTAGGACATCTGACATGGTGGTGCAGTAGATATTCTCAGACACACAAAAAATGTGAGACTAATCATTTTTATAAATGAATAAAATCTGAACAAGAAGAAAACTAATGGTTTTCTTGGGCTCATCGAGGCACACTGCTACCCTAAGACCTGAAGGGACTAGGAAGCCCATTTTATCACAGCGTAGTAGCTCAGCCTCCCTGGAGCAGAAAGTCAGAGCCTGCAGGAAGGCTCACAGTAATTATTAGAGGCTGAGTGTGAATTCACATGAGAGTGGAAAATTGGGAGCAGTCTTAGGCAGGAATGCACTTTCATTGATTTTAAATCAAGTAATTCCACTGGATTTTCAGAGTGCATACCCAAGACAGAGCACCTAGTGTGTCTAGCAGAGTGGAAAGGTATTATCTTGAAAAAGAAAACCATCAAGTCCTTGTCCATGCAGAGCTTATCTCTCCAGATGAGAGAAGGGAGATTTTGACAGAGTTTTCCCTATCTAGAATATACATGCATATTTGCATATGTTTATTATGTACATGTGTGTATATGTACATACTTCTAGATAATTCAAGCTTCAGAAAACCAAACATAAAGAAATTATGGTGTTGAAAAGATCCCTCACTATACCTATAGAACAGTAAAGATAAAATTATAGCAGACTTCCTATTCAAAAAAATGCGTGTAAAGAAAAACAGAAATGGAGTATTTTAAAAGTTGTAGGCAAAAACATAACACATAAGAATTTCATATCTAGTTAAATTATATGATGTCGTGAAGTTGAATACCTTAAAGTATACTGATATAAAATATACTTATTAGAAAACATACATATCCATCTTAATTTTTTAAAGGTAGAAATAATATGGAAGCAGACATTCTCCACTAACACATCTACTCTTCACAGACTACTAAAACATTTCCATAAAAGGAAGTTCATCAGGAAGCAAGAAATGACACACATCAGAAACATGGATCTATATATTTCTTTTCATAAGAGAAGAAGTAAATGGAAAATGTAAGCATTTTCTATTTTTCATTGACAAAAGATAAACTTAATAGTGCATTTAAGGCTTATAGCATTAAGTGCTTATAGCATATGGAAAGTAAAACAAAAGACACTATCCTGTGCTGCAGAAGGGAAGAATTATCAATGCTCAGTTTAAGTTGTCTGCACCACCAATAAAGTGATAACAGTATTATTTATAGCTGCCTGTAGATTAGTTAAAATGTATATTGGAAACACAGAGGAAACAATTTAAAAATCTTGTAGCTGATATGTTATGAGAGAAAATAAAATAATGCAAAATACTCTGTGAGAACAATAAAGGAGAAAAAGAACAAATATAACTCATAAAAAATAATTATGACAGTTTTAGATATTAATTTAACTAACAAAAATCGAAAGAAATTGTCAGGGTCAATTAAGAGAGTAAAGGCTCAACTGTCTGTTGTCTACATGAAATCTATTTTAAATATAAAAACTCACACTGGTTAAAAGCAAAAGTGTACAGAAAAGATACACCATTCTAAACCCAGCCAGGGAAAGATTGAGATGCTGTGCTAATAAAGCAATGCTCATTAGAACAAGCCAAGGATGTCTTGATTTCATCAGGGGATGATTAAAAGTTGCCATACAGAACACTTACTTTCTCTTTGTGTATCACATTCATATGGCTGGGGGTGTCAGATGTTGATAGTTGTTGGCTATCTCTTGAGGCTGAAACTGCTCTCTGTGGAAATTATCTAGATGTCTTACTGATTTCCTCAGTTCTACTCTGATAGTCTATACCACACTCCATCATCACCACTCAAACTTCCCTCTTCAGCCCATGAGAACTTATCTTTCCCAGAAATATGGTAGTGGTAGTACAGGTGTTGGGGATTAGCATGTATCTTCCTTGGTTATTATATTCAAAGTTGTTGAAATTCCATTCTGCTTTTGAAGAAATCTGTTTTAGAACATTATAAATGCTTTGGAGTAAGAAATGGTCATAGAATATCTTATTCAACATTTATTGGGTAATTGCCCTTCTTAATGGTGAAATCAATGTGTGACCCAAAGGGTAACTCTCTAATGTGTTTTGCCTAGTGTGTATGGGAACAGTCAGTGAGCATTGAGTGAAATAGTCCAGGCTCTCAGATGATAAGAGATGACAGTGTGTGGAGCACAGAGAAAATGACAATAGAATGTGTTGTGAGCAAGAAAGTAGATACATGTATTACTGTAACAAAAGTTATATTTTATTATGCAGAAGGTCATCAAACTAGGTTCCTAACTACTGTCCTAAGCCTATCACCTATCTTCCCAAGGCTGCTCACCTATATGATGACTTGTCTTAGCTGAAGGGCAGGTCCTGTCTCTAACATAAGTCTCTGATTGGAGGGTCAGGATCCTGGGAAGACTCTTTAGCTTCAGGACAGATCAAGGTGACATCTTTCCGGATATGCAGAGCAGAGCATTGTTCTTGGTATCTTCTTTCATACTGACCAGTGGGCATCATGGAGTCTAGGACTACATCTGGTTATCTTGGGTGAGTGATGTCACTGGGTTCTGGTTATCAGGTGCATCCTTGGGTATAGTGAGGAACCTATGTCTGTTACAGACTGTGATGGGGCTTTTGCCATAAATACTATTCAACTAACTAAGGGTACTCAGATTAAGTGACAAGTCTCAGGACATAGAAATTAGAGTATATGGTGATGTTCTGTATACTTTTATTTTCTTTCAGATATTAGGAAGTAATTTGCCAAACCTGAGTTCTAATGACTTACTGGAGAGACTTAAAAGTCCCAAAAAACCCAATAATTTCTGAGAATTTCATTGAAAAATAGAAGAGCCATACCATTCCATGATGGATAAAAGTCTCTTTCTATGGCTTCATTATTTTTGTCTCTTTGCTAACTGTGATGACTCAATGTAGCCTGCACATTATATGTGGAAATAAACAATATTTTCTGTTCAATCAAGTGTATTGACTGAAAGCTGACAATGATCAGATTTTTAAGGGAAAGTGATATTTGGAAATTCTAAGGGGCATAATTAGTAATGGAATCATCAAAAGACTCAACAATTATATTGTGGCCAAGCATTTAATTATGGGTCTGAAGATTTTAATTACACACTTCTATTTTATAACACAGCTGTAAAACAAACATTAAAGGGGAGAAAAAGATGAGTCTGTTGCATTACAAAGTAGAATATGTAAATTTTTGCTTTACAATTCAGCTTTAAATGGATTGTTCTAAAGTATAATTATTTTGGAAGAAAAAGAGGCCCATATCCTTTGAGTAGCATCTACCTTTTCAAATTTTCTGTTTCACCAGTAGGGGAAAACATACATCAAATAGGTCAAATGTAGTCAGTTGTTGGAAGTATGAGGTCATGTCATCTCCATTCATGCACTTCCCTCAAAATTAGTAAACAGGAGTTTGTTTTTAAATATACCTTAGACATTTGGGGATGATATTAGGAATCTTGTGGTTGCAAGTTCACAGAAAACTTGACACAAATGAGATCTATGGCTGCAACCCCTGGTATGGTCATATGTACAGACTGTGTTTTAAGTACAGTGACTTCATGTTAGCAAGGTGATGCTCACTCCAGACCTGGTTCTCTTTAGAAATAGCTGATAGATGCCAGGTTGTGGTGGCACATACTTTAATCCTCATATGTTGGAGACAGGCAGGAAAATCTCTGTGGTTAGGCCATCCTGGTTTAAAAAGCAAGTTTTAGGACAGCTAGAGCTACACAAAGAAACCGTATACTGAAAATAAAAACCGAAGGAGAGAAGACAGAGAGACAGACAGAAACAGAGAAAGAGAGACAGAACGAGAGAGGGAGAAAGACACACACACACACACACACACACACACACACACACACACACACACAGAGAGAGAGAGAGAGAGAGAGAGAGAGAGAGAGAGAGAGAGAGAGAGAGAGAGAGAGAGAGTGTGTAGACAGTTAAGTTGATGGTGGAAACCAAAGCCTAAGAGCCTGGTAATGGGCTGACCTATGGTAACTTATCCCCCAAGATCTCAGGACATCACCATGAATTTAATTGGTCCATGAACTCATCATTTGCAATCAATGTGGTAAAACAGATACAATATGATTGGCTGAGGCCTAGGTCACATGCTTTACCTTGTGATTTGTGGGAATTCATCTGGAAAGCCAGCAGTACTAAAAACGAAGGAAGCCGGTTTAGCAAAACGCTCATCTGGGAGCTAATAAAATGATGGCACTCCTGTCAAAACCAAAAGATCCTCATTATAGTAAGATTCTCTTCAGAGCCTTCAGAATCGGCAGGCAATCAGAGCTCAAGATTATCCTAGATACTTTATTATTTGAGCAATGTCCCACAGGTGTTTGTAGGTGTGTGGGTTAATATCAGGGTTTTCAGATAGATTCCATTGGTCTACCTGTCTACTTTTGTGGTAATATCAAGCTGTTCTCAGGACTATAGCTCTGTAATAGAGCTTGAAGTCAGGGATGGTGATGCCTCCTGAAGTTCCTTTATTGTGCAGGGTTGTTTTGGTTATCCTGGGTCTTTTGTTTTTCCATATAAAGTTGAGTATTGTTCTTTAAAGGTCTGTGAAGAATTGTGCTGGGATTTTGCTAGGGATTACATTGAATCTGTATTTTGCTTTTGGCAAGATTGCCATTTTTAGTTATGTTGATCCTACCTATCCAAGAGTATGATAGATCTCTCCATTTTTCTGGTATCTTCTTTAATTTCTTTCTTTAAAAACTCAATGTTCTTGCTATACAGGTCTTTCACTTGTTTGGTTAGTGTTACCCCAAGATATTTTATGTTGTTTGTGGTTACTGCAAAGGATGATGTTTCTTTGATTTCTTTCTCAGCCCCTTTATCGTCTATACATAGTAGGGCTACTGATTTTTTTTGAGTTAATCTCACATCCAGCCACTTTGCTGAAGGTGTTTATCAGCTGTAGGAGTTCCCCAGTAGAGTTTTTCAGGTCACTTATGTAAGCTATCATATAATCTTAAAATAGTGACAGTTTGACTTCTTCCTTTCTAATTTGTATCCCCTTGATCTCCTTTTGTTGTCTTATGTTCTAGCTAGAATTTCAAGTACAACATTGAAGAGACGTGGAGAGAGCTTTGTCTTGTTACTGATTTTAAAGTAATCACATTGAGTTTCTTTCCATTTAGTTTGATGTTGGCTGTTGTTTGCTCTATATTGCTTTTATTATGTTTGAGGTACATTCCTATTATCCCTGATCTCTCCAAGACCTTTATCATGAAGAGGCACTGGATTTTGTCAAAGGGCTTTTCAGCATATAGTGATATGATAATGTGGTTTTTCTTTTTCAGTTTGTTCATTTGGTAAATTACATTGATGGATTTCCATATGTTGAACCATCCCTGCATCCCTGTGATGAAGCCTACTTGGTCATGGTGGATGAGTTCTCTGATGTGTTCTTGAATTTGATTTGCCAGTATTTTATTGAGTATTTTTGCATCAGTGTTCATGAGGGATATTGGTCTATAGTTTCCTTTCTTAGTTGTGTCTTTGTGTGGCTTGGGTACTAAGGTAATTGCAGCCTCATAAAAAGAATTTGGCAATGACCCTTCTGCTTGCATTTGTGGAGCATTTTGAGGAGTATCAGTGTTAGCTGATTTTTGAATTTCTGGTAGAATTCTGCACTGAAACTGGCCCTGGGCTTTTTGTTTTATTTTGTTTTGTTTTGGTTGGGAGACTTTTAATGACTACTTCTATTTTCTATTTGTATATTTTGTATAATAGGGGTTATAGGTCTATTTAAATTGCTTATCTGTTCTTGCTTTAATTTTGCTAAGTGACATCTATCCAAAAAAATTGTCCATTTCCATTAAATTTTTGAATTTGTGGAGTACAAGTTTTCAAAGTATGTCTTGAAGATTCTCTGGATTTCCTCATTAGTCTTTGTTGTGTCCCCCTTTTCATTTATGATTTTTGTTAATTTGCATGTTCTCTTTCTTCCTTTTGGTTAGTTTTGATAAAGGTTTGTCTATGTTGTTGATTTTATTGAAGAACCATTTTACATTGATTTTTTGTATTGCTTTTCTAGTTTCTACTTTATTGATTTCAGCACTCAATTTGATCATTTCCTGGGTGAGTTTGTTTCTTTTTGTTCTTTAGCTTTCAGTTGTGCTATTTATTCTCTAATGTGACTATTCTCCAGTTTCTTCATGTGGGCACTTAGTGCTATAAACTTTCCTCTTAGTACTGCTTTCAAAGTGTCCCATAAGTTTGGGTATGTTGTGTCTTTATTTTCATGAAATTCTAGGAAGTCTTTAATTTCTTTCTTATTTCTTCCTTGACACAGAAATGATGCAATTGTGTATTGTTCAGTTTCCATGAGTTTGCAGGGTTTCTGCAATTTGTGTTGTTGTTGAATTCTAACTTTAAAGCCTGGTGGTTTTATAAGATACTGGAGGTCACTCCAACTTTTTTTGTACTTATTGAGGTGAGCTATATTGCTGAGTAGTCAGTTTTAGAAAAGTTTCCATGTGGTGCTGAGAAGGTAATTTTTTGTGTGTGTTTGGATGGAATGGTCTATAGATGTCTGTTAAACCCAATTGGGTCATAACTTCTGTTAGTTCTTTTGTTTCTTTGCTAAGTTTCTGTCTCGTAGACCTGTCTAATATTGAGAGTAGAGTGTTGAAATTTCCCACTATAAATGTGTGAAGTTTTATGTGAGACTTGAGTTTAGTAACGTTTCTTTTATAAATGTGGTGCCTTTGTATGTTCAGAGTTGAGACTTCATCTTGATGGGTTTTTCCTGTGATGAATAAAAATGACCTTCTTCATCTCTTTTGATTGATTTTAGTGTAAAGTCTAATTTGTTAGATAATAGGATAGCTACACCTGCTTGTTTCTTGGATCCATTTGATTGAAAAGTCTTTTTTCCAAGTCTTAACTCTGAGGTAGTGTCTGTCTTTGAAGTTGAGGTATGTTTCTTGTATGCAGTAGAAGGATGGGTTCTGTCTTTTTATCCATTCTGTTAGCCTGTGTCTTTTTATAGCTGAGTTAAGACCGTTAATATTGAGGAATGGTAATGGCCATTGATTTTTCATTCTTGTTTGTTTTGGATTTGTTTTTGTTGGTGGTGTTATGTGTGGATTTCCCCTATTTTTCTTTTGACTATTGGTAAAGTGGGATTATCTATTGCTTATGTTTTTGTGGCTGTAGTTCACTTTCTTTGTAATTTTCCTTCCAGAACTTTTTATAGGGCTGGATGAGTTGATAAGTCTTATTTAAATCTGGTTTTGTTATAGACTATCTTGGTTCCTCCATCTATCATGATTGAAAGCTTGGCTGGGTATAGTACTTGTTGTTCTTTTGATACAGTTGCTGTGATGCAGCTGCTATGGCCTAAGAAACACAAACACGAGATTGAGCGCCCACGTGGAGTTTATTGAGAGAGGGGAGAGGAAAGCGGGGAGAGAGAGAGATAAAGGGGGCCCCAGAGAGAGCGAGAGAGGGAAGCAAGAGAGAGGGAGATGAGAGGGACAAGAGAGAGCAAGAGAAGCAAGAGAAGCAAGAGAGAGCAGGAGAGGTGCGCTTGGCGCGCTTGCTTTAAAAGGGGAGCTTGTGCATGCGTAACCCAGTCTCCGCCCAGCCAGGTAAGGCCTGACATAGTGATTACTCATCCCGCCCATTAGAGGCGGGGCCCACAGACTGCCGAGCCTCAACATTCCCACCTCTTATTACTATTAAAAAGGTGGGGGTTGGGCATGGCCCAACAGGGTGAGACTGCAGGTTTCTAACAGTACTCTGGGTTGGCATCTGTGGTCTCTTAGTGTTGATAGAATATCTATCCAAGACCTTCTGGCCTTCAGAGTTTCCATGGAAAAGTCAGGTATAATTCTGATAGGTTAGCCTTTATATGTCACTTGGCCTTTTTTCTTTGTTGCTCTTAATATTCTTTCTTTATTTTGTGTGTTTGGTGTTTAGATTATTATGTGGCAAAGGGACTCTTTTTTTTTTTTTTTTTTTTTGCGGTGGTCCACTCTGTTTTGTGTTCAGTAAGCTTCTTGTAATTTCATTGGCATGTCTTTCTTTAGGTTGGGAAAGTTTTCTTCTATGATTTTGTTGAATATATTTTCTGTACCTTTGAGTTGTGTTTCTTTACTTTCTTCTATACCTGTTATTCTTAGTTTTTGGCCTTTTCATGGTGTCCTACATTTCCTGGATATTTTGTGTTTGGAATTTGTTGGACTTAAGATTTTCTTTGGTCGATGAACCAATTTCTCCTAGTGTATCTTCAACACCTGAGATTCTCCCTTCCATCTCTTGTATTCTGTTCATTATGCTTGCATCGTAGTTCCTGATCATTTACCCAGCTTTTCTATTTCCAGCATTCCCTCAGATGATCTTTTGTTTGTTTGTTTTTATTTCAACTTTCAAAATGTTTGAATTGTTTACTTACAATTTTTGATTTGTTTTTTCTTCCATTTCTTTAAAGGATTTTCTCATTTCCTCCTTTAGGGTCTCTATCATCTCCATGAAGTAATTTTTTTAGGGTCATTCTTCTCTTCATCTGTGTTGGGATGTTCAGATCTTGCTGTTGTGAGTTCCTAGACTCTGGTGGCATCATATTGATCTTTGTGTTGTTTATTATGTTCTTATATTGTCATCAACCCATCCCTTCTTCCAATGCATACTGGTGGGATCTCTCCCTCTCCTGGTGGGCATAGGACCAAGGTTCTCTTCTGGTGAGTACAGGCAGGTACATTACTCCTATGATTCTCCTCTTCCAGTAGGTGGAGGTGGGACTAGGGCGCTGGCAGACTCTGGATGAGCTTGCCTACTGGGATGGGTTACCCGTGCACAGTCCCCAGTCCTCAGATGGCTCCGATCAGAGCACTGGAAGGCGGGCTCCTTACGTGGGTAAAGGAGGGACCAGGATATTGGCAGACTCTGGATAGGCCGGTCCACCTGGATGGGCTCCCCTGTGTGTGCACAGACCCCAGGCCTCAGGAGGTTCTAAACAGAGCCCAGTAAAGCAGGCCAGAAACAGGCCCAAGCTTACCTTGTACCATGGTTTGAGGTAGGTCAGGACTCTGGCAGACTCTGGATGAGTTGGTCTGCTGGGACAGATTCCCCCTTCAAGCAGTCCCCAGTCTTTAGGATGCTCTGAGCAGGGAACTGGAAGGTGGACTCCTTCCCAAGAGGAATCTTAAACTTTGCTGCTCAAAATTTGGGTAATGTTGGGTTGCAGTATTTGTAGTCTAGGATGAAGTTAAGCTCTGTTATACCTGAGTTTCACAGTTTCACTGCCTTGTAGTGTTAGAAATATGATAAGTCCATGATGCCAGTATCACTGACTGAATGTAAGGTCAAAACACAAGTCTCTCCTACCAAGGCTTGGTTTCACGGTGGTTTCAGAGTCCCCCTCTGTGAGCCACTGAGGTCTAATGATGAAGGAGAGAAATAGTTCTTTGACTATCATCAATCACTGTGATGGGCTTGATACTGGGTTTAATGTCTAAGCCCCTATGTTCTCCCTGCGTCTCAAAGCCCTTTACCCACAGTGGGCTGTTTGGAGTAGATGAGGGGTGAGGTGACAAACTCTTAAACTTCCTGATTTTAATAGTCTTTTCCTTTAGTTTTATGGGGGCAGGTACTGTGGCCCCTCTACAGCTGTCTTTGGCTCTCATGAAGAGAGTTTGTTGTGTCTGCAGAGTATGTGAGAGGGTCTTAGTGGTGATTTCCAGTTTCATCCACCCATCATCAGCCACCAAATCTTGCTTTATTTTTCTCTGAATAGAAAACTTCATTTATAATTTTAAAGTTTCAAACTCTTCATTATTTCCATGTTGACAAATATTAAAGTTATCTTTAAGATCTGGTCACACTGACTCAAGTCTATGATTTCATTGCTTTACTGGATCATCTGGAGTTCAAAGCTAGTCTAGGCCATATTAACAAGTCCCTGCTTCAAAAGAAAAAAGAATGAACAGGAGAACACAAAGAAAACAACCCCTGAATTGTCACTTACTCTTCAGAAATGATTATAGAATACAAGTGATCCGAAACTTTTATCTTTTAGTCTGGGGCACTGCATCACAGAGAAATAATTTTTTTCTGCCTTTTCATAGTCCTAGTATATATTGCCAATTGAGAAATGCCTTTCATGAAATTACAAGTTCCATAAAAGCAGAGATTAAGTGTACCTTGTTGTTAACAGTGTCTTGGTGTGCTTCTATAAAATATCAGAAAAGGCCTTAAAATTAAACATTTTCCGATGTTTTGATATCAACCATAACTTTCAAAACGTTCAAAAAGGTGTTTACTGCAAAACACAGTTAGTGTACTTCTGAATTCTCTTCAAGTTTTTAATTTCACGGGTAGCTATGAAATGCCTGTCCTGAATACACCAATCTAGGGGTCAAGACTGTACAATTAAGTACAGTATTTATAAGAATTTTAATTCCACGGGCTTCACAATCTAGAGAAAAAAAAACTGATAACAATCAAACAGCAAATAAACCTTATCTACAGATGTGCTATGGGGATGCGGTGAAACAAACAGCGACCGAATGGGGGCTCAGTGAATACGATTTCCTAATGGTGCACGTAGGCACAGACATGTAGCTTGGGCAGAGTATTGCAGGCGAAGGCAACCAAAGCCCCAAAGAAGCAGCAGATTAGCATTGCTCAGACTCGAGAAACACAGCACTATGACTGTTAAGTAAGCGGTGGGTGAGAGGAAGCTGACGATGAGGTGAAGTTAGGAATCAGTTTACAGGAGCCCTTTAAAATAGAAGAGAAGACTTCATATTTTCTGACTGGTGTGGGATTCCATTTGCATAAGGGGTACATAGTATAATTTAAGTAAGAAATAACAAGAAAGATTCTATGTGAATAAAGAACTATACAAGATTAAAACCCAAGTGGGGAAACCTCTTGAGGTAACAGCAATAACAGTCATGGGGAGAGAAGATGAGGACTTAGCCTAGGATATATTGACAGTTGAAGTGGTAAGAAATTACTTGATTTTATATATTCTTCCAATGTTTTACTAGGAGAAGTTTGAACATACAGAAAAATTTAAAAATTGAAAGAATTATATATTCCCATCATATAGCAGTCCGCCCAACCCTACCTTCTCTGTCTATGTATCCATCTGTCTATCTTTTCTTTATTCTCTTGCTTCCCTTAGAGAGGTCAAATCTCTAGAGCAGTGCAAAGGTTCAGCACTCAGCTCCTTATTGGTTAGTGTGTGTGTGTGTGTGTGTGTGTGTGTGTGTGTGTGTGTGTGCACAAGCACAGACACAGCATGCATTCCACAGCATGTGTTAGAGGTCAGAGGACAATTTCTAAAGTACCTTACCTTTAAATGGTGCTGCCTACATTTAGGATGATTCTTTCAATATCAATTAACTTAGCCTGGAAACTCCATCACAGACATGCCTAGACATTGTTTCCCTGGCAATTCTAAATGTTAAACTGAGAGTCAAGATTAACCATCTCACCAAGTCATTTTACTTAGTGGAGTAATGGGAGTGAAAGTATGACTGGGAACACACTAAAAGAAGAAAGAAGAAACAACCAGCAGAAACAATTTTCAGATAGTTTCCCTAAGATGTAGAGCCAAAACACAAAGCATTAGCTGAGGGAAAAGGTGGAGCCAAGAGAAACTTTTCATTTTGGAATGTTCTATGCTGAAGGAGATAATCCAGGAAAAGGGAGAGAAAAATAATAATTCAAGTGAGGATTATTTCTAGAGTGGCAATGGACAAAGGCATCCAGGCAAAAGTGGGGGAACTGTATGAAAGCAGGGCCAAAGGGTACAGGTACAAAAATTTTCCTACATGCTAGTGGCATTTTCTCTTTCTTGTCAATTTAAGACTTAGTTATTGGGTGCTAACAAGTGTAATACATACAATCTTATAGAAAGAGAATATACACACTAAAGGAAGAAGACAGAAGCTTCATGTTCCTCAGAGGTAACCGAGCAGCAGAAGGAGCCGCTGTCTTCTTCAGTATATCAGTGCTTCCAAGTGCTGCAAAGGGAAGGAGCTAAGCAGACACAGAGAACTGGCTCACAGTCCTAAAGATGACAATAATTTAAAATAGGTGGTGTTTCCTTTTGTTTTATGAATTCCTTCCTTTTGCAAAAAGGCCAGTGACAGAGGGTGCAGAAAGAGAGAGAGAGAGAGAGAGAGAGAGAGAGAGAGAGAGAGAGAGAGAGAGAGAGAGAGAGAGAGAGACTCAATGTGGCTACTGAGAAAGCAAGAAGCTTGGGCATCATTGGTAAGCCAAGACTATGTGGAGATACATCTACATACATAGATGCCAAGAAATAATCAAATTCTGGGATAAAATAGAAACAAAGAAACAAAAAATAATGCAGAGAGAGAGAGAGAGAGAGAGAGAGAGAGAGAGAGAGAGAGAGAGAGAGAGAGAGAGAGAGAGTTGGTGCTAGGAAATGCTGGAAATTTGAAGACAGTAGAGAAGGCATCCAAGTAAGGGAGAATTCTTCAGGTCTACGGAGTAAAGGAAAGATGAAAGGAACGTTCAGAGAATTCGGTCTGATGAAAGACTGAATTCTTGAGAGCATATTGGGGAGTTCTGGTGGATAAGTTGTGTTGAACAATTGTTCCAGTGATGAGGATTGAACTGGTGAGTGATGCATGTGTGATGAAACAAGACTTGATGGTCATTTAAGTGGGGATGCACGTACAGAGTCTGCACTTATTCTTGTGCTTTGAAGGGTATCTTGGAAAATTTAGATAGTCAGCCATTGCCATTGAGAAAAGAACCAGGGAAGCTATGCTGTTGGGAGCTAGAAGTATTTTGGGAATTCCTTCAGAACTGCTTTCATATGTGTTAAGAGAGAGAAGCTGTGGGGGAAAGAACAACTAGTCCAAGGGTTACTATGTAGGAATTTATAATTTAGGATTAATCATAGGAAAATGAATATTTGGCAATGACTTACCTGTACAAACCAACAGCCTACAAGACAGAAGAAAATCAACGAAAATATTTTGATGTTTATTTGGATAGTGCCCATCTACACAAATTTGCTCACTTATAAAATACCAGTCAACATAAGTGTTCTTATGGTACCTTTCTGTTGTTGGGATAAAAATGCCATGATCAAAAGCAGCTTAAGGAAGAATGGTTTTATTGTAGCTTATGGTTCCATGGGTTTAGAATTCTCCCTGTGAGAAGGAATGGCATGGTGGCAAGAACAGTGAGCTGGCTGATCACATTTTATCTAAGTACAGGAAGTAGGAAGAGGGTCTAAATCCCTAGCCCTCCAGTAATGGCTGCATCTCCTAAATGTTCCATAACCCCCTTCAATCAGTGTCACAACTGGGGATTATGTGATCAAATGCATGAGCCTATGGGGGGCAGTTATCGTTCAGATCATGCCATATATAGTAAAGGAATGATTTGCTTATACCTACTTGATTTGTGGTGGTGTAGACATTTCAATACTCTTGCAATATTGATTGCCTATGTTTGTATATCAAAACTCTTGCGGTGCTGATCGGCTTTGTTTGTGTTATCATTTCACAGACATAGGCACTGGCCTTGTTTTTCGCTCATGGTAGACTTTCAGGCAATGGCCTGCAAAATCACTGGGGAAATTAATTTTCAAATTGTACCCAGTATACTTGACAATGATACTTTAGAACTTTGTTTCCTTAATGATACAAAGATATTGGGGGGGGGGTGAAGTGGAAGGGGAAAATGGAGTCACATAATAAAGTATTCCTAAGTTCTGATATGCGATGAAATATTTAGTTTAAGACTATAATAGCCAAATGAATTTGAGAATCGAGACAATTATCTGAATTATTCAAGCAAAAACACATTTTTTTCTTGAAATAACTATGTGATTGGGGAAAAGTGGTTTTAGGAAAAGCTTTAATTATATAGAAAAACATCTTTAATTCTCCACATGAAAGGCAGATGATTGGAGAAAGCCCATAATCATGTTCTTAATAGATTTTTGGCTTAGTATTTACTTCACAATTCCACATCTTGCAACATCCTCCACAAGATGGCACTTTGTGACATACTATAGCCGGCAGTTGCACCATTGCTTAATGCCATTTTGAAATAAACAATAAACAGTCACACAATAAATTATTACAAATTTGTCTTACTAATTGCAAATGTATATATTCTGATGATGCTTTCTATGAATTAAGGCTTTTATCTTATAAAGACACAGTTGCCCTAGTATGTCTATTTTTAAGATATGCAAAGTGAAGGAAAATGAAGATTTGGCAATGATTTACTCACACAAAGGTGTAATAATAATAATTTAAGTCTATTCATACAAGACAAATGAAGATCCACTGTTGATTGGTCCATTTAAAGTCACACTGTATAGGAGGCTCCAGCAGATGAGACAAGCAACACCCACGTTTGAAAGAAATTTTATAAGACTAAAATTTAAAACATGATAATTACTTTTTGGAGAATTTGTTTCATTATTTTAAGGTATCCCTGAAGACATTCTTTGAGACAGCTAAGGAACAGTATAATTCAATAATTGCAATAGTAGGCTCAAGTGGGATGCTTTCAACATAGATGCCAAATTTCTTTCTTAGACCGGTGGAATCCAAACTTCTGGAGTGGTCACAGGCATATGTAAAGATCTCCCCAAGGATTCTAATGGCACCCTGCACATAATCATATCATGATTATTTTGTCATGTCTTTTCATCCTCTGGCAGGAGGCATCACTAGCTGAACATGACACTTCTACTTGGGCTCAGCTTTTTATCTATACAGTGTTCCAGGTGTCTCTGGGAAAACATTCTGACAAAAGTAACTTAAGGGAGAAAGGATTTACTTTAGTGTACAGTTCTGGGCTACCATTCATCATGGCAGGGAAGTCAAGAAAAGAGTAAATTCGTGCATACTGCCTCTCAGCTCCGTGTTTCCACTAATATAGCCCAGGATGCCCTCCACAAGGAATGGTACCAGAGTGGGTGGATCTTTCTGTTCCAATTAATAAAATCAAGGTATGTTTAGAGAGTCATATCCCATGTGAGTCCTAGATTCAGACAAGTTGACAATTAACACTAATTATTACAGTTACAAACAATTTAGAGTTAAAACAAAACCTTTCCTCCTTCGTAGCTACTAAAGAACATGGGACAGAATTAAATGCTAATTGCATACAAAGTAATTGGTTTCAAAATATAATTGCTAACCCTACTTCCTAGTAGAATTTCTTCTTCTGTAACAACAGAATTTTCAAGGACTGTAGTGAACCATAACTGGGCTCTTCCTGATTTCTGGATATGTTTTTGTGATACACCCTACTCTCCAATCACAATAGGATTTAGCTTCTCATAGTCAGAAGAAAGATGTTTCTGAGGTATTTTTTAATGGCTTTGACAGCAGAAAGCATCTGGAAATTCACATCTCCCTGGTCTAACCTTTCACGCTGAACACATTTCACTTTTTCTTCCTTAGATAGGGACAGTCCCAAGCACACTGGAAAAGGATCAGGCTGGCTTACCTATGGAGGCCTCTGTGATGACACTTGGGCTTGGGTCCCCCTCCCTTTCCTTCTGCTTCAGTTTCTAGTATGCTAAATCACTTGCATATTCATTGCTATCTCAGGATTTTTTTGGGGGGAACCCCTAAGATGCACACCAAAAACTGGAGACTACCAGATCAAGATACCAAAACAATATATACTACTATGTCTCCAATTTCGCTAGTTACTGGGACAATTCATGGCTTACAAAGAAGCACGAGGAAGGAGCTGGACCTTATGCAATCTAGTACACATCAGAAAACTATTGCTTTTGTTTATAAACTGAGTGTACATCAGAGGAAATAAAATGATGCCTGTAAAACCCCAAGACTTTCAAGAGTAAACAGAACCCCTGTTTCAGAAAATGCTCAGGGCAGATGGGCAAGGAGGCAAACATCTTCAGCAGCTATGTTTAGTAGACTGAGGCAAGAAGATCTTGAGTTCAAGAAGATCCCAAATTGAGAAATACTTCCCTGGGTTAGCCTACCAGATGAGACATAGTAGATCCAAACATCAGCACATTATAAGTTTACATGGTTAGTGCTAGAATTTGGACTTTCTGCTTTCTGGCTTTGTGTCTTTAGGCAAGTGTTTCAATTTATCTGTAACTTAGTTTCTTAATTATAAAACAATTATTAATGGTATCTATATTGGGATTATAATGATGATTAAACTAGATGATACATATGAAAGGTTAGTTTAATATGTCTAATTTGTGGCCTGGGGGCTGCATAGATCCAAGCAAACATGTGACTGAGGTCCAACACATTTGTAGAACGCACTGTCATGTCACCACATCAATAGGTTGGCAAAGGTTACTTGGTGGGGGATGTCCTTCTGTATGATGTGAATGTATGTTTCTCTTATTGGTTGATGAATATATGCTGATTGGCCAGTAGCCAGGCAGGAATTATAGGTGGGATTACCAGGGGAGAGAGAGAGAGAGAGAGAGAGAGAGAGAGAGAGAGAGAGAGAGAGAGAGAGAGAGAGAGAGAGAGACCGAGAGACCCAATGTAGCTACTGAGAAAGCAAGAGGCTTGGGCACCATTGGTAAACCAAGACTATGTGGAGATACATCTACGTACATAGATGCCAAGAAATAATCAAATTCTGGGATAAAACAGAAACAAAGAAACAAAAATTAATGCAAGGAATCAATGAAACAAAAAGTTCTTTCTTTGAGAAAATCAGTAAGATTGACAGACCTTTAACCAAATTAACTGGAAGGGAGAGAAAGTCCAAATTTACAAAATTAAAGATGAACAGGGTACATAACCACAGACATTGAGGAAATCCAGAGAATCATAAGGGCATTTAGTTTTTAGTTTAAAAACTAAAACTACACCAAACTGGAGAAATAAAAAATAAATGAATAATTTTCTTATCAAAGTTAAATGAAGATCAGAAAAGCAATTTAGCCATACTCATAACCTCCCATGAATTAGAAGCATTCATAAGTCTTTCCATAAAATTTTTTTTAAGAAGACCAGGGCCAGATGGTTTTATCACAGAATTTTATCATGATTTCAAAGAAGAGTTAATGCCAAGCTTCCTTAAATTATTTCACAAAATAGAAATAGAAGAAACAGTACACAATTCTTTTTATGAGACCACTGTTACCCTGATACCCTGATACCTAAATCACATAAAGATTCAACAAAGAATGAGAAGTACAGACCAATTCCTGTTATGAACATAGATCTAAAAATACTCAATACTCAATAATTCAGTTTACAAATATTGTAAACTGAATCCAAGAACGCATTTAAAAAAAAATCCACCACGATAAAGATGCAGGGATACAGAGATGGCTCTACATAGGAAAACACAGAAATAATTGGAAAGAAAAAAACCACACACACACACACACACACACACACACACACACACACACACACACACACAAGATCATCTCATTAGATATAGAAAAGACCTTTGACAAAATCTGACCACCAGTCATGATAAAAGTTCTGGAGAGATTAGGAGTAAAAGAACATGGCACAACATTAAAAAAGCAGTTTACAGTGAACCCACAGCTAACTTAAATGGAGAGAAACCCAAAACAATTCCACTAAAATCAGGAATAAGACGAGGATGTACGCACTCTCCATACCTATTCTTCATAGTACCTGAAGTCTTAGCTAGAGCAATAAGACAACTTAAAGAGATCAAGGGAAACAAGCAGGGAGGGAAGACGTCTAAGTTCTATATTTGCAGATGATATGAAATACATAAATGACCCTAAAAGTTCCTCCAGGAAATTTCAACAGCTGATAAACATCCAGCAAAGCAGCTGGATACAAAATTAACACGCAAAAATCAGTAGCCTTCCTACATTCAATTTGGCAAACAAAATTAGGAAAATTGTGAAGGTGCCATTCACAATAGCCTTGAAAAACATAAAATATCTTGGGATAAATGTAAACAAGCAAATTAAATGTATGATTAAAAACCTTTTCAAGGCCTGGAGAGATGGTTTAGTGGTTAAGAGCACTGGAACCAGAGGACACAGGTTCAATTTCCAGCACCCACATGGCAGCCCACAGCTCTCTGTGACTCCTGTTCCAGGGGATCTGATACCTTAATACAGACATACCTGTAGGCAAAACACCAATGCACATAACGTAAAAATAAATAATTAATTAAAAACCTCTTTCAATATGCAAAAGTGACCCCTTGCAGGATACACTGGGCCAATAGCAGCACAAAGCTTGTGGGAATAACTAGCCAATATCTGATTTGGGTTAAGGTCCATTTCTTAAGATGAAGTCTGATGGGAGATGTCGGTGAATATCTCACTACAGTAGTCTATATCCAGTGTTGCTTGGATAGCTAAGAAACAGAATAGAGTCGGGCATTGATGGCACATGCCTTTAATCCCAGCACTCAGGAGGCAGAGGCAGGATGATCTCTGTGAGTTCTAGGCCATCCTGATTTACAGAGCTAGTTCCAGGCTCCAAAGCAATACAGAGAAACCCTGTCTCGAAAACCAAAAACCAACCAACCAAACACACAAAAACAAAAAACCAACAAAACAAACAAACAATCAAACAAACAAAAAAATGAAACTGAGAATATATAGGTCAGGGACCTAGAGGTTAAGCTAAATACTACAGTTCTGCTAAAGGATCATAGCAATAAAATGACTGCTGAGGACATGTTTTTATGTCCTGAGATAGCTTTGCTCAGCCATTATCAGAGTCTTTCATCTGCAGCAAGCGTGAACAAACACAGAGACCCAGAGCCAGACAATAGCAGAGAATGAGGATCCTCGGACCCTTCAGGTCTGACAGGAATGTCTCTATCAAATCCCTTCCCTCAGAGTTCAGAGAATCCTACAGAAGAGGAAGCAGAAAGAGTATAAGCCAGAGGGCATGGAGGACACTAAGGAATCAAGGTCTTTCAGACATAACAGGGCTAGTGCATATATACACCCACACAGACTATGGCAACATACATAGGTCCTGCATGGGTCAGCACCAGATGGGGTACTAGAGCTAAGAGGAGAAGTGAATACAAGCCCACATCCCTATCAGAGAAGCTATCTCCAACTGATAGCCACTTGCAAATGAAAAATCAGGTCCCCCCCCAAGGGAGTCTCACTGGGGAAAAAACCCACTTTAAGGGTGGGCCTCACACCTAGCAGTAGATGACCAACAGACAACTGACTTTTTTTCCTTTTGTTTAATTAGTTAATTAATTAATCTTTACACCAGAACAAAAATTTCCCTACCTCCCCTCTTCCAAGTTCATTCCCTCCTGCTCTACCCTCCCCCACCCCCCATTCCCACCCTACTGTTTTTTTCAGATATAGGCAGGCCTCCCAGGGTTATCCGTCAGACACAGTGGTGTATCAAGTTGTAGTGAGACTAGGTTCCTCTGCTACTATTAAGGCTGATTGAGGCAATGCAGTAGGAGGAATGGATCCCAAGAACAGACAACAGACTCAGAGACAGCCTCTGCTTTCACTGTTAGGAGTCTCACACAAAGACCACATTACACAACTGTCCCATGCGTGCTGAGGGCCTAGGCCAGTCCATGCAGGCTCCCTGGTTGTCTGTCCAGTCTCTGTGAGTCCTATGAGCCCACGTTAATTGGTTCTGTGGGTTTTCTTTTGGTGTTCTTGATACCATGGGTCCTACAATCCTTCTTCCTTCTTTTCTGCAGGATCCCTTGAGCTCTACCTATTGACTGGCTGTTGGTCTCTGCATCTGTTTCCATCAGTTCCTGGGTGAAGCCTCTTTGATGACATTTGGGCTAGGCATCAGTCTGTGCCCGTACCATTAGGAATTTAATAAGAAATCATTTCACAGACTTTTTTTTTTGCCATTTATATTGGGTTCTGTCCTAGGTCTCTGGGGTATCCTGCCTCTGGGTCCTGGTCCTCAAGGGTGAGCTCCCTTTTGGGGCATGGGGGTGTTCAGCTATGCTAGTTTTTAGTTTGCCACTCCCACAATATCTGCAGTATCTTTATCCTAGCAAATATTGTAGTCAGGACAGATTGTAGGCAGAAGGGTTTTCCTTGGGCTGGTTGGACTCCCTCCATTGGAAGCCTTGCCTGATTGCAGGAGATGGCTGGTTCAGATTCTGTATTCCAGGTGGGAAGGAGTCTTTGCTCAGGACATACCATAGATTCATGGTTTCTAGCTTATCCCAGAGATGCCCCCAGATTCCAGTTGTGTCTCCCAGTACTCTCTCCCTCCATCCTCCCCTCACCTAACCCTTCCCCATTCATATCCTCATTCCCTATTATAGTCTCCTTCTTCCACCCCTGTCAATGTTCATTCTATTTCCCTTTCACAGTGGGATTCATGCACCCCCTTCTTGAGCCTTCATTGTTATTTAGTTTCTCTGGGTCTGTGGGTTATAGCCTGTTTTTCCTTTACTTTACAGATAATATTCATGTATGAGTGAGTACATCCCATGTTTATCTCTCTGGATCTGGGTAACCTCACTCAGGATAATTTTTTCTAGTTTCATTAATTTGCCAGAAAATTCCTGAGCCACTGATAGGCTTAGTGTCGACAACATATTCATAGTATGGGCCATCTACTGGAGCATGGGAAGCTTATTGGGGACTCTGTTCCTAGAAAAAAAAAATCTAACTTCCTCCCTCCCTCTCTCAGAAGCCATCACTTTGCAAAAGCTCCTCAGATAGGTGTGGGACTTCATGAGCTCCTCCCCTATCTATGCCGGGACTTGGGCTGGCTTGGTACTGTGTAAGTCTTATGAATGCAATCTTAGCTTCTCTGAATTTATGTGTGCAACGATGCTGTTGTGTCTAGAATATACTGTTTCTCTGCAATCCTCCACTAACTCTGGCTCTTTAACCTTCTGCTCACTCTTCCATGGTGATCGTGAACATTGGGAGGAGGTGTAATGTAGCTTTCGTATTTAGGGACAAACACTTGAACACTAATTCTATGAATGTTAAGTAATTGTGAATTTCTGCATTAATCATCAACTGGAAACAAAAGCTTCTTTGATGAGAGCTAAGAGCTGCACTAATTTATTGGTATAAAGATAAGTACATAGGAGACAGTTTAATATACTATGTTTATTAAGCAGGATAATAGAAATAAATCATCTCCTAGGGTCTATGACACACTCAGCTTTAGGATTTTGGCCTAGTGTACCAAAAGTGAACTCCACTTAGTGATGCTAGCTTTAAAACCCATTAAAGTGGTTGGTTACTCCTATAACATTTGTGCTGTGATTGCACCAAAGTAGTTACTATTGTAGTTCACAGAATTCACAGGTGGATAAGATTATTAGCTACATTTCTACCCCAGGAACCTGAATAGTACATTCCAATACAGTGAAAGCTAGCCAGCAGGGGTAAAGTTCCCAGATGGGTTCCAGCCTGGTTTCTCCATGTCCTGCCACTAAAGTATGTGGTGTCTTTAGTAATAAAGCCTTTCTGTAGAGTTCTTCATGGCAATCTAGAGCAATGAAAACAGCCTATAGTGTTTGGGTGTTCTGCAGGAATTCTCACTGATCAACATCTTGAAAACATATACCCCACATATGGCACTGAGATTTTTTTTTCAAGACAGGGTTTCTCTGTGTAGCTTTGTAGCCCAAGCTGGCCTCAAACTGACAGAGATCCACCTGCCTCTGACTCCTGAGTGCTGGGATTAAAGCTGTGTTCCATCACTACCAGGCTGCCCCTGGGAATTTTATTTGATAGTCTTTCTTTGGTGTCTGGAAAAAGAATTGTCCCAACACATTATAAGCAACAAAATACATATATATATACTGTGGGATATTCCTTCTGTATGTTGTGAATATGTATTATTCTCATTCATTGATGATAAAGCCGATTTGTCCTATAGCAAGGCAAAATAAGGCTAGGCAGGAAAGCCAAACTAAAAATAGAGAGATTGGGCGAGAGAGAGAGACACACACACAAGCAGCTGCCAGGGAAGCAAGATGCTAGAGGACAGGGAAAGCCATGAATCATGTGACAAAATATAGAATAAATAAGACGTGGGTTAAGTTGTAAGAGCTAGTTAGTAATAAGCCTGAGCTATAGACCAAGCATTCTGTAATGAATGAAAGTTTCTGTGTGTTTACTTGGGACCAGGTGGTCAGGACAAAAGGAAAGCTCTGCCTCCATTTACATATATATGTGTGGATATTTATTAAGAAACTTCTACAGTGGTAGGTTTCTATGTGGCTTTCAGAAATCTTTAGTGTTAGTTATCCTTCTCTATAACCACTCCTTTATCATGCATTTCTATTCCCATCCTACTTAACTCTTTTTGCTTCATTATTTGCCTCTTCCCCTTCTTATTACCCGTGTTCTATCTGCTCACACAGTTGTTGTATTTGACTGAAACTCAAGGCATGGAAAGATCTGGTCATAGCTCCTGTGACCTGTTCTTGAAGCATTGAAGCCTCTAACTCTTTCTCAACTTTGGTCATTTCAATTCCCAAGCTACCTAGAGAACAAATAGTCATGAACAAGCTTTCAAAAGGGATGAAGTGCATTCTGAATGAGTGCACTCAGGAATACTGAGGCTTACTCTCCTGCTCTGTGTCTCCTCAGGTCCCGAACTCTGTCCACATACTTTAGAATGGGGATGCCAGTGCCACTTTTGTGGCCAAATAGTTCTCCACACATTTATGCCAATTACGGACAAATGCTGATTTAAAAAAAAAAGGCACAAGGAAAATGAATATAATTTGCCTAGCCCCAGACCATTAATTTCTCATCCCTTAGACTGCTTTCCTGTTAAGGGCATTCTTCCTTTAGGTGGCTGTCCCAGTGATTGCCCTGGCTGCTTAGCAACCACCATTTCCAGCCTTCCCTGAACTTGAAAAGGAGTTGCTCATATCAACACCATCAAGATAGTTTTTGAAAAATACTTCTGCTTTTGGAAAATCAACCATGTGAAATATTGTTTTCTAATATATTTTGTTTGAAAAAAAATGTTGATACCCATTTAACACTTAAATTTGAAATTACAATTTTTGAGTAGATACAAACAGAAATGTGTGTTTTTTTAAATGTATGTGTGTTTTTATATAGGCAGGCAGTGTTGGTGAGCCTCCTCAGCCACTGAGTTCCCAGCTTTCTTTGCAGTTCCCTTATTAATCAGGCATTATTATCCCCATGTTTGCAATAGAAGGAAATATGTGATGAATTTGCCTGCCATTCAGGAATGCTAATATTCTACATTGTTCTAAAGCAGCAGAAGCAATCAGCTCAATCTTATTTAGATGGGCAGGCATGGAAGTTATGAACCAAAATTACTCAGAATATGGTGATTCGTCAGAAAAATCAATCAATGTAAAGGTCACTAATTTCTCCAAATGATTTTTAGTCTGCTCTGCAGTCCTTCTGGGTTTAATTTTCTCTATTAAATTATCCTGAGTATACACAATTATTAAGTCAGTAGTACTTGGTATAATTAATTCCTGATATTAAGCTTCTTGTGGATATTTTTTTTTTCTCCTGGCTTTTTCTATAAGTCAATTCTCACCTGTATTAGGACCCTGGCATCATCTGTTCTGTTGGGCAGGGACTCCTCTTAGGGATGCAGTTTAAGGCAACATACTGGAATTTCCGAAGCCTCCGATTTCCTATTTGTGAAATGGGATTACATCAACACCAATGATTTAGGATACTGAGATCCAAGTCAATGTACTTGGATCACTTCACAAAACAGCTGAAAGGGAGTTGAGGTAAAAAGTCAGTGAGGCTATGGGAAACTTGATAATACACTGTACCTGAACAGACAAAATCTAAGGAGGAGATGCTGAAGATGTCAGCTTCTTCTCCTTAGATCTTCTTCCTTTCACAGCTCCTTCATTTTCCCCCAGACTCCAAAGCCAGAGAGCGTTGTCCACACAAACCATCTTGTTCAGTAAACACTTGGCATAGGTTTCCTGATGGAACTCTCTTTTCCTTATTTTTAGCTTTGAGTGGGGTGCTATAGGAAATATTCAGGTAACGTGGAATGTAGAGACCAGAAAACTTTTTTTCCATTTAAGAGCATGTTGTCTGGTTTGAAGTCAGTTGAATACAATATAGTTTTATCATCATTATGAAAATCATCATCATCATGGTCATCATCATCATCATCAGCTGCTGCTGCTGCCAACATTTTCTGATCATCTACTACATGGGACCTGTGGTTGATGAGCGGCACAAAGTACCTGAAGATTTCAGGCTTAGTTCTTAGAGGTTGAGAAACCTCACCAGGGAATGTGTTGTGTCTCTACAATATTTTGTTTTCCATTTTCTCTTCAACAAACAGTATTTTATTTCCCCGGAGAGCTCTGGCTTCACCATTGACAGCACTGGGACAATTTCCACAGCGACAGCTTTGGATTTTGAGAGAGACATGAGAAGGTAACACTGTGCTGGATTTTCTCTGGGAATGATGGTCCTATGGCTTGTAGCTCCCCTTCTGAAAAATTTTCTCCTTATTTGAGCCTAACATGCTCCTCACTGAAGTTACTCTTGATACTGTCTTAACAATGAAAGTGGGACTCATATGTAATTGTCCTATTGCTGCTTTAGATATCTGTGTGGACCCTCTCTGTGGCACTTACTTTCATCGTAGTGGAGCAAAAAGATTATGTTAGTAGTTTTATTTGTACCCTGTTGTGGAAGTGGGCAGGTCACTCTTCAGATACCTTTAATGTAGAATTGCTTTCTAATGTAATAATCGGCATCCGTCAGAAGTTAGCACATGGCCACTTTGTTATTTCCTTTGCATCAGCTAAGTGGGTTACCACTGGTTCAAGCAAGCTTTTTTAGTTTTATAATGATTTAATGGCTACCTCTTTCAGTTACACATTTTGTTTCAAAGTGCTTCACAGGAAAAGAAAATAGACTCTGAAGGCATTCCAATAAACTTTGTTCTGCCTTTCATAAGTGATTCTTTGCCACCATGTAAGTTGAGAAGAATGGAAAGTGTCCTGAGCAGCTTCCTGGACTGTAAAAACCAGCTGCCCACCCAATATTTATCAGAACCCACTGAAGGAGACTCAAATCCATAACTGGATCATCAAGATGGTCACAAGTCTCAGAGCTGAGGATGTAGCTCAGTTGGAAGAGGGCTTGCCTAGAATACGTGGGACCTTAGGTTTTGACCCCCACCACCTTATCAAACAGATTATGGGTCTACACACATAATTTCAGCACAGGACAGAGGAAGACAGGAAGACCAAAATTTCAAGATTATCTTTGAGTACATAATGAGTTCAAGGCTAGCCTAGGTTACATGAGGCTGTCTTAAGCCAAAGCCCCAAACCAAATACCCTAGATATTTATTTATAAGTCTTAAGATTTCTTAGCAAATGTAAATTAATTAAAGTTTGGGAAAGCAACTTTGTTCTGGGTAAGTGAAAGACTCTTTTTTTTTCTTATTATCTTTGAAATTAGAGGAACTAAGAGTTGAAAATTGAAGCGATGATTGCACAATGAGAGTATTAATGGCTGATTGGCTAAGATGTTTATTTATTCTCCTTGTGGTCATACCCTCCTTGCTTCCTTCCTTCTTTCTTTCATTCCTTCTCCTTCCCTCTCTCTTCCTTCCCTCCCTTTCTTTTCTTTCCCTTCCTCTCCTCATCCCTCCCTGCTTTTTTTCTTTCTTCCTCCCCCCATCCTTCCCTCCTTCCTTCCGTTCCCTGGTGCAGATTTGCTTGGGTTGCTGAGTTGACCTTTACTGAAATAAGGTAAAAATTTGGATAAGAAATGATTTTTAGCAACTCTCGTTCTTTTGATAATCTTTGTTTTGTGTCTGTGCATGAATTGTGGCTGGGCACACTTGCCTCGGTGCACCTGAGGAGGTCTGAGGACAGCATTGTGAAGTTACTTCTCCCTTCCATCTTTCCTTGAGTTTTAGGAGTCAAGCTTGGGTAGAGGCAAGCAATTTACCTGCAGAGCCATCTCACTAACACCAATTTAATTTTTAATTACTAATCTTTAAAATGTAAAAATTCAAAATCCTTTTCCTGAAGAGAGGTAATGGGCTATGGAATCACTTGCTTGAATCCTTAGGGAAGTATTAGGAAGGATCCTCATGGCCTCACTCTATCATCATGCAGCCTCCCCAAAACAAAATCTGAATTTGAGCTATGAATATTGCCCATACCATTTTTCCCATTGTTTACTTTACAACTTCTCAGAATTATTATTATTATTATTATTATTATTATTATTATTGTTGTTGTTGTTGTTGTTATTTTGAGACAGGGTCTCACTGTGTATCACTGACTAGCCTGGAAATCACTATATAGTCCAGGATGGCCTTTAACTTACAGAGATCAACTTGCCTCTGCCTCCAGAGTGCTGTGATTAAGGACATGTGCTACCCTGTTTGGCTAGAAATATTTTTTAAAGGTCTTTATTTATTTAGATTGATTGGCTTTTTGATTTTTTTAACACTTATTTTTTCACAAGTCATCATCTTTTTGAAAGAAATTATGAAATAAGAAATTGAGAAATGATTACACACTGGTATGGAGAGAAGGAGAGGGAATTTTGGTATATTTCATTTTAATAGATTTTTTTTTCATGAAGAAGAGAGTAACTATTCCAATTTTCCTGGAATTGGAGTTTGTTGGGATCAAATCTGAACAGCATTAGGAAAATTAAGAGCCATGATTGCATGTGGGTAACAGTCTATGGCTGAGGGTAGTCACCATTAATAAGGAAAATTTCACTTTCCTCCTTTCATTACAATCATTCCTCAAATTCTCACATACATTTTTAAATTATTATTTAATTTTTTTCCTTTTTTTGCATATCTGTCCCAGTTCCCTTTCCCTCCCATCCTTTCATCTCCCCCCACCAATCCCCCCATCCCATCCCCCATCCACTCCCCAGGGAG
Source organism: Cricetiscus sungorus (assembly GCA_030556225.1). Taxonomy (NCBI): domain Eukaryota; kingdom Metazoa; phylum Chordata; class Mammalia; order Rodentia; family Cricetidae; genus Cricetiscus; species Cricetiscus sungorus. The sequence continues at coordinate 6,326,505 of JANBXA010000606.1, read as the reverse complement.
GGTGAAGCCATCCATGAGAGATCATCAAAATCTGTCAAGTCATTTGGGCTAGCCGCCCCCCCCAATGTTTCTAGGATAAGGGAGTATCCCTCCATGAGGAATAGGCTCCAGAAGTCCATTCATGCACTGGGGTAAACCCTGGTTCCATTGCCAGAGGTCCCATCTCTCATATATCTTTGTGAAATAAAAACTTGTCAATTGTGTAAGAATCCTAATGTTTCTTACTGTGATAAATCTGTTTTGACAGCTTCTTCCATTTTTATTTGTGTGTTTAAGTCTCCCTATAGACTTGAACTCTCCTCCTGCCTGGAGATGTCATCTTGGATGGCAGGATGACGTGACCCCAACCACACTGGGGCACTCCTAACACTAACCTCAGCATCTGTTAGTCTTTAATAAAAGAAGTTAACGTATAAAGGGTATAAACCAATAGCTATAAATGATCTGTTTGTTGCAAAATGCTAAGGGTTTTCTATAGCCCCACACCTCTACCTATTTATAGGAAATAACAAATTAAAAAAAAAACTTTTTGTAAACTCTTCATGAATTTTTTGTGTCATCCTTGTGCAGGGCCCATGTTAATCTGTGTTGTTCCAATTTTAGTGTATGTATGAACAAAGCTAGCACTTGGCAAATGTCTTAAAAGTTACTGCCTCTCCTGTCAGTTGATCTGTCCCATTTATTTCTTTACAAAGTGTTAGTCATTTCCAACTGCAAAATACCTGGTCTGACTGACATCCTAGCCAAAGGAGGCAATTGCTGTAGCTGGACAGTTAAGTCTGCTGGGCTCTTTTTCTCTGGAAGCCTGAGATTTATCGCAAAGTCTTAGCTGTCCTTTTTCTGGCTGTGCTTTTAGTTTTTCATTGGTTATTAAAGTGGTTGACCCTGGAGGACTATTTGCTACTGGAAATCTAAAGATTTTCCTCATCAATGTCAACAATAAGGACCCCACTCTCACCTGCAGGTAAGAAATATTATTCGATTATGTCAAATCGACATATTATTCGATTTGACCTTGGAAACATAATCTTTCCATCCTTTTCCCTGTTCTTTTTGGCTGAGAAGGAAAGTAAACAAGCATTGCATAAACAACCACATAATAGAGTCCAAAGAAAAGGCTTACTTAAAAACTAAGAGCAAAAATCATTTTAAAGTATAAACTATATTGAAATAGTAATAAAATAAGGTATTATTCACACAGTACATCCTTAGTACCAACTTTCTAGCTTAGCTCTTATTTCCCTTAAGGAAGATAATAGTCAATGTCATAACCAGTAAGTATATAAAAAGTTTGTTGAGGGTCAGCAGCTCTATGAATGTAGCTTGTACTTCAAGTACAAGAACACAGTGTTCCATGCACATAGGTTTTAGAGCAAAAGAAGTTTGTGGTGTCACTTCTCTCTCAGCCACTTTCTGAAGTTACTTAATTTCTTCAATTCTCATTTTCACAACCAGAAAATGGAGACAAACAGGGTACTTACTTCCCAGGGAAGTGCCTGCTAGGAACAATGAGTAATCCATGATAAGTCTTAGGATTTTTATGCAAATGATAGCTAAGTGATCATCAGTAGGTGGTTAAGATACTTCTGTCATGAATACAATTTCCATCATGTCACTGCTCTATCCAGTTTGCTACACCTTTACAAGGTATAGAAGTAACAAGTTGAATGCCACACCAATAACATCTTTCTTTTAAAACAAGCTTATTTAATATTGAAAATGGGGTCTTGAGTGTTACCTCCACAAACTCAACTCTGCATCATGAAGTCAACATCATACTGGATGAAGAAATTCCAATTGGGAAGATGATTGCAATGTGCCAGGCAGCTGATGAAGATAACCTGGGTGATTTAACCTTTGGACTGGAGACAGGGGATGGTTATTTTGCAATAGACAAAGGTAGGTTGAGAGCTGTGCTGCCCTGAGTAATTGTATTCCTATCTTCCACACACCCAGTTTCCTGAGGGGAGGTAGAAAGAATAAAACTCCATCATGAAACATTTCTTGGACACTTTGGAAATGTCTGCTGAGTAAGTCTATAGGGCCAATATCTTACTTATTCCTATGCTAATCCCTGTCTCTTCATGACTATTATGAATATTATTAACTCTATACTTGATGTGCATTTTTTTAAGCACATATTCTTAGACCTAACCTGACTTTATTGTATTTCAGGGCCAAATGTTTATAAGAGAGAACCTGATTGAACTAGTTAAAGCTAGTCTTTTCTTCCTTATTGACCCAGTCCTGGGGGTGGGGATGCAAATTATGCAGTGTTTAAAGCTAGAGTTGCTAAATGGAGAAGAACAGTGCTGGTTATCTTTAGCACATATACAGGTTAGCCACTGAAGCAGACACAGCCATTGTCCTACTCATGTCTTCTCAGTTAAGTAAGCTTGGTTCTAGCCTTCAGCATCAGTGCTTCCTTTGCTTGGGATCTGGAAGCTTCATTCCCCTTTCTCTCCCACAAGTCTCAGGCTGGACTTGGTGAAAGTCTGCTACTCAGGACTTGGTACAAAAATCCTCTAGCTATTTTCCCTGCCATAGAACAACTCTTGGTATGAACAATTCTATGGCTCATGGAATTCCTCAGAGATGTGAGGCTCTTGTGTCGGTGGGGGTAACTGGCTTGATGCTTTTCCTAGAAATGTTTTTCCCTGCCCCTCTTCTCCATATCACATTACCTTGGATTGCCTCCCAAATAACCTACTTACAGTCACATTCTGGTCTCAGATTCTTCCTGATCTTTTCCTTTGGGGTGCTTCTTTTCCAGGATGCTAAGCACCATCACAGAGCCCCTAGTGGGACATACTTCTTCTCCATGTAAAAATCCTCTCAATGTGCTTTCTGCACTTGAAGTTTAGCTCAGACTTCTTTCTTTCTGTGTTCTCTCTCTCTCTCTCTCTCTCTCTCTCTCTCTCTCTCTCTCTCTCTCTCTCTCTCTCTCCCTTCCTTTTTTTAAAGTAAGTTTTTATTTAAATTAGGAACAATCCTACTTAACATACCAATCTCAGTTCCCTCTCCCTCTCATCCTCCCATGCCCTCCACTGACCTCTCCACCCCTATTTCACCCCCATCCACTCCTCAGGGAGGGTGATGCCTCCCATGGGGGATCATCAAAGTCTATCACATTATTTGGGGCAGGGCCTAGGCCCTCCTTCATGTATCTAGGCTGAGAGAGAATCCCTTCATAGGGAATGGGCTCCCAAAGTTCATTCCGTATACTAGGAATAAATACTGATCCACTACCAGAGGCTCCATAGACTGCCCAGGCCTCCCAACCGACAGCCACATTCAGGGGGCCTGGTTTGACCCTATGCTTGTTCCCCAGGTGTCAGTCTGGGGTTCCTGTGGCCCAGACTTCTTACCTCAACACTGAGGTCCTGTTTCTCTGGCCCTTGTCTTGTTCTCAACCACCCCATTGCCCTCCCCCAGTGTCCATCATGCCACCCCATTCTTTCTTCCTTGGCCTCTTACTGTGAGCCAGCAGGTAGGCTGTCTGTTTCCAGATTGCTCCCTTGCATTTCCTAAACACCTGACCATTAGATATTGTTAGCTGTGAAAATCACATTATAGCACTCATTTCCATAGTAACATACCATTTGAACCTTTGGTTTTTCTGCACATGTTGAGGGCTGTCTCCCCGCTTTGAATGTAAATCCCATAAATATGGAGATTTTATGTCATCATGCTGAGTATAGTAGCTACCATAGTTCCTGCTTTATAGAGGACACTCAGATAATGTTTGCTGGATTTAAGTGATGGTTGAGGAAAAAGAACAAGTCATGTTCAGGCAGAAGTTTCATCTGTGTTTTTTCTTGGGAGTCATCTCCCATTTACTGACATTTTCTTCTGCTGTGGACCTTCAAGTCCTAGAATAAGGATTTCTTCTAGGGAGTCTTCTCTGTTCTCCTAAGCCAAATCAACTTTGTTTTCCTATATTTAACGTAATATGATTAATAGCACATCTCAGGGATAAATAACATAATAGTATGCATGCACTTTGAGTCAGCTTCTTAATTTTAGTGAATAGAATATAATTTTCCCTTTCTTTTCTTTGTAGCTACACAGGTAATGAAGTAATTTTGAAAATGACAATTTGGTCCATTCTAAGCAGGCTGTACTGTTCCATACAGAGAAAGGGACTGTGGTTACAACTTCCCGTCTTGATTTGGAGAAAACTGGGTTTGCGAGTTCTCTGTCCTTCTCCATTAAGGCATGTGATGGTGACCAGAGGTGTGCAACACTTCCAGTGACTACCTATATTAATGGCATTAATGACAACTCACCTTTCTGTGATCAATATCTGATTAGGTAAGCAGTCATCAGGTAAGCAAGAACTCAGAGTGGGCAGGGAGAAGGAAGAGCTGTCAGATTTATTGAGACACATAGTTGATCATCAAGTTGAATCTGGGTTACTCTGAAATGTTCCTCACAAAGGATCTGCTGGTCCTGTTCATGACTGAAAGTTTCTTTTCTTTCTTTTTTTGGACTTAGTAGATTTTTTTTTGTATTTTTTTATTTAAATTAAAAACAATCTATTTTTACATATCAATCCCAGTTCCCTCTCCCTCCCATCTTCCCATCACCCCCCCCATTGCAACCCCCATCTACTCCCCAGGGAGGATGTGAACTTCCATGGGGGATTATCAAAGTCTGTCACATCATTTGGGGCAGTGCCTAGGCCCTTCCCTGTGTATCTAGGCTGAGAGAGTAACCCTCCATGGGGAATGGGCTCCCAGAGTCCATTCCCACATTAGGGATAAGTACTGGTTTCACTGCCCAGGCCTCCTAACTGACACTCACCTTCAGTCTGTCCTATTTTAGTTCCCCAGCTGTCAGAATGGAGTCTGTGAGTTCCTACTTGTTCAGGTCAGCTGTTTCTGTGGGTTTCCCCAGCCTGGTCTTGACCCTTTTTCTCATCACTCCCCTCCTCTCTACAACTGAATTCCAGGAGTTCAGGTCAGTGTGTATATGCTTCTGCTTTCATCAGCTACTGGATAAAGGCTCTAGGATGACATTTAAGGTAGTCTCTCATTATAGGGGAAGGGCATTTAAGGTAACCTCTCCACTATTGCTTAGATTTTTAGTTGAGGTCATTCTTGTAGATCTCTGGACATTTCCCTAGTGTGAGATTTCCCTTTAAACCTATAATGGCTCCCTCTATTCAGGTATCTCTTTTCTTGCTCTCCTCTGTTCTTCCCTTGACTCAATCTTCCTGATCCCTCATGTTCTCCTCCCCCTCCTCTTTTTTCCCTTCTCTTTCTTCTCCCTCCCTTCCCCCATGCTCCCAATTTGCTCAGGAGCTCTTGTCCCTTTCCCCTTCTCTGGAGAACCATGCGTGTCTCTCTTAGGGTCCTCCTTGTTTCCTAGCTTCTCTGGTGGTGTGGATTGTAGGGTGGTAGTCCTTTGTTCTATGTCTAATATCCATATGTGAGTGAGTACATACCATGCTTGTCTTTCTGTGACTGGGTTACCTCATTCAGGATGGTTTCTTCTAGTTCCATCCATTTGCCTATGACTTTCAAGATTCTATTGTTTTTTTTTTTCTGCAGAGTAGTATTCCATTGTGTAAATGTACTACATCTTCTTTATCCATTTTTTGGATGAGGGGCATCTAGGTTGCTTCCAGGTTCTGGCTATTACAAATAATGCTGCTATGAACATAGTTGAACAAATGTCCTTATTGGAAAATTGAGTTTTCTAAGATCTCAAGTGAGATCTGAGAACATAATGACTCTACTCCTACCACCATTAACTGAAGCCCTTCGGTTTTGCTTTGTAAAATGGGATACCAATAGAACTCTTTGAAGAATGCTTGTGAAGAATTAATGGGTTAGGTTTTTGGTACTATTTCAGCACAGTGCTGAGCAGATGCTATTTCATAATGGTTCTTATTATAGGTCTGTTAGTATTACCAGAAACCCTCCTGACCACTGAACAGGTTTAAAGATTTTATTCCTAAGGTGAGAGAATATCTCAGTAAAGTTCTTACCTCACAAGCACAAGGAACTGAGTTGAGTGCCCACAACACACATAAAAATGCCAAGTATTCTCAGCCCTAGGGAAATAGAGATAGGCAAGTCCCTGGACCCACTAACTGGGCAGCCTATCTTACTTAGTAAGTTCCAGACTAGTGAGAGACTCTGTCAAAAAAAAAAAAAATGAAAACAACAAAAACCAAACAAAATGGTGGACAATCTCTGTGAAATAATACTCATTGTTTGTCCTCTGGCCTCCACATGCATCAACATGTGCACTCACATGGACCAGTACACCTACATACACCTTTAAAAATTGTAACATGTTTTGTGCATTTTATACTCTGTAACTTTCTGAGTGGGAGGATAGCAGATCTCTATATTCAAATCACTGTAAGTGGAAGCAAAAATGATCTGATGTGTGGCAAAGTCTTGATGTGAAATATTTCATGTAGGGTCAGGATTTGTTGCTAAGTGATGAAAACATCCGAGTTTCAGAACTCTGGGTTTGTGGATAAGGGGTTTGTGCTGTTTCCCATGTGGTTATTCTGTTCTTCCTTCCCGGGCTCCCCCAGAAGCTGCCTTGAACCCACCCTTTTTTTTACGATTATCTCCTCCTTTCTTCTGCAGCCTCTCATGCCACCCTCTCTATTCATGACCTACACCTACTCTCATTCTTACATATAAGAATTAGAAGCCAGGAGTTTCAAATGAGAGAAAATATTTGTCTTTCTGAGACTGGGTTACCTTCCTTAATATCATAATTTTCACATCAGTCTATTTTCCTGAAATAATGTATTTTTATTTACAACTGAATAAAATTCTGCTGTGGACATCGAGGCTGCTTTCACTTTTCTAGCTATTGTGATGACAGCAGCTACAAATCTGGATGTGCAAGTGTCTCTGTGGTAGGGTACAGAGATCTGTGGGTATGCTCAGAGGTGGTACGGCTGGGTCACATAGCGGTTCTATTTACTATTTTATGCAGAGCTTCTGCACGTGTTTACACAGCAGCTATACCATTTACACTCTTACCAGCAGTGAACAGAGTCTCCTTCCCCAGATATTCTCACCAGCATTTTTTTGTCATTGTTTCCTTTGATGTAGCCATTCTGACTGTGATGAGATGAAATCTCAAAGTAGTTTTAATTTTCTTTTCCCTGGTGGACAAGATATTTAACACTTTATAAGCAATATACATCGGCCATTTGTGTTTCTTCTGTTGGAGACTGTCATTTCAACTCATTAGCACATTTATTAATTGGCAAGATTTTTTTTTACCTATTTTTTTCAGCTATGTATTGTATGTAGATTTAGTCCCTTGTTTGAAGTATAACTGGGAAAGACCCTTTCCCTCCCAGTAGTCTGTTTGCTTTGCTGAGCAGAGGATTTTTAATTTCATGTGAAAGCCATTTTTACATCTTGGGCTGGTTCCTGTTCTGTTGGGGTCATACTTAGAAATTTCTCTTTTGAGCCTCTTTAAGTCTATTTACACATGGGAAGCTGTCCCTGATTCCTTAAGTACTATTCCTGGCAAACCAATGAAAAATGAAACTTAGCCTTGCTTTCTACCCTATGTGGTCTTGATTGGACCCTGGTTATGATTCTCCAGATAACAGCAGTATCTAACTTATTTCATTGTTATAAAGAACAAATGCAACCTGGGTTTGGAATCTATTTAGTACAGAAATTTGCCAATATTTTCTTCTGCTAGTTTCCATTTGTTCTCCCAGGAGGATCATAGTTAATTAACCAAGCACCTATTCCAGGCTGCACCCTGTTGTAGCTCTGCTCTGCTTGTGTGCTGTAATGGGATTCTGTCTTGCCAGGGTAAAAACAACAAAAACTGATAGAGCAGCAGTGAAAAAAATTAAACAACTAAAAATCCTACAGAACAAAATGCCAAACAACATGATCTTAAGCCCTTGGTTCCATGTTTTGGCTGCTAGGAGAAGATTGTGTGGCCGACTGGGAATCAGTGAAGGTTCCTGAAGAAAGAGAACTAGATTAGTCATTGCAAGGTGTGTAGGATTTAGATCAGTCATTGCAGGATGTGTAGGATTTAGATCAGTCATTGCAGGATGTGTACGATTTAGATCAGTCATCATTGCAGGATGTGCAGGATTTAGGAGCTGAAGGCTTATCACATGGGGTGATGAGATCCAAGGTGGGTAGATGAGTAGAAAGGTGAATGCATCTATTGTGATTATAGAATGTCAAGGACCATCTAGCTCTCTTTGTCACATGTATTTGTTTCTTTCCCCATAGCTATGAGCAATGCCCAACAAAGCAACTTAAGGGAGGGAAGGTGAGTTTGGACTCACAGTTGGAATGTATCATGATACAGAAGGCATAGAGGAACATTCCAGTCCATGGGAAAAAAAGCATGTGATTTAGGCTGTTCACATGTGGGCAGGGAAGCAGATAGCAAGGCAGAAACAGGGGATAGAGTTGAATTTTCCAAGGACTGTGTCTAGTGAATGATGTTTTCCAGCTAGACCTTATATCCTAAAGCCTCTGAGAATAGTACCACCAGCAGAGACCTGGTGTTTGAAGCATAAGTCTGTGAAGATGATAATTTTAGAGTCAAACCATAAGCATCACCCAGATGCGCCAGAGTAGAGTAAATCCAGAGAAAGAGTGGATTCCTGGATTCCTACTGGGCTCTTCCCCAAGGATGTGGTGGCCTTGATCAACTTTCTTTCCCAAAGAAATATCCAGCTGGCTGCCGAAACAAACCTCCTAGGACATGGTCACCTAAATGATATTCTAAAGAGGTCCTGTCTGCTGCAGGATAAACAGGGCACACTAGTATATATCTACAGAGAAGACATTACCTTGTAAGAGAATGCCCATCTAAACTGATTTTTTTTTCCTCGAACGATTAAACAGGTACACAGGCAAGGAGGAGATTGCAAAAGACACAATAATTGCAAAGCTCTCATGTCATGACCTTGACAAGCCTCCTGACACAATTCATTATGCTCCAAGCTCCGGCCCAGTAGGTACTGGACAACCATTTGAGCAAGTGCCAAATGCTGAACATTTCATTCAGGTGAGCCCCAATGGCTGTCATTCCAGGGAGCTTGCCCAAGAAAATGGAGTAATGTCATGGCCAATTGGAATGATGCTAGCTAGTAGGTTCCAAAGGAGAAGTCCTGATAAAGTCAAGAAGAATTCTGGGCTCCTCTCCTGTCTTGCCAGAAGGCATTTGGACAAGTTCTCAACAATCTTGTTCCTGCCATCATTTTCTCCATTTCATATAAGCAAAAGTAATTCACTTCCTATTTAGCTGGGGAAATAAGAAATTAAAATACATGTTAATTTCCTTAGAGGTGAGTCTCTATGACAGCATGAGTGACAATGGCTTATTCTCTGGCATTGAAAGTAACTGATACAAGCTCCTCCTCTAGAAAGTCTAACTTTCTATTGTCAGAGTATGAAGACTATAGGTTTTTTCTTTCTCTACACATGGTTCTGCCTTAGAAGAAATTCCTCCTCTTAACCCCCAATTTCCACAGCATTTATTTCAGGAAACCAACCTTTGGTAGTTCCTTACCCCTCATATCACCAACTACCCTCACTCTACCTAGTTTGCTCTTAGCCAGAAAGATGTGACTTAGAAACCCACAGATGAGCCCTTTATTTCTCCAATCCTAACCTCAAATTCTCTTGACAAAGTCTACAGCTACAAGGTAAGTTCTTGCATGCATATGAAGTTTGGAAAATTGGGCACAGACCCAGGATGCTTATTGGGTTGATAGTCATTTTGCAATACAAACCCAAACTGCCATCTTTAAAGTGGAGTTTGGATAAAGACAGATGATTTGTAAGCAATGTTTGAATATTTGAGCTTTCACATATGCTTGATCTGTAGCTGAGCTGAATGAATGCCTTTATCTATCACCTGCCTCTAAATGACTTCTGTGTTTGCATGGCTATCACATAGGTATTAAATGTCAGTTATTTCTAAGAATTATCTCCTATCATCATTACAGTGGAGATTGCCTGCCACCTAAGAAAACATTTAATTTACACTTACAATTATTTAGTTGTTGATTCTATTAGACTGTAACATTTACACATATTTCTAAGTGGTTGTCATTTGTAAACTAAAATTTGCTACAGTGCTTGCTTCATAGAGGGTACTCAGTGTAATTCTCTGAATGAATGTAATTCTCTGAATCATATGCTGAATTTTAAAAAGAGAAGTTCTTTCTGAACCTGGAATTCTTGGTGCCATGTTGATTCATTTGTTTTTGCCAAACTGAGATGGATGCTTATACTACTCTATGAGAGGTTCTCAAGTTTCTGATATGAGACCATCTTATATCTTACTGTTACAGCCCTATTACCTATAGCTCTAATTGAAATCTAATTAGTATTCAGAAATACTTTGATGAGGTATCTTATAATAGGAATAGATTGCATTTGATTTATTTACTGGTGTGCTTTATGTATATGAGTGTTTTGTCTGCACGTACATCTGTACACTTGAAGAGGAAACTGAATCCCATGGGACTACAGTTAGATGTTTTGCTTATAGTAACACATTTAGCATGCAATGTAGGTTATGCTCTGTATTTTCTTCAATTCTGGAATGTTTCCACCAAAAGTATGCTACTCTGGAAGGGAGTCTGTGCCATCCTGCTGTTCCACCAAAATGCTCACTTCTATGTATCTGACAGACTCCTTCATTTTGAGGTGCCAACCCTAGGAAATAAAAATGATCATATGCACTTTTCCAGACTGTCTTTTCAAAGCATGTACATTAAAAGTTTTGGTTCTGAGCCAGTGAGGAGGCCTATTGGATAAAGACACCTGCCTGGCAATTTGAGTTCCATCTCGGATATCTGCAATATGGAAAGAATGGACTCTTTCAAGTTGTCCTCTGACTGCCATATATAAACCACAGTGAATGCCTCCCTACACACATGTAAAACATAATAAAGAACTTTTGATTATTTTTTTTCTGAAATGTTGATCTAAAAGGTTACCAAAGAACTGGATTATGAGAACCCGGAGGTAGTTGCAGCAGGACATATTTATGAAATGATGATTTCAGTGTTTGATGACCTACATCCATCTCATACAGGTAATCATGATAGACTGGTTAATGTGCTACAAAAATTTATCATATTAGGAGAATTAAATAGACTGAAGGAGGTTTCCATCATCACTGGGAACTATTTGCACCTATTAGTAGCACTTTAAATAATATACAGTTCTTATATCCTGGTCTAGCTAGAGATCTTGGCATTGGAAAAACAGGGGTGTGTGTTCTAGTTCTGATTCTTGATTCTATCTATCTGTCTGTCTGTCTGTCTATCTGTCTGTCTGTCTACCTGATTCTTTATGCTAAATAATACCAAATATCCCTGAGTTGAACAGAGCTTCATATATCAGGCAACATGTAGTCCAAACTTACAGGTAATTGGATGTTTTAAAAGAAACATTTTACTTGAATGATGTCACGTGACATAAAGCTTTTTTTTTTTTTTTTGATGCAAATAAAGAGCCACTTGCCAAGTTCTATGGCTCAGGACCTTGGTGAATGTTCTGGGCCTGGCTATTGCTCTCTCACACAAGGTCTCCTCATAACTTTCCCAGCATTTTGTGCCTGCCTGTGCTAAATGAGTCGTTAGGGCAGTGAGCTTCAGACTGCTTGATTATAAAACACTTGGCATCTATAGATTTAGCAGTTGTAGCTTTGCCCATAGTGAACCACTATCCTTTAGAAGTACATGTCTGAGTTGGGTGCTAAGGATCTAGAGCAGAGTGATTAGGAAGTGCTGTGCTAAGTGAACTGACTGGCACCTATTTCTCTTTGCTTACTCATGTGCAAATGGAAGCATACATCAAGTTTCCCAAGGCATTGCTCCTTGTTCAATCAGCAGTTCCTGTCTTTGTTTTTGTTTTGCTTTGTTTCTTTGCTATAGAGATTTTTTTTTTCCTGAGAACAGATATTTGGGGAGTTTTCAGGTTATTTTTGCCATTAATACCATGTCTCTCATACCTGAAAACCACTATGATAAAGTGGCCCTGCAGATTAATTGTAAATCAAAAGTTAAGGAAGAAAACTCAAGCTTTATAGTAGAAAGGCATTGTCTGGCAGTGAAGAGCCTAGGGTAAGGGGGACAGCTGGGTAAGAACTCTGAATCATTGCCGATGGTTGTTTTGATCATTGGATTGAGAGGGATTCTGAGAAGACACCTGGAACAAATAATGAAGTATTATTGTCTTTCGTGGACTAGATGGCTGGAATTACAGAAGCGTTTGTTTTTCAACAAAATAGAACTTAAACATGAGTTGTAATCAGTATACCCGGGGCACTTTCAATCCTTGATTCACTGATACAACAATTTTAGTGGAACTGCTATGATTGAATGGAAATGCTCCCCACCGCGTTTGAGCCCTTGGGAGGCTGTAGAACTTCTTTGAGGTAGCTTTTGCTGGAGGAAGTGTGTCACTGGGGGTGGATCATGAGATCCCTGTCTTGATCCTGTTTCTTGATGTCTTTCTGTTTTCTGATCTGCACAGACATGAGCATCTGCCACTTCTTCCTGCCACATCAAGAGTTAAAATCCTTTCTCCACTAAGTTTCTACTTTCCAGTACCTTTATCCTCTGATCAGAAATGTTATTAATACAGAGACTTAGTTTTAATGGTGACTAGTAGATTTATACAGCTACCTGGAGAAGTGCTATGTTGGGGACAGGAACCAAGGCATGACATATTACTCAGAAGTGTTTCTGAGTTGTCTTTGATAGTATTGGTAGAGCATCATGAAGAAGTCTATTATAGAGCCCAAAGTGACCTTTTAGGATGTCTGCTTTTTCTTTTCCTGAAAGCTAAATAGCTTTCCCATCTCACCAGATTTGAACCTTTCTTGAACAGGAAAGAGCTAAAGCATCTTTCTCTGTAATATATCCCCTCTGGCCTTCACAGCCCAATATATTCACAGTAATTACTCATAAAATATGCTTGCAACATTGCATGTTTGGTTCCTCTGTTTTTACAGGCCAGCTATTTCACACAATTTGGATGCAATAAAAATCATAGTATGGCAGAGCTGTAATGGCACCTGCTCTTGCAACACATAAGTGGGTTTATTGAAAGAAATGTACAAGTTTAAAGCAAACCATTCATTTTTAGAAAATAGCACTCTCCAAGCTTTCTTAGGGATCATGGATACATTTGAGATAGTGGTGAAGGTTGTAGACATCCTTGAATGTGATTATAATAGCATATGCTGGAAGGGAAGCATGCCAGCATCAGAGTCTCTGAAGTAAAGGTCATGTAGATTTAGGGTAAAGTTTACTATTTGACCTACATTGCACAGAGTTTTAGGAGATTGGTATACCAGAATTCTTTTGTACATGAGTGCTAGAGATAATCTGCTAAGAGAGAATTTCACAGCCTGCCAACTCTAGGGAGGAATGCTTCCTTGGAGAGATGCACAAATAAATACAAGCAGAGCAGGATCCTCAAGAACTCTTGCCATAAAAAGCCTCTTAATTTTTATTTGATTTAGGACTTGGTGTTTGGCATATTAATATCTCAGAAATTATATTAGCCAATATAGCTGGTTCTGATATCTGCTCCTTGAATTTTTACCTTTGTTATGCTGGGCCATGAACTTAATTCTGTTCTCTTTAGTTTCTTTCCTGTGAAACTAGGGCAATAATATTAATTATAACATAGTTTTACATACTATGTTATAATTTTACTTTAAAATTTCAAGTTGCTTCTTTTTTATAATAAATTTTTTTAAATTAGAAACAATCTTATTTTACGTGTTAAGCCCAGTTCCCTTTCCCTCTCTCCCATCCTCTTATGTACTCTTCTGACACTCCATCCCATCCACCATCCACTTCCCAGGGAGGGTGAGGCCTTCCATGAGGGATCATCAAAATATGTCAAGTCATTTGGAATAGGGCCTAGACTCTCCCTCATGTCTCTAGACTGAGGGAGTATCCCTCCATGGAAAATGGGCTCCTGAAATCTGTTCGTGCACTAGGAATACATCCTGGTTCCACTGCCAGAAGCCCCACAGATTGCCCTTTAATATAAAAATATTTCTTTTCAACAACTCTCTAATAGGCTACCTTAGTTTGTTAGCCCCAAGTCCAGAGTTCTTTCTTTTACATGCACTGTACACAAATTGCAATAAATTCTTTATGTTTTTAAACTACACTTAGTTATTTGATTATGTGTGTTGGGTGGTAGGACGTGCAATAATATACATGTTGAGGTCAAAAGACAACTTACTGGAATAGGTTTTTTCCTTCCACCATTTCAGTCTTGGGAACTAAACTCAAGTCATTGGGCTTGCGATCAGGCATCATCACCTACTGAGAGTCTGGCTGGCCCATAATAACTGCTTTTGTCAACATTTTATCATTTGAAACTATTTCTTCATCATGATCTCCTTTGACTTGAAATCCACACTGTGATATAGGAGATACACACTGACTTGATTGATTGATTGATTGATTGATTAGGAAACTGAGCCTCCTAGCAGTTAAATTTCATTTAAGGCCATAGAATTTATGTTAATTCCAAGCATTAAACATGGGTTTTATGAGACTCTTTCCATTTTACCTTCTAGGTTTTAAAACATAGTTCTAGTATACAGAACTATGTATAATGTATTATGAATAATTATTACATGTTTATATATGTGTAATAAATATAATTACATAATTATAAATACATGTCATAATTACATATTTTCCACAGAAGAGTGGAAAATAAATGTGACAGTAAGAGTGGGAAACTGCCAGTCACAATGCATCCACAATCAGGCAATAGAGAGTGAATAGGAGGTGGGCCCAGGTAGTAACACCTCAAGGCTCATCCCCCAGTGACCCACTTCCTCTAAGGGAAATCCTCCTCCTAAAGTGTCTATAACCTTCCCAAATGGAAGAAAATCCCATCAGGTGGGAACCAAGCATTTAAACACCTAGGTGTGTGTGTGGCATTTCATATTCAAACCATTACTGGTCCCCTGAGAACACATAGTGTAGAAAACCAATCAGTTGGAGGTATGAGACGCCTACTGTTGTATCATAATGGTTTGCTAATTTTGTAACTGGAGACATGCTTCAGTTTGTAGGCTAAAGCAACAAGAAGTATTAATTTTCTGTCCAATTTTACAGTGACTGTGACCATCCTAGTGAAGATTGCTCCTGACAATGATTTTAGCCCCAAATTTCAAGCCTCACACTACGCATTTTCAGTTCCAGAAACATCGGGAGGTGAGAATGTTCTCATTTCTTTAACATTAACGTGTCCACAAGGAAACACCTACTGAGTGACCAATGGAACAGGAGCATAAGCATTTCCAGAACACAAGCAGATATAGAAGCGCTGTGGGCAGCAGACCTTCTGGGAACTGTTTATTTTCCCTGGTGACATTCTCAGAGTGTCATCCTGATGATGTTCCAAAGGCTACCTTGACAAGTTTTCAGACTTGTTTTTCTGGAGAACAAATGCATGTTATTGACTTTAAATCACCTTTTTTTTTTTTTTGCCCCCAAACTATGACTAAGTGTCAGCAAGTAGGAACTGTGTGGTTATTATCCATACAACACAAATGTCACGAACAACTGGGGACAAGGTTTTAGGTCTAAAGTCAGTGTGATGGCCGAGGTCCTATGTTATGGCAGGTTTCCCCGCCGGCTGCTGCTGGTTCTGCCGCTATTGTCCCGCTGCCACGTGTGCCCCAAATAACACTCAGAGACTCTGTATTTGATATAATCCTGTTGGCCAGTTACCATTATTGTTTATGGGCTAGCTCTGTCTTAATTATTAACCCATTTCTACTTATCTAAGTATTTCCACGTGGTCGTCTTATTGGGGAGCCCCGGCAAGTGTCCTGCATCTTCCCTGGGCTACATCTCGACTCCTCCCTCCTACTTCCTCTTTCCTCCTTGTCTCCTAGCCCCGCCTATCTTGCTATCTCATTGGCCCAATGGTGCTTTATTAATTAACAAGTATGAGAAACATATTTATAGGATAACATCTCCCATCAGTCCTATTTATCACAGTTCTACATTAGATATGAGTTTGGACAAACTAGTTAGTTCCATCCTATTTGGAAAACACAGCAATGGTAATAGTTGTTGTTCTGTCATCGAAGACAGGGACAATACATTCATTTCTTAGTATTTCTGGATATTGACTCCTCCAGGCTGGACTTAAAGGCATACAACTGATTGTGCCCTGAAATCAAGTCAAACTGCTTTCTAAACACCCCAAGTTGTAGCAGAATGACTATACATACAGGGGTCAAAGGAAACTGGCTTCACACCTGTCTCTGCTGCAATAAATTAATGATTTCTGTGTAGCTTGCATCTCTATGTACCTTGGAGGGTTTCGTTTTATTGAAAATTTATAAGAACTAATTTTTTAATAGTATAATATTTGGAGTAGTAAATTTTGCTAATTTCTTAATAAATAAAATTATTTACTTTCAAAAACGTAAACATCAAAAATAAACTATCCATGCTGTTTTGGCAGGCAGACACCAGTGCTTATATAATAGAAGGGGTATCTTGATATATTTAAGAGTTAAGTTCTCATTTATTTAATGTACTCCAGTAAAAGACCTAGGCCATTTTTCTTTTAAAACTCTACCCCTTCATTCTGTGTATGCACTTGAATAGAAAATCACTAGCTTCTTTATAATGTTGTCTATTGGATCAGGCCACAGGAAAATTGTGAAACATCTAAAAATATTTGGCTTGGGAAAAGAGTTTTCTTGAGATTTGAAAAAAAATTTTTTTTGATTTAAATTAGAAACAAGCTTGTTTTACATGTCGATCACAGTTCCCTCTCCCTCCCCTCCTCCCCTGCTCCACACCAACCCCCTCTATCCCACCCCCCTTTCTGCTTCCCAGGATGGGTGAAGCCTTCTAAGGGGACCTTCAAAGTCTGTCATATTATTTGGAGCAGGACCTAGGCCCTCCCCCATGTGTCTAGGCTGAGAGAGTATCCCTCTATGAGGAATGGGCTGCCAAAGTTTATTTGTATAGTAGGGATAAGTACGGATCCACTACCAGAGGTCTCACAAATTGCCCAGGCCTCCTAACTGACACCTACATTCAGGGGGTCTGGGTTGGTCCTATGCTGGTTTCCCAGCTATCAGACTGGGGTTCATGTGCTTCCCCTTATTCAGGTCAGCAGTTTCTGTGGGTTTCTCCAGCCTGGTCTTGACCCCTTTGCTCATCACTCCTCCCACTCTGCAACTGGATTCAATGTTTAGCTATGAGTGTCTGCTATGCTTCCATCAGCTACTGGATGAAGGTTCTGGGATGGCATATAAGGTAGTCATAAATTGTAAATCTCATTATCGGGGAAGGTTATTTAAAGTAATCCCTACACTATTGCTTAGATTGAAAAATCATTCTCCATTTTGTGTTTGAAGACACATCTTAATAAACTTCTGTAGAAGTTTAGAGAAAAGCACAGGATCTGAGCTCATGGAAGGGGCTGCTTCTGGTGCACACCAACCAGTATGGGGGCCTTTGCAGGTACTCTGTGTACTGGTGCCTCTGAACTCTGTGGTTGCCTGAGACACTAAGTAATAGCTTCAAAGCCCCAGTTCTCAACTCATGGCTTTGATATCCCTGAGAAGCTGGCCTTCTTTTCTTCAGCTTACTCCATTAATGTTCTACAGGAAACTCCTGTGTGTGTGTGTGTGTGTGTGTGTGTGTGTGTGTGTGTGTGTGTGTGTTTTTGCTAGGGATTCAAACACAGAGCTTCCAGAGCTTTGTGCAAATGAACTGTAGTCCAAGTCTTGTACTTTTGAGTTCTCATCTGTAAAGTAAGAATAATAATAATTAAATCATAGAGCTGAGATGAGCCTTGTATTTATGGCTGACATGCCATGTATGGTGACCATAGTACACATGTTAGTTGCTATATATCAGGAATCATTATTATGTGTCTGTGTAGAAGTATTGCACATAAGTGTAGGTGATCACAAAAGCCAGAGGTGCCAGATCCCCCCCAGAGCTGAAGTTACAGGCACATGTGAGCCATCACCCACGAGTTTTGGCAACTGAATTTGGGGTTTGTACAAGAGCACTATGTGTTCTCAACTACTGAGCCATCTTTCCAGCCTAGTAGCTGGATTCTTTTCCCACTGCCAATGATAGCTGCACTGCTAATGTCTCCCCAGTGAGTGCTGGCAGCTTTCAGTATGCTGGAACACCTTCCTTCCTCTTTTTTCAGAAAATAAACAAACAAAAAATACCCCTGGTCTTCGTTATTAAATCATGCAAGCTGAATAGAATTGGAGTGTTAGGATTTTTGTTTGTTTGCTTGTTTTGTTTCATAATCATCTTGAATTACTTTCTTTTATTTTTATAATATAATTACATAATTTCTCTCTTCCCTTTTTTTTCTCCAAACCCTTGTCTATATTTCTACTTGCTCACTTTCAAATATGTGGCCTGTTTTTTTTTATTAATTGTTGTTACATACATATGTACACGTTGAAATATTTATAGAAGAGACAAAACCTGTGCAGTTCAGATTACCCTTAGGAGGAAATTGAAAATATCAAACTACTCTGATCACAAATTCCCTTCAGAATATCAAATGTTAGGTCTATAGACGTAAGGATATTTAAATACAACCTTACAGAGCTGGGCAAGGTTGGACTTGCCTGTAGTCCCAGCACTTGGGAGGCAGAGACAGTTTGTGGTCAGCCTGGTTTCCACAGCAAGTTTCAGTTCAGCAGGAAGCGAAGCAAAGCAAAGCAAAGCAAAACAAAACACAAAACCAAACAAAACAAAAACTACATTAATAAAGTGTTTTCCATGCTGAGTTGGTTAGCACAGAGGACTTAAATATGTCTATTAGGTAACATGAAAATTATAATCATGGATATCTGTAATATTTAAAGTAAAAAGTGCTGATCCTTGGTGGTGGTGGCACACACCTTTAATCCCAGTACTTGGGAGGCAGAGGCAGGTGGATCTCTGATCTCTGTGCATTCGAGCACAGCCTGGTCTACAAAGCAAGTTCCAGGACAGCCAGGACTGTTATCACAGAGAAACCATGTCTCGTAAAGCATATACATATACATACACACACACACACACACACACACACACATATATGTATATGTATATGATGAACAGGAAGTAGACGTGGGCAAAGGACTCCTTTATCAGTAGTGACTTTGAAGAAACATGGAAATTGAGTCAGCTGGGTTGCAGGTCACAAGGGAAAACACATTTTGTTTCCAGTACATTTTGATGAGGTTTGGCAGTACTCAGAGCTCCATAATTACTCTATTTAAAAATTCAGCTAAAGATTCTCAAGATAACATTTAGACTTTATTGAAAGGTTAATTTTACACCATCAGAATAATACACTTCCCACTGTACTTAGCCAGGTGTTAAATGTGGAAACGATCCCATCATTTCCCATGTCTGTAAGACAGAGACCAGCTTTACTGGTTGTCTCTTCTCAGTGGCCACATATCCATTGCAATACCTTTTTCTTAATAATGATGCTCTCACTCAAGCAATTGCAACAAAAGCTTTCCCTTCTGGAACTGCCATATAAGAATCTTTGCCATGAATGTGCTTCTTCGGTTGTTGAAATAATAAGCTGTGCTCACAGCCTACTTAATAATTCATTACAAGAGATGAATCTTGATTAAAGGAGGATGCCAGATAAGGAAATATCCTTTGAGGTTGACAGTGATGGGATGGCATATGAAACACTTTCTTCTTTATTACTACTCAGTGGAAACATCCATGTACCTGTTGGTGAGCTGGATAATCACGTATCAGGGCTTTTGATTTAAATATAAAATGACTGAAGAGATCTATCATAACTGTAATTTATTGCCATAAGTATGCTATGTAATGAACCCCATAAAAGTTACAGAACACAGTAATAAACATTTTTTTTCAAGCTCACACATCTGAGAATCGAACTGTCTTTCTGGTCTTGCTCAAACTTGAGTCAGCTGGTTTTCAGTGCTCTGCCGGGGTTTTGTTGGGATGACTGGGGTACTTTGGCCTCTCTTGTTCTTTCATCTTAGGCTAAACTGAGTATGTTCTCAGAGTGAAGAAAGAGGTATAGTCACAACTAGAGTCACTTTCATAGAACATTATAACAGTCAGGAGTGAGGGCAGGGTGCAGGGGTGGCATATGGCGAGAGAAAGGCAATCTAATCTCTCAAATGCTTCTTATACTGTTGCCTGCACCAGGTTCCTGAATATCTCATCCACCAAAGCAAAGTTACAAGCCAGAGTACTAGGGTTGCCTGAATGGTTGGTATTGTAAATGCAGAAAGGGCAAAGCATTATGAGTTTAACCAATGTACTGTCATTATCATTCTTCTGAAAGATCGTATGTGAATACTATTAACTGGAAGAATTGTGAAGCTATTGTAAATTTGGCTGTAGAATTAGTAGACATAGACTTGAGCTTGACTCTACCATGACTATTTCTGTGGCCTTGAGAGAGTTAACATCAGAGGGCCTTAATTTTTTATCCGTAGAATAGAGATTGTAGTACTACAGCCATAAGGCTGTTGGGAAGATTCATTGAGAACTGTGCAAATAAATAATTCTTACTTGAATATTACTGTAATTGCTTCATCCATTTAATTCACCTGATCTTCACAACTCTGTATCGTACATACTGGTATTGTGCTTAGTTTGCAAGGAAAGGAAAAAACCAAGGGGTCCTATACAATTGTCTACTGTTATATTGGTAAGTTAGAGGCTGAGATCTGTAAACTAGATATTCTGGTTTCAGAGTCTGGCTTCTGAACATTATCTGCCAGTAATGTTAGCATAATGCTAAGATGAAGATAATTATTAGTCTTACAGAGTTATTTTAAATTGTTTCATTTGAGTGAAACCAGTGGTCTAAAGTGGCTGAAGATTCTCTGTAAATTTATGCGCCATCACGTGGAGTGTTAATCTTCAAATAGCCATTATTACCCAAAAAGGGTTTAGGTTATTCTTGGAAAAATCCAGGTTATCATTTGAAAAATTATAGACATGGTATACCTTTACAGTAATGTTTGTATATGTGAAAAATAAACATTGTTGTAAAACATTGACAGCTTTCTACAAAGTTGGACAAGTGGCTGCCATTGATGAGGACCACCCACCAAATTGTCTGACATACAAGATCATCAATGGAGACATCCAGGCTGTACAGAGATTCTGGATTAACCCTTTCTCTGGAGTGATTGAACTCACCAGTCAGCCAGATTATGAGTCAATGAGGCAATATAACCTCACAGTGCAAGCTGTGGATTGTGACAGAGCTCACCCACGCACTGCCGTGGCCAAAGTAAGTAGAAAGATGTTGCTTTGTGTCTATATGACTAAGCAACGTGTTAAGTTCTAATTTGTCACATTGGGATGTTCAGGTTGTATGAGTGGTAGGGAATGGAGAAGCTTGTGAATTTCTCCTACTTCTCAAGTGTTCTATAACTTTTGCATAAACTTAGCTTTGGAAATCTGGATGGGAAAGGAGGACCTGGCTAATTTCTCTCTCTTGTGTGATTGTGTTCTCAAAAGTGTAACATGAATCTTTTTTAACAACAAAGATGTGAGGAGATTGATATTTACTTTAACATGTGAAATAGGCAGTATTCTACTCACTTTCACCATACAGATGAGGAACCTGAGGACAGAGTTTAGGAAATGAACCCAGGGTTAATAGAAGATCCACAAGCCTAGCATTAAATCCAGACTGCCTTCTACCTCAAGGCAATGTTTGCAATTCCATGTGCATCCTTTTAGCATTGACATGAAGGAATGTGTGTGTGTGCCTATTATTTTAGCAAGGTTGAAAGACTCTTGAAAAACATCAAAAATATATGATGATGTATTTATTATGTGGCACATGTTATTAATGAAGCTAAAGCTTTGATATTGCAAACATTTTTTTTAATGAGCATGTCTCCGTGAGGAAAACATGAGACCTATTCACACCAAAGTTTAGAATGACTTCCAGATGGCTGAAGGTGCAGCCTTGAGGCTGGAATTATGAGGGTTCACAGTCTTAGGATGTCACAAGATTTTAAACATGAGGTACCTTGGCCAGTTTTCTTATCGACACTTACAAATTCTTCACATAGTATAGGACAGTATAACTTCAATTATCATTCATGTTTTACAGCTGAAAACAAAAAGTAACGCCTTCTAAAAAGAATTTATGTTTTGCTGGAAGATAAAGAAAAAACTTGCTCAGTCTTTGTCTTAATGAAAATGTATTAAATGTTTATGTGCAGAATATTGGGTTACAAAAGTGTAAGGCATTGTCACATATGCCTTTTGGGGAGCTTGATATATCAAGTGCCAAAATGTTCATGCTAATGAGTTTGACTTCCCACCATGAAAACGGAGATAGGTCTTCAGTCTCCAGAATTGAGAGATCTATCTTCATCATCATCATCATCAACAACCTAGTATAATTTTTATTAAGAATCCAATAAAAGTCAAGTGTTGTGCATGATAAGCTCTAATTATATAATTCATTCTCAATCCCACACCACAACATAGTTTTAAACACACTTTTTTTTTAAACCCAAGGAACCATTTTATTTACAAGGCTTAGATGTAAACTATTTGTGGTTACTCAACTCAAAGACACAGGATAAAGTCTGGACATTTATTTCCTGTCACGTGCCCCATATCCTCTCTTTACTTTTTCAGACAATCTATCTTCTCTACTTCTCACCCACCCACTGCTAACGTCCTGGCTGTGCCCCCATTGCCTGTACTTGGTATGATAAAGTAGGATACTTTCTAGACTCGTGTTTCTGCTTGTGGCCTCAAAGTCTGACAAATGACTCCTGGAAAAGGTTCATTGCCGTTCTATGACCTCTTCGTCCACTTCATATCACAGTGGACTAGGCTCCAGCACCATTCTTAAGGTGTTTGAATGATATGGGCCTGACAACATTCAGCTTCTGTTCTAACTCAATCCAATCATCAATTTTCTTTGTTTCTCCAATACATCAAAAATAATGTTTATCCTCCAGGACTTACAATATCAGTCTAATAATGTAGATGAATACTAGTGGGTAAATAATCCAAGAAGGAAGTACAAATTAATTATAAAGACAGCAGCACAGAGAGGGGAGTGGGTGCTATATGAGAAAAGTGAAAAACAGATAACTGGTAGCAGAGAATCTGTACCAGTTATTGTTCCATGGCTGTGACTAGACACAAGAAGCAACTTAAATGTGTGTGTGTGTGGGGGGGTGGCTTCTCAGTTAAGAAGGGATACAGTTCAGCAAAGCAGTGAAGGCATGGCAACAGGAGCACTAGGCAGCTGGTTACACTGCAGCTGCAGTCAGGAAGCAGAGACAACAGAGAGTGAGGCTAGATCCTAAATCTCCAAGGTTTGCCTCCAATGACACACTTCCTCTAGTGATGCTTTACCTCCTAAAGGTGCCACACAGCTTTACAAAAACATTGCCATCTGCTGCTGGGGACCGAGTTTTCAAACACCGTCTTGGGGACATTCTACATTCAGCCTATGACAAGATTGTTTATGCCAGCCAGAATCACACCAAACACCACACATTTTTTTTGACAATATGTATTTGCATAGGGACATTATTCAAATATAGGAACAAAAGAGAAAGGCTATCTTGGAAAACTCTTAAGGTGATTCCTTTTAGCTCTTTCTGGTTTCTAAGTTGCATAGCATCAATTGCTATATGGCATTGTTAAATATATTATTAATCCATATGCAGATTATTGTTTGGTTTCCTATAGAATAGGAACTGTAGTGATTCAGAGACTTGGTTTGGTTCATGACCTAGTGTCAGTGTGTAGGTCAGATGCTTGGCACATAGTTAGCCTTCTGTCCTAGCAACAGTCAACAAATGGATAAATTTACCCTCCTAATGGCCATAGAAAGGGAGGGGAAAGCAATGTAAGTTGTACCAAATGAAAGTCCTAATGAGTGCCAAGCTTAGGGTTTTAGTGAAGATTTCTAGTTCAAGTCAAAGTCCATTTTCATTACACTACAGACATCATCTTAATCTGTTTACTTAAGGTTGAAAATACCCTGCATTTCTTTTTAACAGGCATAGATTCCCCCTTACAAAGTGGGCCTTAAGTGCCATGGTTGGTGTATAGACCCTAGAGGAGAACCTGCTATTTTCTCAACCCAATATAATTTCTAACAACTTTCTAAATACTTATTTTTATATCCATAAATAGGTGTGGCTCTCATCTTTCATTGAGGAGGCTTCTCTTTACAGCAGGTAGAGGCTACCACAGAGATTTACAGCTAGACAAAGTTCAGAGAATTAGTGATTATGGAGTATCGAGCTCCATTTGGTATATCTACAGTACAACCCTTACACCTAAAGCCCAGGGAGGTTCACAGAAGAGGGGGTGAAAATATTCTAAGAGCCAGAGATGCTAGATGTTGTCTCATAGGCATGGAAGTTGTACCCATAAAATCTCAACACTATGGCCACCTAGATAAAACCTTCATAATGAATGACACAGCTGTTGACATGCCAATGTGAATGGGAAAAAATTCACTAGGTCCTAGCTCTAGATGAAAAGTTACAGGCAGCCAAAAATCTGCTGAAAGCAGAAAAATTCACTTTACTCCTGACCAAGTGGTCAATCCTAAACATATTTTTGTAAGTGCAACACTAAAGGGGCTCAACAGGTTGCATAATGCATACATACTTACATATATACCTATGTGTATAACAATAATAATTATAAAAGAGGTCATGAGCTTGAAAAGGAATGGGCATGGGTAGACAGAGGAGTAAAGGGAAAGAAGGGAATTATAAATATGCTAGACATGTATAAAATTCTCAAAAAAACCTAAAAGTAATTAAATTAAGATTAAATAAAAAAGTATTTCAAGCCAGCAGGTAAAGCCACTTGCAACCAACTTTGACAATCTGCTTTTATACCCTGGACCCATATGGTGGAAGGAGAGAAACAACCCCTGAAAGTTGACCTTTAACATCATACATACATAGTGCTGTAATATGCATACATGCGCACGCGCGCGCGCGCACACACACACACACACACACACACACACAATTTAACTGTAATTTTTAAAAAAATCTCACATATTCAATACAACATTTAGCTGTGTTCAACCTACAGAGAAGTAACAACAAAAAATATGGGATTTCCTCCAAGAACTTAACTATGTTCCTAAAACATTCCACCAAACAATTATCAAAAGATAATTCTCACAGATGTAGACACACCAGGGATTCTCTTGCTAATGTTACTGGGGAAACCATTAGTCATTGGAGAGGTGGGCAGATAGCCTTTCCAGGCTGACTGGCATTTGATCACTGACATTTTCAAATCCTTGATATTTCGATCTTTCCCCATGTAAATCACACCTTCCTTGTTTATGGTAATTTAATTAGGAAAAGGTTGATAATAGTCCTAATTAATGCAGATATACATTGTGCTTGAGAAAACAGTACAGAAGAGGTCCTTAATTAAATTAGGGGGTGTGCCTCCTGGGTGTGTTGCCCACTGAACATGGACAGTTCAGAGAGTCAGGGAGCTTCAGCTTCAGAGACAGCTTTCTTCAGCACTGCCTTTGTTACAATTTGCATATCTGTGCTGTCCATAGAAGTTTATCTGATGGATACCACATTTTTCCTAAAGGGACCAAGACTGTCACAACCCACCCAAGAATAACAAACCACTTACTAGTGATTGATAGCCAGGATCCACATCTACAAGAATGTGTCTGCAAACTCAGAACAATTCAGGCTTTTTATTTAACAATTCTGGATGATCTGGTCCTATCCAGATGCTCCATTCTGATTTTATTTATAAATAGTCTCACAATGTGGGTGTGATATTTCTTTTCTCTTCGTCATTGACAGGTCACTGTTGACATTGAAGATGAGAATGATGAGGCACCAGTCTGCATTCCCTATCTATATAAGGCAGTCATCTCTGATGATGTTGTTGCTGGGACAAATGTCAATGGCCTCAAATTAAACTGTCATGACAGAGATTCACAGGATTTTGAAATGCGCTTTGAAATAGCTTCTGGTGGATATTTTAATTATTTCTTTTAATCACAAATATATGTTAAGTTGACACTAGCTAAACAATGTCAGACATGATATGTAACACTAGAAGTGACTGTTTATAAAGGTTACACTATTTCATAGCTGTAGTATTATTTTCCTTAAGGCACTCCTTCCTGTCTACAGATGTGACTTAATTACTCCTTTGACTTCGGGACTTGGGAATATGCTATCAGCTTTAGTATAAGGAATTAAGTTTGTTATTCATTGAGCTCCCTGAAAACAGAACCCATCTTTCCATCTGATGCTGTTACAAGTTCTCATGGCTAGATGGTTTTGCCTCTATTGTTGCTGGATCTGTGGAGATTCACATAAACATTATAGTCACAAACTTGTCATCTATAGGAGATCTTCCTTTATTTGAGACCAGCCAAGTATCAGGCATTATTCTTAGAAATTATTATACAGACCAGCAAAGATAGATGTGGAATGCGTTCATGACACTCTATTAATTTAGCTTGGTACTGTCAGCACATAAAGTCATAAACCAAGAGAAAGTCTAGGCAGGGAACAATGTCTTGACTGTGACAATAAGACTTTTTCATGTGTCTTAGACCTGTTGCCACACATCTGAAAAGATGGGAGTATGGACATATTATTCAATTGTGAAGACTAGTTTGATATTTATACCCATTGCTAGTTTCATCATGTTTACACGAGTATCTTGTAGACCCTGGAGAGGATATGGCTTCTTGAGGACATAATTGGTCCTATGATCTGACTGGCTTATTAGATACTAGTCTAGATCAGTGTTTCTCAACCTCCTTAATGCTGTAATGCTTTAATACAGTTCCTCACGTTGTTCTGATCTGAACCATAAAATTATTTTCATTGTTACTTCATAACTGTAATTTTGCTATTGTTACAAATCATCATGTAAATATGTGTGTTTTTCAATGATTTCAGGTGACACCTGTGAAAAGCGTCATCTGACCCAAAAAGGGTCATGACCCACAAGTTGAGAACCACTGATGTAGACTAAGTTGAATATGACAATCAAATAAAGGAAGAGGAAAAAATAGGCAGAATGATCAGAAAGTGGCACGAGATTTGCCAGCCACATGTGGGGGTTAGAATCATGACCTTAACCTTCTCTCTCTCTCTCTCTCTCTCTCTCTCTCTCTCTCTCTCTCTCTCTCTTCTTTCTTTCTTTCTTCTTTCCTTCCTTCCTTCCCTTCTTTCTTTCTTCCTTTCTTTTTTGTGGGGATGAAGAACAGGGTCTTTTGTAGACAGGTTAGTTTTGAATTTTCTATGTAGCCAAGGATGACCTTGAACTCTTTTTTTAGGCATCAACTATGCCATTTATTTGATTTTACTTGTAATAATGGTGTTGCTTCATATAATTAATAATTTATTGGAGCATAATGAATAAATTTATTTTCTTAATTCTTTTCATTTTGCATACCAACCCCAGTTGCCTCTCCCTACTCTTTTCCCATCCCTACCTTCCCTCTTCTCACCCTCATTCACTCCTCAGAGAAGGCAAGGCCTTCAAAGTCTTGCATATCCAGTTGAGGCAAGACCAAACCCCTTGGCCTTGGACTCTTGATTCCCCTGCCTCTCTTTTCTAAGTTCTGGGATTACAGGCTTACCCTAACTGCCTAGTATAAAACACCATTTCCCTATATTCTGTTTCAACTTTATTATATGCTATTTGTAGATATGTAAATTTAGAGTATAACACAAATTTTAATCTATATAACGATTCTGTGTTTTAATATAATTTAAAGGTAGCTTGAGACCATTTGATGTATTATAAAATAATTTTAACTCCATTATTCCTTTTAAAGGAAATGAAAACCTTCATTTCAAATTAGACCCAAGCCGGGGTACAAATACTCCAAAGTTAATAGTGAAGAATCCTTTCAACTTCGAATCTGGAGCTGACCTACAGCAGCAATACCATCTTGTGGTGCATGTAATTGATGACAACCTGAAGTTGGGCAAAGCCATCAATCCCAAGACAGGAACTGCTGTCATAGACATTTATGTGCGAAGAATCAACACACCACCTCCTCCAACCAGTTCTGAAGTAAAGAGTTACAGAATTTAATTTGGATCTCCATGTTGTAAATATTGTACTGAAAAGTCAAGTATCAGTCAGAAATGCTAAAAGAGTGACAAAACCATCACTGTCCTTTATATGTCTTTAGACTTTTGCACTAACCCAAACACCAGGCTCTCTTAGACACTGTGCATCTGTGAATAAATACAGTGTGCACAGGGATTAGTGAAAATTACATATTTGTATGTAGAGGACCACTAAACTGCCTATTGGGGTCCCCCAAACTGCTGGCTGAACAATATGAAGGTCTTGCTCAATAGAAGGGAGTACTATTCATTGAATTCATTAAACACCTCTACAGATGGCCACTTTAAAAGACTATGCTATTGCCAGGTGGTGGTGGCACACACCTTTAATCTCAGCACTAGGGAGGCAGAGGCAGGTGGATCTCTGTGAGTTTGAGGCCAACCTAGTCTACAAAGTAACATGGAGAAACCTTGTCTCAAAAACAAAAACAAAAACAAACAAACAAAAAACAACGACAACAACACAAAACTATGCTATCACAATAATGGACATCTGTGATGCATCGCACTGCATGCCTTATAGCCACCATTTTATCTCATTTTCAGTTCAACTCTACAACATTTAGCAGATCTTTTAATATTTTGTCATTTATAAAGCAGAAATGGAAAGCATCTGCTGAATTATATAACTGCTTATCAGCCACTCAAGAATGAAGGTTCCTGCTCAGAGACTTTAGGGTATATTTTATTATTTGTGGCCTTTAAAATACAACTTAAAAAAGGTTTTTTCCTTGAGTATTTGATTTTCAAGAATGCACTATTTTCTCAAGCTATACTAAAGGGAGTAGAGAGCAGGGACATACAGCCGAAAAGGATCTCCGATATCATCTTGAGGAGGGATGCTTTCTGTATGTATATTTCCCTTATTGGTTGATGAATAAGACAGTGTATGGCCAGTAGCCAAGAGAGAGGCATAGGCAGGGCTACCAGACCAGGAGAAGGCTTGGAAGAGGAAGGCAAAGAGGAGACACCATGTAGCAGAGGAAGGAGTAACTGGTCTGGACCCTTCTCTAGTAAGATAAAACCATGTGGACATATTTAGATTAATAGAAATGGGTTATTAATTAAGACAGAGCTAGTCAGTAAGGAGCCCTAGTCATTGGCTAAGAGTTTAATAATTAATATGTCTCTGTGTACTTATTTGGGGCTGAAGAGCCACAGGACTTGGCAAGACAGAAACCCCATCTTCATAATCTAGTTTAACCTCTGAGTGTTATAGATCAAAGGAATGAGGTGGACCATGGGGTGGTGATTTCGTGCAACTCTATTTTCTACATTCTTAATTTGGTGGCTTTTTGTGTCGTCATCATTCTCATTGTTCCTGGGTGCTAACAAATATGTGAGTCCAGATCCCACTGGATGTTACGATTGTGGCTCTATACTGATGTTGCACTGTGTAAATGAATGTGCCTTGAAAACAGGGACTAACACTCTGTTTGCTTTGAAATAATTTTCCAGCAAGGGAAAGGTCTGACCATTGTGTACACAGCTATCAACACATACAAAGACAGTGATTGGTATGTTCCTTTCATCTTCACTCTGATGGCTATTTTCTTTGTTGGACTGGTATTCTGGATGTGTTTTCTGCTTTGGAGATACGGAAACATTAAAAAGTGCTCTCTGAAAATGGCCAAGGAAGACTCCAAATTGAAACCCAAGTATGTGATTTTTTCTAAGCTTTTGATATAAAGAATTAAAATTAATTAAAGTTTGGTAATAATAGCTGTCAGTTATTCTGCCTAAGTGTGCTTAAGAGAGACAAAATTCTAGGGATACAAAACTCTTTTACCATAGTCCAAACCCACTCTATCCCTGAACTAGTTGGGAGTCTTTCTTTAGTAAATGGCAATGTTCCTAGGAGACACAGTCTCCCAGTAAACTCCCCAATCCTCAGTTCTTTTCACTCCCTCTTCCACAATGAATGTCAAGTGCAGGAGCTGCATTGTAGAAGAATCAGTTGAAAATGGAGCTCACAACTTTGCATTTTGATTGGTTGTGGTTTTCTGTAGTGGTCTTTCTGTATAGCAGAGAGCTGTTTCTTTGATGAGTGGTGAGGACTTCACTTATCTAGGGTATAAGGTCAAATATTTAGATGTAGTTAGTTATTACACTGGCTTACTAAAGTGTGGGCTCCTGCGCTGAACAAAGACACGCTAATGTGGATGGGGGTGATACAGAAGTTCAGGAGGCCTCAGCCCTATGCAAAGAATTACAGACAACTAAGAAAGGCCAAGAGCAGGAGAAATATTCCCCCCCGGAAGAGCACGCTGATTGGTTATCCAACACCAAAAATACCAAATGGTAAGCCCTGGAAATACATGCATACAACTATCATTTTACATACCCAGCAGGCTGTATAAAACACAAACACACACACACACACACACACACACACACACACACACACACACACACGTAATACAATTAACAAAAAAGACTATGGATTTGAAAGAGAGCAAGTAGGGAAATATGGAATTCGGGTGGGTTTGAAGGGACAATTGGTTTTAAAGCTCATCATGGTCAAAGAAATGGATAGAAAATACATTTGCTTTTGTTGTCTTTCATCCACACAGTTCTTCAGGGTATTAAAAAAACAGACTTAGAGCCAGGTTTAGGAGCACAGTCCTATAATTCCCAGTCCTTGGAGGGCTGAGGCAGGAGGATTTCAGATTCAAATCAGCATGAGTTAGACCATTTATATCAAAATAAAAAGGAAAAGGAAAATGGGGATGAAAGTTACTGGCTGATAACTGGCATGTACAAGGCTCTGGATCAATCTTAGTAACACACACACACACACACACACACACACACACACACACACACACACACACTGTTGTACCTCCATGCAGGGAAACACACACTTTAGAGTTGTAGTTGTATTTTGGTTAACCACATAGGATGGTTTTTTAAATGGTGCAGTAAAGCAGATGGAAACAGCTAATGAAAACCACATTGCTGCTTTTTTCTTATAAACCAGTTGTTATAATAGTCACATGTTAACTATTGAATACATATTTTTCAGCATATATTGTCATAATTTAACTGGTATTTTATCAAATTTTCTCTCTCTTTTTTTTTACAGAGGAGTGAAGTATGTTGCAGGTAAGGTATGATTTGCTGATTATGTTTGAATTATGTGATTTAAAAATTACATAAATTTGTTTTAATACAGCACTTTCTTGACAATTTCTTGAAATGTATTTTGATCTTAGTTACCTTTATTCTTCCTCTTAAAATATCCTAGATTCGCTCTCCTACCCTTCTACTACTTCTTGTCACAACTTTATGTCCTCCAAGAATGGCTGGCCCACCAGGAACAACACTCTTGGAAAAGAAAGCAACAACAACAACCCACATGGGTACACTCTTTGCCAGAGCCATCAAATGGCACTGGCTTTTCAGTTAGAGGTGGGGGCTTGTGAGTTCCCTCCTTACTCCATGCTTGAATACTGAGAGGCTCGTTCTAGTGCAGATCTTGTGCAGGCAACCCCAGGTGCTTTGAGGTCCGTCATGCCCAGAAGACACTATTTTGCTCAGGTCCTCCATAACCTCTAGCTCTTATAATCTCTTGTCTGTCCTTCCATGATGGTCCCTGAGCCTTGGGATGAGTGTGTGATAGAGATGTTCCATTTGTGACAGAGCACTCCAGTGGCACTTATCTTCTCCACTTTGGCCAGTTGTGTTTTCCTATATTATTCACTGAAGTAATCTATTGATATACAGAAATGAATTTAGATCCATTTGGCAGAATAACAGTAGTAGGTTCTCTTCAGGGACTGCACTCACAACCATTTGTTCTTGGCTAGATTTGCGGTGCCAGGCAATCTTTTCATTTTGTGGAGTCAGCCTAGGATTCAATCAGAAAGCAATCATTTATCCCATAACAGTTGTATGGCTATTGCCCTCAGGGAAGTACCTTGCCAAGCTGGTGGCTGTCATAGCTCACAGGGAGTGTTGTGACTCACAGGACTCACAGATGGGAATGATAGTGACAGCTTCTTATGCCCAGGATCTCACAGGACACTTTGGGCTACTGTGGAAGCTAGATAGCAGGGAGGAGGCTTCCTAGTCAATAACAACCTGTGTGCTATGACCAATGTGTGTGATATCTTTAGCAATGAGTATCACCATCAAGTTTCAGTAGACAACCAATGGTAATGAGCTCATATTTTGGGAGAGAGCTCCAGGATACCCCAACTAACAACTTGAAGAGAAGTATTCCATATTTGTTGTTGGGTCTTTTTTTTTTTTATTTTTCCTTTTTTTGGTTTTCAAGACAGGGTTTGTCAGAGTGGTAGGATTTAAGGTGTATACAACCACCTGGTGGTTCTGGGCTTTTTATTTGGTAATCAGTGTTAATTCCAATTAAATTATTTTATATGAATATATGCATATAAATGAACCTTACAAAGAGTAGGTTTTTATATACCTTTAAAACATCCTTAATGTTATTTTAAAAATATAGACTGTATCACAAATTTACTTGTTGACCTTGTGGAAGATTCATGCTATTCACTTCAGTGTTGGTGTGTGTACTGACAAAGTGACCACACTTTTATTTTAATTCTGTGGGAGGTTATAGGACAGCTGGTGGGAGTCAGGTTCTCTCCTCCTACCTTGTGGGCACCACCCTTAAGTTGTCATGCTTATTATCAAGTATCTCAGTCATTTTGCCAGCTCAAATTATGTCAATTAAAAATGCCACCCACTACATACTTGCCATTTATTTATTCACCACTTTAATGTATTTTTTTTAAACAGGTGATAGAAGTCAAAAAGAAAAAAATATTTTTACAGAAACCAGAAATAAAAAGCTAGAAGTATTAACAGTAAGTACATTTTTGTCCATATTTGTTGCGTATTGAAGTTTTTCCTTCAAAGCATATAGTAAAATCTACTCAAACTTCATAGGAAAGAAATAACATTATTTTAGTTAAGCATTTTTGCTGAATTAGTGTTTGTTACAAAGCTTTGATTTCAGATTAGTTTTAGGAACTTAGTAAAGACAAAATTTACTTAAAATATACATGCATGCATGTAGCAAAAGTGAGTGTAGGCAAATGCAAATCTGGCATTATTTAACACTACTTAAAACTTAAGACTATATTTGAAATTATTATACATGTGATAGACCCAGTCAAGTTTCTGAACCTTAGAGTCTGTAGAAGATGGTAAATCTACACTCAGAGAAGGCAAACAAGTTCAAATTTACCAGGGCATAATCTCTGAATAATCCCCATAAATACACCAGGGAGGGCTGGATCTTGGATCCATAAAGCAGCACAGAACAAGAAAGGGCACCTTAGTCTTGTTTCTTTGCCTCCTACGTACTCTGGACATTCCTACCAGAGTCCAAGCTGGCCTTGGCCTTGTTTCACAGGCTGGCTGTCTCTCAATGTTCCACTCTCCCACTTTTCCATAAGGAGGCTGATGCCTCCGGATCTTCTGAATTAGTTTTCCAGTGTTTCCATAACAGAACACTACAGATCTTGGCTTAAACAACAGAGATTTTTTAATCAGAGTTGTAAAGGTGAGATGCTCATGTTTCTGCTGAGCCTGTTTGGCCCTGAGGATAGTCTGTTGACTGTGACCTCATTTGCTCTTGAAATATTGACTTCATTTTACTTCACTAGCTCTTTAAAGTATTTCCAAATGTAGTGGCATTCTGAGGTGCTGGAAAGTCAGGAAGCTGACATACAGATTTAGAAGGAAGGGCACAGTGTGATCTATATCACACCACTAACAAAATTCCTGGAATAGAACTGTCTGAGTTAACAGAGGTCATGGCAGGCAGACCATTGTGGGGGATGTTGTTGAGAGGAATTAAGACTGACAGGAAGTTTTAGTCCCTAAACTGTTAACCTTCTGCAGATTAGAAAGATGGGAGAACTTTCAAGAAATCGTGTTCTAGACTTAGTTCTGTTGATGTAATAAAATACCCTGACAAAAAAAGTCAACTAACAGAAGAAAGAGTTTATCTTCTGCACACCCTGATTCATCACTGCAGTGGCAGGAGCTTGAAGCAGCTGGGCACATCACAGCAGCAGAGAGCCATAAATGCCAGTTTCCTCTACTCTTAACTGTTCAGAGCCCTAAACCAGGGAATGGTGCCATTCACTTTCAGGATGGGCCTTCCCACATCAAAAGAACTCACTTAAGACACCCCTCTCAGATATGCCTGTGGTACAACCTGATCTAGGAACCCCTCTATTGAGACTCTTTCCAGGTGACTCTAGGCTGTATCAACTTGATGAAAATTAGAACTAACCATCACAAGTCATTTGCTTAAAGTAGTCAACCATGACAAAAGTAATTTCATCAGGTTGGCTTTATTGCTAATGTGAACATGATTTTTTTTTTAAAGGAAACCACTGTATATGAGACTGTGTTTGATGGAGAAGCCATTGATCCAGGTATGATGGATTTGTATTTTTGAATTAAATCCAGCTTGTGGATTTAGAACTCAACAATATAAATGGACTGCTTATTCATTATGCTTTGCAAAATAACATGGCAGAGAAAGCTTAGGGCTAGGAAGGGATCAGATCAAAAAATCAGTTGGATCATCAATGACATTTAATGCTTGTGGGCCATCACTCTTACTCAATCACATCAAATTATTGCCACCTGGAGATAGGTGGCAACTTAAAAATCAATGAGCCAAAAGGAACTGGACATCTACCTTATTCTATACAAAATGCTCATCTTTAAATATAGGTAACACGTTTAATTAAATCCTCTTTAAGGTAAATAAATAGATTTTTTTTTATTCCTGATCATATATTGATGAGTGCCAAACAGCCCCAAAAGTTTCTAGCTTAGGATAATAACAATCTTATTATAACTTACATTTTAGTGTGTCAGGAATGTGATTAACTATTGGCTGGGCAGTTCTTTATTTTTATGTGAATCAGTGACATCCCTTAAGTACTGTTCTTCTGGCAGCTCATCTGATATGTTGGCTTCAAAGTGGTTGTACTCACAGCTTGCCATCATGGAAATACATTCGCAGGTTGGGTGTAGTTGGGTCCCTTGGTGTCTTCATATAATTTTTCTGTAAGAATTATAGCTGGCATTGGTCATGGTGGCTTGGATCTCTAGATGGAGTTCCAGGGAACTTGTCATCTTTTGAGACCCAGGCTTGGATCTTGCTGGTCTGTTGGCTGGGCTACCAGTGTCTACCCAGATTCTAAGCAAATGCCATTTCAAACCTTTTTAAGGGTCAGGCTCAAAGACTGTCTTAGCTATCTTTATCAGCCTCCATATCTATAGGCCTGAAGGGTTATAAATTCCCAACTGTTATCAATCCTGGAGTTGTAAAGTAGACCATATTTTCATTTTATAAAATGCTATATACGCTTTTCTTTTCCATGCACGTTGGAATGGTTAGAGGCTTAAGACATGCCACAGATCTGGAATTAGAAGGCCAAGGCTTTGAAGTTGATGTGGTTGACACCTTTCCATGTGGTCTTGGAGGAAGCATTTAACATTCTAGAGTCTCTCTTTTCACAGCTGAAAATGGATATGATGCAGGGCTTTTCCTATCTCGTGGCAGTTACTGTGCAATTTAAATACGACTATTGTAAGTGTAAGAATAACTTTGTCAAATGCCACACACCATGATGCATTAGTTACAACAGACTCACCACCAGAAAGAAACTTGGGATATTGCTCTGGAATTCAGCTCCTGCCAGCTCTGAATGTCTTGGCATGAAATTAGTACTATTGTTACTATTATTGCTATTTTCCATTGCATGGGATTGAACCTGAGATCTTGCATGCACTAGGCAAATGGTCATCACTGTGGGATCCTGCATCTTCTAGGCAAATGATCCATCATTGCGTGATCTTGCATGTACTAGACAAGTTACTCATCACTGAGCTACAACCCCAGCCCACTACTTTATCATTATTGTTGGAAGTAATTAATATTTTATGCCATTTCTTTGTTTCTTCTAAAG
This sequence comes from Cricetiscus sungorus, assembly GCA_030556225.1. Taxonomy (NCBI): domain Eukaryota; kingdom Metazoa; phylum Chordata; class Mammalia; order Rodentia; family Cricetidae; genus Cricetiscus; species Cricetiscus sungorus. The sequence goes on along the minus strand of JANBXA010000606.1, from coordinate 6,290,365 downwards.
TTAGAAGCGTGTATGCATTTAATCAATACTTTAACACCATGCACCAGACTTGTGAGTGCTTTATAAACACAATCTCTTTCATTTTTATTATGTCAAAACTATGCTATTTACTAAAAACTATTTTAATCAGTATGTGTTTGTGTATTTGTGTTTTCTTCAACTGATTTCTCCCTTAGTTTTGAGACATGGTCTCCCACTGAACCTGGATCTCATTGATTTAGATAGAGGGGGTAGCCAGTGAATTCCAGGAAGCTGCCTGCTCCTCCAACCCACTGCTCCCAATACTGGAATTACAGATTATTATTATTATTATTACTAAGAAAAGTTCAAATATTTCATGCATTTGATGCACTTTAAACAAATTCACCTTCCCTTTCTTATCTCTAGCTTCTCCCCTCTCCATCTTCCAACACATTTTCTTCCCAACTTTATGTGCTTTTTTTTTTAAGAAAAAACAAAAAAGCACACCATAAAACAACAACAAAAAACCACTGAGACCACTTAGGACTGACTCTGAGTCTAGGGCCATTTACTAGAGCCCGAGCAGCTTCTCAGTAGCCACATCTCTGAAGAAAACTGACTGTTCCAACCTTAGCATCCATAGTTATTAATAGACCCCCTCCCCCATGTACACACTGATATTATGGCTGGCTTGATCTTGCACAAGTTTTGTGCATGCATTCACAGACACTCAGCTTGTTTCAAATCTGACTGTTAGCACAACATAGCTCTCATTTTCAAGTTCCAGTGTAAACTGTTGGAAAAGGTAAAGGTAGGTGTGTGTGTGTGTGTGTGTGTGTGTGTGTGTGTGTATGTGTGTGTAGCAAAGGCTTTTCAGTGAAGAATGCTGTTCATACCTATGTTAACAGAAGAGTCATCCTTCAATGAATGGGTTTTTTAAAATTAATTTTTATTTAAATTAAATTGATTTAAATTATAATTTAAATTAAAATTCTATTTTACATACCAATCCCAGTTCCCTCTCCCTCCTGTCCTTTGACTCCCTCCCATGCCCCCATTCCCTCACCCACCCACTCCTCAGGGAGGGTGAAGCCTCCCATGGGGGAATCATCAAGGTCTGTCACATCACTTGGAGCAGGACTAGGCCCTCCCCCATGTATTAGGCTGAGAGAGTTCACTCCATAGGGAACAGGCTTCTAAAGTCCATTCGTGCACTAGGGATAAATACTGTTCCATTGCTAAAGGGCTCCAAAGACTGCCCAGGCCCATATCTGACACAATGAATGGCTTTTGAGAATATGGCTCAACACAGGGCAGCTTTACAGGACATTGATATTAACCTGTATGTGTCATCTCAGATCCTTGTTTATTAAATGTCCAGTAGGATCTAGAATGTGAGGTATAAAGTCCTGTTTGTTTTTTAATTTAAGTAAACATGAATCACAACACAGCTTCCTCCCTACCTTCGGCTGTTGATTCTAAAGCTCTGTAGTCACTCACAGATGGTTTAACAATGACAGTGAATAACTGTGTACCTCACTTTCCTCATTTCTAATACATAAGCCCTTCTCCAGTGTTTTGAGTGTGTTTGTCATGAAAACACTGCATATACTTCTCTAAGTACTTCTATTATCTGACCAGCACCACAGGAATAGTTATTCTACTATTGTTAATGTTTTATCTAATCATTTAACAAACAGCTATGATATCCTACTTTCAAGCCTTTTCTCCTGAATTTTTCAGATTTTTATAGAATTATTAATTCTATAAAGATGGTTTGATAAATCCTGAGATCAATTAAGGAACTTGGCAGAGGGGAGGGGAGCACTCAGTGACAGTTTTGAGCTATTCACTTTTTAACCTCTAAAATAATTATAGGCTCACAAAATTGTCAAAAAACAGTACAGAATTACTGCATACCTATCTGTTACCAAGGTTTTCCTAAAGCAGTGGTTTTCAACCTTCCTAAGGCTGTGACCCTTTAATGCAGTTCTTCACATTATGGTGACCCCCAACCATAAATTATTTTTGTAGCTACTTTATAATTTTGCTACTGTTATGAATCATAATGTAATATCTAATATGTGAACCTTGTGAAAGGGTTGTTTGACCCCCAAAGGGGTCATGACCCACAGGTTGTGGGGCCTACTGTCATAAAGGGAATATCTTTGATAATTACAATTCATTGTTCAAAGTAAGAAATTGACATTGGCACAGTACAATCAACTAAACCAGAGGCTTCAGACTCCATCATTTTTTTCATGTCCTAAAAACATGCCTCTTTATGGAGAGCTAGTTATCTGTGGAGGTTAATGCAATTGCTGAAAGTATCAATATATAGTACTGTTCTTTCCACCAAAAAATTCACTAGGAGGTGCAGATTTTTTGAACACATGTGAAATCCCAAGATGCCTCCTTTTGCTTCTTTTTCTCTTGGTAAAGAAAGCAAGATTTGAGAAGCCAAGCCAGCCACTCTCTGGACTGCACAGCATATGTTTTCGAAACACGTGGTGCAAGTTTGTCACAATTCACTGTATGTTGTGTGCTTTCTTTCTCTCAGTCTCTGGGAATGTGTATGCATACAACAGCCGGACAGGTGCAAGAAAGTGGAAGACACTCGTTGGTCACCAGGAAGAGTCCTTTGGGAATATATACTCCTTCTCAGATGCCTATCCCTTGAAGGAGTCAACATCCTTGAAAATTCCTGTACAGCAACAGCTTCTCTGAGTGATGGCATATTTGTGGATGTGTCTGGCATGACTTTCTAAATTTAAGCTGTAGGCCTCCTTAGATCAGCTAGTTCAGACAGAGGGCAGCAGGAGTTGTACACTTTGAGTCTCTAGCTTTGTTTTGGTTGAGAACTGGAAATGAGATCTGTATTTGTTCTGTCACAGCTCGTTCCATAGAGTATAGCTTTTAGATGACACGCGGTTTCTCTCTCTGCTGTAATCCAGCTCATGCTTGGCACAGACTCCATACTGATTCAGTAAATAAAGGAATTTGGGTATCTGAATTTAGATCTCTTGCCTTTGATTTTGGTCACTTATTCCACTGTGATTTACCGAACAGAAATGGAAATCATCTTCAGAAAAGGTAATTTGTTTTATTTCATTTCTTGTAGTCATAAAAAATGTAGGATTTTACAGAAGCACAATTGATCTTGTTTTTAATTTTCTTTTTATAGGTCTATGGAGGATGACCACCTGAAGACTTTACTTATTAATGACTTGCTAAGGAAATGCCAGTGTCAAGCTTTTTGAGATCTGTTTACTTAAGCAGATTTTAAAAAAAATTCATATGGGTTTTCTGATGACCTCAGATCTGGATCCCAAAAGACAGAACAGAAGGACATAAGCACTATTGAAAGGCTGTGTCAACACTCATTCCACAATGAAATTGGCTTGGGATAGTTTTATTCTTGATTTATCTTTACTGAAGGTATACACACACACACACACACACACACACACACACACACACACACACACACACACACACACGTATTATGAGCAATATTAGTTTTAATATTTAAATCTGAAAATATCATGGACTTGAATATCCACAAACGATTTAGTTTCATCTTTATTTGCACAAGGTCAAGGTTTGGGAAACCTGATCTTCTAAGAGCAAATACCTGAAATAAGCAGGGTTATTTTTTCTTATATCTTCCTTGAGAAATGATCTATATGCGGCATTGTAGTATGGAGGGTATGAACAGTTTTGAAGTGTGACAAATTCGTTAGTCTCTCTGAAGTCCACTATTTCTTGTTTTTAAAATGTACACAATAATCAGATTTATTTATTTATTTATTTATTTATATGTGTGTTCTTATGTATTATGTAGATATAGATGCATGTCTTGTATGTGTGCATATGTGTGAAGGTCAGAAGTTCCAATGTCAGGTGTCTTCCTCAGTATACTCTTCACTTAAAAAATGTTTAAAAGACTTTAGTTTGCAGAGCAAGAATATAGGAAAGGGGCAGAAGAATAATTCTTGCAAGCAGAATATAGAAAATCATAAAGAATGGACATTGACATGGGATAAAAGAACAAGAAATTATGAGAACAAGAAAGTCACTATGGTGATGAGGCTAGTGGTTATACTAGGCTGATTCTGTTAAATAGGGCTAGTAACTGAATCATCAATCTTTTGTGAAATAACTGAGGTGAAGTCTCTCCCAGGTCCTGGCCCACAACAAGGAAATAGGCCCCAACCCTGGAACAAATGGTGAACAGCCATTGTCTGGGTCATACCTGGCCAACAGACAGTCTGAGGACTTTCCAAGTCATTCTATGGTTTATCCTTTGAATAAGAACAGGTCATACTTGGGTGGTCTCTCAAACATGAGATCATACTTTGTAATCAATCACCTTGTGCCCCATGCATGTATGCTGATTTGCAGTTTGTTTCTATAAAAAGGAGCCTGTACCCTTTGGGGGGTGTGTAGCTTTCCCCGAGATTGCATTGGTTCAATAAACACCTCTTGCTTGTTGCAGCTACTGGTTTTGGTGTTTGTGTCGCGAGGCTCTCCCACTGGCCCATCAGGACCCCGGGATTAGGGTCCAACATTTTAAGACCATTATTTACCTATTACTGTCTAGAAATTCACTATGTAGTCCAGGTTGGTTTTGGACTCATAGAGATCAGTCTTGTGAGTGCTGGCATTAAAGGCACATGCACCTATGCCTGTTTTTCCATTTTGTTTTTGAGGCAAGGTTTCTTACTACACCAGGTGGTCACTGATTTGGCTAGGCTGACTGGCCTGTTGTCCCCAGGAATCATCCTGTCTCAGCATCCTCAGATCTGGGACTTCAGGCATGCTTTGCTGTACTCTATGTTTACACAGCTGCTGGCAATTTTCACATTTGTGCAGCAAACAGCGGACTAAGCGATCCACATCCCTAGCCTCTGAGGCTTGACTTCAATCCCCTCCTTGAGTTTAGAGGAAGATTAAGCAGCTCAGAGTCCTCCTGCGGCAGCACGTTCGAACCTGTACACTGGAGGCACAGCAACACTGAGCCGGTCAGTACAGAGTTCTGGGCTGTGTAAGTTGGAACTGGTTGGTAATTAGCTTAACTACGTCTGTGAAAGGAGCAGTCTGCTCTTTTCCAGATGGCAGGATAATTCTCCTCCAGCGGCAAGACTGAAGATTGTCTGAAAAAGTGCTCTTCACTCCCCAACAAGTCTCTCTTAGGATCAATTAGGATTTGATGAATAGAGATTCCTGAACCTCCATCTGCCACCACCTGGGTTTTTAGGGGAAAGCACAAACACTTAGAAACTTGCTTTTCAAAGTCTAGATTGGATCAATTTATATTGGATCTGCCTGTGCCAAAATAAAACAAAACAAATTGTTAAGTTGGTGTTCATTATCAACACAAACAGGCTTGCTTCAGCTTGTTTGCTAGCTTGGGATCCAGTTGCAGACCTGCCAGCCAGAAAGACCTAGAATGGGAACAGTTTGGTAGAATTGTTTGGGGGAGCAGCGGAGCAGCAAGCCTTAGCGACAGGCTTTGCAGAGGAATCTCACTGTCTTTTCTTTGTCAACTTGCCTCCAAACCACACTCATAATGTCGCTGTGTTCAATTTAACAACAATGATTTTGTCAGTTTCCTCAGGTGCCATTGACACTACCACAAACTGAGCAACTTCAAACATCAAAAGGGTATATATCCCTGGCCTGCTCTGGAAGCTTCGAAGCTGTGTATGGTTGTTGATAGGACAGATGTTCATTGGGGTTGTTGGGGAGGAAGCACTCCTGCCTCTTCCCATCTCTGATGGCTACAACTCTGGGCTTCAGGTATACCTCTCTAAGACCCATCAGCTGCATAGTACTCTCCTTTGTACATCTGTCAAATTTACCCCAGCTGCACACTCACTTGCCATTGTTCTCAGTTCAATTTTATCTCTCCTTTTCTACTTCATGCTGCTATGGTACCTGCTTTGGGGTGTGGGCTTAGATAGCCAGGATGAAAGAATGTTCACAGAATCCAGGAGTCAGGACATGATCACACCATTTATGAAGATTGCCATTCAACCCACTATGGAGATTTTAAAATACTTTAATATGTGGTGTGATTACCAAACCTATTGTCTCATGCCTGCAAACTGAGCATTTGGAAGATGAAACACGATGATCACCATGAGTTTGAGGCCAACTTTGTCTACAGAGTGAGTTCTAAGCCACCATAGGCTACAGAGTATAGCCCCAACGCAAAAGAACTGTCAGTCATCTACTTACTCAGTGAATATGGGACAAAGTAATGTAATTTTAAAGATAGTTAAAAAGACAATTTTAGTTTCATTGAGTGCCTACTTTATGCCAAGAATTTTCATCAGTAAAAATGCAAATATCATTGATTTGGAAATTTCACTATTTATACATTAAGTATAAGCTATGCACAATTAGATATACAATAACTACAGGATTTATTTGGATGGTTGCTACCGTAGTGTTGTTTAGAGAGAATAGTGATAAAAATCAAAGCATTTATTACTACAGGGCTTGGGTGGGGAGTCACACTCTGTCCGTGTCATGGGCTATATGATGGAGCAAAAGAACTAGGCATGAATTGATAGTAAGCAGTCAAACTGTCAAATTATGGAATTTTAAAATATAAGTAATCTCTGTGTGTGAGGGTTGGCATACACTTACACATCAGAGAGAAATGAGAAATCTGGAACTGTTACTAAATGATCCCTTGAGAGCATTCCCAGGGAGGGAAGCCAGAGGGGTAGGGAACTACTACTTTCATAATATCATGGAAATGAATTATCTCACCTTGTAGACATGATATTTTTATTATTTAATGTAATTAATAGAGGTTATCTAGTGATGATAATTTAGGGCATTGTTTTCTTCCTAAATTCTGTCTGTCTTTCTCTCTAGTGATGTGTGTGTTTGTGTGTGTACATATGTGTGTGTAGGTATATAAATGTGTGTATAGCTCTCTCTGTGTTTGTGTATGTGTGTATGTATGTATGCAGGTGTATAAATGTGTGTATAGCTCTCTCTCTCTCTCTCTCTCTCTCTCTCTCTCTCTTTTCTGTGTGTGTGTGTGTGTGTGTGTGTGTGTGTGTGTGTGTGTAGGCCATGTGTTCCCTGGCACACTATGTGGACATCAGAGGACAGCTTTGTCATCAGTATTTCCTCTACACCTTATTGGGGACAGGGTCCCTTGCTGTCACTATTGTGTTTTCCAGGAGTGTCCAGGAATTCTGTCTTCACCTCTTATCTTGCTGCAGGAATTCTGGAACTGCAGACATGCTGCCATGCCTAACTTTATGTGGGTGCTAGAGATTTGAACTCAGCTCCTCCCAATTGTGTAGCCAGTGTTTTATGAACTGAGCCATCTCCCTAACCCAAGCATTGTTTTCTTTCCAAAGATAATTTGTTTCTGGAGTTCCAGAATTGTTGAGACCCAGTTGTCTTTTTTCAAATTATACAAGTCATAGAATCAAGTCCCCCTAATATTTGTAGTATTTTCTTGATTACATAATGACTGTTGATTTTTTTTTTTTTAATTCTCGTTTTCTTGGCAAATTGATTCCTTCTGTTTTCAGATTTGGTGGCTAAACCCTTTCTTCCTCTTCCCTTGGTTTCTAGCAGAGTCTCTGCTCCCCTGCCTTAGAGACTTCTTTAATGGACCACTAAATTCAGATCTCATCACCGACACCCTCAGCTTCAGCTCACATGCTAACTTGTTTCATTTTGCCTTTTTATTTTCTTTTGAGACAGGGTTTTTCTGTGTATCTCTGGTTGTCCTGGAATTTGTTCAGTAGACCAGGCTGGCTTCAAACTCAGATCTGCTTGCCTCTGTCTCCCAAGTGCTGGGGTTAAAGGCCTGTGTTACCACCACTTAGCACATTTTTTAAGCTTTAAAATCACATTTTGAAGAAGGAGAAGGAGGAGAATTCTGTACCTGTGTTTGAATGTCCATGGGGATAAGGTATGTACATTATACATGCATCTGAGCCTTTGGGTACCTGGTTGTTGAAGTTGTTATCTGCCTTTTTTTTTTTTAATAGTTTTATGTCAGAAGAGGTCTGTTCTGAATATTTTATTTGCTCTTTTTAGGGTTCCTGTCTCCCTTTGGGAGGGCCTCTTGGACTTCCTATTTTCTGTCTGCTTTAGGTTTGAGGCAAGCAGAGGGTCTCTCTGAGATGAGAGAACAGGCCTTGTTGTCTCCTCATGTGAGCTGATAGTCTAGTGAGGCAGGCCACCAGCTCTGTTGTGATTGCTCATCTTCTTTTGACCTCTCAGTTCTAGCAGTAAGGAACACTGTCCTATACCTTGCTTGATCCTTGGTTGTCTTTGGCATCAGGGAGACACAGAGTTCCTCTGTTGGTTCATGTCCAGTTCTCTGTTGTGAAGGGGAGACCCAGTCAACTTCATCTCCCAGAGAGGAAATTTATTCACATTCAAGCTCTAGGGTGTCCTGTGCTGCTCCTTTGGTACTCTTCTAGTTCAGAAAGGGAAAAAATGGCCAGCTTTTCAATTGCTCCCTCAGGTCCCTGCCTATGAACCATCTGCAGACCCTTTGACCCCATGTGCAAGGGGCACAACTCCAACCCACACGCAGACACACAATTCCAATAAGAATAAGCAGATGTGTCCACCAGAGGCTCACCTGAGCCAGTCCTCCTGCAGCCTTCCTCCACCCCTGTGAGCTGTAGCAATACACACCCCCAAACCACTGCTCATATGCAACGATAACTAATCATACAGAAAGAGAGGTGAGGAAAGTCTTCCTATAGTATTTTCTATATTTAAAATTATATACAAAAAGTAAAATTAAAACTTGGGCTTAAGACCCTCCAGTAGAGAGGTGAGTAATGGGGGTCCTCCAGCCCACCTCTCCCTCTTTGAGTCCCCTTACCTGTGGCCACCAGATGCTTCCTGCCACTGAATCCCCCAGAGCAACCTGGAGGAAGAACAAAGCATCCACCATCAGCCACCACCATTCCTGCCTTGCCCCTCCACCCTCTGGGAGAGAGAGAGAGAGAAAGAGAGAAAGAGAGAGAGAGAGAGAGAGAGAGAGAGAGAGAGAGAGAGAGAGAGAAGAGGATAGAGTCTTGAACCCATACCCACCAGAAGAGAAAGACACTCCACCTGTACCCACTGGAAGAAGAGATGGGAAGAAGACAGTATAAGAACACATTCAACAACAGAAAGACTTATATGACTCCACCAGAGTCTAGGGATCCTATGCCAGCAAGACCTGGATATCCCAATGCAGATGAAACAGAAAAGAATGACCTTAAAAACAATTTCATGAAAACAATAGAGCTCTCAAAGAGGATATGAGAAAATCATTAAAGAAATAAAAGAAAAAACAAATTAAAAATTCAAGAAATCAACAGATCTCTTAAAGAAAGCATGGGACGCCAAGAAAAAAAAATAAATAAAAGATAAAGGAAACAATTCAAACAGTTCAAGACCTGAAAACTGAAAAGAAAACAATGAAGAAAACAAACTGAAGGAATTCTGGAAAATAAAAAGCTGGGTAAATGATCAAGAACTACAGATGCAAGCATAACCAACAGAATACAAGAAATGGAAGAGAGAATCTCAGGCACTGAAGATAAACTAGAGGGAATAGATTCATTGATCAAAGAAAATCTTAAATCCAACAAATTCTTAGCACAAAAGATCCAGGAAACTGTGAAAAGAGCAAACCTAAGAATAATAGCTATAGAAGAAGGCATGTAAGCCCAGCTCAAAGGTGCAGAAAACATTCAACAAAATCATAGAAGAAAAATTTCCCAACCTTAAGAAAAACATGCCTAGGAAAGTACAAGAAGCTTACAGAATAAAAAATGACTGGATCACAAAAAAGTGCCCTTGCCACATAATAATCAAAACAACAAACATACAGAATAAAGAAAGAATATTAAGAACAGTGAAGAAAAAATGCCAAGAAACATATAAAAGCATTCTTATCAGATTACATCTGATTTCTCTATGGAAACTATGAAAGCCAGAAGGTCCTGGATAGATGTTCTACAAATACTAAGAGACCATGGATGCAAGTTCAGAGCAGCATACCCAGCAAAACTCTCAATCACTACACATGGAGAAAACAAGATATTCCATGAAAAAAACAAACAACCAAACAACAACAAAAACCAGATTTACACAATATATATCCACAAATCCAACCCTACAAAAACTTGTGGAAGGAAAACTCCAACCCAAAGGAGTTAACTACACTCACAAAAACGTAGGCAATAGATAATTCCACTTTCCAGGAAGCCAAAAGAAAAAGCAGGGTAAAACTACACAAACTACCACCACCACTACCAAATTCAAAGCCTACAAGAATTAACAATTAATGGTCTTTAATTTCCCTCAATATTAATGGTCTTAATTCCCCTATAAAAAGATACAGGCTAACAGAATGGATACAAAGACAGAATCCATCCTTCTACTGCATACAAGAAATACACCTCAACTTCAAAGACAGACATTACCTCAGAGTTAAGGGTTGGGAAAAGATATACTTATCCTAATATCTAACAAATTAGACTTCAAACTAAAATCAATCAAAAGAGAAGAAAAAGGTTATTTCATATTTATCACAGGAAAAATTCATCAGGATAAAATCTCAATTCTGAACATCTATGGCTTAAATCAGAGGCACCCATGTTTGTAAAAGAAACATTACTAAAATTCAAATCACACATAAAACCCCACACTTATCAGTAGACGGAAGTTATGACTCAATTGGGTTTAACAAACATTTGTAGAACATTCCATCCAAACATAAAAGAATATACCGTCTTCTCACTCCTACATGGAACCTTCTCTAAAATCAACCACATAGTCAGCAACATAGCAAACCTCAACAGATACAAAAAATTTGGAATAACCCCCAGTATCTTATCAGACCACCTTGATTTAAAGTTAGATTTCAACAACAACACAAATTGCACAAACCCTAAAAACACATGGAAACTGAATAATGCATGATTGCATGATTCCTGGGTTGAGGAAGAAACATAGAGATACCACTTACCAAAATTAAATCAAGAATAGATAAGAAATTTAAATAGACCTAATGAAATAGATGCAGTCATCAAAAGTCTCCCAACCAAAAAAGAAAAAAGCCCAGGGCCAGATGGCTTCAGTGCAGAATCTACCAGAAATTCAAACAAGGGATAGCACCAATACTCAACAAAGTGTCCCACATAATAGAAGCAGAAGGGTCATTGCCAAACTCTTTTTTTTACAAGGCTAGAATTACCTTAGTACCTAAACTACACATAGACTCAACTAAGAAAGAGAACAGACCACAGACCAATATCCCTCATGATTATTGATGCAAAAACACTCAATAAAATACTGGCAAATTGAATCCAAGAACATATCAGAGAAATCATCCACCATGACCAAGTAGGTTTCATCCCAGGGAAGCAGAGATGGTTCAACATATGAAAATCCATCAATGTAATCTACTATATAAACAAACTGAAAAAAAAAACACATGATCATATCACTAGATGCTTACAAAACCTTTGACAAAATTCAATACCCCTTCATGATTAAGGTCTTGGAGAAAGCAGAGATAACAGGAACCTACCTAAACATAATAAAAGCAATATACAGCAAACAAACAGACAACATCAAACTTAATGGAGAGAAACTCCCTGTGATTCCTCTAAAACCAGGAGCAAGACAAGGCTGTCTACTCTCTCCATATCTATTCAGTATTTTACTTGAAGATCTAGCTAGAACAATAACAAAACAAAAGGAGATCAATAGGATACAAATCGGAAAGGATGAGGTCAAACTCTTACTATTTGCAGATGATATAATAATTTACATAAGTGACCCAAAAAACTCTACAAGAGAACTCCTACAGCTGATAAACACCTTCACCAAACTAGCAGGATAAAAAAATAACTAAAAAAAAAATTTGTAGTCTTACTATATACAGATGACAAATGGCCTAAGAAAGAAATCAGAGAAACATCACCCTTTACAATAGCCACAAACAACATAAAATATCTTGGAGTAACACTAACCAAACAAGTGAAAGACTTGTATAGCAAGAACTTTGATTCTTTCAAGAAAGAAATTAAAAAAGATACCAGAAAATGGAAAGATCTCCCATGCTCTTGGATAGGTAGGATCAAAATAGTTAAAAAAAAATAGCAATTTTACCAAAAGCAATCTACAGATTCAATGAAATTCCCATCAAAATCTCAGCACAATTCTTCATAGACCTTGAAAGGATAATACTCAACTTTATATGGAAAAACAAAAACAAACAAACAAAAAAACTCAAAACCCTATAAAATAAATATAAAATAAATGAATTTCCAGAGGCATCACCATCCCTGACTTTAAGCTCTACTATAGAGCTATAGTCCAGAAAACAGCTTGGTATTGGTAATAAAATAAACAGGTAGACCAATGCAATTGAATTGAAAATCCTGATATTAACCCACACACTTTTGAACACCTGATTTTTGACAAAACAGCTAAAAGCATACAATGGAAAAAAGAAAGCATCTTCAACAAATGTTGCTGGCATAACTGGATGATGGCGTGTAGAAGGCCACAGATAGATCCATATCTATTGCCATGCACAAAACTTAAGTCCAAATGGATCAAAGGCCTTAGCATAAATCCGGCCATACTGAACCTCTTAGAAGAGAAAGTGGGAGGTACCCTTGAACAAATTGGTATAGCAGACTGCTTCCTGAACATAACATAAGTAGCATAGACACTTAGATTAACAATTGATAAATGGGACCTCCTGAAACTGAAATGCTTCTATAAGGCAAAGGACATAGTCAACAAGACAAAATGGCATCCCATAGAATGGGAAAAGATCTTCACCAACCCCACATCTGACAGAGGGCTGATTTTCAAAATATACAAAGAACTGAAGAAAATAGTTACAAAAATACCAAATAATCCAATTAAAATGTGCGGTACAGAACAAAATAGAGAATTCTCAAAGAGGAATCTAAAATGGCCAAAAGATACTTAGGAAAGTGCTCAACATCCTTAGCCATCAGGGAAATACAAATTGAAACAACTCTGAGATACCATCTTACTCCTGTCAGAATAGCTAAAATCAAAAACAGCAAAGACAGTTTATGCTGGAGAGGATGTGGAGAAGGGGAATACTCCTCCATTGCTAGTGGGAGTACAAACTTGTACAGCTACTTTGGAAATCAATATGGCATTTCCTCAGTAAAATGGGAATCAGTCTACACAAGATCCAACAATTCTACTTTTAGTCATATACTGAAAAGATGCACATTCATGCAATAAAGACATTATGTTCAGAGCAACATTATTTGTAATAGCCAGAACCTGGATGCAACCTAGATGACCCTCAACTGAAGAATGGATAAAGAAAATGTGGTTATTGACACAATGGAGTACTATTCAGAAGAAAACACGATGGAATCTTCAAGTTTGCAGGCAATTGGATGGAATTAGGAGAAACCATCCTGAGTGAGGTAACCCAGTCACAAAAAGGCAAACATAGTATGTACTCACTTATATATGGTTTTTAGACATGGAGCAAAGGATCACCAGTCTACAATCCACACTGATGCTAGGAAACAAGGAGCACCCTGAGAGAGCCATACATGGTTCCCCAGAGAAGGGGAAAGGGAAAAGATCTCCTGAGAAAATTGGGAGCTGGGATGGGGAATGGGAAAGTGAGTTAAGAGAAAGAGAAGGCAGGAAGAGATGGGGAGAGGAGAACATGAGAGAGCAGGAAGATTGAGTCTAGAGAAGAATAAAGGAGAGCAAGAAAAAAGATACCATGATGGAAGGAGCCATTATAGGTTTAAAGAAAAATCTGGCACTAGGGAATTGTCCAGAAACCTAAAAGGATGACCCCAACTAATAATCTAAGCAATAGTGGAAAGGCTACCTTAAATGTTCTTTCCTGATAATGAGATTGATGACTACCTTATATGCCATCCTAGAGCCTTCATCCATTAGCTAACAGCAGCAGAAGCAGACACCCACATCTAAACACTGAGCCAAACTCCTGGAATCTAATTGCAGAGAGGGAGCAGTGATGAGCAAAGGTTTAAGACCAGGCTGGAGAAATCCATAGACTGATAGCTGGGGAATGAGCATACGACCAATCCAAATCCTCTGAATGTGGGTCTCAGTTAGGTGGCCTGGGCAGTCTATGGGACCACTGACAGTGGAACCAGGATATATCCCTATTTCACGAACGGACTTCAGGAGCTCATTTTCTATGCAGAAATACTCCCTTAGCCTAGAGACATGGAGGAGGGCTGAGGCCCTACCACAAATGGCTTGATAGGTTTTGATGATTCTTCATGGAAGGCCTCACCGTCCCTTGAGAGTGGATGTGGAAGGGATGAGGGCGCGTTGGTGGGAGGCATGGGTGATGTGAGGGAAAGGAAAATGAGATTGATATGTAAAATATTTTAAATATATATTAAATAATTAAAAAAGAAAAACAAAACATAAATACATAAAAATAATTTAAAAAACCAAAAACAAAAAATAAATACATAAATAAAACTTAGACTCAAAGCAAATATTTAATATGCGAAGAGTGATTGGCTCTAAGTTTTACTAAGATGCATTTGTAGTATCTTAGTAAAAGATACTACAGTATCTAAAGTATCTTAGTGAAAAAAATTCATGGATTTTATTTTGTCTGAAGATAGGAGCTATGATTTGTAGGAAGTTCTTTCCTACAGGGCTTAGCCCAAGTAAAGGGACTAACATACAAATAACCTTTGACCTGTTTCTAGGTAAATAAGGTGTGTTAGATGGTTAAGGGGCGAATTATTTCCTATGTAGTATTTCTGTGTTGATCTTGTTTGTTCTTAGTTTGTTATGTTGACTGGGAACTCATTAGACCCCAGATGTTTGGTGCTTTATGGAGCTGCAATAATAATTAATACTACTTTACTGAAGCAGAAATATAATTGATATGCACTCATGAAGAAATCTCCTTGAATCACAGTCTCCAGAGCTGATGACAGACAGGCTTTGGACTAGGATACATGCATGACAGCTTGCTTTTAGTGCTGTCACCTAGCACTCCAGATTGAGCATTACATTAATTAATCTACAATAAACAATTTACCTGCAGATGGAAAAAATGAAATGATCCCTTTTGGATTAAAATGACCGAGGAATGTATTTAACAGCATTTCATCTATGAGTTCATCACCTCAGCTGTCTCTGCTGGCTTTAAATACAGTTTACTTGTTTGCTTGATCTATCTCTAATATAGCTACTATCATACACGTGGCCACAGAGTTGGCCTACATACTCCACAAACAAATTTAGCTTGTATCCGTTGCAGTGAGCAATAGCATTAGTTATACTCAGCTGGACTGGAAGGGATTGCTCAGTGGTTAGGACCACTGGGTGCTCTTTGAGAGGACTGAAGTTCAATTCCCATCACCTACGGGGTAGCTAAAAACTGTTCAGGGGACATGATGCTCTTTTCTGGTCTTGCATGTTCTGCCTGCATGTGGTCCTTAGACACCCATCAGGCCCACTCATACAAATAGAAAGAACATCTCAAAAAATTAATGATACTCATTCATTTGGCTTCAGGTAGGCTTGGGGATAAAAACTAAACTGAGAAGTTCATGTTTTTCATCCATTTAATTTTAAGAAGTAGGTATGAAATGCCTATGTGGATTAGTAAAAATCCTTGACCCATAGTGCTTGAAAACTGTCATCAGTTACATTTATGTGGATAATTACCAGCTGCTGAAACTGTTGCTGCTATTAGCTCTGTGCTTTCAAGTTTCTGGTTCAGCACTGGATCTTCAAATACTTCTTTCTGTCACCCACCATTCTCCCTTTTCTACATGGATTTGGATTGCAAGCAAACCCTGAGAAATAATGCAATATGCCAATAAAGCTTCCCCTTACCTGCCTTCCAAAGCTAGGGAGGCTTGGAGATGAAGAGTTGGCACAATCTCAAAGCCTCTTTCATCATGGGCCTTGCCCATGAGGCTGAACAGTGAGCTGAAGCCACAAACACAACTAATTGGGAAAACCCAAGCCACTCTAAGAAATGTTAGTCTGCTCCGTAGGTCTGAACTCTATTATTTACTGATTATCATTTCCCTCATGTACCAGCTCCTCACTTGGCATATGATGGGCACTTGGTAAGTGCATGTGGAAGAAGCTGTGCTGTCCCTCATCAGAAGCAGAAAGGGTAGATCTATGGTTTGAATCTTAAAATCTCTCCACAGGCTCATGTGCTTGAACACTTGGTCCCCATAAGACAGAGCTGTTTTTGGAGGTTCTGTAACTTTTGATGTAGGAGGCAGGTTGGCCATTGGGAGTGGGCATTTGAGCTTTACATCCCAGCCCATTTTGGCCCAAGTCAAGTTATCTGCTTCCTAGTCAGTAATCATTCAAGACGCTGTTGCTGTAAGCTCCTGTGACTACAGACCAACCTACTCCAGCCCCCATTGCTTCCTTACACTCTCTGAAACTGTGACCAGTAGGTATCATCATCATCATCATCATCATCATCATCATCTTCATCATTATTTGTCAAAGTGATGAGAAAGACAGTCTAGAATGACTTGAATGCTCTTTTCGGATTTCTTTAAGACCCAGTTAGTTTCAGGTCTCACCATGATACTGAAATGATAGTCTTTTCTTATTGACCTGTCTGTGTTTCTAATGTTGGATTGCCAAATGCCTGACAGATGTTCTATACCTGCTCTTGAAAGACCTGGAGAGCATGGACCCTCATGCTCCCACTCAGGAAAGGCGACCCCCCCCCAAAATTACTTACAAGAAGCGGTCTTGATGCAAAAGCATGAGGTCTTTTATATTCCAAGTGCACTGGGGTCCGCAGCCATATGCCACTCAGGGGTAGAGGACTGTGGACCCTGGGTACAGATTTGAGACAGCTTTTATAGGGTTACAACAAAGCTCATGCATCGTAAACTGATCATCTCATAGCATCCAGTACGGACCAATCAATTTAAACTATCCAAGCCCACGCTTAGCCCAGGAAGTCTGCTTTTGCGTGGGCTCCTGGGTGAGGTGACAAAGCTCATTTCCTGTGTTCACTCACTCACAGGTGCTGTCATAAACAGCCCTATTATGGACAGCAAAGAATGTGACCTTTTGCCTACTCACTGCCAGGGGACAGGGTCTGGGATTTAAACTTCTAACTTCCTGGGGTCAGTGGAGAGTTAGGATAAATTTTTCCATCCTTACATTCTATGGCAGACATTACTAATAGAATGTAGCATGCCCTCTCACTGGGAGTGGAAGGACCTGTGGTGCTCATGGAGGTGTATAATCTTGACTGTTTTCAAGGAAAGGTTTTCTCTTGAGGGATAAGGAGTATAGGTAACTGAGAGTCTAGCTGTTAACACATGATGGTCAACTTCAGCTGTGCTGTAGCCACTGACTGTCAGCCATGCCTCTTTTAGGGAGTCCTCCCCAGGATGGTCTTCACCAGGGTGGTGACTAGGATGGAGCATTTGTAAAGACCCAGATGCCTAGGCTTCTTTAACCAGT
Organism: Cricetiscus sungorus; assembly: GCA_030556225.1. Classification (NCBI taxonomy): domain Eukaryota; kingdom Metazoa; phylum Chordata; class Mammalia; order Rodentia; family Cricetidae; genus Cricetiscus; species Cricetiscus sungorus. The sequence continues at coordinate 6,272,878 of JANBXA010000606.1, read as the reverse complement.
GTTTTGGGGTGCTTCCCAAGTGAGTAGAGGCTTTGTCAGGCTTGTCAGGTTTGCACTGTTTTCAGCTCCAACCCCATCTAATCCCAACTCTCTTCCCTCCCTTTCATAAGTGTTGATCTCTAATAACTATCTCATAAGTCATCCCCTAACTCCAGGTGCCTTGGGAAAACCAAACTAGAAGCCCTGCCAACAGTCTGAAGCTGGCAGGTAGAATTAGCTTTATATCTTTGTCATCCAAAAGTGGATGCTTGTATTGCATGGTAAAATCAAGAAAAGGGGACATTTGAAGACTCTGTTTTAGCTTTCTGGCTGTGGAAGGGATAGCCAAGTATCAGTTTTCTGTGTCTTTCTATAACAACAACAAAACACAACAAAGCCTGTCTTCAAAGCATCTAAATCATTTCTTCCATTGTCCCACACAGGGCATCTCAACCTCAGTGCTATTGACATTGGGAAGAAAAAGCCCGCTTTGTCCTGTGCATCATCAGTTGGTTGCCAGAATTCCTAGTGTCTACCTACTACATGTTAACCACACCCCTTGCCATATGTCTTCTGGAGAGGGAAAGCATCTGCCCAGTTGAGACCATTGTTTTAAGAGTTCTGCCTGATGAGGCAGTTTCCAGGAAAAGGAAACCAAACTCTCAGATTGTTTTGAAATTCTCCTTTGTTCATGGGCTGAGGCCCTGGTCTGAGATATTTCTGATTAAAGGATAACACGGTTCCTAGAATTTATCATCAAGCAGACAGAAAAATTGATTATGCTTTGAACACGTCTCCCAATTAACAAGTTGAATTCCTACAGAGGCTGCGGGCAGCTGTTCAAAATCTCAGGGCCAGCTTTTCAACTCTCAGGATCCATTCTTGGATCCTTGGGAAGGGTCTCTCATCCCCACATAGCTTGCATGAGGGTGGTTGGTGATTTTTGCTTTTGTAACCAGGAGAGGCTGTGTTTGTGAGTGTTCAGGCATCTGTCCTGGCCTGTCCTTTGTGTTCTAACAAGATATGCCCTCAACTGCAGTCACTAAGGGCACCACCTGCGCATATTCACTATGTTCCCTTTCAAAAGGGCCCTGCCCACTTCCCATCCTTCTCTCTTTCTATTTCTTTCTCTCCCTCTCTGTCTGTCTGCTCCTCTTCCCCCTTTCCACTTTCCTGCTTCTCCTGTCCCCGGAAGCTGGTATCCCCACTCACCTTTTCCATTTTTATGATCCCTTTCCCTAATTAAAAAAAAAAACAAAAACAAAAAAACCTCTGGTTGAACCCTGTCACATGGCAACTTTCTCCCTGGAGCCACATCTTTTTAAAATTACAACAGTGTTTCTTATTCTGATGAGAGCACTAGCAACTGGATTTCTGTGTTCAGTACTAATTTGAACTTGAAAGCATCCTTCACTCAAAAGCTAAGGAAACAGTGAGTTTCTCAGGAGCGTCCAAAAATAATTGGCATTTACAGTTTGATGGGATGTTTGAAATCAAATGAGTTAGCGCAAGTGTACACTGGCCTGGTCATTTCAAGTATGCCTTTGATATCTTTGATATCTTATTTATTTTTATGTTTTATTACATTCCTTTTTTTCTTTGTGTGTGTGTGTGTGTGTGTGTGTGTGTGTGTGTGTGTGTGTGTGTGTAGGCATGCCCATGTAGTACATGCACACATGTGCACAATAAATGAATAAAAAGAATTCTTTTAAACCAGGGCTTGAGGATGTGGTTCAGTGGTAGCACATTTGTATAGCCCAGGGAAGGCCCAAGGTTTGAGCACTAGGCCCTAGTAAGAAGCAAAAACAAAGCAAAATAATATCAAAAGGAAAATCTATATTTCAACCCAAAGTAGAGATATTTAAAATGATTTATATTGTTCCCACTTAATGTCAAATATAATCAATATTTTGAGAAGTTACTATTTGAAGTTCCCATCTCTATGTTAAAATTATTCATTGTGATATAAATATGGAGATAATTTTCAACTTTCTTTGTTTTAGATGGTTGGCTGTGCATAGAATTGCAATACTCTTGGGTTCAGCATATTGTCTCTCTCTTTCCCGCCTCTGACTAACTTCACTCTGACATCTGAAAGGGATGTCTTGGAAAGCAAGAGTTGCTGTCCCTTGTTCTTGTCTGCTACCCCATCATGTTCCTCTATGCCTGGGAAAAAAATGCTAGCTACAACCAATTTCACAGATTCTCCTGGGAAACTGAATCTCTCCAGATCATATAATAGCTATACTAGAGCTTAGAGCCTTGAAATAGCATCTGCAGAGGTTGGCTCCTGGGCTGTTAACACCGCTTACATCGCTTCAATCAATCTACAGGATTTACAAGGTAATAGAAAATGTTTCCCATAAAATCAAACTTTTTTATCTGCCAAAGTAAGTTTTTAATAAAAATGCTCTGGGCTGATCTTTGAAAGCATGCTTTTTTCAAGAGCAGCAGATTGACCTGAGGGAGGCTTGTAAAGAATGTCTGGAAGGTTCTAGGGCAATATGGCTCCATTTGCATGTTGACAATTAGTAACTAGAAGTGTCTATCCATAGTTATTTTTATGACCTTGAACCAATCATTCTCTTTTTCTTTTTCTTTTTCTTTTTTTTTTTTGACTTTCATTTTTCCTTAGCACAAGTATTTATTTATTTTAAACAAAAAAAGGATATCCCTAGGTAGCTTAATGTGGCCTTGAACTTGCAATATTTTTTGCCTCAGCTTCTTGAATGCCAGAATTATAGTTGTATGTCGCAGTACCTGGATCTAATATTGTTTATAAAAATAACAATGTAGCCAAATTCAAGACATTCTCTTTCTGACTGAAGTGGTCCATGCTGCTTATCTGGGTTGCATGCTGCTTAGTGTTTTATTTTATTTTCAACTTGACATAAGCTGTAGTCATCAGGAAAGAAGGAACAACAATTGAGAAAATAACCACCATCAGGTTAGCCTGTAAGCAAGTCTGTTGAGGCATTTCCTCTATTAAAGATTGCTATAGGAGGATCTATCTCACTGTAGGCAGTGCTATGCCTGGGAAGGTGGTCTAGGTACCTAGCTGAACACATCGTGGAGAGCAAATCAGTAAGCAGTGTCCTCCATGTCCTCTGTTTCTGTTCCTGTTCTGACTTCCTTTCATGAGGGACTGCAAGTTGTAAAATGAAATAAACCTTCTCTTCCTTAAGTGGCTAGGCATGGTGTTTATCACAGTAATAAAAAGCAAACTAGGGTAGTTGGTTGGAAAGCAATGAGAATCTGTGTCTCTGGTCTTTCTTCAATAAGTCAGTTTCCATGTCTTGCATCATTATGTTTATGAATAAGTCAAAGTACCCCTTTCTACCATCCCTCTTATTAACTGTGCTCATCCTTTATAATCCAGCAAACCTTGACATCTCATACACAGTTACCCAAATATTCATATCTGTTCTTTTCCCCTTTTCTCTCTTTCCTAACATTGCCACGTAAGCATAACTATTAAGTAGGGGAGACTCTCATGAAGCAAAATGGGGAAGTTTGATGTTAGAGAGAAGACTTGGAATTGGAGTATATGTTCATCTCAGGAGCAATTAATGAAGGGACCTATCCTTTTCCAATCAGTTGTAATCCTTATCCTTTCCCAGAAAATTAAGCATCTTTGTGTAGTGTCTTGCAAGGCTCATGTATTATGAAAATATTGTTCTTTGCATACATTAATTGGATGGCTATTCCACAGATTTGCAGACTTTTCATGTCATGGACCAAGTAGTAGACATGAAGCTTAATTGTCATCTTTATAGCACTTAGCATCTTGGACACTATACCTTGGAAGGGAAGATAGGAGGCACATAAACTAGAGCCTGTGGCTGTATTTCAAACCTTTACTCATGGATGCTGTCAGTTGAACTCCTTGTCATTTCATGTGTCATGGAATAGTATCACTGATTTTCTTTCAACAGTTTCAAAATATGAAAACCACATGTTGCTTGTGGGCTAGATCCAGCTTACTTGGATAGTTTGTCTTTTCCTAGTTTACTCTGTACTAAGCACTGTGACAAAATCGGTCTAGCAGTTACCCTCACAGAGTTTTACAGAAGTTGGAGCATGTGCACACAGATACACAAGCCTATATTCAAAACCATGGGGAAGTTCCTGAGTTTGAACAGTCTTTTTTTTTTTAATTTATTTTCTTGTTTTACATATATATTCCAGTTCCCTCTCCCTCCTTCCTTCCCTCCCATATTCCCCTGACCACTCTCCCATACCATCCCCCCCCCACTCCACAGGGAAGGCGATGCCTTCCAGGAGGTGTCAACAAAGTCTGTCAAGTCATTTGGAGTAGGGGCTAGGCCCTCCCTCCTGCCTCTATTTTTAGGGAGTATCCATCCCTCCATGAGGAATATGCTCCCAAAGTCCTTTTGTGCATCAGGGATACAGCCTAGTTTCACTGTCAGGGGTCCCAGGCAGTCTAAGACCCATGTTCAGGAGATCTGAGTTGGTCTAATGCTGTTTTCCCAGCTATCAGTCTGGGGGCCCAATGGCTCCTTGTTCTCTGTCTCTATGGTTTCTGTAGCCTGGTCTAGTCCTCCCTCTCTGCATCTGGATTCCAGTTCTGCTCAGTGTTTAGTTGTGGGTATCTGTTTCTCTTTCCATCACTGAACAGTTTTTATTGTAGGATACAATATGACAAATATAATATTAACACTGTGAATTTCGAAGGTGGAGATAACAAGAGATAGAATTTTAAAGGACAAAGTTACTTTGTAACTTGTCAGTATATAGAGCACTTGTCTTGACTGGTGAAGTCACTTATAAAGTGATCTAGGTGCAAGATTAAATCTGTGCCCAATGCTTCATTCCTTTTTGAGGGTTCATTCTCTATCCTCCAATGACCAGTGTAGAATGATCTACATTATTTTAAAATTTTAATTGTGTCTATTTGCTGTTCCCATCACAGAAGAGCATTTTCATACATTGTAAATGGAACAAATCTTCCCATGTTTTTTAACCTTAACTTTTCTTCCATATTTCCCCCCAAAACAAGATGGTCAAGTCCATCATAGCAACAGTCATTCTTTGGTATCAACCTCTGAATTAGTCACGTTTCTGTTGCTGTGATGAAGCACCATGACCATCTTATAGAAGGAAGTGTTGTTTGGACTCATGGTTTCATACGGATAAGCAACTGCCATGGTGGGGGAAATCTGTTGTGAGGATAGATTCTTAAAGATCACATCTTTTATTGCAAATGCAAATAGAGAGCTAACAGGAAGTAGGGTGAAGCTACAAACTCACAAATCCTTCCCTTAGTGGCATGCCTCCTCAAGCAAGGCTGTGTGTAGCTCTTACACCTCCTCAAACAGTTCCACTAACCAGGAACCAAGTTTGCCAATACATGTGCCTGTATGGAACATTTCTCCTTCAAACCGGTCCAGTGATGACCTATTCCTTAGTCTGTTAGCCTTCTCCACTCCTATTCACATTTGTCAGATAGCTTTCTTTATCCATCTTTGTTTTTTTCTCCTATGATGAAAAACTCAGGATTCAAAGTGATGGTGTGGTCTGGCAACCTGTCACACTTGCAGAGGAAAATCATGCGAAGTATGGGATGTGAGCCTGTCATACCTCACAATGGAGATGAGCTCAAAGAAACAATACCATTGGAAAACCAAGAAATACTCAAGCATTCTGTGAATCCTGGAAGCTCAAAGTGAAAACATATCTGAAGAGACAGGAAAAGGAGAAAGTTACAAACACCCCCTCCCACACATGTACCATGTTGACAAAATGTCCAAGTAGTGCCAAGATCTCCCGTTACAGAACTGAAAAAGAAAGAAAAATGACGAATGGCACAGGGTGTGATACTAAAACAACATAAATCAAAGAAAGCCTTGAGGCTCCTGAGGAATCAGAAGGCAGTGTGCAAAGCTAGCAGATAAGGAAGAGGGAAGTGATGTGGCCAGGATGCCCCAAGGACCGACAGGTGTTTTTGAGGAAACCTCATTTGTCACCCTGTCTAACCTCATCAGTGAAAACACTCTGAAGGCTGAAAAAGAAATGGTTTCCATGACCAAAAACTAGGACAGAATATCAGGCTATTTTGGGAGGCAGGGATCTATCGAGGGCATAAACAGAGAGTGTCAAACCCCTAGCTCACTTCTCTAATCCCAATGATTAAGCTAAAAGTTCCTGCTTAAGAACAAAACAGCAGCCCTGATTCTAATCTTCCAGAGACTTGACCATGCAGACCTTTGGTGTTCTCAAGTGGCTAATGACACACCATGTTCACACATACAGCTCATCATGGGCAGCAGTAGCAGAGCTGCCAAAGCACAGAAGCTTGCAAATGGAGTCTACATCATAGCTGCAATCAGCCAGCCCCTGGACCACATGCTGAGCATCCCAGGGTTTATGTACAAAATCCTAGAGTGTCTGGTTTTGGTGAGGCTGATTGCATCTTGAATACTGGGTTTGAAAAGGAATTAAAACAAATTATTGAAGAACTTTGCTGACGCACAGTTATAGTATGATTTTTCTGTCACACAAATGGTGGAAAGTTTAAGGTTTTGTAAGAAATTCTCTGAAAAAAGAAAGGAGCTTGTATAAGATTCTTGATGGTGATAAAGACACGCACACACACACACACACACACACACACAGGCACACACATTGCTGGTGGGAGATGTCTTTCTGTGTATGTGTTTCTCTTATTAGTTGATGAATAAAATGCTGTGGCCTACAGAGTCAAGGAGATAGGCAGGACTAGGAGATGAGAATTCTGGGAAAAGTAGGCATAAGAATCGCCATGTGAGCTGCCAAAGGAGTTAGAGGTACCAACCCTTCTCTGGTAACATAAGACCATGTGGAAATACTTAGATTAGTAGTTATGTGTAAATGATTAAGACAGAGCTAGTCAATAAGAAGCCCAAGCCAGCGGCCAACAATTTTATAACTAATATAGCATCTCTGTGTTTATTTGGGGCTCAAGGGCCGTGGGACCAGCTGGGACATAGAACCTCTCATTACACACTCCTCTCACATTCCTTAAGCACTGAAAGAAGAGTCTACATCATGGATGGAGTGAATTTTGACAAATGAAGCACACAATTGTAGGATAAAAGGCCCGAGCCCACAGGGGTTGAAAGCCTGCCTGGAAAACTCCTCCCCCAAGACCCTGTGTGAGCCTGCCTCCTGTTCCACTCCCTTCTAGTTCTTGCCCTAGCAGAGGCCACACTGTTTTGCGTCTCACCCAGTAAATCTCATGTGTGGGGTTTGCTGAGGAGTATGATTTTGTGGTATTCCTTGACTCCAAACTGCCAGAATACCTTTCCCTTGAGGGCTGTACCACTTGCACTGGAGGCCTTTCCCCTCAGAGGGGTACACTCACAATCCCTGTAGCAGGAAGAGAATGTTCTTCCATGGGAAGGAATTTTTCCCATTGTTTCAACAGAAGCGCTGGGAAGAAGAGTGAAAACCTCAGTCTGTGCTTCTCTCCCTCCTTCCCTTCCCCCATGCTCTCACAGATACACACTTCCCCCATGCTCACACAGACACACATGCACATACACACACTTCCCCCATGCTTTCACAGATACACATGCACACACACACACATGCACACACACACACTTCCCCCATGCTCACACAGATATACATGCACATACACACACTTCCCCCATGCTCACACAGACACACATGCACACCACACACACACTTCCCCCATGCTCTCACAGATACACATGCACACACACACACTTCTCCCATGCTCACACAGCCACACATGCACACACAGTTCCCCCATGCTCTCACAGATAAACATGCACACACACACACACACACTTCCCCCATGCTTGCACAAATATGCATCTGAACACACTTCCCCAGCTTTCATATTCATCTCAACCACTCTTTATTACCTCTATCTTTGACTCATTAAACATTTATTGTGCTTCTTTAGTGATTTTACTTGTGATTGTGTGGATATTTCCCTGTGTCTAGCCTTTCCAGAAGCATTCATCTTTATACTTACCAAGATCAATAAACTCAACATTTAGGGATTTGAAATTATCTATATCTCACATTAAAAAAGACTCACCTTCAAGGAGGGTGGAATTTAATTTCATTTGGTGGGGACGTCAGGATGGAGGAAGGATGGAAATACTTTGGAAATTGCTTTTTGGCTAATTTTCTGGGGAATGCCTACTCTCTAGGGCTATGTCGCAGGCAGAAGGGATGCTTCTAGAATGAAGACAAGGACAAGTAGAGCCACACGCATCCCGAGTGACTCACAAGCAATCATGCTGCTTCCAGCATTCAATTAGATCTGCCACCGCAGTGATGTAGCAAAGGAGTTTGTTATTTTCCTGCTATGTTCATTCCTGAATCACAGACTTGTTGGCAGCATCATGTCAAATTGTAGCCCAGCCTAACGAACACCCTGGCAGAGGCCATTCTATGCCTCTGTGACTAGTGAGAGGCATTTACACACAGTACCCAGGTTCCACTTTGGGGCTGACACATGGCATTGTGACCTTGGGCTATGTAATTCACCCTTTCTGATCTCAGATTTCCAAGCAAGCCCCTTTTCAGGTTCTGACTCGAGGTTTAAGTAATATATGACAGGAGGGCTGCATAACAGGAGTCCTGGTAACACTGTGACCCCACCCATTGTTAACCCATCATTGCAGTCTCTTCTACAAGGTGGTCTGAAAAACTCTCAAATATGTGTGAACTCTTTTCCTGTGATCTGAGTTCTTCCTCAGGCTGGCACTAGGCTTTGATCTTTTCCTTATTCCAGCATGGCAGACACAGGGTCTAAGTATCTCTTTACATTATCTCTTCTCCACTCAGAACCATTACACTGTGTGAGAACATTTGATGTATATAAAGCTTTTGGAGTAAATTATGTCTACAGTAGATGCTCACTTCATGCTCTCACCATCACTAATGCTAACTGTGTCAGCCTATTAATAGTTGTCTACAGTAGTTTCTGATTTTACCCTGTACATGGCATGCTATTGTATGAATGAGCTGGACAGAGGAAATGACCCAAAGGCACTAAAAATCAGGCAAGAATAACACGCCAGCATTTTTCACTTTTATTCCTCTGGAAAATCCCAGATGGTCACTGTTGCTGCCCCATTTTACACACGAGGCAGTTGAAATCCAGGGGTGCGAAGCCATCAGCCAAGGCAACTGGATGATTGATTGTGGCGGCATCATTTGTGCTGAGGTTTGTCTGGTGTCAGGGCTAGACTATTTACAAACTCTTCAGCCCCCTTCCGGTCTTCATTTTCAGGCAAATCCACATTGAGATGCCCAATGTATGCCCTTTCCCCTCACTGTCAAGCCTTTGCTTGGCTGTGGAGGGATGGCAGTAAGAATACTGGTGGTGGCTGGGGTGGTAGCACTTGCTTCAGATGCATTAGTAAAAGTATCTTGGGCCCACATGCAAGACACATGTCCACAGTCACATCTTGAGGAAGGTACCAACTGTTTCAGGTGGGGCATGCAGGCTAGATCAGTATCAGATGCTTTACACTTTATTTATTTACTCATTCATTTACTATATTTAACAGTGCAACAGCCATGATGAGAAGACAATGACTGTGATCTGAGCTCTGCAGGTATAAAAAATTTGGTTCGACTGCCTCCTCAATATGCCAGTCAAAGTGATGAATAATGGAAATGCTTATTCAGTGTGGTCACACTGGAAGAGAAAGAGACAAGGGTTATCCTATGACCCTGAAATTCATTTTTGGGTACTGCATAGCTTTGAATTCTAATAGAATCCAGATGTATACAGAATCAAACAGTAATAGTCCCTGTTAAGGTCAGCTATATTGTCTCAATTTTAATCCTGCAAAGAACACCATAAACATTTATTTATATTTTTATTGCACAAAAATTTTATTTACTTCTTGCTTTCTTTCAACATTCTAACCAATGTATGAATGTTATTAACTAATTAATCTTTGACAGTCAGGGTTGTATAGGTCATAAACATACATTGGTGTGTAGATTACACTGTATACATTACAATCCTATTATATAATTACAATCTGGTAACTCATCTTTTCCTGCTTGTTTTTCTGGCTCCTCTCAACCTCTGGCTACCATTTCTCTTGTCTTTTTTATTAGTTATCCCTTAACAATATATTCTAACTCCTGTGAAATAGGAACTAAAAATACAACTTCAGTATTTTGAGGTTTAAGAGAAGGCCATGCAGTAAATAAACCAAGCTTTCTGGAACATTCTAATTCCCTGTGAGTATACTTTTTCATGGTGTGGGCTGAGATACCATGAACCTGGAAGCAAAGGCTGTAGATCACATGAGGGCCTGGTAATGAAGTACATGGGCTTGTGACCACTGCCAAGCTTCAGCCCAAGGATGGCTGGTGACCATTTGTAAAACCCTCAATCTCTTGTATGCTGTGGATGGGTCCCTTGTGTATGTCGATAGACACGTTAAGTCCTCATGTCAACCTTAGAATAGTATGAGGGATGCAGCAGAGGCCAAAGACTAACCATCCCCAGTGAATCAGTGGGAAACAATGTAATACCCAAAGTTAACCTGTAAGCGCCATGTGCCTAAGGGCCAGGTAACAACCTGGAATGTTGGGAGTTGTAGTTCTTGGAAAATAACAAAGCCTCTTGGGAAAATATGGTGGCTGTGTGGATTTGTCCTTAAATGGCTCTGCAACATGCTCCTCAGTGGCTACTCATCTGGGAGTTCCAGGGAATGTTCCTGACCAAAGTCCATCTCGGTTAGTATTTAATATTTAAATAAAGCTTGCTTCAAATTTGCCTCAAAATGGTAGAATTGGTTTATCACTGATGAATCCCTGGATTAACAGCATTAATAAGCCAATTACAAAATTGGTATCATTTGCTCTTCATGAGGAGAGGAGAGGCCTGAACAAGGATGGCCACAGGAAAGTGAGGGCCTCCTGATTCTTGGGAGTAGTAGTTATTGGGCAGCAAAGGGCAGTGCAAGACGTATCTTGTAACTGTTTATCAGTTTGGTCAGCTTCATGTTCAGCTTTCCCAGGTGGGCTTCAGCTATTGCCTCATCAAATACCCAGCCACAAATGTGACACAAGTTTGACACAGGTCAAACAGATCTGGCCTGCCATGCCCTTCCACCACAGGCCCAGAAACAACAGAGCCAGGTGAGAATGAACTGTAACCCCTGAGCCCATGAACCAAAACAAACCATTCCTAACACCTGTTATACCATCTGTTAGAAACACAGTGGGTGCCTTTCAGAAGGGGGGAGGGGGCACACAGAAACCCTCAAAGGGCTGCAGCCCTTTCAGTGAGGCACACAGACCTTCAAAAAAAAATCTGCTTTTCTCTGAAGAGGAATGAATCAAGAAAGGTAATTGCACTATTATTCTGGACTGTGCAGAGCCCCTTTATGCTTATCTTCCAGCTACCTCAAAGGATCCCACCCCAAACAGCTTCTTCCTCTTGAGTTGGTGAAGGAGATCAGGAGATTGAAAACAGGCAAGGAGGGGAAAAGGCCAAATCTCACCTTAACACTGCAGCTCTAACTGAGCTGATACCCTTCACATTGAAGATGTCAGTGATAGCAGATTCTTTGGAAGTTGTTCTTATTGCCAGTGAATTTTCATATCCCGAGGCTATGTTCTTCAGAGCTTGGATCTTGGCTGTGCAAAACAGAATAATGGCCATTCAGTGATATCTAGGTCCTTATTCCTGCAATATGAGAATACTCTCTTATGTGGTAGAAGTGTCTATGCAGACATGACTAAGTTAAGGGCCTGGGAATGTAGAGATATTTCTCTACTGTCTTAAGTGACCAGGTACAATCACAAAGGAGCTTAAGTAGTATGAGAGGGAGGCTAAAGACCAGGGCCAGAGATGGGGCTGTGATTGTGCTACTTAGATTTTCATCTCTATGACAATATATTTATTTTGGCTAATGGTTTGAGAGAGTTCAGTATGTGTTTGTCTGGGTCATTGCTATGTGCTGTTGAAAGATCTCTCTCTCACACATGTACACACACACACACACACACACACACACACACACACGAGAGAGAGAGAGAGAGAGAGAGAGAGAGAGAGAGAGAGAGAGAGAGAGAGAGAGCATATCTCCAGTGAACTACTTCCTCCAAACAGGACTTCCCTTCTAACAGTCCAATCATCTTACAAACCCATCAATTGATTAATCCAATGGTTCAGGATTAAGCCTTCAATATATAAGCCTTGATGTGTTTGTGTGTGTAGTGGGGGTTAAGCACCTCGTATCCAGACTGTAAGAATAATAAAAGAAAATTGGCTAGATGGAGGCCTTTTCAGGGAATGGACCATGAACTGAGCTATGCAATCCCTGGATTCCTCCTTAAAGCTCCCAGAAGTCACACAGCTGTGTTGACAGCTCAACTTTGAGCCTGTGAAGACTATTTCTGACATCTGCCTTCCAAGAACTGTGAGTTAGGATAGGAAATGGGAATGCCAAACCAGCAAGACTGTGGTAATGTTGTTGCAGGAGAAATTGGAAGCATACAAACTGGTCTCTGATCTTTTCTTCCAGAGTGTGTTCATTTTCTTAGGCCCTCATGGCTCAGATGATACTGAGATTTCATCTTTTTCAAGAGAAAATCCACAGAGTTTACCTCTCCTATTTGCCATTTCCTAACTTCTAGTTCTTTCTGTTTCTGTTACATGATTGCCCTTTTATGGGTTCAGACAGAGTCCTCAGGTGTGGTTTTGGGTGTATGATTCCAATTTCCTGGACATTAAAATGTTTTTCACTAATCAATTTCACAAAACATCTTTTGGACTGACTGCATACATTATCTGTAAAGTGCTTAGGATTTCATGTGCATGGAACAGAAATGTAGCAAATATGTTCTATTTATTATGTTACAGCATAAACATAATAAATGAACCAGTACAATTCTGTGAACTACTATCAGTTCCAAGGCAGTCTCTTCTTTGCTTTTCCATGCATTGTGCAGTGATGTGCCACATTTATCTAAAGGGATGTGATGGGAGACGTCATTCTGTAACTATGTTTCTCTTATTGGTTAATGAATAAAGCACTGTTAGCAAATAGGAAGGCAAGATAGGTGGGATTAGGAGACAAGGAAGATTCTAGGAGATATAGTAGAGAGGGGTCAAGATGTAGGATGTGAGAGAAGAGGTCCAGACCCTCTCTCCAGTAAAATAAGACTATGTGGAAACACTTAGATTGATAGAAATGGGTTAATACTTAAGACAGCTAGCCAACTGTATCTATTAGGTAGATAGGCAGAGAAAGGACACAATATATTATCATACTGGATCAAGGAGTGTTATTTGACAAGATACAGCAGTGAAGTCACACAACAGAGCATTATGATTGAACAGTTCAGCATTGTGAAGGCAAAATGGATCACTGTGCTGTCACAATGCAACATAGTGAAGGCACAATGAATTATGACATGACAAGGAGCATTGCCATACTCTGTGGATCATTATGATGTCAAAACCTAGCATTGATGGATTATTCTTAATAAAAAAAATTGTCTCTTTACAATGTTTGTTTCTTACTAATTTTGATTTGAAATCTATTTTGTTAGGTGTTAAATTCCACACACATTTCTTCTCCCCAAGGCTGTGTTTGTCTTTGCTGTGAGATATTTCTTTAGTCAAAATGGGTCACTTACAAGTCTACTACCTATACCTGTACCTTTTTAGTGGGTGAATCATGAGAGTTGTTACTGGAACACATACACACACACACACACACACACACACACACACACACACACACGTATGTATGTATGTATATATGTATGTATATATGTGTCATTTTGTTGCTTTTGTAACATTTGGTTTATTTACAGCCCCCATTGGCTTTTTTACCACCCAAGAAGATGACCTGTTCTTCCCTGTGTCTTTGAGGAAGAATTTCTTTTTCTCTTCTCTTCTGTGTGTATGATTGATTTTGTAAACTGTCTTCTGTAGTCCTGGCTCAGTAGTAATGAGTGTCTTTGGTTTATGTCTATCATGGAGAGTGCTTCTTTTCCTTTCAGTTATGTATGATTGCTTTCTGGGTACAATGATATTGGGTAGCTTTATTGTCTTTCATAGCTTGACATACATCATCCCTTAACCTTTAGAAACCTTTAGAATTTCTGATGAGAGCTATGCTTTTATTTTGATGGATTTTCTATTATATGTGACATATTTTTGTGCTATAATTTTTGCAGTCTCTCTTTTTCAGTATTTAATGTACTTTATATCTTGCATAACTGGTATTTTAACTATAATACAACCTGATAATACTTCTTCTACATGGATGACCAATGTTTTCCCAGACTTGGGACACCTTCTGCTGTGATTTCATTGAGTGAATTTTCTGTGACATTACTGAAAACCATTCTATTTTTTCTATGCCCATAATTTGTAGATTTGTTTTAATGATGTTCCATAGATTCTGAAAATTATGTTCAAACTCCCTTATTAGTTTACCTGACAAGCTCTGATACTCTGTCTTCCTTTTGACTAATTCTGTTGATGAGAATTCTTACTAAGTTTTCAAAGAATTTAACTTACTGAACTTTCACTTCTATATTTCAGTTTGAGTTTTTGATATTTCTATCTTTATTGAATTCCAATTTCATATTCTATGTCAATTTTCTTACTTTAATCATGTCATATTTAATTTCAATGAACATTTTTATAATCATTGCTTTTAATTATTTGTCTGAGATGTCATATAATTCACTTTAATTGGAGTTTGTTAGTGTAGAATTGATACTCATTTTAAGAGTCAGATAGTTTTAGTATTCATGTTTCTTGCGTTTTTGCATTGGTAAGTTTGCATATGGGATTGGGTCATTGATTGGATTTTTAAAAAAATTGTCTTTCATTATTTGCAATGTTCAAATGGGGCTAGATTAGAGTACTATCTCTTGCTCCTCACCCCTGACATAAGCAGGAGAGCTGTCCCCTTGATCATGAGGGTCATAGAGTTGGCCCTGCCCCTAACAGGCTGCAGTACTCACCTCCCCTGAGCAGCACAGTAGAGCTGACCCTCGTAGTGTAAGTGCTGGTTAACTGGTCCCAAGAACATGAGGCCAGGAGAACCAGCCCTGCCCTTTGCTGCTTACTGCCTAGGTGAGCTAGCTGGGGAGTGCTGGTGTGCAGGATCTTAGCCCAACCATGGAAGGTTGAACTGGGTCAGAGGAAGGGTAAGTGCGCAGCTCGCCTGTTCCCTACTTTCCAAGGATCCTGGAGACAGTTAGATGCAGAGGGGAGTCAAGCAGGAATTCATTTATTGCCCCATAGCAAGCAGCTTTTAAAAAAAAAAAAAAAACCCCGCAAGGAGGGAAAACAGCCAGCCAGCCAATGGTTTTAAAGGTCAACCTATCATGCGCCTAGGCACCCTGTGCTTTACCTAGTGAACATGAGACTTTCATGGAGTGATCTCATCTTGTTTGATCTTGGTAACCAATCACTCTTTTTTGTAAACATCTCAGGACTCACCCTCTTGACTTCCCCTCAGTGCCATCTTTGACTGGCTCATGTGCCCTCCACTGGAGGACTCATCCAAGTGGTGAGGATGAGAGAGAGCTGATGGACTGACCAACACAGCAACCATCCAGGTCCAGATCGAGGGGTCTGAGTTGGCCCATCTGAACATCCACCCCATCTAGGATGTGCTAGAGCATGTAAAGGGGAGGGTCCTGTAGACCCAAATCTGTAGAATCTCCATGACACTGCATTATACTACAGCTTCCATGACAAGATTTTTCTTTTTCTTTTTCTTTTTTTTTAAATTTTATTTTGTTTTATCTTGGGAAGAGGGAGCAGGTTGCAAGGACAGAGGGTGGACACTTATGGATGGGATTAGTGAGATACTCCTGGAAGGCATCACCCTCCCTGTGGAGTGTGTGTGTATGTGTGTGTGTGTGTGTGTGGGAGAATAGGATGGGTATGGGGTATGGGAGGGAGGGAGGGAGAGGGAACTGGGATTGCTATGTAAAATAAGAAAAAAAAATAAAGTTAAATTAGAAAAAAGCAACAACAACAACAAAAACAAAAGAGCATCAAAAAAAGATGTCGCTTATTTCTAGTTGACTGGAAGTATAATTCAGTAGTAAGATCCTCAGCTCACATGCTCAGGTTGTTAAGTTTGGTCTGTAATATTGCTCTCAGAGTAGAATACTGTCTATAGAAACAACATCAATATGTCCACTCTGTAAATACAGCATAGTCCTAACAATTGCTTCTTCACCTCCAATACTTTTGGGGTTGGGGTGATATAGGGACACAGAGGGCACTGTGTGCACTGGGGTGTTTGTTGCTGAAGGCCAAATGGAGAGTTGGTATGAGGATGATGGAGGGAAAAATAGAGAAAGGAAAAGCGAATTAAAGAGAAAACAGTGAAGACAAGGGAGTGGAGAAATGCTCTGATCAAAGGTAGACTAAAAAGAAGAGAACTCAGAGTGGGATTTGTCCACTACATTGTGATTAATATTTAAAGTCTGAATCTGGTTTGGGTATCAGTACAGTGTTACTGCCATAAGAAGAGTTTAGAAGTGACCCTTCTTTTCTTTGAAAAGTATCAGTTTATTTCTTTAAAGGTCTGGTAGAATTTTGTGGCATGTCTACCTGAACCTGGGCTTTTGGGGATGGGTGGGATTTTTTTTTTAATTGCTGGTTTGATCTCATTGCTTGCAAGCTGGTGGGGGATGCTGAACTTTAGATGCCCAACCACCTAACAAAGAATTAAATGTCAGGATTAATAAACTTAGCCAAATTAACCAATGAAAGAGAGAAAAGTCATACTACTACTAATAAAATTACAGCTGAAAAGGGACATGTGTATCAGTGAGTTCTCAGGAGCAGGGTGGCTATTATGACATACTTCAAAAACTTATTCACTAAATTGGAAAATCTAAAGGAAATGATGAATTTCTTAATTCTTATGACTTACCAAAGTTAAACTAAGAAGAGATAAAATTTAAACAGATTAACCACAGCAATCTCATTAAAACAGAGACAGGTCAGGCTGGTCTATTACTTCTTGTAGTGTTGCACATGTGTCAGCAGCTTCCGGAAAGCTATAGACTCAGAGTGGGGACCAGATTTAACTTTGCATTATTAGCCACAGGTGCAGGGAAGTGCTATACTTCACAGCATCTGTATCTTATAAAGCAGACTCACAAGAATAATAACTGGCTGTTTGATGCCATGAAAGCCTGTAGTATTGAAAGACCCACAGAGCGTGGACCCTCATACCTCGACTCAGGAAAGGCGCCCCCTCTTCCTCAAATCACGCACAAGAAACGGTCTTGATGCAAAAGCATGAGGTCTTTTGTATTCTAAGTGCACTGGGGTCCGCAGCCATATGCCGTACAGGGGTAGAGGACTGGGGACCCTGAGTACAGATTTGAGGCAGCTTTTATAGGGTTACAACAAAGCCTGTGCATCTTAAACCAATCATCTCATAGCATCTAGAGCCCGCGCAGTGCAGACCAATCAATTTAAACCATCCAAGCCTGAGCTTAGCCCGGAGGTCTGCATTTGCGCTGGCTCCTGGGTGGGGTGACAAAGCTCATTTTCTGTGTTCACTCACTCACTCACAGGTGCTGTCTTACACAGCCCTGTCATAAACAGTAGAGAATGTGACTTTTTGCCTACTTACTGCCAGGGGACAGGGTCTGGAATTTAAACTTTTAGCTTCCTGGGGTCAGTGGAGAGTTAGGCTAAATTTTTTCATCCTTACAATATAACTTGAAATCAGGAATGGTGATGTTTCCGACAGCGTTTTTATTGATCAGGATGGTTTGGGATATTAGTGTTTTTATTGATCAGGATGGTTTGGGGTTTCTTGGTCTTTTGTATTCCATACAAACTTTGAGATCTTTTTTTAAATTTCTATGCAGAACTGTATTGGAATTTTGATGGAAATTGCTTTGGATGTGTAGGTTGCTTTTTGGTAGGATGGACATTTTAACAATGTTAATCCTATCAGCCATGACCATGGGAGATCTTCCTTCTGCTATCTTCTTTAGTTTCTTTCTTCAGGGTACTAAAGTTTTCACTGTTCAAGGCTTTTTCTTCCTTTCTTAAATTTACTCCAAGATATTTCTTGAAGCTGTTGTGGGTAGGATTGTTTCCTGTGATTTCATTCCTTTTTAAAATCTTTATAAATTTTATTATAAAATCTTGAACATAAATGAAAACATCACACCCCAATATTAACTGGACCCAAAGTCTATACAACTCAATGAATTTATAAACAGAATATGCATTTGATATATTTGCTGTTGGCATATAAAAGGCCACTAATTTTGTATATTAATTTTGTATATTGCTACTGTGTTGAAGGTATTTATCAGTTGTACAAGATTTGTGTGAAATCTTTGGAGTCTTTTGTGTATAGAGCCATATCATCTGCAATGACAATGTTTTCACTCCTTCTATTTGTGGCCCCTTTATTTTCTTCTCCTGTCTTATTGCTCTAGCTACGACGTAAACATGGTGTTAAATAGGAAGAGAGAGTAGACATCTCTGTCTTGTTCCTGATTGTGGAGAAATGCTTTGACTTTTCCTCCATTTATCATGATAATCACTGTGGATTGGCTAGTAGATGACTGGCTTATGAGCTCCAGCTCTCCCTGTCTCTACTACTGTATGCCCAATGCTGAGGTATTGCTCAGCACCATCCAGAACCTACCACCTGCTGATTCTGATAATCTTCCTTCTTTTCAGCAACTTCCTCTCTTTGTGACTGTTTTCCCTTTCAACCCCAACACTTCCTTAGTCTCTGATACCAATGAGCTTATTAAAGATTTAGTTTTTTAAAGCTGAAGACATTGCTTTTGCCTTCATTCTAGGAGGGTGCTTTTGCTCCTGCAGAATCTGAGTCTTCAGCTTTGCCCTCCCCTTTAAAGTACTCCATCCTTTTCTGCTTCCCATCATTCCATAAGAAAGTTTCTGTAACTTTGTATTTCAGTTCTTTGCATACAATGAGTTGCTTTTTTTCTTTTCATTCAAACTATTTTACTTTTCATATATAAGTTGAACAATTTTCCTAGCACTTAGAGACAACTTTCACACTGGACTATGAATTCTGTAAGGCACCCTGGTGTCTATAGATTTGCAGGTGCCATGTTTTCTTTTAACTACAGATAAGTCAGTAGTTTCATTGACTAAAGTCATACCCCACTATATGCAATGCATTTTTGAGAAGTACATAAAAATCTTTAATTATTTCAAATATTTTTTTTATCTCCATTAGTGATATACATATATATATACCTCTGCAACAGTGATTAGTCCTATTAGCCTATGTATTAAGACTTTATTTACTTTTGAGAAACTAGTTCAAAGTTCTTATCAGTTCACTGAATATATTTGGGGATATATTCTCCAGTCCCCCAGAATTAGTGTGCTGTTTTAGAATATTAGTTTAAGATGTGTTATATTTGTTTGTGCTGTGGAATATTTGTTTAATGATGCAAAGATGTGTTACATTCTTTTATGTTTGTAAGACCCTCAGAATGAGGAGTCTCCCCATTTTGGTCAGTACCCCCAAGAACTCAAAGTCCAGTCCAGTTGATGCAACATGCAAGAGGCTTTAATGAATGGGATACCTGTGTGTAAATGGACTTCCTTAGCATGAAGGCTGGAGAGATGCAACATTTTTCTGGGTGCAGGTACTTTTAAAGAAAAAAACCACAAGCTTAGGGTCGGGCTGTGACTCCCTGTCCACTGAGTAGTGACCAGTCATGGGTTTTCTCCTTGAGGCTGGATGTTCCCACTATTCCAATCAGCAGACCTTAGGGCCCTGGGGTGTGCTAATTAATCGTGCCCTGGGCAAACCGGAGTTTTGTGAATTCTTGGTATCCTGCTACCTAGGGCCTTGTGAGGGAAGTTGCCAGTGGTTAGCAAATTCCAGGTAACTGATAGTGGTCTGGGTTAGCCTTCCAGGTTAGACTGTCCTTTATTTTAAGTGTGTGTGTGTGTGGGGGGTTCCTTAACTCTCATGTTGTATTTGTTTAGCTCTGTAAAGCTGTGTTACTTTGCCTGCCTAAAACACCTGGTTGGTTTAATAAAGAGCTTAATGACCAATAGTTATGCAGAAGAGAGAGGATAGGCAGGGCTGGCACACAGAGAGATTAAATAGGAAGAGAAATCTAGGTTCAAAAAGAAGATAGGAGTAAGAAAATGCGAAGGATAGAAGTGCGTTAAGGGCCAGTCACCCAGCTACACAGCCAGCCATGGAGTAGGAAGGACAGAAAGATATATAGAATAAAGAAAGGTAAAAAGCCCAAAGGTGAAATGTAATTAAAGGGATATGGGACAATTTAAGTTAGAAAATCTGACTAGAAACAAGCCAAGCTAAGGCCAGATATTCATAAGCAAGAATAAGTCTCCATGTATTTATTTGGGAGCTGGGTGATAGGTCCCCAAAGAGTAAAATAAAAAAAAAAAACTTCAGTGTATATCATTTCATGTAAGGTGGCCATACTTTAAAACCTTGCCATCTGCTCAGTGCTGAGACTTAACCACATAATTTAAAGTAAAGGCGACTTAGAGGAAGATAATTTGTACAAGGTTCTCAACATAAATCTTTCTTTTCAGTTCCTTCAGTAACTAAGTTCTGAAAAATTCCTAGAATATAGAGGATAAAATATTAGTTATTAATATGCTGTTTCTTAGCTGTGTTGCTTCAGGAAAATTACCTAGTCTTTTTGATCTCAACTTTTTTTCATATGAAAAAAATTTATCCATTTGTATAAATAATACTTTTTATTATAATGTAGAAAATATAGTTAAAAATAAACCTAAAATCAGTTATTCTATTGATAATTACAGTTATTATTTTATGTCTTGGGGACACTATACATATAAACAGAAATTAATGGGGCTACATATAAAGTACAATTCTGACGTAATGCTTGTAACAACAGGTCCAGGAAGCTGTGCTTGTCCTTGCAGTGCTTGACCCAACATGGTTGGGGCTTGGTACTCAGTAATTGCCAGTGGTTCAGGTCTTGCCTCATTTCCAAGTTTGTACCATCAGAGGAAGCTGAATGCGCATTCTTTAGCAATCACACAGTTGTCTGTCTTCTAGTCAGTCACCTACTGCGTTCCTGCTAACAGTCTCCTGTCAGAGCACACCTGAGGCCTTCCCTTTAGTCATGGCCTGCTTTCCCACTGTTCAGTCTGTCAAAAGTGTTAAGTGGTTGCTGACTCTTGCTCGGTACACTCTGTACACTCTGAATAGTCTTTGTGTGCTCTCACCGGGGTGGTCTTCAGTTACTCCCACATACTGTTCTCCATACCACTCTTTCTTTGCCTCATTTTGTTTTAATATTTTATCATTTGGATAGTCTGTAGTTTCACCTCCCATTCCCTTTCCCTCAGCAACGCACTAAGGCAAGCATGTCAGGAAGTGAGTTTACATGGCTGCCAACATTCTCTAATATATATGCCATCTCCTGATTAGCTGTTGCCCTGATGTTTAACACTTCATCTTCTCTTTGCTCACCCATAAAATGATAAAATTCAGTCTTACAGAATAATTTTGAGAGTACAATAAAAACAGATTTGCATATTCTAGCAGGACTGGAGACACAGGGTAGAACTGTAAAATCTTAATGCTGCCATCAATCAATCAGGGTGCTTCATCTAAAAGGTGCTACCACCCCCACTCTCTACACACCTCTTTGGCTCTGGGTACCTTGCAGGTTCCTAGGCTTCCTCACTGGGGTCAAAAAAATTCCTATGCCCAGGGCAGCTGTCCAAGAGCTATAACTCAAGTTTTGCAGCTGTTTCTACAGCTAAGAGCTACCCAGACAGAACTAGGCAATAAGTAAACAAAACCTCAATAGAGTCTGCTCTTGTTGACATGGCAACCCGACTACCAGCTGTCAGCCAGAGCTGTCAAGCTGCACTGGAGATTTTACCACCTGTACCTGATTAACAATTCTCAGCTGTGTCAGGAGAGAGTCAGTGGTGGGTTTGTAAAAGGACTAAATTCTAGGGGCTTCTTCAGCACCCCAATCAATCAAAGCAGCCCTTCTTTGAAGATGGGCTTAGGGTTGTTTTCCTCCCTGGCTCTACAGCTACTTAGTTCAAGATGGTGAGTGGCATCTGCTTGCAGACCTTTTGTCTTCAGCTTTGCACCTGACCGACTTTCAGAAGCATCCCAAACATGCACTTTCAAGCAGAGACTAGAGAGGTGTAAAAGGAGAGCAGCAAAGGTCAGATCGCCTATGACTGGAGACAGAATTATAGGAAGATGCAACAGGAGAGCAGCAGAGGCAGCAGAGGTCAGATCCATTGTGACTGGAGACAGAAGGCTTCTTAAGGAGTAACTCATTGCCTTAGTGCCAGAGAGAAGTCTCTGGGATGTAAGTTATAACCAACACAGGGCACAGACTTAGCTCTCTGAAGAAATGGGTTTATTTTTCATTTTTTTTATTGTTTGAGCTTTAGTAAAAGGTTCTGATTTCTTTGCTGAAGGTCTGGGCACACAGTTGCCTCAAAAGATAGCCTTTTGTTTTGTTGTTGTTGTTGTTATGTTTTGCGATTTGGCATTTTAGCACTTTGGCTAGGATCAAATATAGTTGTCTTGGGGTGGTTATAGGAGTCACCTTCCCCAGTTGCTATAACAAATGTCCTGAGGTTACTTACAGAGAGAAAAGGTTTGTTTTGTTCAAAGTTTGGAGGTAATCATATGTGAATGGCTCATTTTGCCCTATTCTATGATGAGTGGAAAATCATGGTGGGGGTGGAGTATGTAACCAAGGAAGACTGCTATGCTCATCTGCCAGGACGGGCTGCATCTCCCATGATCCCATTAATAACATACTCCAGTGATCTAAGAACCCCTTATAAGGCCTCTTCTCCTAAAGATCCCCAGCACCCTGGTACAGAGCCACCTTGAGGATTAACACATGGGGCCAGGGGAATATTTAACATCCAGACTAAGGCAATGTGAAAATCTCCCTGCACTGGACAAAACTCACTGCCAGAGGGTCAAAAGGCAGTGAAGCCTGTGTACCACCAACCATCCTGATGTGGGGGTCTTGTTTTGTCCAAGTGAGGTCTTCCCTAAGAAAAGGCCTGGGAGCCCCAGAAGTATATAGCTACCATGTAAAAGAAAAATTTGTCTAAACCTATTTCTAAAAATCATTAAATTTAGACTTTTCATAAAGTTCAAGCGAGTTAATAAATATAATTACAGAATTAAACCAAGAAGACTGAAAAAGTAAAATAACCTATGGTTTTTATAGCATGGTTGGGAGGATGTTTGCACATTCTATTAGAACAGGAACTTATCTCTGAAAGGCATGAAACATGGTGGAAGCTCCTTCTTCATTCCCAGTGTCTGGACGTTGAAGCCTGGGTTCAGTCCAGGGTGGATGTGAGTGTGGTTGGGCCATCTTGGTTCAGTTACCTTCATTACAGAAATTCTTTCTGGCTTTGCTTTGAACTTAGAAGCTGATATCATACTTCCCTGTATAGTAGGGCATCTACTGAAATAGCACTTTGAGCATTTTCCTTTTTTCCTGCCTTGGGGGGGGGGGATGAAGAGGATGGATTTCAAGCTAAGAACAGGAGTCACAGAACAGATATTCACTTCTGAGAAGAGCTTTTTTTCCCCCCCAAACCTTCATTACTTGGTGCCCAGTGGTCCTAGTTTACTCATGACTTTTTAGTTTTAGTTCTAAAAACCCACATCCTGGGAAACTCCTAGGTCCCCAGCAGTCTGGGATGGGAAGTGGTTGCACTCTGAAGATTTGTTAAACCAGTGAGTGAATGGAAGGTGTTGTAGAATATTATTTTAAGAAGTGTTATATTTTTTATGTAGATGTGTTGCATTCTTTTATGTTGCATTTAGTTAACTCTGTGAAGCTGTGTTACTGTGCCTGTCTAAAACACCTGATTGGACTAATAAAGAGCTGAATGGCTGACCACTCTCTTCATGTCTCTTCAATATTGTACTTGAAGTTCTAGCTCAAGCAATAAGACAACAAAAAGAGATCAGGGGGATACAAATTGCATCTACTATTTGCAGATGATATGATGGTTTACACAAGAGATCCAAAAAACTCTACCAGGGAACTTCTACAGCTGATAAACACCTTCAGCAAACTAGCAGGCTACAAGATAAACTCAAAAAAAAAAAAATCAGTAGCCCTACTATATACAGACTACAAATGGGGCCTGAGAAAAAAATCAGAGAAACATCATCCTTTAATAATAGCCACAAACAACATAAAGGGTCTTGGGGTAATGCTTACCAAACAAGAGAAAGACCTATATAGCAAGAACTTTGTGTCTTTAAAGAAAGAAATTAAAGAAGATACCAGAAACTTCTTTAATGTTCTGGATAGGTAGTATCAACATAGTAAAAATGGCAATATTGCCAAAAGCAATCTACAGATTCAATGCAATCCCCATCAAAATCCCTGCACAATTCTTCACTGACCTTGAAAGGATAATACTCAACTTTATATGGAAAATCAAAAGACTCAGGATAGCCAAAACAACCCTGCACAATAAAGGAACTTCAGGAGGCATCACCATCCCTGCTCAAGCTCTACTATAGAGCTATAGTCCTGAAAACAACTTGGTATTGGCACAAAAATAGACAGGTAAACCAATGGAATTGAATAAAAAATTCTGATGGTAACTCACCCACCTACGAACACCTGATTTTTGACAAAACAGCTAAGAATATACAATGGAAGGAGGAAAGCATCTTCAACAAATGTGCTGGCACAACTGGATGATGGTGTATAGAAGACTACAGATAGACCCATGTCTATCACCATGCACAAACTCAAGTCCAAATGGATCAAAGACCTCAACATAAATCCAGCCACAATGAATCTTTTAGAAGAGAAAGTGGGAGGTTCCCTTGAACAAATTGGTAGTAAACCACTGAGATTGACAATTTAAATAAATGGGACCTCCTCAAACTTAGAAGCTTCTGTAAGACAAAGGACACAGTCGGCAAGACCCCCACAGACTAAGAAAAGATCTTCACCAACCCCACATCTGACAGAGGGCTGATCTCCAAAATATGCAAAGAAATCAAGAAACTAGTCACCAAAACACCAAATAACCCTATTTAAAAGTGGGGAACAGAACTGAAGAGAGAATTCTCAATAGAGGAATCCAAAATAGCTGAAAGACACTTAAGAAAGTGCTTAACATCCTTAGCCATCAGAGAATCAAAACAGCTCTGAGATACCATCTTACTCCTGTCAGAATGGCTAAAATTAGAAACACCAATGACAACATTTGCTGGAGAGGATATGGAGAAAGGGGAACACTCCTCCACTGCTGATGGGAGTGCAAACATGTAACAGTTATTTTGGAGATCAATATGGCAGTTCCTTAGGAAAATGGGAATCAGTCTACCACAGGATCCAGCAATCCCACTCTTAGGCATATACCCACATATATCCACATCCATGCAACAAAGACATGTGCTCAAGTATGTTCATAGAAGCATTATTTGTAATAGCAAGAACATGGAAGCAACCTAGATAGATGCCCCTCAACTGAAGAATGGATAAAGAAGATGTGGCACATTTACACAATGGAATACTACTCAGTGGGGGGGGGGGGCAATGGAATCTTGAAATTTGCAGGCAAATGGATGGAACTGGAAGAAAATATCCTGCATTGAGGTAACCCAGTCACAAAAAGAGGAACATGATATACACTCACTCATATATGGACTTTAGACATAGAACGAAGGATCACCAGTCTATAATTCATACCGCCAGAAAAAATTAGGATACAAGGAGGAATCTAAGAGATTCATACAAGGTCTCTCACAGAAGGGGAAAGGAACAAGATCTCCTGAGCATATTGGGAGTGGATGGGGGGTGGTTAGTGAGTGGAGTGGGAGTTAGGAGAAAGAAAAGGGGAGGAGAGGAAAACATATGGGACCAGGAAGATTGAGTCAGGGGACAAATAGTTGAGAAGGAGGGAGGGGGCGGGAGAAGGAGAGGAAGAGAGAGAGGGAGGGAGTGAGGGAGGGAGGGAGGGAGAGAGAGATACGATATTAGAGGGAACCATTATAGGTTTGAAGAGAAAACTGACTCTAGAGAAATGTCCAGAGATCTACAAGGATGACTCCAACAATCTGAGCAACAGTAGAAAGGCTACCTTAAATGCCTTTCCCGGATAATAAGATTGATAACTAACTTATATGCCATCATAGAGCCTTCATCTAGTAGCTGATGAAAACAGAAGCAGACACCCACAGCTAAACACTGAGCTGAACTCCTGGAATCCCGTTGCAGAGAGGGAGGAGTGATAAGAAAAAGGTGGTGAAGTCCAGGCTACAGAAACCCACAGAGACGGCTAACCTGAACAAGGAGGAGCTCATAGAAGGCCTGGGCAGTCTAAGGGAGCTCTGACAGTGAACCCAGGATGTAATCCTGCTGCAGGAAAGGACTTTGGGAGCACATTTGCCATGGAGGGATACTCCCTTAGCCTAGAGACAGGAGGGAGGGCCTAGTCCCTACTCCAAAGGACTTAACAGATTTTGATGATCCCTCCTGGAATGCATCACCCTCCCTGTGGAGTGGGGGGGCCCACTCCACAGGGGGGGCCCTGTGGAGTTGGAATGGGAGGAGGTGGAGGTGCATGGGAGGGAAAAAGGCGGGGGGGGGGAGGAGAGAACTGGGATCAATATGTAAAATAAGAAAAAAAAAAGAGCTGAATGGCCAATAGCAGGGCAGGAGAAAACATAGGTAGGAGTGGCAGTTAGAGAGAATAAATAGGAGGGGAAATCTGAGAGGAGAAATTCAAGAAAAAGCAAGAGAACAAGGAGAGGGGGACACCAGGCACTAGCCACCGAGCCACACAGCCAGCCACAGAGTAAGAGTGAAAGTAAGACTTGAAGAAGTAAGAAAAAGAAAACACCCAGAGGGAAAAGGTAAATATTGGATAATTTAAGTTGAGGAAAGCTGGCTAGGAACAAGCCAAGCTAAGGCTAGGCATTCATATGGAAGAATTAAATCTCATGTGCAATTATTTGGGAACTGGGTGGTGGGCTCCTCCAAAGGGCTAAGCGCTAAGAGTGAAAAACAACTTACTAAGCAACAGGAAGGCCTTTTGTCCTTCATGTGAAGTCTGTTTGAAGTCAAATATAGAGCATAGGTCATTCAGCTCCTCTATGAGTGCCGAGGGCAGACCACTGTCTGTAGCTTGTGCACTAGGATGTTTGTTAAGAAGTTAATAAAGGATGTTCAGTGACGTAAAAATTTGTATAAAAGTTGATTTTTAGAGCTCATAAACAGTCTCATTGGAACATAACCACACTTATATTGTACATTGTCTGTGATTCCTTTCAGTATATGGACGCCCTTGGTGGGTAAGAGGTGACAGAATGATAGCACACAGCAGTACTGGCTCTTTGCCTTAGAACAGGTTTTGCTCTCATCTGAGCCCAGAGCTTTTCAGAGTGACCAGAGGCTATTGTTAGCCATTCAACCATGGCACTGGGGATGGGCAGTCAGGGGACCCTTTCTGTCATCTGGATACCTCGAAATTCTCCTGGATTGTCTCAGAGAAGTAGGAGAACAATGGTGATCAAGTCATGTAATTACTGTTTTATCTTGCTCAGCCCTCTGAGCCCCTATCAGGATGCAATTGCCTGGAAAAATATTTTGCATTGTAATGAGTCAGAACTGTGGCTGGTGAAAGAGTTCACCAAGGTCAGACGAGAGTAGTATAAGACAAGTTGCTTGAATATGCTGCAAAGGAGCAGTAGTAAGAGAAGGATAAACGGCCCCAAGACAGAGGACTATGGTAGTCTCAAGGGATGCACTCTTTTCAGTGTTAGTTCCTGCCATACAAATGCAGACAGCTGTGATTGGTCAGACACTGGGCTGGGGCTGGGGTATCAGCAATGTGGTATGAGGTTGTGGTTAATTTTGATTGATCAAGCTCAGTCATAATTGCTGCTAAAGTGCCCAACACACTTCACGCGGACTTGAAACCCATATGGATGCACCTAATAATCTCCAGGTTGTCTCCATTTTGTATGCTATTGTTAAGGATGTTCTTGGATAGTCTTTTACTGTGGACAGTCCTTGATAGGAAACTGCTCCTCCCTGGGTCTCTGGGTCATAGCCTTGTCTCCACATCCACTCCCTCAGAGCAACAAACTCAATCCAAGGAAGTTGGCTGATGGTCTCTTCTAGCTTGTTTAAGCAGGGAAGGGATAAAACATCAGCCCTGTTATCTTGTATCAGGTAGATATTGGGATTTTCACAGTCTTGTTTAAATTATCCTGGCTGGCCATAGATGTAGCAGTTCAACATGAGTCCTCAAGGGGTATTTAACCATCCAAGATGGAGGGTGGTGATACATGGAAAGCCCAGCAGTATCCTCAAGGAGACAGCCCAGAGCATCCCAACATGGGCACAGCAACAGCCATGTATTAGACTTGTTGCTGGTTACATTCCTGTTTCTCCCTTTGATTCTTAGTTGTCTGGTCCTACTTGGTTATTGAAATCAAAGACTGTGTTTAATTCACTTTACTAAGCTCACTCTCTTCCACAGAAGGAGTTTGGGGATCTTTGCCTAGCTTTGAAATTTTTGTCTGAGGAGGTCTAGCTGATAAAAATGGGCCTCCAGATGGTGAAAGCCTCTTGAGCTCTCTGGGTCCAGTTGCTATATTTGTTTATGCTTATCCTTGGCCAAACTGGTGTAAAACAGGACAGGATGTTCAATGGGGCTCATGGTTCTCTCTCAGTTTGGTGTCTTTAGCAGGTTTTATTACTGTTTTATGCTGTCTATTAAATATTAGAGTAGGAAATATGGCACTTCATGCACACACATCTCTATTTTCTTGCATTCCTTCATGTACTGTTTTGGGAGCATTGTCTTCCCCAAGAGAATCACTGCACAAGTGAGCAAATGCAGGTCTTTTCCTGTGGGTACATGAAGTATTTAAAATGTTGTGTTTATCCTTTCAATAATTAGGTCAAGGTTGATGATAAGGGCTTGAAGTGCTTTATAAAATGGATGGTTTTGGTTAAAAGAGATATTTGGCTTCTGTCTAGGTATGACTAGAAAGGAAGGAGGAAACTTGCACTTTGAGAATGTTTAGTTCTCTACTGGCTACCTCATATAGGCCTCCTTAGGCAAAAGGAGGTATTTGTTCTTCATAGGTGTTTGCTTACTAGTGTGTGAAGGGGGCCAGTGGTGGTTAGGCTCCAGGGGAGGTGGATCCTTCAACTGAAAGATTTACAGAAAGGCCAGGTTCTCTGTCCTCGAGAGCCTAGAAAGGCATCCAGGTTCCACCAAAGAATAGCCACCCCCGGAAACTGTCAAATGTCTCTGATTCTCAGTAGAGTCCCCTGAGGGTCCCAAGGCACAGAGAATAAGTTGCTATCAGGGACCATACCTCTCAGGTTTAAGGGGAGGGTTGAACCAGGGGACAGAAAACAAGCTGTCACCATAACCAGGTAATCACCGTTGGCTCTGAACCTGTCCATGACTCACTGAAGGTCTTGTGTTTGGAAAAGTGGAAGAGGAGAGGCGAAGCTCATCACTCCCTATAAGGGCCACCAAGTGTAGTGGGTTGGAGTCATGGGCAGTGGAATAGAGTAGATACCAGATACTGCAAAGAAGCCTCAGCAAGGCAGTTAACAGAACTGCCTGCCCTGAGATGGTAGGTATTCTGCCATGGTTTTTATTTGGATTTTATATTCTTTTTGGTTTTGGTTCCCGCCATGCAAATGAGGGCAATTCTGATTGCTCAGTGTTTGAGTCTGGGCTGGGGTCAAGCAATTCTGAGGTACAAGGTCATGGTTAAATTTGATTGGCAGTACTCAACCTTGTGATGGCTACAGTGTTCCTCATATTAAAGCCAACTTGAAACTTCTTGACAACCTGGACACAGCTCAGTTTGTTCTTTGAAGTTCCTGCTTTCACAATGTTATCAGCAATAGTTATCAGCAATAGTTCCTGGGCCAGGCTTGTATTGTATTGTTTGGTCCCTCAGTCTCTGCCTTCTTACAACACAGGTCCCTGGAACCATTACCCTTGTCCTTCCTTCTCTGTGTTGCATTTCTAAATGCCAGTGATTACAGGGCTATGGAGGACTCTTGTTTATAGGAAACATAGTATGAATTTCTCCTAGTTACTTTCCTAGTTATACACAGCTGGAGTTTTCATCCATCATCTCTGAAGGAACATAGATAAATCCTGCTTCATTAATTTCATGGGAGCCTGGGGAAGTTTAGCAAGAGAAATGCATCATTTTGAATAATCAGCTTTCTAACTAGACATTTCCTCATGTATAAGGAAGTGCCTGGGTCTCAGGTCTCTGGCTGGCCCTCTAATTTATACACACAAAAGTCTGTGTCATGAAGACTGCCTTTGGCAACATTCCCAGCAATGCAAGGAGGTGTGAGCTGAGGATTAATTTCTAGCCTTGTTCTTGGGCCCATTACTAAATAGACTTCAAAATCTAATTAGAAATTATAATTTAGTTTAATACATTCCCAGTACTCACTGTGCATAGGGACTTGATGAGGAGATTTACCTAGAACATATTTACATTTATTGCCTCTTGTTTTCATAATGCCAAATACTTGTAATTGTTATTTAAAGGTTCCTTTACTAAATTCTTACTCTGTGGCTCCCCATATTACTATTGAGTTGGAATGAGGTGCTGGCTTTCCATGGAGGGGAGAGAAAGTTCTCCAGACCCGTGAAGCAATGTGAGAGCTGTGTATTGCTTAGTGGAATAGTAAAGTCTCAGACTTAAAAAAATTTGACTACTTTCCCCTCTGCCTATAAAAAGTAAACAGCAATTTGAAAAAAAAAATTGAAAATTTTTAATTTGAACATTTAAATACTAAAATAAAATTCTTAAAATTTCACAACCCATAATATAGTTGGTCTATTTATAAAATGTAGTTCATTCATGTGTGTGTGTGTGTGTGTGTGTGTGTGTGTGTGTGTGTGTGTTCCCAAGTGTGCTGAAGCATCATCCTGGTTGAAAACTGATTTATTTAATTTACCCACATTTTCTACATGATGAGGAATTCTAGACTTATCTAAGCAGTATGTCAAAAAGATTTCTCAGCCCAGATTCCTTCATGTCCTTGGGTTATGTTTTCATGTAAGAAGCATAGCAAGAGGGATGCATTAACATGATGTCATGTTGATGATTATGCATTTTATATTTAAATTAATCATGCTACATTCTTTCTTTTCTAATTAACAAATCTTATACACACTTATTTCTCTGTTTCTAAACTATTTCGAACAACATTTTCACTTATATCTGATCAATTGGTTGCATTTTTAGAAAGCAGAAAATATTTATGTTTCATTTCACATCAGACTCAAAATTAAAACTTCAAGGTGGAGTAAAAAATTTCTTTAATGATAAAGAACAATCTAAGAAAATATTGGGCCATTGACATTTCACTAGGGATGGGAGGGACACTTGAGGCTGTCACTGAGGGATGAGGCAGTTAGTTAATATTTGCTGGAAGAAGGATATTCAGTGGTGTAACAA
The DNA here is from genome assembly GCA_030556225.1 of Cricetiscus sungorus. Lineage (NCBI taxonomy): Eukaryota > Metazoa > Chordata > Mammalia > Rodentia > Cricetidae > Cricetiscus > Cricetiscus sungorus. The sequence goes on along the minus strand of JANBXA010000606.1, from coordinate 6,241,376 downwards.
CTGAAAAGTAACCCATGGTTAGTAAAGAAGTTACCAGTCGAGCCTGGCAGTGGTGGCCCATGCCTTTAGACCCAGCACTTGGGATGCAGAGGCAGGTGAATCTCTGTGAGGTGGAGGCCAGGTTGGTCTACAGAGCGAGTGCCAGGATAGGCTCCAAAGCAACACAGAGAAACCCAGTCTTGAAAACCAAACCAAACCAAACCAAAACAACAACAAAAAAGAAGTTACCAGTCGTGCTCATGCAGGCATCTCCAGTCAAACTCAGTGACATACATGCAAACCCCCAGCAAAGACATGAAAGTAGGGAGGAAGGCTTCTTGAGAAAAAGAAGGGTACCAATCAAGGGGGAGGTAGGTAGGAGAGGGTAGACAGAATAAAAATGACTAAAATTCATTATATACAGGTATGATATTATGAATAATTAAAAAAAACATAGTTGCCATTACATTGAAGCAAATTATTGTCCTCCTGGCTGGACATGCCAAACATGACCATTAGCCACCATGAAGCAGAGATAACTTTGGCCCTGTAGATTTGGCAATGAAATAAGCAACACAATTGAGTGATGCTTAAGTCTGTAATAATGAAAAGCAGGTACAGGTGTTGGGAGACATTAGCGTATATATGAGATGGAAGGTAAACTGAAAGTAGGACTCCTTGATACAAGTTCCTTGAAGTTATTACCCATGAGGAGGTGGGATCATCAGTGGTGCTGCTCTTCTTGAGTCACCCCATACTCCTGTAAATTTCAATTCATATATGCTTCTGTGGAAAACCAAATAAACTCAGAGGCTCACCAAGTTAAGCTTAGAAGGAATCCTTTCTTTGGTCTGTCAGTAGGGCCCTAACTGGAGTGAACAAGGATGAACAAAACACCCCCCCCCATCCTGAGTTTGAATCCTGTCCTAGCTATTTGCAGCACTGTTACCTGGGAGAATTTACTTATCTTTTGGAGACTTTATAAAATGGATCTGGTGCTAGAGTTCTGACCCAGGATCTTGTACATGATTGGCAAGCCCCCTGACACTGAGCTACATTCCTAGCTAGCAGAGAAGATTTCTGAGTTGAGGATTGCTAAAGGATTAAATGCAAGGGTTGCCATTGGCATATATAGCAAATACCAAGAAAATACTAGATATTGTTAGATATGAGGCAACAGAAAAAAAAATTCACTAAATGAAACACCAAACCCCAACTCTAGGCAGCTTGTCTGTTTGCACATTTAAATCTCTACCCTAGCCTTGTCTTTCTAAGAGAAGTTTATTCTGATTGGCCTCTAATGAGGAACTGCTTTTATTCTTACCCATGGCTCATGGTGAATTAAACCAACTTTAAATTGAGTTCAGAAATGAAAATGTCTTCCTTCCCCTCAGCTTTTTCTATCTTTGTTATTTAATCACTAACAAGAGGTTTGGAGTATGAGTCTGCATATTTGAAGAATCAGAAATCTGATTTCCATAACTGGTATTCAGTCTCAAAGGAAAAAAGTTGGTCTAATTGCAAAGCAGAAATGGACAAATCCTACTCAAGAGTACAGGTTAGATGCAGCTTAAGCTACCTACCCAGATGAAGCCAGTTGCTGAAGAGTCAGCAGGGAATTTGACAAATGTTCTCAATTGCAAATTTGTATTCAATCCATACTGTGTGCTCAGGTTGCAAGGATCTGAAGGACAGTACCAGACCACAATCTTTAATCAGAAGGCATGAGAAGGGAAAGGGGACCCTCAACCCTGGCTGTGATGGAAGAGTTTGCTAACAGAGAATTCCAGCACAACTACCAGCTACTCAAGGCATTTCTTCTATCCCAGTTATAAACCTGTTATTTCTTAGGAATCTCACCACAAACTGCATCTATAGGAAAAAGGCATGTACCTATTGTATGACCCTAGTGGCTCCTGGTTTCTATCTATAAGATTATGATGGTATCTAAGGCATCTCTAGAGCCAGCTCACATGTCAAAAATCAGAAGATGAAAAAATAAAGGGGATTTCTTTTTTGAATTTGTCCCTTTTTTTATTTAAAAAATGTATATGGTTGTTTTTCTTGCACACATGTTTCTGTACCACATACGGGCATGCAGTGCCCGTGGAGGCCAGAAGAGGACATTGGATGTACTGGAACTAGAGTTACAGTCCTTAGGTGCCTTTTGGGTACTGGAAATCTAACCCAGGTCCTCTTGAAGAGCAGTCAGTGCTCTTAACTGCAGAGCCCCAGCAATGCTTTTATAAGTGATGATTTTTATTTATTCTCTGAAGATTTCATACATGTGCACAATGACCTTAGTCACATACACTTCATATTTGCCCTGCCCAAGTCCCACAAGGACCTCCTCCAACAAACTTCCCTCCCAACTTCATGTCTTATTTATTTATTTATAACCCACTGAGTCCAATTAGAGCTGCTCATATTGGCATGGGTGTTGGGCCATTGACTGGGACATTGCAGCCTACTAGTGGCCACCCACTCAAACAAAAATGACTCTCACTCTCCAGTAACTATAAACTTCCAATAGCAAGGACAGAGCCCCAGTAGTCTCTTCTGACTCCATGATGAATTTTTAACTGGTTCAGGTAAGTATAGCTGCTGTGAGTGCAACCACCAGGCCACCTCCAGAGGATGGTACTTCACAACTTTCCTCCCCATCCTCTTTCCAAATCTTTTTCCAAGATTCTGCTTGAGACTCGGGATTGGAGAAGGGGATTGGAGAAGGAATATGGTGTTCCTTCTGTGACTGAATACTCATGGCTGCTTATCCTCAGCATGATAAACAGTTATGAGTCTTTGCCTTAACTGATACCCACCACAAGGACAAGCTTTTCTGAGTAAGGTAGAGAACATCCTGGATCTCTGGATGTAAACATAAATGTTTGCAAGGCAGTTTGATGATATGGCTTCTTAAAAAAAAAAAAAAAACCTAGATCTGCCCCTTGGGTCTATGCTTTTCCTAGCCATGTGCTTTGACCATTTCATAGTTCCGGAATGAGTTCCCTCCTATGGAGAAGTCTTCCCATTATTGTGCCAGTCTTGCCATTATTGCATCTTGGCCAGCAGGTCAGTATTGTGGCATGCAGGGTAGAGTGCTTGATGGAAATGGTTGCTTTTTTTTTTTTCACTTAGAAACTGGCATAGGACCTTCCAGAACTATGAAAACTAGCCCCTAGGAAGGCAGTTTCCTGTTTTTTAAGGAACCTTTTGATATGATGCTTGATAGCCATAAAAATGGTATATATGGCTAGTGTTAAAATAGTGTCTTCACTTTCTTTGAGGATCTCACACTTGCATGTATCTTATGTTCTTCTCATCATCACCTTTCTTTCTTTTACTCTTCTTACTTAAGCTTTTAGGCTAAACTCCACTTTTCTGCATCAAACCCATGAATTCCAGCTTGGACTCAATTGAGATTTCTTAACGTAAAGGGAGGCTTCTCAGTCCACCGGGGTGACAACAAGAATGTGTGTCTTTCTCCCCATACTATTGACAGATGGATAATGCAGTTGGCTCCAAGAAATTCTAGAGTAGTAATCCTGGCAAATTCAAGAATAGATCCCCAACACTGAAGATACTTTGAAATGGTTAAGGGCAGCAAGCATATGCTTATGTTCTATTTGTATATCTTGTGTGGCCAAATACCCCATTTTCCACTTAGATACTTGTGGTCTTACTACAGATTATTTGGTGTTCTTCACATATTCCAAATATGAGTTCTAGGTCAGGCTGTGTTGGGAGCACTTTACGTATCTTGCAGTGCTACTTTCCTATTGCTATTTTTCAAAGAGCAAAACAATTAAATTTTGTTTGAGACAGTTCAATTTATTAGTTTTGGAAAATACACCTTTGAGAAACATGTTTTGAAGAACAAGCTCTTCAACAATCTGTGGGTAGTCTAAAAGAACTTTGCAATCTGAACATGTTCCCAGAGAGTTCAGATGTTGGGAAGTTAATGATAATTTGAGGTAGGGATATTAGGAGGCAATTAGAATTAAATGAAGTAATGAGAGTGGGGAAAAGAGGGATCAATTTGAGGTAGGATGATGGCTTTGCCTCTAGCCATGATGGCCTATGCCATGTTACAATGAGTCGTGGCCAATGCCAAGCAGACATTGACACCATGTTTCGATCTTCCAGTTCAGAACTGGGTGCAAAATAAATATCTATTCTTTATAAATTATTTAGTCTCAAGTATTGAATTATTGCAGTAGGAAATGGACAGAGACAGTATTTGAAGAAGCAGAAAGCTATTAAGAATGAAGCAGAATATGGGCAATATAAAATATGCTAAATATTAGAGTAACAACATTAATCCATTTTTTCTCCTTTTTAATGATAATTTTATTTAAATTTGAAACAATCTTGTTTTACATGTCAATCCCAGTTCCTTTCCCCTCCTCCCCTGTTTCCCCTCTCCCCTAATCCTTATGTCACTCCCTTTCTGCTCCCCAGGGGGTGAAGCATTTCATGGAGAATCTTCAAAATCTGTCGTATCATTTGGAGCAGGGTCTAGACCCTCCGCCATGTGTCTAGGCTGAAAGAGTATCCCTTTATATGGAATGGCCTCCTTAAGACCATTTGTATACTAGGGATAAATACTGATTCACTACCAGAGGCTCCATAAAAGCACAGTCTCCTAACAAGCCCCCACGTTCAGGGGGTCTGGGTTGGACATATGCTGTTTTCCCAGATAGCAGACTGAGGGCCATGAGCTCCCCCTTGTTCAGGTCAGCTGTTTCTGTGGGTTTTTCCAGCCTGGTCTTGACTACTTTGCTCATCACTTCTCCCTCTCTGCAACTAGATTCTAAAAGTTCATCTCAGTGTTTAACTGTGGGTGTCTGCTTCTTCTTCCATCAGCTACTGGATGAAGGCTCTAGGATGGCTCTAGGTAGTCATAATCTCATTATTGGAGAAGGCATTTAAGATAGCCTCTCAACTATTGCTTAGGTTGTTAGTTGGGGTCATCCTTGTGGCTCTCTGGACATTCCCCTAGTGCCAGATTTCTCTTAAAACCTATACTGGCTACCTCTCTTCAGGTATCTCTTTTCTTGCTCTCCTCTATTCTTCCCCTGACTCAATCTTCCTGATCTCTCATGTCCTCCTCTTCACTCCTCTTCTCCCCTTCTCTTTCTCCTAAATCCCCTCCCCTTCCTCTGCCTGCTCCCAATTTGCTCAGGATATCTTGTCCCTTTCCTCTTCTGTGAGAGACCATGTATGTCTCTCTTAGGGTCCTCCTTGTTTCCTAGCTTTTCTGGTGATGTAGATTGTAGGTTGGTGATACTTTGTTCTATGTCTAAAAGCCATATATGAGTGAGTACATACCATGTTTGTCTTTTTGTGACTAGGTTGCCTCACTCAGGATGGTTTCTTCAACTCTATCCATTTGCCTGCAAATTTCAAGATTCCATTGTTTTTTTCTACTGAATAGTACTCCATTGTGTAAATATACCACATTTTCTCCATCCATTCTTCAGTTGATGGATGTTTAGGTTTCTTCCAGGTTCTTGATATTACAAATAATGCTGTTATAATCGTAGTTGAACAGATGTCCTTTGTGTATGAATGTGCATCTTTTCGGAATATTCCTAAGAGTGGAATTGCTGGATCTTGAGGTAGACTGATTAATAATTACCTGAGGAACAGCCATACTGTTTTCCAAAGTGGCTGTACAAGTTTGCACTGCCATCAGCAATGGAGGACTATTCTCCTTTTGCCAAATCCTCTCCAGCATAAACTGTCATTGGTATTTTTGATTTTATTCAGAGTTGTTTTGATTTGCATTTTTCTAATGACTAAGGATGTTGAACACTTTCTAAAGTGTCTTTCAGCCATTCTAGATTTTTCTATTGAGAATTCTTTATTTAGTTTCTGTACCCCACTTTTAAATTGGATTATTTGGTGTTTTGGTAACTATCTTCTTGTGTTCTTTGTATAATTTGGAAATCAGCTCTCTGTCAGATGTGAGGTTGGTGAATATCTTTTCCCATTCTGTGGGCTGCTGTTTTGTCTTATTGACTGTGTCATTTGCCTTACAGAAGCTTTACAGTTTCAGGAGGATCCTTGTATTACTTGTCGATCTCAGTGTCTGTGTTACTGGAGTTATGTTCAGGAAGCAGTCTCCTGTACCAATTCATTCAAGGGTAATAACTCCCACTTTCTCTTCTAAGAGGTTCAGTGTGGCTGGATTTATGTTGAAGTCTTTGATCCAATTGTACTTAAGTTTTATGCATGGTGATAGAAATGGATCTATCTGCAGTCGTCTACACAGCAGCACTCAGTTATGCCAGCACCATTTGTTGAAGATACTTTTAGCTTCTTTGTCAAAAATCAGGTGTTTGTAGGTGTGTGGGTTAATATCAGGGTTTTCAATTCAATTCTATTGGTTTACCTGTCTATTTTTGTACCAATACCAAGCTGTTTTCAGGACTATAACTCTATAACAGAGCTTGAAGTCAGGGATGGTGATGCCTCTAGAAGTTCCTTTATGATACTGGGTTGTTTTGGCTATCCTGGATCTTTTGTTTTTCCTTGTAAAGGTGAGTATTATCCTTTCAAGGTCAGTGAAGAATTGTGCTGGTATTTTAATGGTGATTGCATTGAATCTGTAGATTGCTTTTGGCAAGATTGCCATTTTTACTATGTTGATACTACCTATCCAATAACATGGGAGATCTTCCCATTTTTTGGTAATTTCTTTAATTTCTCTCTTTAAAGACTCAAAGTTTTTATTTTATAGGTCTTTCACATGTTTGGTTAGCATTACCCCAAGATATATTATGTTGTTTGTGGCTATTGTAAAGGGTGATGTTTCTCTGTTTTCTTTCTCAGCCCATTTATTGTCTGTATATAGTAGGGCTACTGATATTTTTGAGTTAATTTTGTATCCTGCCACTTTGCTGAAGGTGTTTATCAGCTGTAGGAATTCTTTGGTAGAATTTTTCAGGTCACTTATGTAAACTATCATACCATCTGCAAATAGTGAAAGTATGACTTCTTTCTTTCCAATTTGTATTCCCTTGATCTCCTTTTGTTGTCTTATTGCTCTAGCTAGAACTTCAAATACAATATTGAAGAAATATGGAGAGAATGAGCAAACTTTTCTTGGTCCTGATTTTAGAGGAATCACCTTAAGCTTCTCTCTATTCAGTTTAATGTTGGCTGTTGGTTTACTATATATTGCTTTTATTATTATGTTTAGATATGTTCCTGTTATCCCTGATCTCTCCAAGACCTTTATCACGAAGGAGTGCTGGATTTTTTTCAAAGGCTGTTTCAGAATCTAGTGAGATGATCATGTGGTTGTTCTTTTTCAGTTTGTTTATATGGTGAATCACATTGATGGATTTTAGTATGTTGAACCATCCCTGCATCCCTGGGATAAAGCCTACTTGATTCTCTGGATTTCCTCAGTGCCTTTTGTTATGTCCCCCTTTTCACTTCTAATTTTGTTAATTTGCATGTTCTCTCTCTCTGCCTTTTGGTTAACTTGGATAAAGGTTTGTCTATCTTGTTGACTTTTTTGAAGAACCATCTCTTTGTTACATTGATTCATTGTATTGTTTTCCTAGTTTCTACTTTATTGATTTCAGCCCTCAATTTGGTTATTTTCTGGGATCAACTCCTCTGGGGTTAAGTTTCCTTCAGTTTGTTCTAGAGATTTTGTTTGTGATGTTAACTCTTTAGTGTGACTATTCTCTAGTTTCTTAATGTGGGCACATCATGCTATGAACTTTCCTCTTAGCACTGCTTTTGAAGTTTACCATAAGTTTGGGTATGTTATGTCTTCATTCTTATGGAATTCTAGGAATCTTTAATTTCTTCCTTGACCCAGAGATGGTGCCATTGCACATTGTTCAATATCCAAAAGTTTATAGGGTTTCTGCAATTTGTGTTGTTGTTGAATTCTAACTTTAAACCATGGTTTTCTGATAAGATACAGGGGGTTATTCCAATTTTTTTTTTTTTGTACCTATTGAGGTTTGCTATATTGCTGAGTATGTGGTCGATTTTTGAGAAGGTTCCATGTGGAGCTGAAAAGAAGGTATATTCTTTTGTGCTTGGATAGAATGTTCTAATACTGTCTGTTAAACCCAATTGGGTCATAACTTCTGTTAGTTCTTTTGTTTCTTTGTTAAGTTTCTGTCTGGTGGTCCTGTCTAGTTGTGAGAGTGGAGTGTTGAAATCTACCACTATAAGTGTGTGAGGTTTTATGTGCAATTTCAGTTTTAGTAATGTTTCTTTTATGAACATGGATGCCTTTGTATTTAGGCACAGATGTTTAGAATTGAAACTTCATCTTGATGTGTTTCTCTTGTGATGAATAAGAAATGACCTTCTTCATATCTTTTGATTGATTTTACTTTAAAGTCTAATTTTTTAGATATTAGGATTGCTACACCTGCTTGTTTCTTAGGTCCATGATTGGAAAATCTTTTCCCAACCCTTAACTCTGAGGTAATGTCTGTCTTTGAGGTTGAGGTGTGTTTCTTGTATGCAGCAGAAGGATGAATTCTGTCTTGGTATCTATTCTGTTAGCCTGTGTCTTTTTATAGGTGAGTTAAGACCATTAATAGTAATGGAAATTAATGACCATTGATTGTTAATTTTTTGCTTGTTTTAGATTTGTTGTTTGTAGTGGTATTGTGTGTGGATGTCTTCCCATTTGTCTTTTGACTTCTGGTAAAGTAGAATTATCTATTGCCTATGTTTTTCTGGGTTTAGTTAACTCCCTTGTGTTGGAGTTTTCCTTCCAGAACTTTCTGTAGGGCTGAATTAGTTGATATGTATTGTTAAATCTGGTTTTGTCATGGAATATCTTGGTTTCTCCATCTATAGTGATTGAAAGCTTTGCTAGGGCTGGCATCCCTGGTCTCTTAGTGTTGGTAGAATATCTATCCAGATCTTCTGGCCTTCAGAGTTTCCATGAAGAAGTCAGATGTAATTTTGATAGTTTTGACTTTATATGTTACTTGACCTTTTTTCCTTTGCTGCTCTTAATATTCTTTCTTTATTCTTTATGTTTGGTGTTTTGATTATTATGTGGCAAGGGGACTTTTTTGTGGTCCACTCTGTTTGGTGTTCTGTAAGCTTTTTGTACCTTCATTGGAATGTCTTTCTTTAAATTTGGAATGTTTTCTTGTTTGATTTTGCAGTCAAATGCTATAACTCCTCTTTTATGGTTTTGTTTAATATATAATATATTTTCTGCCCCTTTGAGTTGGGTTGCTTTAAGTTCATCTATATTATTCTTAAGTTTGTGTTAGGAATTTGTTGGACTTAAGATTTTCTTTGGTCAATGAATGTATTTCTCCTAGTGTAACTTAAATGCCTGAGATTCTCTCTTCCATCTCTTGTATTGTGTTCTGTTGCTTATGCTGACATCTCCAGTTCCTGATCCTGATCCTTTACCTAGCTTTTGTATTTCCAGCATTCCCTGTTGTGTGTGTGTGTGTGTGTGCATGTGCGTGTGCGTGTGTGTGTGTGTGTGTGTGTGTGTGTGTGTGTGTGTGTGGTGCTGTTTTTTTGTCTCTAAGCTTTCAAACTTTGCACTATTTGAATTGTTTCTTGCAATTTTTGATTTGTCATTTCTTCCATTTCTTTAAAGGATTTTCTCATTTCCTCTTTTAGGGTCTCCATAATCTTTATGAAGTTGTTTTTAGGGTCTTTCTCTTCTGCTTCATCTGTGTTGGGATGTTCAGGTCTTGCTCGTGTGTAGTTCCTAGACTCTGAGGGTGTCATATTAATCTTTCTGTTGTTGACTGTGTTCTTATACTGTCATCTACCCATCCCTTCTTCCAGTGCATATGGGTGGGGTTTCTCCCTCTCCTGGCGAGTACACGACCAAGGTTCTCTCCCAGTGGGTACAAGCAGGTCCAATACTCTGATGACTCTCCTCTTCTAGTGGATGGTGGTGGGACTAGGGCACTAGCAGACTCTGGATGGGTGGTCCACTGGGACAGGCTCCCCCACGAGCAGTTCCCAGGGAGCTCTGAGCAGGGCGGCCATGTTTTCTATTTTCCATTTTAACCAAATAAGGAAATTTAGGTACAAATACGGTAAGTGATTCGCTCAGTGTGCCAGTTTGAATAATAATGTCCCTATAGACTCATTTGAATGCCTAGTCACCAATGAGTGACACTATTTGAAAGGATTAGGAGTGGTCTTGTTGGAGGAAATGTGTCACTAGGGGTGTGCTTTAAGATTTCAAAAGCCCATACCAGACCCAGTGTCTCCTTCACTGCCTGTGGATTTGACATGGAACTCTCAGCTACTTCTCCAGCACCGTGTCTGCCTGCATGCTGCCATGCTCTGGGCTGTAATGACAACAGACTAAACCTCTGAAACTCTAAACAAGTCCCCATATAAATGCTTTCCTTTATAAGAGTGGTTACAGTGTCTCTCCTGTGGGTGCCCATAAAAATGGCTGCATTCTGTCTTGGCACAAGGACAGAGTTCAAAGCTGTCAGAAAGTCACAAGACCTAAAGGTCAAAGGTGTGGCTAAAAACGATGTTTCGGCTTTCTTAGTCTAAATAACAACAGACCTGAATCTGAGGTGTGGCTACTCCTGACTGTCAAGGCTAAGGAAGGAGAAGTTGGATCTGAGGTGTGGCTACTCCTGACCTCAAGGCTAGGGAACAAGAAGTCTAGAGCTAAGGTGTGGTTACTGAACCCTTAGAATAAGGGAGGAAGAAAAGTCTGTTTGTTCCAATACACATGATACTGTGTTCCCCTTTTTGGTTAAGGTATATAAGAGTAGTGAAAAATAATGGTGTTTTAGTATTGACTGATCTGCCCTCCTGACCTTTATTCTGTATCTCTCTCTCTTTCTTTATTATCTATAGCTAGCCGTTCTCTCCTCCACACTCCCGCACTCAGGTACAGACTTGGATCCACTTGGCTGGCTCCAACTGCAGCCCCACAAAGACCACTCCCGACACTCTCCACAGTGATAGATCAGTTAGTAAGGCACTGTGTAAGCTGGATTGTCTGATTCTCAGGTATTGCTCAGTGAGATAGCTGTTCTTTCTGTCTCTTCCTGTTTTTCTCTGTCTCTGTCTCTGTCCTCACCCCTTCTCTCTGCTTCTCTCTGTGTGTATGTTTCTCTTAGCAGATGTTAAAAATTTATGATAAGGAATTTCACATATGTAAAATAATTGAAGATTTAGTAAACCTGTGAGCCCAACATTGGTAACTGTCAACTCCTGCTGAATTTTATTCTTCCCACATCTCTGCTCCTTTTAATGTTTTGAAGCAAACCACAGACATCAGATTATTTCTTTCATAAATATTTCAGTTTATATCTCCAAAGATAAATGCTCTTAAAAACTCACCCCAATGCCATTATTACCCCCTACAACATTTGCACGAATTTCCTTAGCATCAGAGGGTTTCAGGGGCACCTACTAACTTATGTACAACAGCTCCCTGCATCTGAAATTGCTGCTTAGAACAATTACAGTGAACTACAGGTGGTGTGTACCAGGGTTGCCAGATAAGACAGTGCTTGGTTGATAAAATTTGAATTAATTTTTGGTGTGATTTTCAAAACATATTTGTATTAAAATAAGTATTTGCTGTGTATTAGTAACTCAGGTTTTAGGGGTAACCCATATTTCCATTTGGCCGTAAGGGCTAGTTTTAACACTACCAGGGAAGGGGGGATCAAAGCCTTTCCTAAGAAGGAGAAGCACCTATAAAATGATGTACACACACTGTAAGGATGGAAAAATTTATCCTAACTCTCCACTGACCCCAGGAAGCTAGAAGTTTAAATTCCAGACCCTGTCCCCTGGCAATAAGTAGGCAAAAGGTCACATTCTTTTCTGTTTACAACAGGTTTGTTTATGACAAGACCTGTGATTACTATGAGCACAGGAAATGAACTTTGTCACCCCACCCAGGAGCCCGCACAAATGCAGACCTCTGGGGCTATAGAAAACTGATTGGTCTATAAAGCGCGGGCTTGGATAGTTTAAATTGATTGGTCTGCACTGCGCAAGCTCTGGATGCTATGAGATGATTTGTTTAAAGGCTTTGTTGTAACCCTATAAAAGCTGTCTCAATTCTGTATTCAGGGTCTTCAGCCCTCTACTCCTGCGTGGCATATGCTGTTGACCCCAGTGCACTTGGAATATAAAATACCTCATACTATTACATCAAGACCACTTCTCATGAGTGATTTGGGGGGGGGCTGCCTTTCCTGAGTCAGCATGAGGGTTCATGCTCTGCGGATCTTTCAACACACACACACACACACACACACACACACACACACACACACACACACATGTGTACTTGTTATAATAGGCAGTTGAGATATGGAGCTTTGGGTACTTTGTTCCACCTCTCACAAGCCCCATGGAAGCCTTTTATCTCCTACTTACCTGAGAAAGCATGTAGAAAATACAGCTACTATTGTTGTAATGTTTGCTGTTTGCTAGATGTCATTAGTTTGTCCCTGTCACATGAGTCCTCTAATCCTACAACAATGTTCCTGAGGATGGAATTCTTATTGTATAAGCAATCTAAAGCTGGGTGAGTTGATATGATTTTCTTTCTCATCTAGTTGTGCTAAGACCAGAATTCAGGCCCACTTCACACACTTCAAGAATTGTGATGGTTTTAGTGGTTTATGACCCCACAGGACAAGCTGGAGATTTGCAGGTGTGCACCTGTAAGGTCATTTGGTGGAGTTGGGCTTTAATTCTCCTGAACTCTTACATCTGAATTTGGTGATACAGGAGCCACTGTTTTTCCTAGCATGCTTAGCCAGGAATGAAGACAATTGTCATTAGGAGACAATACTGGTGTGGGAAGGGAATCAGAGGAATATGTTGAGTTCTATCTCCTTGATCTGAGAGAACTTAAGCGAACTAAAGTCAAGGATAGCAAGTTGGAATTGGGAGTTCATTCAGAAAAATGGAAAAGTAGCAAGTTCTATTCACACACCAGGAAAAAGTATAGACTCTGGAAGACATACCTCATGTCTGCAGTTGTATGACTGGGAAACTTGCTTGAAATCTCTGAGCTTCACCTTTCTTTTGACAAGAATTATGTGACATACTTGAGACAGTGGTCCTGACATTTTGTAATTAACATATTTTAAAAGCCCTTGGCAGCACAACGCTATACTTGATAGCTGTTATTATACCACCACTATCACCACCAATAGTACCACCATTTCCAAACACTCAATCATTATCACCACCAACACTACCATAATTACCATAACCACCATATTAATAATACCATCATTACAACTACCATCCCCACCACCATACCAACAACACCATCATTACCACCATCACCACCATTTTCATTATCACCATCACTTTTAAAATTATTATTATTACTAAGAAACAGGGAATATTGGTCTAGCTTATCCCACATCTCTGACTGTGTATTGTTTACTTTCCCTATTTATTTAAACACTTAATAAATCATGTCAGGCCCTTGGTGAAAATTAAAAGAAGAAACTCAGAGTTTCTTGAGGCAAAAAAAAAAAAAAAAAAAAACCACCAACAAACCAGTCATAGACTACAGGGATAGACCCAAGCTATTGGAGTGCTGAAGAATAGTACTAAAAGCTTTAACTTGTTTAAGCCATAGGAATAATCTAGAGGTACAATAGCAATCTGGCTTCATTAATTTTCTTCATCAGACTTAAGGTTGGTTCTCATGAATCTCAGAGAGTGTGCCTCTCTATGTCTCTAAGCTTTCATACCTGGACAGCTCTTTCTGGGGAAAATTTATATTAACTTGAGAGCCTTTTAAAAAGATGTCTTTGTGAATGTGTGTGTGTGTGTGTGTGTGTGTGTGTATCATGTGTGCATTAATGTGTAAGTACCATGACATGTGTGGAAGTGGTAGGTGTCTGCCTTGCCTTTCACTTTGTTGGAGAAAGGATGTCTTATTTGTTGCCTGCATATGCCAAGCTAACTGGTAAATGAGCATCTAGAGCAGTGGTTCTCAACCTTCCTAATGCTTTAACTCTTTAATACAGTTCCTTATGTCATAGTGAGCTGATAGAGGATGTCCTTTTATATGCTGTGAATGTGTGTTTCTGTTATTGGTTGATGAATAAAGCCGTTTCAACCAATGGGTAGGCAGGAAACATAGGTGGGGCTATCAGATTAGGAGAATTCTGGGAAGAGGGATACAGAGAGGAGCTACCAGAGAGACTCCATGTAGTCACCAAAGGAGTAACATACCAGATCATTACAGGTAAGTCCCAGCCTCATGGCAATACATAGTTTAATAGAATTGGATTAATAATTAAGAGAAAACTAGCCAATAAGAAGCCTGAGCCACTGATGAAACAGCTTATAATTAATATAGCCTCTATGTGTTTATCTGGGACTAAAGGGCTTCAGGACTGGATGGAACAGAAACTCTGTCTTCAGTAACCCACAACCGTAAAATTATTTTGCTGCTACTTCATAACTGCAAATTTGCTGCTATTATAAATTATAATGAAATTATCTGATTTGCAACCTCCAAGTAGGTCGAGACCCACAGGTTGTGAACCACTGCTGATCTAGGGAGTCTCCTGTCTCTGTTATCTATTTTACTGTTAGAGTGCTGGGATAATAACCTTGTGCCACTGTATCTAGCTTTGCATATACTCTAGAATTCATGCTTTAATCCTTACTCATGTGCAGAAAGCACTTGTACAATGTGAGATATCTCCCAAGCCCAAGAGTAAACATAAACAGTAAGGCCATATCCTCAGCACCGACTCTTTGACCTGGACTTGAAGTATGTCTACCCCTGAACATATCTCTGTGGTTGTGAGTTAGGTACTCTTTCAAGTGGCATGGCAAGATGCTGTGGTGGTTTGAATAAGAATGGCCCCTGTAACTCATATATTTGAATGGTTAGTCATCAAAGAGTGACACTATTTGAAAAAAACAATGAGATGTGGACTTGTTGGAGAAAGTATGTCACTTAGGGTGGGTATTGAGGTTTCAAAAGTCCATGTCAGGCCCAGTGTCTCTCTCTTCCTGCTGCTTGAGAATCCAGATGTAAAACTCTCAGCTACTCGTAAGCAAGCGCCAGTTAAATGCTTTCTTTTATAACAGTTGCCATGGGCGTGGTGTCTCTTCACAGCAATGGAACACTGACAAAGACAAAAGTTGCTAGCATGAGTGGGGGTTGCTGTGACAACAACAGGGGGTTGCTGTGACAGCCTGATCAAAGTAGAATATGGATTTTGGATGAGCAAAGCCATTGAACACTTTAAGCAGTGCTTAATGGGCTGTACTAATAGGTGTGAGGAAGACAGTGGTGCTGAGAGCAATGTGTAATATAAAGGCTCAACTCAAGAGGTTTTAGAAGGAGAAGAATATTAGTAAGTGGTCTAGAGAATTTTTTTGTGGTGTTTTGTTGAAGATGGGGCTTCTTTTGTGCTCTTGTCCCAGTAATCTATCTTAGGTTAAACTGAAAGGTTTTGAATCAATAGTGTTGGCAGAAGAGATTTCAAAACAACCAAATATTGACTGTTGCATGGTTATTAGTGGACACTCTTATGCAGAAACGAAAAAGGGGAAGCTGAGCAAGGAAAAATACAAACTCTCCATTTTAAGGAGAAAATCAGCTGAATCCACGCTGAAGGAAATAAAAACTTTAAAGAAAAGATTAAACAATGAAGGAAACCATCAACTACAGATATAAGTTCCAGCCCCAGCAAGCAGCAGAACTTGGCAGCTTCAGTCGCAGGTTCTGGATTTAGAGTCAAGGATATAAGAAAGGGGTTATGAAATCTCCCTCTGTGACTCAGGAAAACTGAGGCCAATGATGTGTCAGAGGCATTTCTGCATAGAAGCCAAGAGGGGCTATTGTATGAAGCTGTGAAGGTGAAACCTTGATTGCCTCGCAGATAACAACATATTGAAGATGCCAAAGCTGTGAGATGCTTGATAAGAAGAGTTGCTAACAAGGAGAGGAACCAGCCTAAAAGAAAACAAGTGTGTTGCCACCAACAAAGCTGAAAGGAGCTGGAGATCTGAAAAACATTTGACATCAGACATGGAGATGAAGAATTTGGAGTTTGCCCAGTTGGTTTTCAGTCTTGCTTTGTTTGATCCAGTATTTTCTCACTATTCTCCTTTTCTGTGGGGTCCTCTTTTCCTCTTGATTTAATGGCCATGAGGTTGAGGTGAGAAAGAGGCAGAAGGAGTGACAAAGTAACAGCTTTGTATGTGGCCCATGATCACAGATGGAGGGAGACCTATGGGAGACAGATTTCGGTGAATCAGCTCAATTTCTTTTCAGAGTATAAGGAATATAAAAGATTGGGGAGCCTGGGGACAAACATTAATTTGCATTAAGTGGCACATTCCTATCATAAGGCTTACTATAGTAGGCAGCAGACAGTAGGGTCTTATAGCAGAGCTCCTAGCCTAAGTCTTCTTAGCAGGGATCTGTGCCAAGGGTCAAGCTAAAGATGAATCAGGCATCTGGTTTAGAGACAGTTTTTAGATAAGGTTGGTCCTCCAGGCCTAGAGTGATTCTCCAGATAAGGGTAGGTAGAGAGCAGGAGGCCTTGTTGGGAGGGAGATGCATGCTGTTGAACTATTGAGATAAGCTGCCAGGACATGGCAGACTTTTTTTTTTATTGAATAGAGAAATTAATATCTGAGGTTTACCAGGGAGTTAAAAAACATAGAGTAAGTGGTTATGCACTGGAGTATCTGTGGTTCGTGGGTCTCTACACTTGAGAACAAAGAAGTTGGAATTAGAGCCTTACTCTCTAATTTGCTATCCACCCCCCACCCCAGTCATCTCCCTGGTGTCCTCACGGAGAGTGTGCAGAACCTATTCATTTTGATGCTTTGTGTATTTCTCTTTAACATGGCATCAAATTTCTTGGCATCAGACAGCACAGCTTTTATTTTCCCCACAAAATAATTAAATTTACTTTCAAATGATTTTGTTTTGAGAAATAGGCAATGGGGAAAATGAGACGAACATGTTGGTGCTCAGAGCTGGCTCTGATGTGGCATTGATGGAGGGAGGCATGTCATTATAGAAAATATTTGTCTGGGATCTACTTAGGGAGGAGGTGAAAAGTAAAAAATTTACTAGCTGTCTGTAGGGACATGAACTCGCCACCCTAGGGCCTCTATCCCCTGCAGGTGGTCGCTCACGAGGTCGCTCACGGAACTCTCTTGAGAAAAATAGTTCCTGAGA
Organism: Cricetiscus sungorus; assembly: GCA_030556225.1. Taxonomy (NCBI): domain Eukaryota; kingdom Metazoa; phylum Chordata; class Mammalia; order Rodentia; family Cricetidae; genus Cricetiscus; species Cricetiscus sungorus. Next base: position 6,224,197 of record JANBXA010000606.1, on the reverse strand, counting down.
TAACTCCAGGATGTCCCAACAACCTCTGTGGAATGTTCCAACGCCTTGTTTAATACAATACATAGCTTAACTGATAAGTAAACATGTAACTCCGGATCTCCCCCTACCCCCTCCCTAGTCAGCTGATAAGTGAATGTGTAACTTTGGACTTCCTCTATTTCCTTCCACTCTTTTGATGTTTTTGCCTTTATAAGCTTGTCACAAGTTTGGGTCGGGGTCGAACTCTTCCACTCCCCGTGGGTGTAGAGTCTCGACCCCAGCATGCTGGCCTGAGATCTCATCCAATTTCGTTTTCAATAAACTTCCTCGTGTGATTGCAGCAAGTCCGGTCTCGGTGCCTCACTGGGTGCGCGCTATTCCCGAGATTTGAGTGAGGGTCTCCCTTCGGAGGGGGCTTTCATTTTGGGGGCTTGTCCGGGATTTGCGCGACCACCCAGGAGTCCTAGACCCACTTGGAGGTAAGAATTTCTGTTCTGTTGTGACTCTGTGTTTGTGGCCTGTTCAAAAATCTGGTGCGATCGCAGTTTCGTCTTTGCAAACGCTCTATTGAGGCCGCTCTCCAGGAGGAGGGTGGAGTGGACAGGGATAGACGTGTCCAGGTGTCCACCGTTTGTTCACCCTGGGAGACGTCCCAGGAGGACAGGAGGAGGACCAGGGACGCCTGGTGGACCTCCGCAGGGAAGGTCGGGAGATAAATTTTCTCCTTGACGACTGGTGTCAAAGGGCCATTTCTAGCCTGTCTGACTCCTCTCAGAATTACTGGTCGACTAGGAGTCGACAGCTGCTTTTGTGTTTCTGTCTTTCTGTCTTTGTGCTTATTTTTGTTAATAGAGGTAGACATGGGACAGACCGTGACGACCCCACTAACACTGACTCTGAACCATTGGACGGACGTTAAGACTAGGGCTCATAATCTTTCTCTTGAAGTCAGAAAAAGACCTTGGAAAACTTTTTGTTCCTCCGAATGGCCAAATTTTGGTGTAGGATGGCCTTCGGGAGGAACTTTTAACCTATCTGTCATTTCCGCTGTCAAGCGAATTATCTTTCAGGACACAGAGGGACACCCTGATCAGGTTCCATACATCCTCGTGTGGCAGAACCTAGTCCAAAACCCACCACCCTGGATGGAACCTTGGACATCAGGGATAGAGACGGTGACGGTGGCCGTGGCCGCAAAACCGAAAGTACCTCCTTCAGATCCGCCGGCGCCCGCTCCATCTGCTCCCCCGAGGATCTATCCTGAAATTGATGATGTTTCCCTCCTTGACCACCCTCCTCCCCCATATCCTCAACCCGTTCCTCATGCAGCCCCCCCACAGGTGCCAGCCCCAACGGACTCTCGGACGGCCTCCGAAACAGGACCAGCGGCCGGAACTCGAAGCCGCAGGGGTCTCAGCCCAGAGGGATCTGGCGCAGGACCTGACTCCACCGTTGCCTTACCATTACGGGCTTATGGACCCGCCCCAGCTCCAGGGCAACTAGTCCCACTGCAATACTGGCCGTTTTCGTCAGCTGATATGTACAACTGGAAAACTAACCACTCCTCTTTCTCAGAAAACCCCTCAGGCTTGACGGGACTCCTCGAGTCCCTGATGTATTCTCATCAGCCCACTTGGGACGACTGTCAACAACTCTTGCAGGTCCTCTTTACGACTGAAGAAAGAGAGAGAGGATCCTCCTGGAGGCCAGAAAGAATGTTCCAGGACCAGATGGGACCCCCACCAACCTCCCTAATCTTATAGATGCCGCTTTCCCCTTGGTCCGCCCTGACTGGGATTACAACTCTGCGGAAGGTAGGGAGCGTCTCACAGTCTACCGCCGGGCTCTAGTGGCAGGTCTCAAAGGGGCCGCACGGCAACCCACCAATTTGGCAAAGGTAAGAGAAATCCTACAGGGTCCAGTGGAGCCACCCTCTGTCTTCTTGGAGCGACTGATGGAGGCTTATAGGAGATATACCCCATTTGATCCCTCCTCGGAGGGACAGCAGGCGGCTGTAGCCATGGCTTTTATAGGGCAGTCGGCCTCTGATATCAAGAAAAAGTTGCAGAGATTAGAGGGGCTCCAGGATTATACTTTGCAGGATTTAGTAAAAGAGGCAGAGAAAGTGTATCACAAGAGAGAGACCGAGGAAGAAAAACAAGAAAGAGAAAAAAAGGAGGCAGAGGAGAGGGAAAATCGGCGGGATCGCCGCCAAGAGAGGAATTTGACTAAGATTTTGGCCGCAGTAGTAGGTGGAGAAAGGTCAGAGAAAGGACAGTCAGGACACCTGGGCAACAGGGCAAGAAGACCCCCGGGAGGACAGAGGCTACAACTTGAGAAAGACCAATGTGCATACTGTAAAGAAAAAGGACACTGGGCCAGAGATTGCCCCCGAAAGAAACAAAAGGGCCCCAAGATACTGGCCCTGGAGGAAGATTAGGGGAGTCGGGGCTCGGTCCCCCTCCCCGAGCCTAGGGTAACTCTCTCTGTGGAGGGGAACCCCATTAATTTCTTAGTAGATACAGGAGCCGAACACTCAGTTTTGACTAAACCATTAGGACAATTAGGATCAAAAAGAACTCTGGTTATGGGAGCCACTGGAAGTAAACTTTACCCCTGGACAACGGAAAGAAGTTTAGAAATAGGAAAACGCCAAGTAACGCACTCTTTTCTTGTGATTCCTGAGTGCCCTGCGCCCCTTCTGGGGAGGGACTTGTTGACCAAACTAAAGGCTCAGGTCCAGTTCACCCCGAAGGGACCAGAAGTCACCTGGGGAGAGGCCCCTATAACATGCTTAGTTTTAAGTCTAGAAGAAGAATATCGCCTCCATGAACCCAAGACTGGGATTTTGCCCCCTAGAGAGTGGCTGACAGCTTTTCCAGAGGTTTGGGCAGAGCAGGCTGGAATGGGACTGGCCAAACAAGTACCACCCGTCGTAGTTGAGCTGAAAGCGGCTGCCACCCCGTCTCAGTCAGACAGTACCCCATAACTCAAGGGGCTAAAGAAGGCATTCGACCACATATCCAGAGACTGTTACAACAAGGTATACTGATTCCCTGCCGGTCCCCTTGGAATACCCCCCTCCTGCCGGTACGTAAGCCTGGAACCAATGATTATCGACCCGTCCAGGACTTAAGAGAAGTCAATAAACGGGTACAGGACATTCACCCAACTGTGCCCAACCCTTACAACTTGCTGAGTTCCTTACCGCCTGAACGATCCTGGTACACCGTTCTGGATTTGAATGATGCCTTTTTCTGTCTCAATTGCATCCGAGTAGCCAACCCCTGTTCGCTTTTTGAGTGGCGAGATCCCGAAGGAGGACATACGGGTCAACTGACCTGGACTAGGTTGCCACAGGGATTCAAAAATTCACCGACTCTTTTCGATGAAGCCCTCCACCGTGACCTTGCGCCCTTCAGGGCCCAGAACCCTCAGATTTCTCTCTTGCAGTACGTGGATGATTTACTACTCGCAGCTTCGACCCAGGAACTGTGCCTCGATGGGACCAAAAAGCTCCTAAAGGAATTGGGTGAGTTGGGGTACCGGGTGTCCGCCAAGAAAGCCCAGTTATGTCGCTTGGAGGTGACCTACCTAGGATACACCCTCCGAGAAGGGAAGCGGTGGCTCACTGAAGCACGGAAAAAGACTGTGATGCAGATCCCGACCCCCACCACTCCTCGACAAGTACGTGAGTTTTTGGGAACTGCAGGTTTTTGTAGACTCTGGATACCGGGGTTCGCCACGTTGGCGGCCCCTCTGTACCCACTCACTAAAGAAAAAGTCCCATTCACCTGGACGGAGGAGCACCAAAGAGCCTTTGACAATATAAAGACTGCCCTGCTCACAGCTCCTGCTTTGGCCCTGCCAGATCTGACTAAGCCTTTCACTCTATATGTTGATGAACGGGCTGGAGTGGCCCGTGGAGTTCTGACTCAGACCCTGGGGCCCTGGAAGCGGTCGGTGGCCTACCTATCTAAAAAACTAGACCCCGTTGCCAGTGGGTGGCCCTCTTGCTTGAAAGCCATTGCTGCAGTAGCCCTGCTTGTCAGAGACGCTGATAAGCTCACTCTGGGTCAGTATGTGACTGTAATTGCTCCCCATGCTTTAGAAAGTATTGTGCGGCAGCCCCCCGACCGCTGGATGACAAACGCCCGGATGACACATTACCAGAGCCTGTTGTTAAACGATCGAATAACCTTTGCTCCTCCTGCTATTCTCAACCCGGCTACCCTGCTCCCCGAAGCAGACGACTCTACCCCGGTGCACCGATGCACTGATGTCCTGGCTGAAGAAACCGGGACCAGGAAAGACCTGACTGACCAACCTTGGCCGGGGGTGCCTAACTGGTATACGGACGGCAGCAGTTTTGTGGTAGAAGGTAAAAGAAGGGCAGGGGCAGCGGTGGTAGACGGAAAGCAGGTAATTTGGGCTAGCAATCTCCCAGAAGGAACCTCTGCTCAAAAAGCTGAGCTTCTGGCACTGACTCAAGCTCTGCGTCTGGCAGAAGGTAAGGCTATCAACATTTACACCGACAGCCGTTATGCTTTCGCCACAGCCCACATTCATGGGGCCATCTACAGGCAGAGGGGCCTACTCACCTCAGCAGGAAGAGACATTAAAAACAAAGAAGAAATCCTGGCCCTCCTAGAAGCCATACATCTTCCAAAAAAATTAGCCATTGTCCACTGCCTGGAACACCAGAAGGGGGCTGACCCAGTCACAAAGGGGAACCAGATGGCTGATCTAACGGCAAAGCAAGCTGCCCAGGGAGCGGTAGTACTGGCGGAAGAAACTGGAACCCCGCCAGAACCCCCGCAAGCCATGGATCCCAGCTTCATCTATCCCTATAAAGATTATGATTTAATCAACGATATGGCCTGTGCAGGAAAAGCTCGGATGTTCAGTTCCGGCGGATTGGCAAAAACCAAGGATGGATGAATCATTCTGCCCTCTAAGGAAGGGCAAGACTATGTGAGACGAATACACCAGCTAACTCATCTTGGAAATGAAAAGCTTAAGCAATTAATCAAAGGTTCTAAATATTATGTTCTAAGATTAAATACAGTAGTAAAAGAGGTAGTAGAGTCATGTCAGGCCTGCACCTTGACCAATGCTGCCCGGCCGTTCAAAGAACCTGGAAAAAGGATGAGGGGAGACCGGCCGGGAGTTTATTGGGAGGTAGACTTCACTGAAATTAAGCCAGGAAAATATGGTAATAAGTACCTTCTAGTTTTTATAGACACTTTTTCAGGATGGGTGGAAGCCTTTCCCACCAAGTCTGAAACTGCTCAAGTAGTAACCAAGAAGATACTGGAAGAAATCCTGCCCCGGTTCGGGATTCCCAAGGTAATCGGTTCGGACAACGGGCCTGCTTTTGTTGCCCAGGTAAGTCAGGAGTTGGCCACCCAACTGGGGACTAATTGGAAATTACATTGTGCTTACAGACCCCAGAGCTCAGGACAGGTAGAAAGAATGAATAGAACCCTAAAAGAGACCCTTACTAAATTGGCTATTGAGACCGGCGGCAAAGACTGGGTGACCCTCCTCCCCTTTGCGCTCCTTAGGGTCTGAAACACACCTGTACATTTCGGCCTTACCCCTTATGAAATCCTACATGGGGACCCCCCCCTTGACTGAATCAGGCGGGATATTGGATCCTTGCACTGACTCTCCCTCCTCCTCTGCTCTGTTTACTCACTTGAAGGCCTTAGAAGTTGTCAAAACACAGATCTGGAATCAGATCAAAGAAGCCTACACTCCAGGGACCACCGCAGTGCCCCACGGGTTCCAAGTCGGAGACTCAGTCTTGGTCAGACGACATCGCGCTGGCACGCTTGAGCCTCGGTGGAAAGGACCCTATCTGGTGCTGTTGACTACTCCCACGGCAGTAAAGGTAGACGGGATTGCTGCCTGGATCCACGCTTCTCACATAAAAAAGGCACCCAGTCAAAATGAAGACAACCACGAACATAATTGGACAGTGGCAGCCAGTGACAATCCTCTTAAGCTGCGCCTTCGCCGTAGCCCCAACCTTGGGGGATAACCCTCATGCCCCCCAAAGACTGACATGGGAAGTGCTTAATGAAGAGGGCACCGTTGTGTGGTCAAAAACCGCAGTGCACCCCCCTTGGACTTGGTGGCCGGATCTTGCACCTGATATCTGTAAGTTAGCTGCCGGTTCCCTGGCCTGGGATCTTTCTAATTATGACAATTTAGATAAACCACCCCCGGAGGAACAATGTGTCCCTCATGGTATAGGGAGCACATTGGGATGTTCCGGACAATTCTTCCGAGCCAACCTCCAGGCAGCAGACTTCTACGTCTGCCCCGGGCAGGGACATAACAGAGAGATGAAGAGGCGATGTGGAGGGGCATCAGGTTATTTCTGTGCTAAATGGGGATGTGAGACCACAGGAGAAGCCAACTGGAATCCTTCCTCCTCCTGGGATCTGATTATAGTAAAAAAGGGTCGTAAGCCGGAAGAGCCAGAAAGAGGAGAGAGAGACACATCTAAGTACCCATCTTATAAGACTGGATGTGCTCCCGGGGCCTCGGGTGGCCCTCAGGGGCCATGCAAAGGCAACTATTGCAACCCTCTGAATATTAGTTTCACAGCACAGGGGAAAACAAGATCGTCGATGGGTGAAAGGTAACTGCTGGGGGTGGAGAGTCTATACTGGAGCAGGAGACCCAGGGTTTGTTTTTGCTATCAGGATGAAGATAGAGAGTCCGCCCGCACAACCGGTAGGCCCCAATCCGGTGCTTGATAACCCCTACCCAGGCCTGAGAGACTTCCTGGTCTCACCCCATCACCAAAGGAAGGTTCCTCCACCAGCCCTACTCCATACCCTCTTTTGATCACATCCTCCCACCCCCCTATGAGAACCGAGGATCGCCTATTTAATCTGCTTGATAGTGCGTTCGTTGTTTTAAACCGCACAAACCCCACTGCTACCCAATCTTGCTGGCTGTGCTTTGCTTCTAGTCCCCCTTATTATGAGGGAATAGCTCAAATGCGGAGCTATAATGTTACTTCTGACCATTCGCATTGCCCCTGGGGGAGCCAACGAAAGTTGACCCTGTCAGCGGTATCAGGCACTGGACTATGTATAGGCAAAGTGCCTACCAGACACCAGCCCCTCTGTAACGTAACTATTAACACCCTGACAGATGGCCCAAATCAATATCTAGTACCCCCCAGATACTTGGTGGGCCTGTGGCACTGGCCTGACCCCCTGCCTGCATACGTCACTTTTTAACAGTACTAGGGACTTTTGTATTTTGGTCCAGCTGGTGCCTAGGGTCATCTATCATGATGATGGTTCATTTATAGATGAATTTGATCACCGTACTCGTTACAAGAGGGAACCTGTTACCCTGACCTTAGCTGTCTTGTTAGGATTAGGAGTAGCAGCAGGGATTGGGACTGGAGCATCCGCCCTTATTCAGCAGCCCTACTACTATAATGAGCTCAGAGCGGCTATGGATGCAGACCTGGGAGCATTGGAACACTCCATAACTAAACTAGAAGAGTCATTAACTTCATTGTCAGAGGTAGTGCTGCAAAACAGAAGGGGATTAGACCTGCTTTTTCTTAAAGAGGGAGGGCTCTGTGCTGCCTTAAAGGAAGAATGTTGCTTCTATGTAGATCATTCCGGTGTCATCAGAGATTCCATGGCAAGGCTTAGAGAAAAGCTAGAAAACAGAAAAAAAGAAAGAGAAGCATACCAAGGATGGTATGAAAATTGGTTTAATCGGTCACCTTGGTTCTCTACTCTGGTCTCCGCCGTGGCCGGGCCTTTAATCATTTTGATGCTGATCCTAACCTTCAGGCCATGTATTCTAAATAGGCTGGTGGCATTTATAAAAGAAAGGATAAGTGCTATCCAGGTAATGGTCTTAAGACAGCAGTACCAGATACTACGAGAAACTGAGGGATCGCTCTAAGATTAGAGCAATTCACAAGAAGAAGTGGGGAATGAAAAGTAAAAAATTTACTAGCTGTCTGTAGGGACATGAACTCGCCACCCTAGGGCCTCTATCCCCTGCAGGTGGTCGCTCACGAGGTCGCTCACGGAACTCTCTTGAGAAAAATAGTTCCTGAGATAACTCCAGGATGTCCCAACAACCTCTGTGGAATGTTCCAACGCCTTGTTTAATACAATACATAGCTTAACTGATAAGTAAACATGTAACTCCGGATCTCCCCTACCCCCTCCCTAGTCAGCTGATAAGTGAATGTGTAACTTTGGACTTCCTCTATTTCCTTCCACTCTTTTGATGTTTTTGCCTTTATAAGCTTGTCACAAGTTTGGGTCGGGGTCGAACTCTTCCACTCCCCGTGGGTGTAGAGTCTCGACCCCAGCATGCTGGCCTGAGATCTCATCCAATTTCGTTTTCAATAAACTTCCTCGTGTGATTGCAGCAAGTCCGGTCTCGGTGCCTCACTGGGTGCGCGCTATTCCCGAGATTTGAGTGAGGGTCTCCCTTCGGAGGGGGCTTTCAGAGGCAGTGATGGCTTCTCTAAGGAGAACAAAATTGACCTCTCTATTAGAGCAACCATAGACAGGTAGTAGAATCCTAGAGATTGGTGGAGCTGTAGGTATGTCTTAGACCAGAGATCAGAAAACTATAGTTCATATGAAAATATAGAGTTTCATCTAATTCTACAAACAAAACCTTATTGGAACACAGTGGTCCTTTGAAAATTGTTAACAAATGTTTTTGGGAATATAGCCAAAGAGTGGAAACATTGTGATGAGAACTACATGACCTTACATAAGCCAAAAATATTTAGTATCTGGTCCCTTTTAGTCTATTGACCAATAACTATAATAAGAAACTCTAACAGTTTGTTATGAAACACCCTTAGTCCTTCAGGCTTCTCTGTGCAGACAAGGTTCTCTGGTCAGTGCATTTCAAAAGCATATTGCTTTACCTGCCCTCAGAGCTGCAATTGGTTACATTACTGTGGGTGTCACCACCTAAACAGTCCATCTATAACCTCTGCAGGTTCTACATGTTAGAAGTTCTTGTGGATTTTGCACAAAGTGTTCAGTCTATTTGTTTTCTTTTCCTCCTTTCCCAGCAGGTTCTTGAAGTGGCCTTCAGGTAAAGCCAGAAATACCCAAGAATGGCAATGCCATTCAAAACAGGTTTCAGCCAGTAATTTAGAGTGTTTGTGAGAAAAGTCCAAAGCTTTTTGTATGTTGACTTCAGAACTCCCAGTTGTGCTCTATACTATCTCCTGGGGCTAACCCAGGATTGAGCTCCAGGTGCCCAAAGTGGTAAACCTATTCATTTATTGTCCCTGTGTTGCCTCACTCCACTTCCCATGGGGGATGGCTGTAGACAGCCTCTAGAATAAACTGTTTTGGGAGGAATTTGATTGGATTCTGACTAAGTCAAGGTCCAAGGAGTTCTGTAATAAACATATATGTTTTCTTACTTGGCACTTAAAGCTACTTTATATCTGGCTACTGTTCCATTTCCCAGACTAATTTCTTATATCTCCCCAGCATCTTTTTCTTACACTATGTTGGTGTCATATTATACTCTTTTTCTCAATATATAGAAACTTTCAGGCTCTTAATGATGGCATTATTTAGTTTTGTTGCCTTGTTTATTCCTACTCATCTTTTGGATCATAGACAAAATGCTACATCATATGGATAAAAGGGAAAAAAAGAAGCCAGGATGAATAAGTCATGTGCTGTTCTCACCACAGAAATTATCTCATATGCTTTTTATGTAGCAATAGGTTTCATTATGACATAATGAAATATACATCATTGTTCATCATTCTTATGTATCTCCTTTCCCATTGCCCTACTCCATCCTTAGCTACTGCCCTTGCTCATTCCCTTTCTCCCATTCCTAAGTAAACCCCTTTTCTTTTAGAGTCACATTGTGCTATTACCTTCTCTTTTTCTCTCCCTACTCTTTGAAGATGTATTTCATTAATTCTTTGGGAATTTCATATGTAAGTTCAATGTAGTTGGCTACATTCAGTTTCTTTTCTCTCTCCAGCTTCTCTACCCCACAACCACCACACCAACCTTGTGTCTTCTTATGCTCTTAATTTTATAACCTGAAGAGTCCTATTTGCCCATAGAGATGGGCTTTTCTTTGCAAGCATGGTGGGTCTATCAGAGCCACACCTTTAAAGAAAACAGACTCCCCTTCCCCATGAAGCTATCAAATGTTATAGCTCTTCATCTGGGGTGGGGGCAAGCCCCACTGTCCTGTGTGCTCTTGTATTAGCTGGCTTGATCTTGTAAAGGTGTTATGTATTCAACTACAGATGTTGTGAGTTCATGAGAGCATCAGTCCTATCACTTGTCTTGCTCCAATCTTTCTCTGACCTTTGGTATTTATGTTATTTTCTGCCTTCATTTCAATGTTGATCCTTGAGCCTTTCAGGAATGTAATTTGTTAAAACTGTCATATTTATGGCTAAAGCGCTCCACAGAAATGTATTCTTTCCACTTGGATGAGTCTCAAGTGTCTATATCAATTAATGTCCACAATGGCACTTTTCTCATCAGGTTCAAGAGCTGCAATAATCTATGAATGTACAGATATGAATTTAGAGAGCAGCTTGAGATTGTGTCTATTTTTGTGGAATAAACTCCCCAGATATAGGTTCTTTGCTAGATTTTAGACATGCATTTAATCTTGTATCACAGCCTTTAAATCCAATAATAAAGTGGTTGGTTACCCCCATCACTTTCTTGCCACTATTGCACTCATGTATGTAGTAGAATATTCACCTTGTCTGCATTTGTGGCATAGACCACACCCATTGGGGGTGGAGACAGGGCCGGATGTGACCTGGGGGGAACTAAGTCAGAGGAGGGGGCTCGGAGAGCTGTTACTTGCAGTACGGGGACAGGAGTACATCCGGAGGCATCCTTGGGACCAGGAACCTGCTGGTGTTCATCTGTCTATGTTATAAGTTATTTCTCCTTGAATAAGCATCTATTCTGCCTATTTGTTTCTCCTGATCCTTATTAAACATCAATACATTTACATATCTTTTCATCCTTATCATTGCAGCTCACATTGTTCACTACTGGGGAAGATTGTTGATAACATTTCTCTCCAAGCACTCTACATATCACCTTTGGGTTCTGTTAAAGCTATCCAAGAGGAAGGGAGCTTCTAAATCAATACCAATTTGATTTCTACATGCTTTGTATCCAAAATGTGCAATGTGTTCACCAATGGGGTCTAGCATCTATTTCAGGTAGGCCAACAAAAGTATTTCTATAGAATAGCCTGTATTGTTTTAAGTGTCTTTAGAATGCACACAACCAACAATTTGAGGGAGAATTTCTCACTTTTGGTAGTGTACTTTCCATTTGGAGACCCATGGCTTTTGGGAGGAGCATCATCCCCTGTGTACTGTAGCTCCAGTTGGTATACTTTTATAAAATAAGTTTCCATTTGGCCGTTTTACTTTTATTTTTGGCAAAATAAAATTCCATCATCTATATTTATAACATTTTCATTATTCACTTACTGTTGACATATCTTTTTTTTTAAATCACAGTATTAATTACTTTTCTGTTGCTGTAATAAAATGTCTGAATAAATATTAACTTAAGGAAGAAAGGGTAATATAATGCTTACAACTCTGGGCATTGGAGTTTATCATTTTGGGGAAGGTATGTCAACAGTTGGGGGAAAGTATAGTGACAGAAGCAAGAAGCTAGGCAATCATGCTTTCATACACACATAGGAAACAGAGAACAAGCAGTGGAATGAGGCTCTAAACCCTCAAAGACTGACCCACATGACATACTTCCTCCAGCAAGATTCTATCCCTTAAAGGTTCTGTACCCTACCTAATAGTGGCACCAGCTGGGGACCATGTGTTTAAAAACTGAGCTATGGAAGACATTCTTCATTAGGCCACAAGAGTCCCCTTTCCTTCTTTCATCAACCACATGTGTGTGCACACGTGCATGCATACACAAGTTTACATCTAGATTCATTATGAAAGAAAGTATGATACTTTTATCTCTTTGAGTATGTCTTATTAAACTTAACACCATTTCCAGGTTTATTCATTTGCTGAAAATGTCATGATTTAAATTTCCTTCAAGGTTAAATAAATTCTATTTTGTGTATCTGCCACATTTTCTTAATACATTTGTCTGCCAGTGGACATCTAGCATCTAGGTTAGTTCAACATTTAGATAATATGAATGGAGCAGCAATGGACATGGAAGTACCTCATGGCACTTCTTTAGTGATGTAATTTCCAGTGTGTGTCTAGCCCTCTCTGAATCATTAAAATACCTGTGGACCACACAGCTGGAAGGTTCCATGATTCATGTGGCCTTTATTTTGGGGCATGGGTACCATACAGCTTCTGTACAAGGTCCTTGGCCAAACTGGTCAGTTTTTCTCAGTGTTTTCCACTGTCAAACTTTACTCTGAAATGTGGAGGTCAGTTCATCACCATATGCAAAGCAAATTCCTCCTCCAGCCCTTAATACATAGCCAGTTTCTCTTAGCAATTTTTCATTCAGTCTCCCACCTTGCCTATTACCTGGAAGTCTTCTCTTGTTTCCACTCTTTTTAGAATTGGTCTCAATATCTCCTGAGTGTTGCAATAGCTGTGAGTGAATCCTTCGTGGCCCAAAGAATTTGGGATTAACTTTAGCCCCATAATGCAAGTTGTCCTTTGTGATAGCAAATAAAACAAAAATCTGTCTTGTTATTTTATCAGGTATTTAGTACAAATCCCATTTCATCAGGAACCTGTTCCTTCAATTTAATCCTGAGCAAGTCTGTGGGGGATGAAGATTCTTGAGTGGCTGGAAGCTACACTTATCATCCCTCACCTTGTAGTCAATCTCACTGCAGTTAGTCTAAAGGAGAGATATTTGACACATATACCTTTTATAACTAATTCCTTAACACTCTCCTTCAAACCCATTAGGCCCTACTGCCCATTCATCACCCAGAAAGACAACCATCCTGCCTTCTCCACTCCTATTCCTGCTTCCCTGAATTGTCTCTTTCTACTTTGCAGAGATAGTTGTTCTGCCTTCTCTGTTTCATGGTTCATGAATATATATCTCCCACAGGACTCCAGGGATGTCCTGGAATTTCCACCAAGCAGATTTCCCTAGCTGTCAGGAGTACTTTTTGGGTTTATGTGATGTATAGAATACTGTTTGCAGTGCTAAGCGTCAGTGGAAGAGCTTTCTCAGTTTGGTCTCCTATCTAAAACAGACTGCTCTCAAGGATTAAGTGTAGAAGGTGTACTAGAAGGCAATATTAGAAACCACAAACTGAAGAAGATGGGAAAATGAATCAAGGAAATGAAGAAAGAGCAGTTTTGATATCTCAGTGAGTAGGCTATTATCACAGACACCTGAAACTCAGTCTCACTGGAGATCTGAGAAGCTATGAGAGTCTTACCTCATAATTATAAGGTGTGGAGCTAAGAAAAATTACCAACTGATCCTTTCATCCATGGAAAGTAGTCCTGGAGAATTTGCACTTCTTTCACCCCTGCTATAGAGTGAAATTCTTGGGCTTCAGAGAAGAATAGATATCTGCATTTGAAGTAAGTTGTTAATGTGTCATTTCAAGCGTGCTGACAAGATATGGCATAGGCAATAACATTATTTCGTAACCCAGTGACATTCAAAATATTTAACAACTTGCATGGCATAGATACAGATCAATCTGAATAAGTGTTAACTGTAGACATATGGTATGGATATGTCACAGAATATAAGATCCAGACTAGGAACACACAGGAGAATCAGAATCTCAGTCCCCAAGCTGGATTCTCCAAGAAGAGTGTCATTCCTAAGTTTACAAACTATGTCATAGCTTCTGAGTTATGTCTAGATAATTTCCAAACAGTTAGAGATCTGAGAAAGCATTATCATCAAGTTGGTTTTATATGTGACCTTGGAATGAAGGCTGCTTCTCTGAGCCCTGTTGCTTGTCTTTAACTTATATTCAAAAGAAAGAAATCCTGGTTCATTCCTGGATGATGCCTTCCAGTTTTAAACCTCTCTTTCCAGTGGGATTCCAGTGAAAAGCTGAGTGGAGAAAAATGTAGAAAGGATCATTCTTGAGTGATTCACCCTATTGCTGTGCAATTTAAATGTCTTCACTCATGCTTTTGGGAGGAGGAATCAAATTTACTTTGAAGAACAAAGTATCGGAGAAATCAAAGATCCTTAAGAAATCCTCTGCCTCTTCTTTTTGCACTTTTAATTTCATTATTGATTTCCACTAAGACCTTCAGAGATCCCCAGTGTACCCACAGCTTTCTCTTCCTCAAAGACAGACTTGGAGACAGTAGCCAGTTTCAAGCATTTACAGACCATTAGACGCGTAGCAGACTTAACACCAACCAAGCACCCACCCTCTTCCTGATGATGGAAGGTCCAGAGAGTTCCTATGAACAACCTGTCTTGACAGTGGGCCTCAGGTATGTCTGAAGTTATAGTGCATCTTTGGGACAAAAGGCCAAGAAACTGGATTGAGCAGCACACGAGTTTGCTTAGGCTAAACACAAATCATCAGGTATTGCCTTATAAATAAAAACTCAATTATTAGAAACAGTTCCCCTCATTTGAATGCTCATTCAAATGGCTTTTCTCCCAGAGGTTCCCTGTTGGCAGTTGGCTGTGGGTAACTCTCAACCTGGGAGATTTCCCACTCTGTGAGGATTTCATTGGCTTTTTTTAACTACCAGAAGGCTTTATTCTTTGGGTCTGTTTAAATTAAGATATTTTATCACACTTATTTATTTATTTTTTTACTGTGTGTGTGGTGGGGGGGGGAGGTGTAAAGTCTCATGAACTCAGGTCCCAGGGCAAACACGTGGAGGTCTGAGGACCACTCTTGTGAGTGAAGCCTCTCCTTTAACTGTAGGGATCTTAGGAATTGAACTTAGGCTATTAGTCCTAGCTCAAGTTTTTTTTATAAGACCATCCCTCACTTTGTAACCTAGACTGGCCATAACTCACAATTCTATTGCTTTAGTGTCCTTGATGCTTGGTTATAGTATGCACCACCACCCCTCATTTCTCTCTGTCTGATCTATAGAATATTTGATCCAGTTGCTGATTCTGAGCTAGGAATGACATTCTAGCCTGTCCCTCCCCTGCACATAAGCCTCTCCCTGGCATCATCTGGCTAATGCCATTGTCTTGCAAATATTTTCCCTTTCCAATAATTCTGTAGCTCTTTTTTTTTCCTTAGTTGTGGCCTTCTTCATACCATTTGCATTTTCTTAGCCACATTCAACAAATGACATATATTTGAAAAATTCCATTCCCTCCATGGAATGAATCTCCATGAAGCTAAATGAAACAACACAGAGAAGAGGCTAGGCAAAATATTATGTTGTTATTGCATTAACAATAAAAAAAATTGCCTTGTTATTCTTTTGGTTTCTAGACCCATGAAATACTATTTTTCTTTTCCTCCTTTTGGTTTTAGAGGAAAAATTTCTTGTAGTTCAGATTGAATTGTAAATGATGAGCAGAATTTTCCATTTTTACTCATGGCATCATAGAAAGAAGAGACATGCAATAAGCCTGGGTTGCAGTCCTGGGTTTGGTCTACCACCTAAGTGTACTGCATCCCTGAGAAGCCATTAACACTTCACTAGTGAAGAAGAGATAACATTATCAGTCTCCTGAAGATGTGTCAGGAATCAAGTGAAAGACCACATAGTAATATATGAGTGTATTAGGTATTCAGGAAGGAGTTATTTGTTAATTAAAATAATAATAATTTAGGCAATTAAGCAAATTTGTCTTTTACAGTCTCATAATATCTTTTAAAGAAAATATATTTTGTTTTCAATCCCAAATTTGTGTTTGAAAATATTGTGAGGCTCACTCAGAGAAGTGAAGAACTTTGCTCAAACCACACAGCTCTGGGTAGCAGATCTGGGGCCAGAATAATACTTTATGTCCCTGTGCCCTGTATTGTATTCAGTAAACCAGTCTTCATAAGCCCTTTTATTATCTTTACTAGCGCTAAGGTTCAGCTGACTGACAGGGCTCCCATTGGTCTTCCAGCCTTCTCCCCTTATACATGACTATTTAAAACACAAGTCTTAATCTTATACTTGAACCCACTTTTAGACACCAAAATAAAGAAAATTAGGGGTTCCAGGATTGTATATGTTCCTGTCATGCTTAGAAAATTGCAAGGGTGTCACAGCCCTTATGTAGGAATATCTTGGCTATAATTAATCCTGGGAAAACTTCCCGGGGAGACTCAGGTTGGTTTTCTTTATACAATGACAATGAACAAAAGGTTTCCCTGCTTTAAAAAAAAATGAATGAAATTGTTCCATCAAGGAACTTTATTGACATCATAGCTGGGAAATGAATACTCTGGTCTTTCTAGTGCAGGCTATGGATTTTCTTCTAGAAATTCTTATAATTTCATCAATCTTCTTCTCACCTTCTCTCTTCCTTCCTTGCTACCCTGCTCAAAGATGCTTTCTGAGGAACTGATTCCTGAGGTTCCTCTTCAGTAGGCATGTGACTTGTCTCCCTGACCCTGCACAAAAACAGGACCAGGAACACTTCCTACTTATCTCTATCTAATTGAATTTTCTTTCTGAGGTCTGGTGTTGGGGCTTCAGAGCTGCTACTGAGAACTGAGCATTTCAAGAGAAAAGTAGTCAGAAATAATGATTCATTGCTTGGCTCTTGTATGAAGAACAAGAAAAAACTGGTGAAGAGATAAAGGTAGATGACAGATAGGTGATAGATAGTAGATGACAGAAAGATGATAGATAAATAGATGAGAGGCAGATGATGTATGGATAACAGATGATAGAGACACACACATACAGACAGACAGAGGAAGAAAATATAGACAAGCTACATGCAGAGAAGAGGGTAAAAAGGGAAACCTCAACTCTCCCTTCTATTTCTACTTCAGCTTCCAGTATTTGTGGGCTTTCATTGCACTCCTCCCCTTCATTTCATTATAGGCCATTGCTCCCCATAAATTCAGCCATTCTCTTTTCCCCTTGTTTATATGGAGAATCACAGTGAATACTGTTCCTTGCAACTGAAGGCTTCCAAGACTGACCTGTGTTACAGACTCATCTATGATGGTCAGCAACATTTTCAATATGGCTCCTTTTAAGCAAGCAGAACTCACTCTCCAGGGACTACATTCAAGAAGTGGATCTACCTCTATTATCACATCATCCTATCCTTTGATTTATCTGTCTCTGGTGCCTCAACATACGCGTGCATTTGTTCTGTTTTCAGTCTTTGCATCAGACAAAAATAGATTCTATAACAGATAGCCCCCTCAGAGAAGTGTGACTTTCCATCTGGGATGGAAATCTGAAAAGTCCTACTGGGAGCCCAGAGTTCTGGAATTTCTTCAAAATTATTCATCACACCACTGGCCAGGCTCTCCCCTTTCTTTCCTTGAAAGGTGTGAATTTGACCTTTTGATTGGTCATCAAGATTGCCATATTCAGCTACTTGTGACTGAGACACAAAGGGCTTTGCAGGAGGACAGCCCACAGGATTCTATTTGAGGAATGCCAAATGGTTCTCCAGGGCCCAGCTGGTTCTGCAGTCTCTTGCACAGTGCCTGAAATGTGCACAGCTATTTTTGTTGAGTTATAATATTATTGCTCACAATGAAATCTAATATTAAAGCAGAGGCCTGTTAGTTGTGCAGCTTTGGGAAAGATCAAAACTTCTGTGTTTCAGTTTTCTTATTCTTGAGGCAGTAGTAATAGTGTCCATGCCACCAGCTTCTTACAGGGTTAAATGAGTTACTGCTTCTCAAGCCCTAGAACAACACTATGCAATCCTTGTGTATATCCAAAAGAGACAAATAAAGGGACAAATATGGGCCGCCATCATATTCCCGTGTCATCTTTCTTAACTTTGTCCGGTCTCCGGGCCCGAGAGCCTATTTCCGGAGCCATGTCAGAAGGAGTGGACTTGATTGATATATACACTGATAAAGAGCTCAACCAGGACTCGGAGTTCAACAACATGGATCAGATTGACCTGTATGATGATGTGATGGCTACCTCACAGCTTTCAGACGACAGGAACAGTAGCACTGAACCACCCACTCCCTTTTGTTCTCCAGGAGCCATCTTCCAAACCAAACAAGACCCCTGCAATCCTGTACACATACAGTGGCCTGCCGAGTAGACGAGCAGCTGTTCTTGTGTGCAGCTTCTCCTGGTGGACTACAGACCAGCGGCTGGTCCAGGTTATTCGCTCCATAGGAATCAATGATGTGGTGGAGTTGAAATTTGCAGAGAACCGTGCAATTGGCCAGTCTAAAGGGTACGCTGAGGTGGTGGAAGCCTCTGAAAATTCTGTCCACAAATTGCCGGAACTGCTGCCAGGAAAAGTTCTTAACGGAGAAAAAGTGTATGTGAGACCAGCCACTTATCACAGCTTGAGGCGCAGGCCCTGATACCAAGAGGGTGAATACCTCCACAGGCCCACTCTGGAAATTCTAGTGATTCTGCTGATGGACCGGCAACTCCCTCTGAGAACCTTGTACCCTCATCTGTTTATGTGGACAAGCCCCCTAGCGTGTTGCCCTACATTAACCGTCCTCCTTCAGCCCTTCCCCTGATGGGTCTGCCTTTACCCCCACCACCCTCTCCCTCCTCCTTCTCCTCCTCCTCCTCCTGGTATCCACTAGCAGCATCTCATGCTCCCTCCTCAAGTACCTCCTCATCTGGCTGTACCGCCTCCTGGGGCCATTCCACCAGTCCCCCCCCAAATGCTACATGGGGCCTCCACCAGATACTTACATGAAGGGTTCTATACCCTATAATCACTGTGGCAGCTGAGATTCAAGCCCTCCACCCTCTACAGTGAGTGAAGTTGAATTTGAAGAGAGAATGAAATGAAGCAGAGCAATTTCCAGCAGTGTCATTGCCAAAGAAATGTCTGGAGCCAGTGCAGGGGATCAGAGTGATACGCCTTGCCGTATCGTTACCTCCTCTCTGAAGGACTGCCTTCATGGCATAGAGGCCAAGTCACACAGTGTGCCAGTGGAAGCTCTTCCATGAAAAGACATCGGTGAGAAGGATCGGGATAGAGAACGGGACCAGCACCATCAAGAAAGGAATCTTGTTTTTAATGGTCTTGGCATCTCCTCACCCTGACTAAAGGATGGAGGCTGCTCCACCACTTTCCCCTCTTCCAAAGTCCTAACTTCCTCCAGGCAATACCCTCTGCCTTATGGGATTGAAGATGGCTTGGCAGCCCTCCCAATCCCACACCTCCTGTTTGCCGGGGAGAAAGAACCTAAAGATGTGATGGGGTAGGGAACGGGGCAGACAGGAAGACAGCAGCATGTCCAGCCCCTAGTCTTCATAAAGAACAGTGCTTTTGTCCAAGGAAACCCGAGTTTCTGATTCCCCCAGAGCAGTCAATGGTGACATTACTTAGAAAACTTCCTTCCCAGAGAAAATGGAGATGCTCTTTGTACGATCTTAGGAGACTGACTGACTGACTGGGGGTGCCAAAAATGCCCAGGGTTCTGACCTCAGTACTAGATTTGGTGAGGACAAGAGGGTTCAAACCCTGCTACTTTGTTCAATCCTTTACCTTTCTAGCGCTTTGAGGAGGGACCATGAGAACAGAAACTACCTTGTGGCAAGCAGCTGTTCTGGTTTTCTCTTCTCTCATGTTGACTGTTTATTTCCCTGGCCTTCTAGAGGGCTAAATCCTTTTGGCTCCTTGCTATCTGATTCCTAGTGGAAGTAAAACCCACGAGGTTGCTTTTGCCTGGAAAGCTAGCCAAGCCAGTTACCACCATTTGCTGTTTCCAGGCTGGGTTGTCTGTTGCAATAAGCAACTCTTAGGTGTTCCCTTTCCCTGAGGCTTTCCATTTAACACGGGATAGTGCCCCCAAGAAGACTTCTTGTTTTAGAGGAAGAAGGTACTGTCTTTGAGACATAAGGATGTCATAGGACCTCAATAATGGGAACCCCTAGTTAAAATTAAGTACCAAGAGTGTAGGGAAGAAAGCAATTTGAGCAGGATGTAGCCTACTCGCATGGGCTCTTCTTTTTCAAGTTTGATGTAAGCATGGGCTTGCATCCCCATGGTACATACTTTAACTTATTGTGGGATAACTCAGCACTAGTAGGCAGGTAAAGTCATAGATGTGGTGTTTTGTTGTTGTTTTATCCTTTACTATAATACTCCCCTCACTTGATCTGGAGGGGCTTCCTGCCTTTGACAAAGAGCAGAGAAGAAATGCATCCTGGCTTAAGTAAACTCAGCTCAGAGATTTAAGGACCAGCACACTGGTGGCTATTTTCTGCACAGGCAAATGGAATTGCTTTCTCTGCATCCAAACTGTTATACATTGCTTGTGCAGGAGGTAGCTTCAGTCCTGGAATACCAGAGGGTGATGTTTCTTCTGCATGCATCTGCAGGGTCTATGACATCTAATGTGAAAAGAGACATAACATGTGAGATGAGACTTGGTGTGTGAGGTGTAGAGTCACTGAAGACCCATCAGACTCGAGGGGAGAGGCTGAATTGAATCCTTCCTCTCTTCCCAGAACACTTCTGATAGAGCTCTTCAGTCACTAAGGGAGTCCCCCCACACACACCCCAGGGTTGTAGAAAGCCACAACTTGGGACAGAGGCTACAGTTGTAGCCTTTTTTTCTGTTCCCAAGCCAATCCTATTCTACTTCAGAACATGGCACCATGCCCAATTGGCCAAGTGTTAAGTGATATGCTTATTTTTGAAAGCAGCTTGGGTGTCTTTTTAAAATGTAGAGAAAACCAAGTAAAGTAATAGTTAAGGGAAACAATATATAGAATATCAGAAAGGCTGTTTACCCAGAGAATTTTTTCTCCCCATTTTGTTTTATTTCTGCTCATTGACAAAATTTTTAGTTTTATTCCTCATAGCGAAAGGAGAAAAAAAAATTCCCAGCCCCCAAAAGGTCAAGGCCCCATCCCCTATTGTCAGTGATTTGCTGGTCTTTCTGATAGGTTGAAAATTGTGTAATAAACTTGATAACAACGTCAAAAGGGGGCAAATATGAAGAAATACAGTATGTACACTATGAAAAACCTTTAGTTAAAACACGCTAATTTTTATTAGCAATCAGCAGGCTTGCCCAGTGGTAAAGCCTACCAAGTATAACTGTGACAATCCCAGTAAGATGCCAATGGTACAATAGTGGCACTTATATCTTGGAGGGTAAGAAACAGCTGTCTAATTGGACTTAACGCTTGCTTAATAGCAGAGAACTCATGCTTGGACTGTAGCCCATTACCTAGATGGTGAGGTCATGAATGTTAGAGGAGAAGCTACTACCACCATTTACAAACCAATACAATTTTAACTGAATTCTGAATACTATTTTATACCTACAGATGAGTGTATCTCTCATCCCTAAACAAAAGAATCCTTTTTCCAACAGATGGAGACTATTTTAAAAAGCCACCGCTGGTTAAAATACAGAGAACAATAGACATGGGGAGCCCAAACTCAACTGATACATGTGTAACACAATCCCTACACCCTTTGTAGGGCATTACAGAAGGGAAAAGAAGATTGTAAGGGACAGAAGTTGCAAAACAACACTTGGATAATGATAATACCAGTTGATGTGCCAAAGTGGATGGAGGGAAATCTTACAAGACCACACCTCTAGATAAAGTGCTATAGGCATATAGGCATTCAAGGACCGCTGAGACAGAGAGAATAATTTTTTTCTCCAGGACAGCCCCTGATAGGTTTCCAATCCTAAGTGGTTAGCCCTGAACACATGTACAAGCTACTCTAAATGGACTCATTGTGTGTGTGTGTGTGTGTGTGTGTGTGTGTGTGTGTGTGTGTGTAATAATTAAAAGAGAAGAGGTCAATTACTTGAGAAGTGGTGGTTAGAGGAGTAATGGGGGAGAAGGATGGATAAGAATTATATAAATACAGTATGCATGTATGAAATTCTCAAAAAATAAGAAATTAAATTTAAAAAATACATAGAGTTTTTAACCAAAGCTGTATTCTAGTTGAAACACCAAAATGTAGAAAACAAATTAGAGAGAAAAAAGTCCTTTCATAAATTGATTAGAGAAAAAGACATTTTCTATTTTTTTCTTCTACTCGATAGCATACAAGCAGAAAAAATTTGAAAACTGAACACAATGAACTGAACTTTTTTTTTTGTTTTGTTTTGTAAAGTAATTGAATTTGAATGTTCTGGTTGAACATACCTACCTTGAGGGAATGGACAAGTTTGGAGGTTTTCTTTATGCAGGCTAAGGTCTTAGACCGAAATGTGAGGTTTGGTAAGGAGAGAGCCAAGGGCTATGGTTTGATGGATTTAGCCCATCACCAAAAGAGGCTGCTCATCACTGTGCTCAAGGTTTGGTCCATCATTGGGAGAGGCTATGCCTCACTGGGCTAAAGGGTGTTAAAAATGCTATCTCTTTGGAAAGGGTTTTCATGTTCTATGTGTTTGATCCTGGCATTATTGGTCTGTGGAGAATGTGGAACATGACAAAAGGATTCAGGGAGTTATTATAACTTTAAAATGAATAAAAGTTTTTTTTTTAATCCACTTAAGAAAGGTTTATTTTACACTTAAATAACACATCTGTTTGTTTGGGTTCTTTTCTTACCCAGCCCTTCTGAGGACCCAGGTTGGTACAGTAGCCTCCCCAGGACTTTTCCTACTTGGTAACCCAGGGACCCAGAGAAATATAAGCTCAAGCTGACAAATCTTCTACCTGGAACTGAAACATATCACTGATTTTTGGCTCCTATAATCTCATAGGGAGTGGCACTATTAGGAGATGTGGCTTTGTTGGAGTGGCCTTGTTGGAGGAAGTGTGTCACTGTGCAGATGAGCTTTGAGATTTCTTATACTCAGAATACTGCCCAGTGAGTCAGTTGATTTCCTGTAAGTGCACGATATAGCAGTCTCATGCAGCACTGTATCTGCCTGCAAGCCACCATGCTGTCATGATGATAGTGAACTAAACCTCTGAATCTGAAAGCATGCCATCCCAATTAAAAGTTTTCTTTATGAGAGTTACTGTGGTCATGGTGCCTCTTCATAGCAATGAAAAGACTAACTAAGACACTGGCCAAAGCCTAGACATATTTGCCTGTAAGGCAGCAGAGAGACACTCCTGTCAGGCATTTTGCAGACTGGTCAAGCAAAAACCCAGCTTAAACTATAACATCTCCCCTAAAGGACTTGCTAGCTACTAGCTACTAACTTCTGGGAGGCGAATACTGTGACTCTTCCCCTGTGATTTTCCCAAAGCATCAACTGGTAGCACAAGTGTGGTATATGTCAGGTATTGGGCGCTGTGGAGTGTAGCTGTGATTGCAATGAAGGACACTTCTTCCCTGCACTGGGATTCTGTCCCTGGTGGATTACCTGATGATCCTAAGCCATCATGTAACTGGGAAATGAATAATTAGTACTCTCTAAAGACTGAGGAAAAGGTGTGCGTAAGGGCACATGTTCAAGGAAGGCTTGTGTTTTGCCTGGTGACAAGTGACATTTCTGAGTGAATTTGGATACCTGATACCATCTACTGAGCTGACCACTTGGAGGCCTGTAGTCCTCAGGCATAAATAAAAGTTTTTATGAGAATCCATCTTAGAGATTTGGGTATGATGTGTGTGTGTGTGTGTGTGTGTGTGTGTGTGTGTATGTGTAGTCTTATGTATCACACTCAAGACTTGCCTTAAACTCTTGATCCTTCTGTGCTCAAGTATTGGGATTATAAGTGTCCACCACCATTCCTGGTAGGTTTCTGAAAATCATGTTTATTTAGGCATAATTCAGAATCCTATGCAATATAGTTTATCCATATTAGTGTAAAGTTTTGAGAGTTTGATAAATGCACTCATTCATTCATATACTACCACCACAAGCAAGGTAGGGACTACTGTCTTCCACTTAACATCTCCTGGGTGTCTGTTTATAGACAATCTCACTTCTAACTCAGAATCTGGCAACCATTCACCAGGCTTATTTTTTTTTCTTATAGGTTAAAAAGAGTCTGATCTTTGAACATAGATCTTGTAATAAACTTTTTTAGTATTCTGTAACCCTTATCTTACTTATAAGTATAGTGTGTGTGTGTGTGTGTGTGTGTGTGTGTGTGTGTGTGTGTGTGTGTGTTTTTAAACTGATCAAATAGTTGTTCAGAGCTGGGGAGATGGCTCAGTTGGTGAAGCACTTGTTATGCAAACATGAGGACCTGCATTTGATCTCTAGGATCCACCTATAAAAGCTGAGCAGAGGGAAATCTCAGTACTGGGGAGGCAGACACAGGTGAATTCTTGGGGAATCACTGATTAGCCAGTCCAGCCTCCCAGTGAGCCCTAAGCCAGTGAAAACTAAAAAAAAAATTAAGGTAGACATAATTTGGGGAAGAACACTGGAGACTGGCCTCTGGTTTCCATGTGCACATGCCCAGTCACCTTCATACACACACACACACATACACACACACACACTCTCTCTCTCTCTCTCTCTCTCTCTCTCTCTCTCTCTCTCTCTCTCACACACACACACACACACATTTGCATACACAGACACAAAAATTATTGTTGTATTTCTACTTCTTCTCCAGGAATTATGTAAAAATGAGCTTGGGAAGAGGTTATCTGGTTATTTGTTACTGTATTTTTTAACAATGTTACCAAGTAAATTCCCACAAATATCATTGCATGATCAATGAATAAATCTGATTCACATTCAATAGAAAAATTCTCAAAGTCATTACTCACTCATAAAAAGCAGTATCCATCTCTCCCTAGTATATAAACTGGCTCTTTGGAGCCCATTTTCTGAGATACCATACTCAGCCTAGACACAGGGGGTGGAGCCTTGGTCGAGCCTCATCTTGGTGATGAGAAAGACTTTGTTGACACCCCATGCAAGGACTGGATGGGGGCTGGGGTGAGGGCAAGGTGGGGAGAACAGGGTGAGAAGAGGGAGGAAGAGCTGGCATTGATACGTAAAATTTAAAATAAAATAAAATAAATATACCCCCCAAAACTGGAGTATCCAATTTAATTGTGTTATTGAAACATTTTTGAAGAGTGCTGAAATGTTTGGAGTTACACTGAGTGAATATCACCAATATGTACCATCTCCACACTCAATACAAATCAAACAGGAACATCTTTTATGTGACACTTGCTATTGTGATCATTTTGTCCATTCATATATTTAAAATTATTTATTTCATAATTTTACACTCAGTATATTTTGTAGCATATCTGACACGATGGCAAGACTCAGGAGCAGGATCATGAAGTCCTCGAAGTCCAGCTTATTTTCTGTGTGTTCATCAAGCTCAGAAAGGATGTCTTGATAATTTGGCTTAGTTTCTTCTCTCTGAGAATAAAGAATAAATGAATCTATCCTGTATATAAATGTTGTATTTAGAGATGGTAATGAATACTAAGAATGTTATTAACAATATAGCATGGCCAGCTCCACTACATAATCACTGTGAAAAATCCTTCATGACTTGCCTCTGACAACCCATTCAATGATCTTACTGTATATGTACTTCTGCCATATCCCAGCTGTAGTTGTACCATCAGTGAAGTAAATAACTTGTCTTAAAGTAAGCAGCTTTTACTATGAAGCCAATATTTGTGGTCTTATCAACTTTATTTCAGAGCCACCCCCCTTTATTTTTTTGATAGAAGCAGATATTTTTGTATTTTAGTAATGTGTATTTTTTTATTATGTTTTACATTCCAATCCCAGTTCCCCTTCCCCCCTTTTGCCCCCCCCCCCCACTTATCTCCCACCCAACCTCCCATCTGCTTCTTGGAGAAGGTAAGGCCTCCCCTGGAAAGTCTACTAAGTCTGGCCCATCATCCCACTGAGTCAGGACCAAGGCACCTCTCCACTCCCACATCCCTGTGTCTTGGCTGAGCAAGGTATCTCACTTTATAGAATGGGTTCCACTAAGTCAGCATATTGGAGTTAGATCTTGGACCCACTGCCAGTGGCCTCATATATTGTCCTATTCACACCATTGTCCCTACATTAAGGGAGTCTAGTTGAGTCTTATGCAGGTTCCCCATTTGTCTGACCTGAGTCAGTAATTTGGGTCAGCTGATTCTGTGGGTTTCCCCACTGTGGTCTTGACTCCTTTATTCACATTATTGCAGAGCCACACTTTTAATTAGTAAGTAATTCTGACTTTCTTTAGACACAGAACTTCCTATATTTTCAGATTTTAGGTATAAAATCTCTTAACTATAGGGGGTACCTTTTATGAGTTCCCTGGACTGTGCAATTATTCATAAATACAGAATAAAATGTGCCAGAGGAAAGCACATTGCTTTGTGGAATTGTTCAACATTTAGTCTGATTGTCAATCATATCTGAGCTCATAGCTGTCATACACAGATTGCAGGAAAACATCTAAACAGAGTATAAATGGAGAGCATTTTTAGTTTCAGACGTTTCAAACAGCAGCTGGAGGCTTTCACATTAAGCACACAAAAGTCATTTGAGGCAATCTGATACAGAGCTGTGTGTGCATCCAGTTTAACCACAAATGCTTAGCCCTGAAGTGGCTGCAAAACTCTCAGGAATGCTTGAGATGTTTTTGGAATGGTGGTATCTTTCTTTTACAGTCTAAACCACCTTTGCTTCTCTATGCTGACTCTCCCCAGGGGTCACATCTTCAGCCAAAGCCAAGGGGGCTGTTGACCCATTTGCTCAAAGAAAGCAAAGTACTACTTGGAAAGGGTCAGAGTTCAATAGCAAGACTTTTCTGTGGGACTTCCCAGTTTTCCCAAAGGTCATGGAAACACATAGATCTGTTCTCTCCCTCTGTTCTGCATGGTGAAGGGTCAGGGAGCTGGCTAAGCACTTGTCACTCAAGGGTTTGGCCAATCATCTTCTTTTAGCATCTTCTTGGCAGTGCTCCTTGGTGCTAGTTTTGTTGTATCTTACTGGTGATTAAGTGTTCAGACTGGCCATTGAGTTTAGGCTTATGAGAAAGGTGACATTCTCTTTAGGACCTAGGCATAGCAAAATGGTGACACACAATTTATCAGAAAGCTTCATAATGGTTTTAGAGTGGCAGTTCTCAACCTGTGGGTCACAGCCTCTTTTGGGATTGAGTTACCATCAAGATTTCCTAAGACCATCAGGAAACACAGCTATTTACATTACAATTAATAATAGCAAAATTACAGTTAAGTAGCAATGAAAATTTTATAGTGGGATGGTGGTGGTTACCAGAACATGAGGAACTGTATTAAAGGGTCACAACATTAGGAAGGTTGAGAACACTGCATTTAGAAGTCAGAGTACAACCTCAGATATTTGTCATCATCTTCCACATTGTCTGAATCAGGGTCTCTTGTATACCAGGCTCGCTGGCCAGAGAGCTTCCTGGGATTCTCTTGTCTCCACTGCCCAGCTCACTCTGGGAGTGCTGGAATTACATATGTGTGCTATTGTTCCTGGCTTTATATGGCTCTGGGGATTCAGAGCCTCATGCTTGAATACCAAGTGCTTCACTTACTGAGCCATCTCTCAAGATCCCTCCAGTCTTTTGTTGTGTGTATTATACCATGCAGGCACACTTTCACACACATGTGTGCATGTACACACATACATGAGGGATACTTTGATAGTATCTTATATAATTTAGTATATCAAAACCTATATATATATATACATATATATATAGGTACTTATATACATATATATAACTATCATATTTCTGTAACATATATTACTTATTGAATTATACTATACTATATATGTATATCTATATCTATATTTATATATGTATATCTTACAGAAATGCAATAGTTATCTGTGTCTCATATTGGTGGTTTAGGCTTGGGTGTAGCCTTCTTTGTTTCTTATAAGATTTCTATAGGTTAGTATTGCTCAAAGTATAAGCACATGCATAAGACATCAGGCTAGACAACTTTAGAAGACATCAGAAAAAATTAGATAAAATAACAGATAGGTTTTGCTCATGTTTCAAATATTATCTGCATTTTAGTGATCAGAATCTCTTATTTGGTTTCTAACCCCAAAATGATTTCAGTGTCTTACTGTCCCACTACATTCTCTACTCAGCTGAATTGCAACTATGGGCCACAGTGTCCACAGGTTAGCTTGTTCATCAGATTCAGTGGACGTCCTATATACAGAAGATACTCAATAAATGTTTGCTGATTGAAATAATACGATAGCATCCTGGGGCTGGAGTTCTTTGCTGGTTGGTGTGAGCCTTGTTTATTCATGCCAGTTAATTCTCTTACCTCTGTGAAATTCCTAAATTGGGTTTGTAGCAGATTCTTGGCAGTGGCTTTCCCAAGTTTACCATCAGGGTCAGAAGAG
This sequence comes from Cricetiscus sungorus, assembly GCA_030556225.1. NCBI lineage: Eukaryota > Metazoa > Chordata > Mammalia > Rodentia > Cricetidae > Cricetiscus > Cricetiscus sungorus. The sequence continues at coordinate 6,195,817 of JANBXA010000606.1, read as the reverse complement.
TTTCTGAAAATCAGAGCGACAGTAGCAATGGCCTTTTCCAGGTCTGAGCCTTTCTTCAAAGCTGTGAGAGAAGAAATGTGGAAGAGGAGAATCAGAAGAATGACACTTTTTAAGACACAGGGATCTCCCAAGGAAACTGTGGGGAGTAAGCATGGGATATGCATCAGTAAGACCCAGTGCTTAGGCACACTGCCCCTTTTCTTAAAGTGGAATTTGGGGTTACCTGAGCCTGTATCTTTAAGCAGTAGAGAATGAAAGTTTCATTCATAGCATTTGAGTTAGAGTTAAGTGGAGATTTGACACCTGCTTGCCACATGGCCCCAGGAAAATCTGTTACTTCTCTAAGCCTTGGTTTTCTGAGATGTAATCTTATTCAGTTATTCAATAAATATTTACTGAGCACTTACTGTGCATTGGGCTTAGATTTTTGTTTTAAAGATACTTTATGTAAAGACTTCAAGTTCTACTCTTGTGCAGTTTCTATTTTGTGTTAGATACCGTGTCACTTTATGGGAGTGTGTTAAAGGGGAATGGTGTCAGGATAACCTCTGATACAGTAGAAACAGCCACAACATGGCTTTCCCTCAAACCTTGTGATGTTCCAGTTACTTCCTCTGATTTAGGAACCTTGGTGGAGAGGGCAGTGCTAATTTCTTCCTTCCCACGGGATAGCACCCAGTGCACACAGAGAGATGCAATAGGAACCATTTGAACAGCTTTATATGCTAAGTTCCCTTAGTCAGCAATACATCTGCAAGGATAAGACAATCACACCTAACATCGATTACATGTTTACCTTTCTCTCCAACTAAACAACACTCTTCATGAAGCCAAGAGTCACACTTTTGTTTTTCTCCCTATATTCCCAATAGCGGCAACTATGTCTGCTGCATAGTAGGGCTAATCAGTGCTGCTGAGTGAATGAGAAAGAGGAAAGGGAAGAAATCTCAGTTTTCAGCCCAGGCAATATGCAACCATCATGGATTCCAGGAATGCTCAGGTAGAGGAAGGCTCAGAACCCTGAGGTGAGAAGATTAGATGTGATCTCTGCTCATATGCAGCTCATGATTTAGTGTAGAAATTAACATTAATCAAGAGAATACATATGCATATGTATATATATATATATTTTGGCATTTTATATATTTAACAATGTGTAAAAAAGGTTTGGTTTTTTGTTTGTTTGTCTTTCCAACATTTGAATTTGTCACTATTTTTATTGTAGCTGCTTTTGGTAGGTGTCAGTAATATTCCAGTTTGCCTTTTATTTGTATTTCCGTGACTAATGATGTTTACAACTGTGTGTAGCCCCAGTGTCAGGGACTCTTAACACCCTCTTCTGGCCTCCACAGGCATCAGACATACACATGGTATGCAGACACGTGCAGGAAAAAGCTTGTTCACATAAAACTAAAAAAACAAACAACAACAACAATAACAACAAAAACCAGAAAACACACACACACACACACACACACACACACACACACACACACACACACACACAGAAAGAAAGAAAGAAAGAAAGAAAGAAAGAAAGAAAGGAAGAAAGAAAGAAAGAAAGAAAGGAAAAGAATAGGGGGAAAAAACAAACCATAAGACAGAGAAAAAACAAAACAAAAGAACTTAATGTAAGACCCAAACTTAGAGAAAAACAGGCAAAACACTTCAAGATCCAAGATCCAGTTGTAGACATAGATGAGAACTTAGTTTTGTTTTTTTGTTGTTTTTCTTTTTTGTTTTTGATTTTTTTCCCCTAAAGACAAGTTCTCTGTGTAGCCCTGGCTGTTCTGGAACTCATTCTATAGACAAGACCGGCTTTGAACTCAGTTATCACTCTGCTCTAGCTTCCTTAGATTGGGATTAAAGGTGTGGACCACTATTCCCAGTTTAGAACTTTCTGAAATTGAGTACAATAGCACAGCAAATAATCCTAAAAATTGGCAATTGGGACTATACCAAATGAAAAAAACTAATGTACCAGCCGGCAGATTTGAGGAAAGCTTATATCTGACAAGTATTGATGTATAGAACCTACAAGACCTTCAAAATTCAATTTAAAAAGTCAGCCAATGAATAAATGGACTAATGAATTGAACAGGCAGGCGAAGCTCAAAGAAAGAAATACAAATGATCAAGAAATACTTATAAAAGTTCAATATCATAAAAAACAAAAATAAAAACTGAGTTGAGCATGTGTGTGTGTGTGTGTGTGTGTGTGTGTGTGTGTGTGTTGTGAGAGAGAGAGAGAGAGAGAGAGAGAGAGAGAGAGAGAGAGAGAGAGAGATTGAGAAAAAACATGTGTAAAAATATGTGAGAATGAGTATGTCAGTAAGAGAGTATGTGTATGTGTTCATTTTTTTCAGCCCTCTGCCCTGTTTCCTTAGTCTGTGTTCTGTACCTTTGCTGACACCATATAGTCGGTTTCCGTAACCATAAATAGAGTGTCACCAATGAGGAGGGTGGCTCTTGTTGGTTCATCCTTTGTTGATATTGTTTTGGTGATTCTTACTATTTGTTCATTCTGGGGCCTTTCTTCCCAAATAAAGTTCAGAATAATCTTGTCTGTGTTCAGAAACCTTGCTGGGACTTTAATACAGATTTCACTAAAGACCGGTGGGTGGCAAACCAGTGTCTTTACTTTTTGACAACCACTTCCGGTCTGAGATGACTTTCCAAATCTATGACCACAAGGCTTCTTCCTGACTCTATTATGTCATCAGTGAAGAACAGATAGGTTTTTGTTGGTGGCAGGTTAATTATAAATGGGAGAGCTGGTACTGGAAATGCCAAACACACGAACTGATACATTCAGGGAACTGTCGGCTTGTTTTGCTTCCTGTTGAATCTGTGGTATAGGAAGCGCTTCTCTTTTGAGTGTGAGGCTGTTTTTGGAGGACTGGAGTCAGAGGACTCTGCTGGATGTGCCTGCCTGATGAGGAAGGAAGAACAGGCTCTGATTGAGTTCGTTAATAATGACAGGCACCTTCTTTTGTTACTACACATTTCTGGTGCCTTCCAAACATAATCTTATTTAATGCCTCCTCAAACCCACAGGGGTAGGTAATATTTGTGTCTTAGCTTTACACATTGGAAACCCATACTTGGAGAGATTAAGAATAGTAAAGCCACAATGCTAAGAGATGAGGAATGAAAGGCTTAAGAGTTTGCCTAAAAACTGATAGAAATACCAGCAACTTTGGAATAAGGCTGTGCAAGGTCATCCATGCTGGCTATGGAAGCTAGGCATTTCCCAGCTCTAATGGGGTTCAAGTCTGGCTGTTCTCTGAACTGGGACTCCATCTGGACTACTCAACTTCACATCCTTATCCTACCTCTCTTAAAAGACAGCATGCATCTTTCTCCCAACTGTAAAATAGCTTATGCTCATGGCAAAAACAGGACTAGAAATATTTAAAATAAGAGATAGCAAAGAGTTGTTTGTCCTACCAAAACTCATGATATTTTCTTAAGGCTTTTTTGTGTCCTGTCTTTATAGTCTGCTTCTTCCTTTGATAAACCAGCAGGCTGCTGCCTAGCTTTTTCACTGTCAATTGTGAATTAGTATGTGAAGCATATTGTAAGGGGGCATGTGGGGCTAGAAGAGTGAAGGTTGCTGTCCGGGTGTCTTTGATTGGCTCTCCTCTCTGTTATTTGGGCATGGGATATCTGAAAGGCAGCACTTCCAGACTGCTTCACGTTACTGTCATCTCTTCCGTAGCCCATTGAAATGAATGCACAGTTCATTCTTACTATACACATCTCACAAGTATGTAACACCCAGAATTTGTCCTGGGCATGGAATAGTGAGTGACTTCAGGACACCATCGACTTCTTGGAGGTCACGGCAGTGAACACTACTCCCCAGGGAGTGGATGTGATGCAACTCATTTAGTGCTTGTGTCAATCCTTTGAAGTAGGTCTAGTTTATAGATGAGGAAACTGAGTCATGGAGAGATAAAGTAACTTAGCAAAAGTCAGAAAATCAAACCAGAAATTTTCTAGAATGCTGACTGCCTCTAAGTGCTGTGTATCCAGACTCTTTCCTACCCTCTGTTGTATTTCTCGTATTTCTTGAACATATCTCTATAACCTTCACACTTGTAGCTCAGTATTATCTCAGTTGTCTCTTAGATCATTGTTGCAAATCATAATTTAAAACTTTCTCAGATGCAAATTAAAAAGATTAAAAAGAAAAGAGTAAAATTGATTTTAATAATATATATTACTCAACTCAATATATTAAAAATTTCAACAGGTGGTTAATACTAAGTTCATAAGAGATTTTATAACCTCTATTTATTAGTTTCTTTCAGTTTTAAAATCTCTATTCAAATTAATCACTGCCCTAGTACTGAGTAGCTCTCTATGGCTGGTGGATAGTATGTGGGAAAGTGCAGGTCCAGGCTGCATGTTTTCTGAGATCAGCGACAACAATGTAATTACTTTTACACTATTTCTGATATGTTGCAGGTCTCAGATTGCATGCAGTATGTGTGTTAAACTGAACTGACAACTTCAGGGCCATTTTCCACATTTGTTCCTACTTTTCCCTAAAACATGGAACACTAAATATTAAGCATTAGTGATTTCCTGACAAGTTAGTACCATAGAAACAGTACTCTAAACACCACAAGATGTGAAAATCATCTGATTTTAGAATTTTTCTTCATGTAAGTTACTCTTGCAAGTGAAAACATGGAGTCTTGTAGAACACATATCATCTGCCCAAGCCCATACTGATAGTATAGATAGTACTGATAGTTACTAACTAAGATCCTATTCCACATTTGCCAGGACAACAATTCCCCTAATACTCTACTATCTTGGTATTAAATACATATATGTGATTACCCTACATTGTTGCCCCCTAAACACTCAAAGTGTATAAAATCAAATAACATAGAGACAGAAAGAGTTTCATGAGCATTTCATGGTCTAGCCAGAAGTCTCTCACATCTCAGGAATTCTTAATCCTATTAATCTTAACTATTGGCCTGCTGTTATGGAGCAGGACACACACACATTTCAATAATTCTGTGCCTTACCTTTTATTGAAGCCAGTTGTTTAGATATTGAAACACTGTAAACAAAATAAAAGAAACTGAGTTTTTCAGAGCTTGGACACTGATCTCTGCATTAAGTGATGCATGATTTAAATGATTGTTTTCAGTAGATATCCTCTTGCTCACTCTATTGGGTCATTGTGGTGGTTTGAATGTAATTAGTCTCCATTATCTCATAAGGAGTGGCACAATTAGGAGTTGTGGCATTGTTGAAGTAGGTGTGGCCTTGTTGGAGGAAGTGTGTCACTGTGGGGGCAGGCATTGAAGTCTCCTATGCTCAAGCTATGCCTAGTTCAGTTTACTTCCTGTTGCCTGTGGGATCAAGATGTAGGACTCTCAGCTCCCTCTCCAGTACCATGTCTGCCTGCACCACGATGATAATGAACTAAATCTCTGTACTGTAATCTACCTCAAATAAATGCTTTTCCTTTATAATAGTTGCTGTGGTTATGGTGTCTCTTCATAGCAATAGAAACCCTAACTAAGAAGTTGGTACCAGGGACTGGGGTATTTTTGTGATAGGCCTGACCATGCTTTTGTTTGAAGGACTATAAACCTTCGAACTGGGAATTAAAAAAGCAGATAAATGCTTTAAGTGTTGTTTAATGGGCCATAATAGTAAGAACATGGAAGAAAGTGGTGCTGAGTGTGATTTGATGAACTGTGGGGCCTGGCTCAGGAGCTTTCAGGGGAGAAGAATATGAATATATGGCCTAGACATTGTTTTTGTGATATTTTGTCGAAGAATGTGACTGATTTTTCTGCTTGTCAGAACAGTCTTACTGAGGCCAAAGTGAAGAGATTTGGATTAATTCCATTGGCAGAGGAAATATCAAAATAACCTAGTATGCTCTGTTGTGCGGTTACTAGTGTTAACTCTAATGAAGATTTAAAGCAAAAAGGAATGAGCTGAGAAAGTAAAAATACAAAATTCACAATTTGAGGAGGAAAAAGAATACCAGGAATTGAAATGGAACTAAGTTCTGTGTTCAAGGAGATAAACAGATTAAGAAATGGTATACAGGGAGTATTGAACTCAGAGCAAAACCCCAGCCAGATAGGTTTCCAACTTGTGAAAAAGAATTAAAGAAAAATGTAGAGCCAGGTATGGTGGCACATGCCTTTAATCCCAGGACTTGGAAGGCAGAGGCTGGTGGACCTCTAAGTTTGAGGCCAGCCTGGTCTACAGAGCAAATTATCAAACAGCCAAGCTCAGGCAGTGAAGGAAATCACTGAACATAGAAAACTGGTAAAGATATAATTGAACAAGGGGAGGGCATGTTCTATCCCCATCAAGCAGCAGGACTTGGCAGCTTTGGCCATGGGTTTCTGGCTTTAAAGTCAAGGACAGAAGAAAGAGAGAGTGAAATCTCCCTCTGTGACTAAGGAAAGCTGCTGGAGCCAGGCATGTTTAAGGGGTGTTCTGCATTGAGGTCCAGAGAGGGCATTGCATGAAGGAAAAGCCTGGATTGCCTTGGATATCACAAGATGTTGGAGATGCCAGGGCTTTAGGATATCTGCCAAGGAAAGCTGCTAATAGGAAGTGCAACCAGTCCAAGAGGAAGAAATGTGCTACAGTCAACAAAGCTGAAAGGAATTGGATATTGAAGAACATTATGCCATCAGACATGGAGATGCAGAGTTTGGAGTTTGCCCAGCTGGTTTTGGTCAGCCTTGGTCCAGTATTTTCTCAATATGTTCTTTCCCCTATATTTTAGAATGGTAGTGTACATCCTGTGCCATTGTATGTTGCAAGTATGTGATCTATTTTTTTTTGACTTTTATATGGGATTACAGTTAAGAGATTTCATGAATCATAGAAGAGACTTTGAAACTCAGATTTTAAAACAATGTTGAGACTATGATAGAGTATGGTGACTTTTGAAGTTATACTGAATGCATTTTGCATTATGATATGGTTACACGCTTATAGGGACCAGAGAATGGAATGTTGTAGTTTGAATGTAATTGGCCCCCATAAGCTCATAGGTATTGGTGTTATTAGAAGGTGTGACCTTGTCAGAGGAAGTGTGTCACTGTGGATGAGTACTTTGAGGTCTCAAGCTATGCCTAGGTCAGTTCAATTCCTGTTGCCTATGAGATCACGATGTAGGACTCTCAGCCCCTTCTCCAGCAGCAGGTGTGCATGCATGTATTGCCATGTCCTACCATGATGATAATGAACTAAATTGAGCTGTAAGCCACCCCAACTAAATATTTTTCCTTTGTGAGTTGCTTCTAATAATAATAATAGAAACCTTAACGGAGACAGGCTTAAGTACTTGCCACACAGTAAAAAAGTGTATAGAGTATGTCTGTAGTCCACATATCATCATAGTCCTGGTTCTTATACAGCCCTGTGCCTTCAACTTGGAAAGGGACACAGGAAAACACTTTACTGTGAGCTTCTTTGTGCCTTGGGAAGATGAAAGACCACAGTACTTTCCAGAACTTGGAATCCACTTGTAGATGTCTAGGTATCCATCATTCCCTGGTCCTGCATGGCTATGAGGAGTGAAGCTGTCACAGACCTGGAACTCTACTCAGGTGAAAAATGAAAAATATAAATTCTTGTTTTAGAACAGTTATCGAATGCTAAGTCCTTAAGTATATTTACTCTTGCTATTTAGCCTACCCACCTAACCCAGAAGTGAGCTTCATTGTTGGGTAGTAGAGACATATTCTCTTGCAGCTTAGTGTCTAGTGCAAAAGAGATCAAACAGGTAATGCAGTACAGAGCAACAAAGAGAAGGGCTAACCTTGTCTACGATCAGGATAACAGAATGAGCTGAACGAATCAGTAAAAGAGGGGGAGGAATGCTTCCGGCAGAGGGAACACTGTGTTGAGGCCCTGAACTAAGGGAAATCAATGATGGGAGAACTCAAACATGGCACATAGTTGAAAACTAGAGAAAGGAGACAGTGAGAGAAGGTAAGGCTGAAGTCAAGAATTGGGACCAGGAAACACTAAGACGTGTTGAAGAGGGTGGGGGCTATGTATCAGATAAGCATTTGGACTCACCTGAAGTAGGGTGAAAGTAGCCCCATTGGAGGCAAGAGAAAGACAACTGCTTTATGAACAGAAAATCAAAATTTGCATGATTTCACACATCTACCCCCAAACGACTGTGAAAGATAAAAGAATTATAGAGGAAGGGCAACCGCAGAGTAGTACTGGCACCTGCACAGAAGGAAATTTTGGGTTTGAAATCTGGGTTTGGCATTAACTAGTAGAAACACTATTATTTGGGGGGGGTCACTTTTTCTCACTTAGGAGCTAGCTGCCTTCCTCTGCCATGTGTTAGTTAGGACCTCTAGTCCCTTCTCCATTAATTTCTCCTGATTTCTGAAACCGCTGTACCATGGTGGCGCATCTGCAGGATGGAAGTCATCTTTTCACTTTTTAAAATGTGCACTTTCCACTTAGCACGTGCTAGTTTTATCACCCTGATTGATTTTCTGTCTCCCCCATTAGTAAGTGAAGACCCAGATAAGCCAGAGAGCTGCAGTTTATCTTCACACCTCCCACTTCTTCCCTGGCAGAGCACCTTACCCTTGTTAGGTGTTCCAAAACTGCTTTTGGAAATAAAGTTAGTATCCATGAAAAAGAACATTTTTCACTCGTTCGACCCAGTTTACACATTGGAATAAAATGTAAGCCTCCCCATCATAGATGCTTTAGAAGACTATGCTGTATAGCAGAAATCAGTACCGTGCTTAATTTGTAAGTATTTCAGAGGCAATCAAAGATCTTTGTGTTAAATCCATCTTTTCAGTTCACTGGCAAGGCTTCAAGATGGTTCTCTTTGTTTTTCCATTATAATTTCAACCTGGACTTGGGTGGCAATAGCCAGCAGTATTTCAATATTGTGGCTCCCAAACCATGGATATGAATTAAGTTGGAAATATAAGTTCACTGAACCTCAGTAAAGGAGAATCAAGTCCCACTGACCTTTTAGGCATTTTGCTAGGTGTTCAAGTGGATTCTGGGACTTCTGAAAGCCTGGGCTCTCCTCCTGGTGGATTGTGTGGTGCTGAGCACACAGCCTCCTGTACTCTAGCTTTCCTTGTTGTGAGTCGGCTCTTCCTAAGCAACAATCACCTGCTCACTGCTTCTGTTGTCACCAGTTCATGGCAACCACACGATGACACTTGAAAAACCTTCCCCAGTGTTATTGTATGCAGACATTAAATCATTCATATGTTTAATCAACATGTGAGTGTCTAAGGTGGGCCAGGTACTATGCAGGCTTCTGAGGACACAATCATAATCTCAGTGTGTTTACTGGAATGGCAAGCATTAATTAGGTAAGTATTTAAGGTGTGGGAGCTGTAAGGGGTTGTCCTACATAAGGTGGGTGACTGACAAGAGGTCAATCAACCATCAGATGAAGCAGGAGCTGAATAGAAGCGAACTGGCTGGGCTATGCAGAGACCTGCAGACCACAGTGGAGAATTCTGCATTGAAGTCAAAATAATGGGAGCTCAGTGAAGCTTAGTGAAGGTTCACAGTTTGGAAAGATCACCTCAGTCTCAGCAAGGGTTACCTTAGAGAGGAGAAGAAAGAGAGTGAATGCAGAAAGACTGTTTTGTTCCTAGTAGTTTTAGAGCTCTTTCTGTGAGAGACTGGGGATTCACTATTGCAATCGAGTGAGTCCACTTCTGAGTGAGTCTAATTACATGTGCCATAGTTACTGAAGTCAATGATGAGGAGATGGGAGGAAACAATAGGATACAATTTGGCCTTAAGATACTGCTGTGTCCCTTCCTGCATCACTATTACACCAGTATGACCATATCACAGTTCCACTGCATGCTTCTTTTTTAAAAGTGTGTGTGTGTGTGTGTGCGCGTGCACGTGCGCGCGCGCAGCCACACACACACACACACACACACACACACACACACACACACACACACACACACACGGGAAGCCAGGAGCCCTTCTTGATTGCTGTCCACTTTACACTTTACTCTTTGAAACAGAGTCTCTCACTGAGTCTGACCCAAGCTCTGGCATTATAGCCACAGATGCCTATGCCTGGCTTTTTAACATTGGTGGTGGAGAGCCAAACTCAGGTCCTCCTCTATATGGGAAGTATTTACTGACTGAAGCCCCATGCCTGCTTCTTTTTATGGGCTCCCCTTCTCTTGTCCCTCTAGCTTTTCACTAATATCCTTAACAGTTTTCATGCAATCTGGGAAGGAGAGGGAGAATTCGTTTAGCTCCTCTAATTACAATTGCCCACAGTCCTATTACAATTGCCCACAGTCCTGTTTCACTGCCAGCCCATCCTCTAGGTGGCCAGTTACTCCACACCACTCCTGTGAGCCTGTATTGACACTGAGACAATTTCACTGTTCAGATTAAAGCTTTAGAATTACACCAGTCACTGGTGGCGCCTGCGGGTCTTGCACTTTAATTGCAGAGGCAGGAGGACAACATTGTTTTGTTTTTCAGCTAGCTTAGATTGCACAGTGGGACCCTGACTCAAACCTAAGAGCTAAGTATGTTTAGAGTTTCTTTTCTTGGCAAACACCTTGGATAGGGTTTGGGGATCTGTATCTTTGTGAACAGCTCAGCCCATTCTGATGTGCACTGATGAGAGCCGCAATCTGTGCTGCCAGTGGAACCAGTATTTATCCCTAGTGCATAAAGCTCATTCCCAATGGAGGGATACTCTCTCAGCCTAGATACAAGGGGGAGGGCCTAGGTCCTGTCCCAAATGATGGGACAGTCTTTGATGATCCCCCATGGAAGGTCTCATCCTCCCTGAGGAGTGGATGGGGGCTTGGTGAGGGGCAATGAGAGGACAGGAGGGGGAGGGAACTGGAACTTGTAGGTAAAATAAGATTGCTTATAATTTAAATAAAAAAATAATTTAAAAAAAAGAGCTGCTTGTAACACTCACAGCTTTAATGTAGAAGGAGCTGGGTTTTCACACCAATTCTGCCACTTACTACTTATATTTTCTGAGACAGGACATTCAAAACTGTAACGTCTGATTTCTCATCTGTAAAACAACACTTTTCTTATGGAGCTTTTGTTGAAGCTGGATGGTTTCATGTAGGGGAAGCACTTAACACTGCCTGATATGGGAAAGGAAATCAATAGATGATACTTCCCGAAAGAGTGATGTTGGGGATGATTTTATCATCAGAGTCCTGGAAAGATGCAGGCTCTGACTGAGACGGTGCCACGGATGTTCATCAAAGGATGCTCAATGGGGACAGGAAGGACTCTGAACACATGGGAGGCATAGGAAGTTGCTGCCACTCTCTTTCCTGATGAGGACCAGTGCTGTGGAACCTGAGGAGAGCTGAGTTCTCAGAGCAGAGACCACTTGACATGTGCTGTGGGAAGGAAGCAGCTCCTGCTGTGATGAGAGTGGAGCTGGGTATGGCTGGAATGAAATTTCTCATCCTCTGATCTGAATCTGTGCCTCCCATTATCTAAGCCTATGAGAAAAGTGTAGCAAAGAAGGCTTTCAGGAGAGGCTGCCGGGGTGGGTTACAGGGGGCCTAGCAAGGGTTGGGGATGCAGCGGGAGTGAGAGAGAAACAAGGGCAATAAATAGTGGGATAAAGGAGGTGATGGCGATGAAAGTAGAATGACAGGAATCTGAGGTGTGCTGATGGGCTTATCAGGTTTCAAATGAAGCTGGTGCATTCTTTGAAAAATACATGTTTCTAAGGACAGGTGGTAGTGGGCCATTTTCTCCACTTGAGAGTTTCGTGATAGATAGTCTTTTGTGTGTGTGTGTGTGTGTGTGTGTGTGTGTGTGTGTGTGTGTGTGTGTGTGTGTGTGTTTAATAATTTATTTTTTACATTCCAATACCACTTCCCCCTCCCTCCTCTTATCCCATTCCCTTCACTCCCCACTCCTCCCATATGCTTTAGGGAGAGGGTAAGGCCTCCTGTAGGAAGTCTAAGTCTGACCCATCATTTCGTTGAGGCAAGACCAAGGCTCCTCCCCACCTCCCACACTGCTGTGTTTAGGCTGATCAACATATCTCTCCATATAGAATGGACTTCACTAAGTCAGTTTGTGTATTAGAGCTCGATCTTGCACCCACTACCAGTGGCTTCATATATTGTTCCAGTCAACTATCTAATAGATAGTTTTAAGCCATCTGGGTAAAATATTTAAAAAAAAGAATCTCCCTTTGCTCATCACGTCTTCCTCTCTGCAAACTGGATTCCAGGAGTTCAGTTCAGTGTTTAGCTGTGGGTGTCTGCTTCTGCTTCATCAGCTACTGGATGAAGGCTCTAGGATGGCATATAAGGTAGTTATCAATCTCATTATTGGGGAAGGACATTTAAGGAAGCCTCTCGACTATTGCTTAGATTGTTAGTTTGAGTCATCCTTGTAGATCTCTGGGCTCTCAGTTAGAAGGCCTGGGCAGCCTATGGACCTCTGACAGTGGAACCAGGATGCATGTTGGACATGCATGTTGGTGCATGTTGGACTTTGGGAGCCCATTCCCCATGGAAGGATACTCCCTTAGCCTAGAGACATGGGGGAGGGCGTGGACCTTGGCAAATGATTGGGCAGGTTCTGATGATCCCTCCTGGAAGGGCTCACCCTCCCTGGAGAGTAGATGGGAGATGGGATGGGGGGGTCAGTGCGGGACATGGGAGGATGGGAGGGAGAGGGAACTGGGATCAATATGTAAAATAAGAAAAAAATATTTAAAATATAATAAAATAATAAAAAAATAAATCCAGTCAATTGGATCGTGGGGACAATTTGAAGACAGTATATTGAGTATACTGAGTAGATGTCAAATTGGAGACAGGAACTGTGTAGCAGTCTTTGGGGGCTTGACAGATGACTCTGTGTGGGTTTACTGACAGGCACACAGGACAGAGGTGGTAGTGGGATTCTTGCATTCTAGCTGAAGACTGGATGGGCATAGATATTCCTGGGACTTGGGGTTTTGAAACTGAATGAGAAAAAGAAAAATGCCATCATAGAGAAAAGTGATTTTCTTTTTAAAACTAGGTTTGCTTTCACAATTGGGTTCTTTTCCTTCAGGTTATCCAGCAAAAATGAAACAGCAGGTTATTGGCAGGTATGAGGCCTGCCTGTTGGGGATTGGCTGACCCTCTTTGTTCCTATGGTGCCAAGTCCTTCATGTGGGGCTCAGAACCAGCAGCATCAAGTATTGTGTGAGACAATTTAGAACTAACATTTTGCAAAAGTTTTCACATGTGCTTATTTCCTGGATACAAGGACTCTTAGATTCTTGAAGTGACCAATAGCTATTTAAGAGTCATCGCTGGAGGTCACTATGCTCTCTGTCTGAAAAGACAGTACTGGCTTCATCCGAAGAGAGACACGATTAGACACAACTGCTCACTCAGTCAGTGACTGTCAAAGACCCATGCTTTGGATAGTTGGCACTGTGCTAACCTTTTGCTAAGCTCTTTGTTGCCCACAACAACCATTTGAAAGATCTGTCATCATACACAAACAACGACTTTCAGACTTAGAAGGATTATGTTTCTTAATGGAAATTCTATCTCATCTTCAATGGATGAGACTAGATTCAAACCAAAGGTTCTAGAGATTCAAACTTGATGTTTTTATTACATTATGTTTCCTCTTACTGATTACATGGTCATGATAATAGCTCTATAAATCTGTAGAAATCTGGCCAGAGTTTTCTCACTTAAGCTAGCCTCCTCCTTTCCTTGAAGCACATCTTATTTCTATTTAACACCTTAGATGGCCTGCTTTATATTACCTGTGACTTTCTGCCCTTACTACACTTAATAATAAGGCTAATGATAGGACATCAATTTGAAGCATCTTAAATGTAGAATGTTACCCTGCACCCTTCTCACTGATCCTGTCCAGGTCCCCTGGTGCTTGTAAATGGGCACGTTTAGTGTTTGCACCATGAACATCTTTTATACAGTGGGAGACTTGGGTTTGTTCAAGAACACAAAGCTAATAAGACCTGGGATTCAAGTGTGGAACTTTTGATTGTGTCACACAAGCTCTTAACCACTGTCTCCACAGAAGGGACCATAAATTAATCACTTTGTTTTCTATTCAGGGCCTAGCTTATGAAGCCAGACTCTTTAGAGTACAATGCGACAGCCACTGAGTTAGAGACTTTCAATGCCCAGTGTTCTTTCCTTTTATATATCCGCTCTCCTGTCTATAGAAATTTGGGTTGTTTAGTGGTTTGGTACCATTATACTCACAGCCACTATGAACATTTTTCTACAGTGGCATTCAAAGGGAATGGGATTGTGGGGCAATAAGGTTTACTAATCACAGAAATTGCTGGACTGTTTTGCAGAGGGGTGGCTCCATCTTATTCTTCTACCTCAGGATCTGCTTTGAAGTCATGCCTTTGAGCGTGAGTCATTTAGGCATCAGCATGATTTTCATTTGTATTTCTTTGATGACTACATGTTTACATGTTTATTCACTGTCTGGTTATCTAGGGAATGGTGTTCAGCAGTAAAAAGAAGAAAAGGACAAATTACCAATATCCACATCAGCATGAGCAAGCTGCATTATTAAGTTGAATAAAACATTCAGATACATTAAAAGAGGAGTCATACAATTTCTGGAAGCTCATAAGACAAGCAAAACTAATTTGTGGTCATAGATGTTAAAATAGTGATAGTCTCTGGAGTGGACTTTGGCTTAATAGTACAAGGAGACTCTCTATGATAAAGACAATGTTTTAGATCTTGGCAAAGGGGGTTTTATGAGTATAATCTACATTGAAATCAATTTTATTAAAACCTTTGCCAGTGCATTTTTTAATTAAAGTATGTGGATTTTTCTCTCCCACCAAACAGCATCACTGTTCCCACGTCTGAGCCCTGCTTTGCTCACTCCTTATGGATTCTCAGGTTCTGTCTTTGAACAACGTCCCTCCCTCCAAGAGGTGGGAATACCCCTTAGAATTGGGGACTCACTTCTGCAGTAAGTAAGTCCTCAATTCTATTACTGAAGATGGCTCTTCTTCCCAGTGGGAATTTTAGGGGATAAATTAATTTATTGAATTCATCAATTTTGTTCTCATAACTCCTGTTAAATAAACTACAAAGTTGGGCTCGAGGCATTTGAATAGTTTCTATTGATTCTTTCCCAGAACAAAATCCAATTCCATGATTCTGGAGTCAGCTCATTTCTTTCTTTCCTGCAGAAATAAGCCAGAAGTGCACATTGTCTCTTCCAGGAACAGCATCTTCCACAGTCAGGCACTTCTCGTTCCAATGGTGTGTTATAAAACCACTAACATGGACACTTTCTGTCTACTTGTTTGATCTTACCAAGGAATGAAACTGGTGCTCATATAACTAGCTACCATTTATTTTCAAGGAACATAAGCTTGTTCTGAGATGGATTTTATACCCATCTGGCAGTCTAGCTTTTATCAAGTATGTATGGTACCAACACAGGGAAGCTGTAGGGTGTGAGTTTGAACATTACTGTGCTTTATTTTCACACTGATGCATATCCTTAAGACACCTTTGCTTCACCCCAGAGGGCAAATCGGTTTACTTTGCAATTCAACTGGGAAACATTTGCAGAGCATTGTTTCAAGTAAAGGATGCTACAATGAAGTAAGACTGACCAGGACCTCTGTCCTCCTCCAGCACACATTCTATTCAGAACACAAGAAGCGTCAGCAACCAAACTATGGCTATGAAGTGCAGCTGATGCTACCAGGAACAGCTCGAACAGGAAGAGGGGACATGGAGTGTCAATGGAAGGGACAGTAAGGGAACATGTCTTGAGGCCACAATTGACTGAAGACTTCGGAGAAATAGGAGGGAAGAATGACAGTGCGTGGAGGGCAACTTCACAGCAGGAGTGAAAGGCAGGCTTCTCTGGGTTCAGGCAATAATGATTGGTGGGATGATTGCACTTATAGTTGCCAGTAATAGTCATTTTCCTTCCAATGTCCTATGTGGCTTTAAATTTTTAATGCTTAATTTTGAGATAATTATAGTTGACACGCAGTTGTGAGAAATAACAGAGTCAGCTCTGTTTCTCCCACGGCAACACCTTCAAGAGAATGCTGAATGTCATCACCTTGCCCGGTCACCGTCACGGGTATGCCTCACGTTGTCACCCAAAGCCTCATTCTTCCCACCTCCACCTCCTTGACCTCAATCTGCTACATATCCCAGCCTTGCAGCAAGGTTTGTAAACACAGTCATGGAGCTTAGAATTTAGGGGCTGGGATTTTTTGTCTCTGCCTACTTCATCCAGGTTGCTGAATGTCATTCTTTTCATTTGTTGAGTTATAGTAGCTGCCACTGTTTGGTTTGTAAGACCCGCGAGAGCATGGTCCCTCGCGCTCCCACTCAGGAAAGGCGCCCTCCCCCAATCACTCACAAGAAGCGGTCTTGATGCAAACGCATAAGGTCCTTTATATTCTGGGGTCGTCAGCCATGGCAGAAGGCTTAGCGACGACCCCTAGCATGGAATTGAGACAGCTTTTATAGGGTTACAGCAAAGCCCGCACATCGTGAACCGATCACCTCGTAGCATCCAGTGCAGACCAATTACTTTAAAGTATCCAACCCCGCCCTTAGCCCAGGAAGTCTGCTTTCGCACAGGCTTCTGGGTGTTCATTCACTACCATAATCATTAAAGTAGGTGACCATCAGCTTGGGATTTAAGACTCCCAGCTTCCTGGGTTTTCTGGGGGAATTAGGCTAAATTTTTCCATCCTAACAAGTTCACTGTTCAGTGAAGGACCTTGTAGGTGTCACCAGTTTCAGGATATTATGAACAAAGCTGCTGCAAATTCTCATGTGCAGGTTATTGTGTGAACTATAATTTCTCTGCCACAGATGCGCAAAAGTATGATTGCTGTGTCTTATTGAGAGTGGTTGTTTGGTTTTGTAATAATCTGGATATGCCTGGTTTTCCTGTACTGCTTACACTGCCAGCAGTGACATGAGTCATGCATTTCCCTACATCTTGGCCTGATTTAAACATTATTATTTTTTTCTAGCCATCTTGATTGGCAAGCAGTGACATTTCATTCTAGCCTAAGTGTCCTCCAGTCTCCTTGGGGAGTGGATGGGAGGTGGGATGGGTGGATGGAGGGGGGATGGGAGGACAGGAGGGAGAGGGAACTGGAATTGGTATGTAAAATAAGATTGTCTTTTATTTAAATTAAAAAAAGAAAAGAAAAAAAGAAATACATCCTCCCCCCCCAAAAAGGTATCCTTCCCAAATGATGGCTAATTGTACTGACCATGGTTCTCCTTTACACATCTCACTTGATATAGTCTAGTTACTTCTTTGTTCTGTAACAAAGATGTTCTGTAAATATCGCTCCCACATGTTCCTTGCTTGTAGATGGTTATTTTTTCAACTCATTTGCCCTTTGATCTTTGGTCTTTTGATGGTCCACTATCCAGATCTCAAATAAGTGCATACACTGAGGTTTACTCTTACTGTAAATGCTGGGCCTTAGTTTGTCATGTTTCTAGCCGACTTTTCTTAAACTATTCCAACTACCTTTTGCCTCTGGCTTTTTTTCCTTTTCTTAGTTCTGTATATCTTACTTTCACTCCTATGCCATGGCTGGCTGGCTGATTGACTGGCTAGCCATGTGGCTGGCCCCAGGATTCTTTCTCCTTCTCCTGCTCTCTTTTCTACCCCTTCTCAGATTTCTACTTCTATTTATTCTCTCTGCCTGCCAGCCCCAACTATCCTTTCCCTTGTCTCACTATTGGACTTCAGCTCTTTATTAGACTATGTTTATTAGACTATGTTTTATTAGGTGTTTTAGACAGGCAAAGAATCACAGCTCCACAGAGTTAAACAAATGCAACATAAAAGAATGCAATACATCTTGGCATCATTAAAACGAATGTTCTATAGCATAAATAAATGTAACATACCTTAAAATAATTTTCCACAACACTTGCTTTTTTATCCTGTTAGGGGATATTTCATCATGCAAAAATTAAAAATTTTGATGAGGTTCCAGTTTTCAATCTTCCTTTTATGAACTGTCATTGTACTTAGCTTTGATGTCAACTTGTCACAGATTAGAATCGCCTGAGTAGGGGCCTCACCTGAAGAAGAGTCCTGAATGCCTTGATTGATGTGGAAGAACCACCATGATTGTGATTGTGGGCAGAGCTCTAGTCTCAGAACAGATAACAGGGAATAGCAGAAGAGAAATCATCTCGGCTTTGATTTCCTGGTTTTCCTCTTGCTGCTGAGTTAATTTGTCCTGTTGCTGATGTTGCTGCTTCGTTCAGTAATACAGAACTAGAGTGTCTAAGCTCTCACTGTGAGCTAGGGACCAGCAGATCTCCAGGAACTTTTGGAACTTTGGAACTTCCAGCATCAGATTGGGAGTGATGAGGTATCCAGCCTTGGGAACTGAGTAGTACTCGTTGTATGTCTCCTTCAGTGAGAGACAGCTATTGTAGGACTAGTCCACCTACTGTGACTCCCAGACTCAAGGACAACGTACCTACCATGCTCTCAGCTGACTTATAAAATTCTTATTCATCTCTCTTGTATTATCTATCTTTCTATCTATCTATCCATCCATCTATCTATCATCTCATTGACTCCATTTCTCTATAGATCCCAGAACTATTTTGTATATTTATAAACACTGAAGGTTTTTCAGATTGATTTCTAGAGGTTTTATAGTTATGCACTTCACATTAATATCTGCTATCTACTTCAAGGTTTTCTGTTTATAAAGTGTGAGGTCTAGGAATAACTCCCCCACCCCTGACCCAGCCAGGAATGGACAAATATACAATTGCTCTAGGAACATTTGTTATAAAGGCTATCTTCCCTTCATTCCACTTTGTCAAGAATAAGTTTTGTCAAAATAATAGTTAACTCAAGGTGGCAAAGATGGAGGAGCTGCAATGAGAAGAGTTTGGTGTTGCTCTGACAATGGGACAATTCTCAACTTGAGTGTTGGTTGTGCGTATGCTAACTTTACACTCCATTTAAAAGTTCGTTTTACTTTTACATAATTTTTTTCTCTGAGTTGTACTTTAAAACAAAACATTGCGCTTAGTTATTACTTTGTGGATTTAAAATTCAAATACACGTGCACACACATAAAATAACTCATGCTCAACTCCTATAAAACTAACACTCAACTTTTGCTCCTATTGTATTATTTAATGTTGCAAAACATTTTAAATATTACTTAATATTGAAAAAGTTTAAATGTGAATTGATTGCTACAACATGTCCATTGGCTATATCATGAATGGTGTTATATATGATAGACATAATAAAGTGAATCAATTGCCCTGCATACATGAACCTTGACAATCCCTCCCATGTGCCCTCCAGCACACCCTCATACACATACACACATACACACAGTGATAATTGATAAAACATGCCTTTAAGATGATTATTAGATGGCTTGTTTTGCTTAGATATGTTTGGGAATTTTCTATTCTTTCCCACTGATTTCTATATCTAGCTTTCTGTGAACATCACAGAACCTTAACGACTGAAGCTGTGTAATACATCACAAAGGAGACAAACTGAATCCTTCTACTTCATAATTCTTTCTTATTAACTTCTCCTCTCTTGTGTGTGTTTGGGACAGGGTCTTCCTAATTGGCCAAGGTTTGGTTTCAACTTTTTATGTACACAAGTTTGACCTCTGCCTTACAGGTATTCTCCTTTCTCACAAATACCAAAATTAAAGTTCTAAAGCTATATTATCTTAGTTTTCCTTCATCTGAGAATTCCAAGCTTTTTCTAGGAGGTATTTCATTTCTAAGAACCATACAAGTAATTTTATATAATATCACAGTGCAGGCCAGAAAATCTGGCAATTGAATTGGGACCCCTTCAGAAACTAGACAGATAGCATGGGCAAGTGCTGGGTTACCAGAGCAGTTGTGGCTTATAGCCAGTGGGCCAGTGGGCTTTCTTCCCAGAGATACCAGTGTGAGAAAAGCTGGAGGCTCTTGGGAGATTTCCCTCTGCTTTTTTGTTTTCATGGTCTCTGTGGTTTACTGGGTCTTTCATACCTTGGTTGTCCCCAGCCTCACGGTGTCCATCTCACTCCTCTGCTACTTTCCTGGCTCTGTGACTGGCCTTGCTGAAGCAAGAGACTTGTCTCTTTCTATCATCAGTAATATATTATTTGACAGTTTCACATGTATGTAATATATTCTGGTCACCAATACCCTCTCTTAGCCTCCTCCCATCCCAGAAATCTCCTCAGTTTCACGTCTCATTTTTATGACTTTCTGCTTTGTTTCTAGTTTTGCTTTGTACCATGCTTCTTTTAACTAGGTACAGTCATGTCAGCATGGATGTGACACTATCCACAGGAGTACACATAACTCACGGGTGCCTACACCTCTACAGACAATGACTCCCTCTCTTTCAGCATCCCTAGACACTTGCTGGCTTCCCGGGGGTGGAGCAGACACATGAGCCCCTCCTCTTCGACTGTTTCTTGTTTTAGTCTTAGATGGCCCCCGTGTAGACAATTGTAACTATTGTGAGTTTATGAATGTCCTGGCCATATCATGCTCATAGACAGTGTTCCATGATCTTTCTCCCCACTGTTTCATTCTTTCATTCTTTCCATTTCCTCTCCCATAATATTCTCTGGTCCTTGGCATAGAGATATGTATGTCATGTTTAGTGCTGAGTACCCAGTAGCCCCTTGTTCTTAGCACCTTGATCAACCATGAGTTTCTGCCTCATTTTATTTATGGCTAAGGATAGCACCAATCTATAGGTATAAGCATAAATATTTAAGAGTCAGTTGGACACCATATCAAATTAGCAACACAGAAGTAGTAGGTTCATCCTAGTTTCTATGGCTTCCCTGCCATGGGACTTTGGCTAGTTCCATAGTACAGTGCATGAGCCCCCTCCTATGGAGCAAAATTCAGATTTAATAAAATAAATCAGTTGGTTATTCCTATAATAGTCATGAGACTACTGCACTAGAGACCTCTTCATTCCCCAAGAATCTTTTCTTGTGTTTGAGGATTTGGTGTTGATATTCTTTGTTATTTGAAAGATGTCCTGTTTTCCTTCTGAGATCCATGCTTTGTGATTCGGTTATACACTGGTATTCTCTCTGTTTGTTTCTTTGTGTGCAATCCATACATTCTTTCTTTCTCCCTACTTTCAAAGTTATGTCATTACTGTCTTAGTTAGGGTTCTATTGCTGTGATGAAACACCATGACCAAACTTGAGGAGGAAAGGATTTATTTCAGATTATAGATTCACATCACAGTCCATCATTGAGGGAAGTCAGAGCAGGGACTCAAACAGGGCAGGGAGTAGGATACAGGAGCTAATACAGGGGGTGGAGGAGTGCTGTTATTGGCTTGCTCAACCTTCTTTCTTATGGCATCCATGACCACTGACTGGCCTTGGGGTGGCACTGTCTACAATGAGATTGTCCTTTCTATATCAGTCACAAATATGTACCACAAGCCTTCCTACAGACCAATCTGCTGAGAGCATTTAAATTGTGGTTTTGTTTTATCAAATGATTCTAGCTTGCTTCAAGTTGCCATAAAACTAGCCAACACTGCCATGTTCAGTTTCAACCTTTGAGTATGTCATGGTATGTCCCAGAGTTTCCAACTTGTGGCACTAATAAAGTTATGTTTCTTATTACATTTTGGAAATTATTAGTCACTCTTTTTCTTGTACTTTTCAGCAAAACACTTCTCTTTATTCCCAGAGCTTTGGTAACATGTCAAAGTTATGATTGCCTTTTCAGTTTCATATTAACAAATGTTTATAATATATATATATCTTTTTTACTTCAGTTTCTTCAGTTTCCAGAAAGAATTTTTCCTGTTTCCCCATTCAGTTATTGAGAAAGTTTCCAGTATTTTATAAATTTCCATTTGGCTCTTCAGTATATCTTGTTTCTTTTCTGAAAGTATTTAAAAATTATAATTTGACTGTGGTATGTGCTGCAGTCTAAAGCTATGTTGATTTCTGTGGGCTGTGCCACTTGGGGGCCATACTGATCTCAGTGGCCTACATTGCCACCTTAGGCTATAGTGATGTCTGAGTCCATACTGTCTATGAGGGCCATGTCTGCTTCCAAGGCACCACTGCAGCCCAGGTCTGTGTTGATGTCTGTGGTATGTGCTGCCACCTGAGGCCATGTAGATGTCAGCAGTCCATGCTGCTACTGGGGACTTTTCTGGGATTAAGGTTCTACTGGTGTGTTCATGGTCTGTGCTGTTGACAGAAACCAGGCAGAAGCTTATGATCTGTGCAGCCCTACTGACTGTAAAGGACAGGGAAGCCACTTTTGCAGTGATTTCAATGACTTCAAACTTACAGCTGAGAAAGAGGGACATGAAAGGCTTGTGTGACAACCCATGGATGCTGAAGTGTCACTCTTCACAATTGATGGCTTCTGGTAGGGCTGTGGGAGGGGAAGGTCTCAGTTCTATCTAAGGGACAGGCCACTGAGAGTTTGCCTACATTTCAGTGGGTATATAGATAATGAAAATTGGACTTTTTTGGTTGTTGTTTTGTTGTGGAGGGGTGTCACAAGGGGGTGGGCATGGGAGGACTGGGAAATGGGTATACGATATGAAATTCTCAGAGAGTCCATAAAAACATTATGTTGAAAAAAAGTAAAAACAATCTTAAAGAAAACATTCTAATTTGAATGAGTTTACAATTGCTTATAAAACATTTTAATATGATATTTTTGTTAATCTTTGCGAGTTTAATACAATGTATTTTGATTATATTCACCTCCACTTCTCTCTGACCCCTCAAATCCATATTCACTCCCCATCCTCATACTATCTCCTAACTTCATGTTCATTTCTTTTCATAAAACTTCCTGAGTTAAATATGTGCTGCCCGTATACTTTTGGGGGTGGGCCACACACTGGAGCTTGTAACCACCCTGGGCACACCCTTAAAATAAACGGACACTTCCTCTCTCAGAAGTCATTGACTGACAATAGCTTCTCTGTTAGGGGTGAAGGCTAATGAGCTCGTCTCTTCTCTGTGCTACAGTGTTGCCTGGTTTGACCTTGTGCAGTTCATGTGCAATCAACCACAGCTGCCAAGTATGAGTGCAGTGGCCCTGTCATATCCCGGTGATATTGTTTTCTCAGGTCCTCTCTGATTTCTGGCTCTTGGTTACTTTAAAATCCTTGTCAGATAATCCCTACATCCTAGCTACCACCTTGGCAATGGCAGTTACTGACATCTTTTGTCATTTAGTTTAAGAGATTTGGGGTTCTGGATAATAATAGTTTGGGGTTCTGAATAATGACGGATGGTTCCTACATGTGTTTGTGTGTAGAAGGGTATTTGAAGGGCAGGACTGGGGGTTAGGTGTCTTCCTCAATTGTTCTTCAATTTAGTTGTCTACACTGAGCCTCTGGCTCTCCTGGAGCTTGCTGGTCTTCGAGGCTAGCTGACTTGTCTCTTCTACTTCCAGGCATGGATTACAGAAGCCTGCTACTGCACCTGGTTTTTAAGTGTTTGATGGGTGTTGAACCCAGATCTTCATGTTCTCATAATAATCATATTACTGCCTAGTCATCTCTAGCCCTAGATCATTTTTTTAATTGAAAAGCCATTTTGGTTATTGTTTTAGGAGACCATGAATCATGTTTTAGATAGTTTTCTCTGCCTTTCTGCCATAGAGTGGAGAGGCCAGCTTTGAGATTACCAGCTTTATGTAGAAAACTAAGCTACCAGTTGGAGTCTATTGACATCAGAGGCAGGAGGCCATGTTATATGTGATTGGGAATGAGAGTTCTGTCTCCCTGCTGTGTCTTAGTAATATTTCCTTGGCTGAGAGACAGAAGGGAGCTATGATGGCTTGAAATAAATGGACCCCAAAGGGAGTGGTACTATTAAGAGGTAGGCTTTGTTGGAGTAGGCATAGCCTTGTTAGAGGACATATGTCACTGTGGGGGTGGGCTTTGAGGTCTCTTATTCTAAAGCTATGCTCAGTGTGACACACAGTTCACTTTCTGCTGCCTGCAAATCAATACATAGAGCTTTCGGCTCCTTCTCTAGCACCATGTCTGCCTGTATGCTGCCATATCCTGTCATGATGACAATGGAGTAAATCCCTGAAACTGTAAGCCACCCCAATTAAGTGTTTTCATTTATAAGATTTGCCATGGTCATGGTGTCTGTCTCTTCACAGCAATAGAAACCCTAATTAAGACAGGAGCCATTACAGGTAAAGTTAGAGAGAGTTCTATCTCTAGTACAGGAAGTGTTTCTAGGTTCATCCTCTGGGATTTACTAGCATTATGATGGAATTAGGGGTAAGGACTTGTTTTTGCAATTATATCCCCACTATCCCTGACCCCCATGTCCTTTCTCTTTTTCAGAGTCTCAATACGTAGCTCAGACTATCTTTAAGTTGAGGCTTCCTGTCTCAGTCTCTGGAGTGTTGGTTTTACAGGTATGCACCCCCATGCATACTTGTAATTCTGCAACTAAAGAATAGAAGTGCTGACTTCCTTAACTTTCCTTTACTAAATGTTTGCTCTGATGTGTTAACCCACAGGCCCTTGTCACAGCTTGGAGAGGGTGCAAGTTTAGGTACATCCTGGAACATACCACTGTTGGTTGCAAAGATCCTTAGCTACAGTAGAGTTTGTGTTTGCTAGACATTGTTTCTCTTTTTGGTTCTGTAGCTGCAGCTTTTGTGTTT
Organism: Cricetiscus sungorus; assembly: GCA_030556225.1. Classification (NCBI taxonomy): domain Eukaryota; kingdom Metazoa; phylum Chordata; class Mammalia; order Rodentia; family Cricetidae; genus Cricetiscus; species Cricetiscus sungorus. Next base: position 6,171,062 of record JANBXA010000606.1, on the reverse strand, counting down.
CTTTCATTAAGAATTCCTAACTTATCTACCACCATAGAGCCCTCATCTAGTAGCTGATGGAAACAGAAGCAAACATCCACAGCTAAACACTGAGCCGAACTGGAATCCAGATGCAGAAAGGGACAAGTCAAGGCTACAGAAACCCACAGAGACAGTGGCCCAAACAAGGAGGAGCTAATGGGCCTCCAGACTGATAGCTGGGAAACCAGCATTGGACCGACTCAGACCCCCTGAACATGAGTCTCAGTTAGAACACCTGGGCAGTCTAAGGGACCTCTGACAGAGGAATCAGGATGTATCCCTGGTGCACAAAAGGACTTTGGGAGCATGTTCCCCATGGAGGGATACTCCCTTAACCTAGAGGCAGGATGGAGGACCTAGTCTGTACTCCAAATGACTTGACAGATTTAGATGACTCCTTCAGAAAGGCACCACCCTACATGTGGGGGTGAGATGGGTTGGGAGGGTTGTTGGGTGATGGGAGATGTGATTCTGTATATATGTTTCTCATACTGTTAATAAAGCCCTGTGGCCAATAGAAAACTAGATAGGTGGGGCTAGAAGACTAGGAGGAAGAAAGAGGAAGTAGAAGGGGGAGTCAAGATGTAGCCCGGGAAGGAGCAGGAAGCCTGCCGCGCGGCTCCCCATAAGACAACCACGTGGAAATACTTAGATAAGTAAAAATGGTTAATAATTAAGACAGAGCTAGCCCATAAACAATAATGGTAACTGGCCAACAGGATTGTATCAAATACAGAGTCTCTGAGTGTTATTTGGGGCTGGCGCAGCTATGGGCCCTGGCTGGCGGGCTGGCGGGCTGCCGGAAAACAACATGCTACATGCTACAGATGGCGCCCAACGTGGCTATAAGAACTTTCACTTAAAATTAATAACAGCTTAAGAAATGTTTTAGAAACAAAGGAACAGAGACTAGCAAGACTTCTTAGTAGCAGCATTTTCTTGGTTGGATTTGTTTTGTTGTAGACAGAGAATTGTGCGGCTCCTTTAAGGGAGGTTTCCAATTAGCATAAGCGGCAAAAAAGCGGCCTTGCTTTTAAAGAGCTCTGCTAACAATTCATTGGTGTGTACAAGAGCTACAATGTAGGTTTACACTGTGTTTTAAAAAATACGCTCGCTTGAGAGAGAAAAAGAAACAGGGTACAGTGGTTTAAAAAAGAAAAAAAGATAGAATGGATGGGTGTAATGTCTCACGCCCTTAATCCCAGCACTGGGCAGACAGATGCAAGCAGATCTCTGTGATTTCAAAGCAAACCTGGTATGCACTGAATTCCAGGACAGATAAAAGTTACACAGAGAAACCCTGTCTCAAAATATGTAAAAATAAAAATAGAATACATAGAGTAATAAAAAAGCCACGTAAAGATGGAAAACACAGAGAGATTTTGGATACTATACGCAATTCTGTTGTCTTTAAATTATTTGATTGCTGAGAAAATAACAACTACTAATAAAAGAAATGCTGCTGGATTAATTCAATTTATATATTTTAAGAATGCTTTGACTCCAAAATTTAAGCCTAAGGACAAGTTACTGGGGAAAAGGATTTCTATTTTTGTTTCCACAGAAAATGAAAAGCTATGGATTCTTTCCAGACTTATATGGTTTGATCAAGCCAGACCCTCTGAAACAGCTCCCCAGGTGATCCAACATTCAAAGCAGTTGAGACAAAGCCTTGCAGACTACAGCCAAGATTTCTGCATCTTCTTTGGACCCCCATGACAGCGCCCTCTACCAGCAGGAAGTAGTTTAGAAAGAACGACACCCAAATTCCCAAATACTGTTTACAAATGTTTGTTTTCATTTAAATTGACTTGGTTATAAATGGCTATAACCACAAGCAATCTTTTTAAAGGTAAAAAGGGAATTATGGTAAGATATGAATACTTTGCTTTGGAATGGATTTTCTTTTATTGATACAATTTAAGGTCAATTTTATAATATGTATATTTCTCCTCTTGTTTAGGTATTTTGTTTATATAGCTCATTGGAAAATGTAATGTATAATTTAGCACAGATTAGAGAATTACCTATGATAGTCAAACTTGGAGTTAAGTTAGTTAGGATTTCTAGATATGCAGAGATGTATTTGAGATGAATAGGCATTCTTCAAACCTTTCAAAGACCTACGGAATATGGCATTTAAAATGGTTTAGGGTTTTTCTTGACAGTGAGACACAACTGCTCCTGGTAACACCACCTACAGAAGACAGGAAGATGGACATCGAAGAAACACATTATGGAGTTTGCTTCTAATATGGCAAGACTAGCCATTTGGGCAAGGTACTGCTCTTCTGGACTGTTTGACTTTATGTTGTATAAACTGGACATGCAGGATCCACAAAAAGGTGACTGCCGATGCAAGATGGACATTGCTACAGGATTCCTGCTTCATGGAAAAGGTTGCCAGACAGCCAGACAGTCTACAGGACGCAGAGAAAAGTGACTGACAGACTGCCATTACAGGTGGACAGTTTAAAGTTTCCTGCCTTGTTGAGGAGTCTGGACACACACTATGGCCTATGGGCTGAAGATGGAATATTACAGAAGAACTTCAAGTGACTGACCAGGCAATGAATTGTCCCTGTCATTTCTAGAGTTTATATATTATCCTTCTGTGGTCTTTGAAGGAATTGAAGACAGATAGTTATGATTATAGTTTTCCTTAGTTAGGATTAAAGATAAGTTACATATAGGACTTTAGACTTGCAAAGATAGGATAGATGATATTTTCTTTAAGTCTTACAAAATGTTAATGGACTAAATATTGTTTACTATGATTCTTATTTGATAACTATTGTATGTTATATTTTGCTATGTTAAGGTTAAACCCCTTCCTTTACTTTAGACAGAAAAGAGGAGATGATGGGAGATGTTATTCTGTATATATGTTTCTCATACTGGTTAATAAAGCACTGTGGCCAATAGAAAACTAGATAGGTGGGGCTAGGAGACTAGGAGGAGGAAGAGGAAGTAGGAGGTGGAGTCAAGATGTAGCCCGGGAAGGAGCAGGACGCCTGCCGCGCAGCTCCCCGATAAGACGACCACGTGGAAATACTTAGATAAGTAGAAATGGGTTAATAATTAAGGCAGAGCTAGCCCATTAACAATAATGGTAACTGGCCAACAGGATTGTATCAAATATAGAGTCTCCTGCTTGTTATTGGGGGCCAGGACGCCAGACCAGCGGCGGGCGGGCTGGCGGAAACTTACATGCTACAGTTGGGGACATGGGAGTATGGAAGAGAGGGAAGGAGAGACAGAGAGGGAACTGGGATTGATATGTAAAATAAATAAATAAATAAATAAATAAATAAATGAAATATGTGAAAACAAAACAAAAAAAAACAAAACAAAAAAAAAAACAAACCAAACAAACAAAAAAAGAATTCCTGTTGTCTTATCCATTGGGATTTCTGGAGCCTATCTTCTGTAGCATTCAGGCTGAGGAATGAGAGGCAAAAGAAACCATAGGGCACTCCCTGTCACAAAGGTTTTGAGTCCCCAAAGTCTGTCTGTATTCTTTTAGAGTCATGTTTGTCTTACCTACAATGCCTAGGGTTTCTTTGTATTTAGCAGAAAAATAAAAAACAATACACGTATTCCATGTTTCTGTATATTAAAGTATCTATGTAATTTCTAAAGCATAAGCCTATTTAAATATCCACTATATACTCACTGCATGCCTCAAAAAGGTTAAGTAACTTTTTGAAGTGTGTCTATGCTGCTGGCAGGGACCATCTGTCTTTTTGTTTGTTTTATGCCAATAATAGAATCTGCATTTATGGAACTCCATGGCATTCTTGTCTATCCCTCTGCCTTCAGACTCTGTGTCTCTGTCTAATTATCTACCTATGTAGTTATCTAATCCTCCACTCCATCTCCATCCATATTCTGCTTACTTTTTTCTGTTGTGATCACCTACTGGTCTGCTCTTAGACATACTGTCTTTTCAATGAGACCTCGTTACACAACTCCTATACAAATAGCTGGCATACCCAGGGTAGAGGGTCAGGTTTTATGGAAACCATGCATGTCAGAATTGGACCCTCTTGTTTAATATACTTTATATAACATCTCCTTCTGGCAGTTTGTTTACATAATGTCTATGTTTGGTGGTTTATTTTTAATGAAATAGTTCTTTGGGGGTTTGTTACTAGAACTGGTGGGTATTGAGAGCTCAGGCATCTCAATACACTCAGTGAGTCTGTTGCCAGGCCGTTCCTCTTCTTTGGCTGGGCATGAGCAAAGCCAATTTGAAACACGGTGTTTGTCATCACCCTGCACAGTGGAATTGCCAGCAGGTGGTCGAAAGCATTTGGTGCCTGTCTGAGGTAGTGGAAATTAAATTTCTGAATAAGGATGTTGAACATATTATTGGAGTAGGCTTTAATTATCTTTCAATGCAGCTTGGGGAGGGGTGGCTGTCATTATATGGACCTTTCTGACACTTGTGAGGGACAGAAACTGGCTCCAATGATCCCTGGAGCAGTCTGTGGCCTCTCTCATGAATAAGGCATGTAGAGTAATCACAGCAATACAGCCGACACACTCATACATGGAGTGCTTGTTAGACCTTCAATTAACAAGAAAAGGAAACAAAATTTTAGGCTTATTTGTGTTAGCAGACCACCATTCATTTAACAGACTGTCTAGAATGTGTTTGGTAAATCCATGGATTCTGAGTTTAGGATTTTAATGCCTACTGTGTAAAGAGATCATCAAGAACACCAGCTCAGCTTAAAGACAGCTATTTGACATGAAAACTGAAGGAGCTGTTTGCCCAACAAGGAATGTCCACTTGTGTTTCTGTGAGATGGCAGCTTGGGAGATAAGGACTTATTTTCACCATTGTCTGAAAGGGTTCAGCTGTTTACACCCAAACTCTAATTATTTTTGAATAAATAACATTTTTGCATGCTCTGTAAACCAAATGCATAAAGACATAGGTGGATGAAAATTACCTTCCTGTTTCTGTGGCCATCTGCCCAGTTCTTTTCTAGTCTTAAGTACCATAGTCCAAATTCAGTACATTTTTTTCCTCAAGAAAAATCCATTCATGATTTGCATATAGAATTAAGATGGTCTTCAACCTTTAGGGCACGAGGAACATAACAAATGCACAAGTCTTCAAATAGATAACCAGTGGAGACCAGACAGAGTGATTGGCATCCCCTTCCCTCTCTTAGAGGCTGTCTGTGTGCCTGCTACCTGCCTCCTAATGAGCCACTTCCTGGACATGTGGGAGTGGGAGACTCTGCAGCACAGCTTCACTCTGTAATTAGCATCGTTTTGAGCATTTTCTAGTGCCATGGTGGAGTTAGTGACCGTCCCTCCCTCTGACCCAGCAACTAGTCTTTCCCTCGCTACTCCATGACATGTCTCTTTGTATCTAGTACTGCCTTTCTCTGGGGATTCTGAATGCCTTCTCTTTTCTTAGACCCTCATTTTTTCTCGGTTTATTTCTCCAGCACACAGATTTTTTTCAAACTAGGTGGAAAATTTTTCTATGTTGGTGTTGGAGTCTGAGACTAATCTTTATGGAGGCTTACAGTTGTGACTTACATTCCTGTCAGCCTCCATGTGGAGTGTGTATGATTTAGCCTGGAGAGATTTGGGTTTTTAGAATATCAAAAATGTTATTTATTTTATTCTTTTAGAGATCTGATTTTACTCTGTTTTGGATCACAATCTCATCACAGTATCCAGGGCTTAGAAGATATTGTGTGATGAAGTTGTACTTTTAAAACTTAAAAATAGCTGAAAATGTGTCTTTCTTATGGCATGTTTGAAATTGGACAGACACAAATAAAGATAACCAAATTGTAAGCATAAATATCCAATCTTGGGGTCAACAGAGGAATTAATATACTAAAGAATCTATTTGGGGCTTTCTAATTTCCCTAACAAAATATATGCTCTTCTGGGACATGACTTAGGGAGGTAGAGTATGAGCAAATTTTTTGAACTCCTCCATGCCTGTCACAATGACAAATTGTTACATGGCTTGTTTGCCTGAGCAAATCCCAGTGCCTATTTCAATGTTTCAAGGTGCAATATCTTTGTAGGTTTTCAGAAACAGAAACTACCAAAAAAAAAAAAAACCCAAACAAACAAAAACAAAAAACCAAACAACAACAAAACAAAAAGACAACACACATACACACACACACACACACACACACACACACACACACACACACACACACACACACAGATCTGTAGACAACTCAGTACCTCTACCTGACAGTTATTGATATGGTTGGTGATAAAGAATCCCCATCTCTTCATATAATACTATATTCTTCAAGTACCTGATTTGTGATTTGGGCCGAGTATTACTTTCAGGAAGAACACTGTGGACACATCCCTTTACAGCTTCAGGTAGAAGAGATTCTTGCTTTCTATGTTACCTATCTGTCTGCTCATTCATTCTCAGAGCCAGTCATCATTTGGCATCAATAAAGCAGCAGAGATTGAGTACCAACTGCATACCAGGCACTCTGCCAAGAGCTCAAGAGCTACCCATGGGGTGCTGCTTTCCTTCTTGAGGTTTGTACTTTATTGAGAGCAGATCATTAAACCGGACGAAGAAATTGCTGTTTGAGCAACACATAATAAGCAAACATGAAAATTACTGATTTTGAAAAAGAAGTCAGATATGTCATTGCAGGGTAGCATGAAATGGCAGGGTAAGCTGGGGAATAACTTTAGGTACTGGGACCAGGAAAAGTTTCTGAGTCTGTAGAAGAGAGAGTGACAAGTACTGATCCTGAGTCATGGGAAGGAGGCTGTGTGTGTGGGGTAGGGGGACTGGGAAGTGACAGTGTGGCGGCTCTGCCATGCTTTGAGACAAGTGTCTTCCTGGAGGGCCACAGGGAGACATGGGAATGCTGAGAGGCAGCAGGAAGTAAACAGCAGATGGATGGATGGCTCTGAGCTTATGAGAAAAGGTGAAGTGAGATTAGAGACTGATAAAATAATCCATATGTGATAAATTGTCTACGGAGTTGTTCATGATTCTCGGATTCTCAGAGATCAAGATAGCAGGAGGGTAACAGACTTGTGAAGAGATGAGGAGGTGAAGGGGGGTGGTGAAACACACACACACACACACACACACACACACACACACACACACACACACACACACACACCTCACAGAAAACACCCTCAGGTTCCTGACTGTGGTGTGTCCATGTGAAAGAGTATTATCCAGCTATTAAACGGACTACCTCTAGGATATATATTTTAGTTGGAAAATCATGTTGTATTAAGCATTGGGAGTATATCTGTGACCAACATTAACCTAAGTGCTTCCCACACATGGGATCAATGCTCATAGTTCCTCAGTAGGAGCTCTCCTCTTATTATCCCATAATTGTTAAAAACAAAACAACAAAAAAGCCCCAAAGTATTATATATTAAAACACTTTACCAACTTCGTATAAATGAGCAGTAGTGGACCCTGAACTCAAATGCAGATCATGTTCTCATCCTGCTCATGAGCTTGCCCTTACCAGCACAGGTGTCTCTACATATGTGTAGCTGAAATCTTTCAATGTCTTTGCCACTCACTTTAAGGATGTGGTTTGGGATGCCTTTCTCCCTAGTCACCTCCCTCCATGGACATTTTAGTACACAGCTAGCTACACAGTGTGTGGTCATGACCGGCTTTACACACGGAGTAAGATTTTTCTGTCTTCTTTGCCCTTGAGCAGGTATTTCCTCCTTCAGTTGATAATCCCTGGGTTAAAACCATGACTGTCACCATGCATTGGTGGTGCTCACCTTTAGTTCCAGCACTTGGGAGGCAGATGCAGGCAGATCTCTGTGTTTGGGGCCAGCCTGGTCTATAAAGCAAGTTCCAGGACAGCAAGAGCTGTTACACAGAGAAACCCTATCTTGAAAATAAAAGAAAACAAAAACAAAATAACAACAACGACAAAGCTACCACTGTTTTCATGGATCATTTCTTGAGGAATCTAGAGGAAACTGAGAGCCATCATTGCTTCTAGGGGTACAGTCTTGGAGGGTCAGAAGTAGGAGACCTCCTACTGCATTACTTTAAGTTAAAAAGGAATAGGAAAGAAAAGACCCCAGATGATCCCCCCTTCTGTTTATCTGGGCAGGCTTGCTGCACAGGCACGCTGTATGCCTTTTGGTCTGCAGGCAGTTCTTCATGGGAGGGAAGCAGCCAACCCCACATCCAGGAAGGGTTTGTTTGCTAAATCCCTTCTGAGGTTGTTAGAGTAAACAACCTATGTTCCCATTTCTATGTCCCATTTCCTCTGAGTCTGGCTCAAGGAAGAGTCCAGAAGATCTAGCAGTGTGGTCTGGAAAACAGGGAGCTATCACAAAGAAAAGCAGAGGAACAGTGTAAGAGCTTCCACCTAGGCTCCAAGCTTTGCCATTTCCCACTTACACAGGCTTCAAACCCCTAATGAATCCTTTATGCATTTGAATCAATACGGAGAGTGGAAACCAGCAATAAGCAACAAATAAGCGAATGCCATCCTGTTAGATGAGCCCAGTGCTTTGGTCTTGTGAGGCCTGGGCTAGTAGCTTGTTCAAATGCACTGTCTAGGCATCCTCTATCACATCCAAAATTTTCATAGATACAGAAATGTTCAAAATTTCTATCAGAAAGTAATTAAACCTACACCATCAAGTTGATGATAAATTAATAGGGGAAACTTCAATGGTTCCTAACAAAATGGTTCAAACTAATGATTGGATCAACCGTCAGTCTTAATTATGTTGATCTAAGACCTAATCTTTTACAAAAAAAATGCCTTGCATAATTTCTTAAAGATTTATTGTATATTTGTGTGTTCACATGAGTAAACACATTTTTGTGTGCCACATATATAGGTTCCTGAGGAGGCCAGAAGAGAATGCAAGTTCCCCTGGAGCTGGAGTCACAGGCAGATGTGAATTGCTAGAAGTGAGTGCTGGGAATGAATTTGGGCTGTATGAAAGTACAGCAAGTGCTCTCATTCTCTGAGCAACCTTTCCTGCCTCTATGCTGTGCCATATTATCTTTGAGTTTTTCAAGATAATGTGGTAGGCAATATGAGGGCTAGGGTGCCCATCTATCTCATCCTCCTCGCTGGAACACAGGGATTTGTTCAATGAAACAATAAAGACTAAATTAGACCACTGAGGAAAATGAAATTGAGGATCAGTTGACATTGAAATTGAGATGGTGTCCAGCTTATACAGATGGGCAAAATGTAAACACAAAGAGCCTTAAAACAGAAGAGATCCTGTGTGAGATGAACTTGACCTGCTTATTCATAGATAGAGAAGGAAGGCCAAGAGCCAAGGGATATAGGCAATCTTGAAAAGATGGAAATGACAAAGAAGTTGATTCTCCCCCAGGACCTCAAGAATAGAATACAGCTTTTGGCCCTCAGATTCTAGCACAGGGAGACCTCTATGGGACTTCCGGCTTGCAGAGATGTAGAGACTGGATTAAGCCACTAAAGTTTGTAGTAATTTGTTTGGAAGCAAGTGACTAATATAGGTCAAGATCATTATTTTAATTTATGTAGATGAGGAGTTGGAGACTCAGAGATGCTCAGGGAATTTCCCAGGATCAAAGGATCTGCTCCCAGTGCTGAAAACAAGGTCTGACTTGAAGCTAATATACCCTTCTTCTCAGAATGCACATGATCCTTTTAATGTAATACCCATGACAGTGTTTACCAGTGCCTAAAGATACCATGCACTGCTGAGCTCCCAAAATGAAGATCTAACCACAGGTTCCATCTGAGGAAACTGTCAGTGTGAAAAATGTGTTCCTTGTGAGTGGGTATGGTGCCATCCTGCTAAACTTTGAGGAAACACATTCTTACAACTGTGAAATTTTAATACAAGTCATAGGACCACTGAGATAGCAAGGTTAACAAAGGATATGTGAAATGAGCAATACTTTTTGGACATCTTGTCAGACACCCAATTCTAAACAACTAGCTACAGTAAAGTAATTCTAAAGTAAAACAACTCTGAGGATCAATCAGACAAAAGCTTGATTGAAAAAACAAAACAAAACAAAAACAAACAAACAACAACAACAACAACAACAACAAACTACAGGAGCAGCCACCAGACCGGCCAGTTTGCAGGAAAGAAGGAATATTTAAAATATAGAAACTGTTCAGTATTTGCTTTTTTTGTGTCCATCAAGTTAACATGGAAGCTGATGAGAGGTAAAGTGGACGTAGTTCCAGGAAGTTGGGAGAGGACACTCAGTTCAGGGAAGCCTGTGAGTGGGGATCACAGCACTCATCAGTTAGACCCCCATAAACTGTAAAGTCAAGCAATCTTACACAAATGACCAAACCCTCAAAGGCAGCCTCACCAACACCAGGAAAGCCCTTATGCTTGTAAGTTTCCTCAGTTGTTTTCCTCAATAAACAGGAGTACAGACGTGGAGACTTACTCATTTAAAGACAATGCTTAACTAATTTAATCTCAGAAAAACAAGTCTTCCATGAAGGAAGTTCATGTTTTCTCTAGTACCTTGGCCTTCGCCTTATATATTATTTTCAGAGCTCAGTCACAGTTTGGGTTAGGAGAATCCATGGCTACCCTTAGGAATAGGTGCTGCTGCTAGCAGGTTCTGAGGAATACTCAGCTAAGTACCCAAACTAGGAAAGCCATTTTTCTTGAAACTCTGTTCAAGCAGGTGAAACGACAATATTAGTTCAGCTGGAACTTCAGCAGTCCTAAAGATGGTATTGATTTATGAATGCAGCATGAACTTATCCATGTTGCCACATGGTTCTGATTGAAGTTTTTCTTCTGCTACTGGGAGATGAGTGTCCTTATAGGAGGCCCAAAGAAACACTTGTGAGTCTGTGTCTTTGTTGATTGAAACTTTGTCCTATTGGCAAACCATGGAAGATGTATGGAATGGTAGGTTCTAAAAACCCTGGGATGGTGAGTTAGATCAAGTTGTTTTGGATGCTCTCATCTTCATGATCTCTAGTAATACCTGTTTTCTCACTTGCTGAGTCAGGACACAATAGTTTTGTAGTTTGTGTCATTTGTGAGCATTAACTAGGCTAGCACAGAGAGTGTTAAATTAAGTAGGACTCTTGTTCAGAGCAACATTCAGCAGGTGGTGGTAGCTAGGAACAATTTTTGTTAAGTTAAGGTGCTCACAAGGATGCTGCTACTACCTGACTACTTTGAATGTAGCTTTTCTGAACTGTTATGCCAAAAAAACACCAGCATCTTTAGTCTAATGTTGTGATTAAATGTGTTTTTTGTCCAGCGGCTAGAGCTCTCTCCATACTCAATGTTAGTAACTGCCATAGAGGTGTTATTAAGGTCATATTACACATTAGAGCTAAAGTCAAATGTATACATTAAGTAGACCAGGTAGTTATTAGAAAAACCATCTAGGCAGAAGGGAGGGCCAAATGACTTGACAGATTTTGTTGATACCTCCTGGAAGTCATCACCATCCCTGTGGAGTGGGGGGGGGGGGGGGGATGGGAGGGAGAGAGGGAGAGGGAAATAGGATCGATATGTAAAATAAGAAAAAAATAAAACAATAAAAAATAAATAAAATAGGAATTCTTTAAAAAGAAAACGAAAAACCATCTTTTAGAGATGTGAGAAAAAGGGATGAATATTAAAGTCTTTTTTCCCCCTGGCCTCAGGTTGATTGACCTATTTAATGTGACCAAATCTCAGTGGCAGACACTCTAGTGGTCCATTTATGTCCTCATAGGACTGAACACTGCATCCCTTTGGATCCACATTCTGAGATAATGTGAATTTTTCTCTATCCACCATAGCCTAGGCATGGGGTGACCCAAATGTGCTGGGAAGTTGTCACACCTCCCAAACAGACATAGCTCCTTCCCCTCAGCGGGGCTGCTGCACTGACTTGCATGCTCATTGATGGAATAAAACATGACCATGGCGATTATATCCTTAGTGAAGATTTTTAGCAACTTTTCTACCATCTTTGCATCCACTTCTGAAGCCCGTAGTTGCTCTTGAATTCTTGAGAAAACCAACTTAAGACACTCAATTTCACATGAAATAATGGAGTCTATGGCTATTGTAAGACACAAAAAAACTTTATATAAATACCTTTTTCTTATGGCAGCATGTAAGGTCCCCTAGATAGATGTCTACCTGGGTTATTGCTGAAAGCTAATGGGGTCCTCACCTTAACACTGGCTTTCACATAATTATTTGGGGACTAATGCGAATGCATACTGTGGCATCTTTCTCAGACATTTTGATAATTATTAGCATTTTTCTCATTTCATTATCTGTATACACACTGTTTGACCAAAACTAAGCTATCTGCTCACAAGTCTATCTTCTACAAATCAAATCTGTCTGAAATCTAATGTTGTAGTACCTACAGTCATGCTTGGCATGAGTAGATCTCAGTAAATGATAAATGAATGAATTGATGAATGAACGAACCTACTCTCAGTGTGTAGTTTGAATGTAATTAGTCCCATAATCTCATCGGAGTGGCACCATTAAGAAGTGTGGCTTTGTAGGATTGGTTATGACCTTTTCAGAGGAAGTGTGTCAATGTGGGGCTGGGCTTTGGGGTTTCTTATGCTCAGGTTACTGCCCAGGGTCTCAGTTGATTCCCTGTTGCCTGTAAGATGTAGTACTCTTAGCTACTACTCCAGCACCATAACTGCCAGCATGTGACCATGCTCCCCATCATGATGATAATGGATTGAAACACTGAAACTGTAAGTAAGCCACCCTAATTAAACATTTTAATTATAAGAGTTGCCATGGTCATGGTGTCTCCTCAACAGCAAGAAAAACAATAAGACAGCATTCCCATTTATTTGAAGTTGAAAAACTAATACAGAATCCCATGAGTTCATCTCCCAGATTCTCCTAGTGTTGACAATGTACATAGTACAATGCCAAAGCATGGAAGCTGCTAGAGGAGAAATTGAACTGGATCCTTGGCATTGCAGCAAGCCCTGTGCTTCTGTCTCTCTTAGGATGAAGTCTTTTCTTGTGTTCAAGGCCTTTCATAGCCTTACCCTTCTTAACTCTTCAGCTCCTATTTCTTCCCTAGAAATTCTGGCACCACTACATTTGTGTTGGTTGTCCCGAATTTAAAGGCATCAAGTGCTTTTCCACCCCCCTCTTAAGTTCCTAAGTACACTGGCTTCTGATCTGCTATGTTACCCTCAAACTTAAGTCTTCCTTCAAATCATCTTCTGAGAGTGGCCTTTACTGACTGCCCACTTTCCTTTCCATCCCCCTTGTTTCTTTTTTATGTAACCACAAAAAATAAATGACCCACAGACAGATAATGGGGTTCAAACTTCAAGCTGAAGATCAGAGAAGCAAAGAAGCGGGCTACTAGCTCTTACCACTACCTCAGGCTGAATGGCTGATCCAGCTGCCTCTCCTCAGCATGTCTGGAGAATGAATGTCTGATGCTGACACCTTGCTCCTGTCTTATATACCTCCCTAACTGTGGGATTAAAGGCATGTGATCCCAGTTGCTGAGATCACCTTTGTGTGAGTTTCTCTTTAGAACTGGATCAATCTTGTGTAGATGTGGGTGACCTTGAACTCACAGAGATCCTTCTGTCTCTTAATCCCAAGTCCCAAGATTAAAGGTGTGTACCACTACCTCCTGGCTTCTTGCTGCTGGGTTTAAAGGTGTGTGCCTGGCCTCCTTGGCTTGTGGCTGGCTTTGCTTTCTGAATCCTCAGGCAAGCTTTAATAAATCATACATAATATATCATCACAAACAATCAAATATATTCTTGCATACTTTATATGTTTACTTGCTTGTTATCTACCTGAGTCTTCAGACTCTAAGGGTTCTAGCAAAAGTAATTTTCTCAGCTCAGTACAATGAGAAATTTGATCCATAAAAATCTTAGCCTTGTATGTTTGAAGTAAATTTTCTTTTTAATGCTTAACTCAAGTTTGCACAGCCAATCATGCCACAGAACTGAGTATCATAAAGCTCATTAGCTTTTCCCACATGCAACCAGGTAATCTCTTATCTCCAACCTATGGGGGGAAAATTTGCAGTCCTGTTTCATAGACTGAGTAATAGCAGTAATGGTGGTGACCAATGTAGTAGGTGGTTTGATGCTTTATATTGCTTTCCCAAGATGAGCCCTCTGATACCATCCACAGCTTGAAGGATAGATAGTTCCTACCTTTGCTGTCAGTGACCTACATCATCACACAGGTACTTACAAGGGCCTCTTCTTCTTCTTCTTCTTCTTCTTCTTCTTCTTCTTCTTCTTCTTCTTCTTCTTCTTCTTCTTCTTCTTTTTCTTCTTCTTCTTCTTCTTCTTCTTCTTCTTCTTCTTCTTCTTCTTCTTCTTCTTCTTCTTCTTCTTGTGTGTGTGTGTGTGTGTGTGTGTGTGTGTGTTCACTCCTCCAGGAATTGAAAGGGGTCATGGAAGAATTTATGTCCGTGTCCTATCTTTGGCCCAGTCTGAAGTATTTAGTTTCTACTGGTAGGTATACCTGCCATGTAAACTCACCCTACATGGGCAGACTCCACCAATGGAGGTTGCCAATGGGTAGATTTAAAAAGTATTCTATTTTTAAATCTCAGTATATTTTATATTTTTAAAAATTGTAATTTTGTGTGGGGAGGGTTGCACATGTACATGAACATGAGGGGGAGAGAGGGCAGCTTCAGTGTCATTCCCCATCAGCTACCCACCTCAGGTATCTTGTTTGTTTTGGTTTTTCATCTTGCTTTTTGAGACAACCATCCTACTAGACTAGGCTGACTGGCCATGGATCCTGTGCACCACAATGCCCCACTTGTTATATGCATTCTGGGAATTGAACTCTGGTCAGTATAGAAGCAGTAACTGACTGAGATATACCCCAGCCCCATTTCCTATTTCTTGACAGAGTAATTCCATAATATTGCTGCTCTGTGGTTGTAATGGGACCAAGGTTCTCTTGCCTTCATCAGCAACATTACAGGTACACCTTTTTATTGTTGTTGTTGTTGCATTTTCACTTTTAACTCTTCCCTTGTTTTGTTCTCCCATTCCTCATCCTGGCTGGCTTCCTAGAATCCTCATCAAGCAGGCTGCTTTTGTCTGGGGCTCTGGTTTCCTTAGTCTCACATCTGGCTGTTGTATACTATTGCTATAATTCCTTTGAATGGCTTACTTTTCCTCCTAATGACAATTGTCTGAATCTGTATTCTGAGCTCCAGGGTAGAGATGGGGTAACTGAAAGATGAGACCTTAAGTGTCTTCCCAGCACAGTGCTGACCTCCCACAAGCCCTTTGTGGTCCCCACAGTGCTAACTTCCTTATGCTTCCAGACTGCCAGTGCTTGTTGATTGTGGCTATGGAAACGTTACAGAGCTTTGGAGAAGCTACTTGGAAAGAAAGAGGAGTCATAAAGATGGCAGGGTAGGAGTTCTAAGTTAGGCAATCTGATCAATGGGACCACCCCTCCTCCTTGTAGGCTTCAACTCTCCAAGGAAAAGCAGCAGTCAGCACCCTGAGATGATCAATGAGCCCTAAGCTGAGACTCCACACTCAATCTTAGTGCTCCCAGGCTTACTGACTACTAATTAGTCCTCTCTTTTTCTTTCTCCACAAAGGCCACATCTAGTCTCTTTCCTTGAAACCCAAAGCACTAAGCCAGTTTGGCAAAATTTTTGTTGGACTAAAGCAGCATTTTATTGTACCCTGAAGTGGACTGTGAAACCATGTCTGTATCTCAATCATGGAATTCTATTTGTCAGAGTCTCAAAGAGCTTTGGAGTTGTGACAGTCTGTCATTATGGCATATGAGCTTTGGAGAGCTCATGACTATGTATGAAGAAGAGGTCACTTCCTCCTCCTGCACTGGGCTTAAAGATGAAGTCTCATCTAGCTAGAGAAACAGGGCAGAGGAGGCATGGGCCTGTGACAGTTAGCCCATCCACTGTGAAGCAGATGATGTCAGACTTTAGGGGCCACACTTTACTTCCTCAGTATCAGGAAAGCTTTCTCTCTGGTCCTCTTGCGCCTCATTATCCACACAGTAGCTTCTTATATTCTTTTAAAACACTTCAAAATACTATTATAGTGTCACTGTCCCCCTCTGAAAAAAAATCCTTCAAGTGCCTTCACTAAGTTTCCTTGGACTTGGAGTTTCCTTTCCCTGGCTAGCCAGGACCATCTGAGAAGCATCCCTCAGTTTCTATGCTATGACACCTCTATATGTCCTTCAGAGCTAAAGTCTGCCTGCCTCTCCTCTGCTGTGGTATGCTGCCTTCTTCCCTGTACTTAAGATGGGTTGTGCTCAAGTCTGAAGCTCCTTCACCTTTTTCCCTGGGTAGCTCAGATAGATGCTTTTGCAGAATCCCATGCCTCGGTCACACGAAGTGTAACCAGCATGTGAATATTTTAATATGACTCTCTCCTAATAGAATGCAGGCTTCTTATTTTAGAGTCCATTTCTGCCTTTTCACACCATGCTTTCATTCTCCAGTTGCGCAGTGATAAGTACTGGGAGGTCAGAATAAGTTCTTGGGAGGTGGAAGGTTAACTAAACAAAGAACGGTGGATCAGGAACCATAAGTGGGGTAGGGAGCAGGAGACATTGCATTTAACCTTTATTCTTTCACTGTTAAAGCCAACAGAGCCCCATAGTCAATGATTCCTTATTGTTCAGCCAGATTGTGCAACAACTTTATTGAGGTCAAATAGATAACACAATACAGATTTATCCAACAGGATTTAAGAAACTGGTTACAGACAGCATTTGATACACAGGCTATTTTGTACTAAACTGCTTCCAACATCACAGATCACACAAATAATTTGTACGTCAGTTAAGACTATCTAGAAACACATATGCTTAGTTTGCCCTGCCTGTTGGGCCTTGTTATTTCAATTAAATTAGAATGCAGAAATGAAGATTGGTGTTTTCTTGATAATGAATATGTTCTGGACTGCCTTTCATGAGAGCCATCTTGGGGATAGAATGGCATTGGAAGCCATTCTGAATTTGTGCATTATACACAAACCCAAATGAGTAATGCTGTTAAACTATAACATTAGATTTCTAATAACTGGATTGAGTAACATATTAGCTTTAAAAATCAACAAAATCAGATGTTTGACTAGTTATATAGGATTACAGAGCATTTTCTTAGTACTGCTTAAACTATAATGTCTAAAGCTGCATCTCTGGATGCTAAGAAAACATCACTCTACAAGCATAAGATCATTGTGCCTTATCACTCATGGTTCACAGGATAAGAGCCACAAAACACCATAGGAAGTTACAAGAATGTAAATATATACTTAAGCAAATCAGATAAATATTGGGCAGTTATCATACAGAACACTGACTATCTACAAATAGAGAAACCTCCCAGACCTTAGCTCTAATGCATTCAGAACTTGGGTAAAGTCAGAAAGACAAACTTGCAAAGTCTACAACATAGTGCATATATGTCTTTAAACACCCACTGAACAAACTCATGATGCAAACTAAAAAATCTTCAGAAATACTAATGTTTGTGTGAGAAAATATTCATGCATTAAATCATATAAACATTGTTCATCAAGTGAAGACAGTACAGAAAAATTACCTAAAACATATCTGTAGCCCTAACGGGCCTAAACTGAAATATATTATCACATGCATGTTGTGATTCACCAAATAGTCTCCTAGACATCATTAAAATATCTCTTGCATCAAAACACACAGGAAAACTTAATACTATTTAAGCTACTTTATGCACAATACACACTAGACACTTTAAGCTACAAATTGCTTCCACTATTTCAATACACATACAAAATGACCATAAAATTATCTGTGTATATAACAAGGTGCTTTCTAATTATCCATCCATGATGAATAATGCATCTCCTCCTCATGGCATCTCATCTCTAAGTACCATTTATCACCACCCAGGCCTTTCTGTCTTAATGAGGGCTACAGATCTCTGATTTACATTCAACATTCTCTGCATCAATAATTGATTGAAACTCTTAGAAAAATTCTTCTGCTACTGAAATGGAAGGTAGTGAGACTATTGCCAGAAGAATTTGGGTGATACTGGGCTATATCTGATTGTTAAAGGAAGTGGGGCCACTGGGCTGTTGGCCAAACTCATCAGAAGGGGGCCCCAAACTTGCCTGCTGGCTATAGCCACCACTTGACCCATAGCTGTCTTGATTGTATCCGCCTTGATTATAGCTGCTAGAGTGCTTCTCCATGGGGTCAGAAAGGTATCTCTGTCCCGAGGAATGCCAGCCAGTCTCCTTGAAAACAAACCAAATGTTGCCAGCCCAGAGGATAAAGTTTAAAAACCCAAAGACCTGAAGGAGAATCAGAGCAAAAGGTTAACAGGCTGGACTGAAACTGTAGAAAATTTCATTCATAGCAATTCCTCATAGTGCCTCAATTTTGAAGTCTGTTTACATTTTTCACTCAGAACCACTATTTGAGGATTCCTGAACACTATATATGCCAGACATTACATGAAAGGTTTTTACATATTGATTCCCCTAGTCTAAGAAGCCAGTGTTACTATGTCTATACTAAAAATGTACAAACAAAGTTAAGCAAGGAAAATACTCTGGTTCAATGGCACACTACAGATTATAAACAATGGCAATCCATCTCTAACAAATCAAATGGACTCTAAATAAGTACTGTCAATCAACAGCCTGCTTCCTCATCTGCATCTTGCTGAGGAAGTGGGGACCTTCCCTTTCCTTGGACTTGGAGTTTCCTTTCCCCGGCTAGCCAGGACCATGGACCTAGAAGTTTCAAATGTACACCTAATAAAAAATTTCTTTTAACTTTTTTTTTCTGACTCTAACATATATCTGTTCCAGCAGATTTCCAGTCAATTGAAGACTGCAAACAGCTCCCATCGCTACCTGCAGGTCTCTAGTCCCAAAAGGTCCCACAGAAGTTGACAGCAAATGAAACAGCTGCCCTTCTTGGACTTGGCCAGCATTCCACATTTTGGAGTCCCCAAATTATGCTGCAATGTCAACAGGAAGTAGTCATAGGTGATTTTGTCATCGTTCCTTATCATTCATTTTCATAAAAAAGACTGGGATTAAGTTTCAAACCCAGGGCAAATGGCTGAGGTTTCTATTTAACACTTCAACATATGAAAGCTGGACCTAGCTTCCAGGTTCTCCCAGCATCCCTTAATCCCTCCCTACCTCTTAGAGGATATTGCTTACATACCTTGTCCTCTACCTTGAACTTTCTAGCCTAAGTGCCGGGCTGACCTTGAAAAGTGAATCATTACCAGCTGTATAAATTCTTGTCATGATCCTGATCCTTATATTAGAATCTAGACTCCATATGTACTTTTGCCAGTTAATCTTAGTCAACCTTAGTATGATGATCTTGGTGTTTATGCTGTAGAAGAAATTACTAATGCTCTTAGTAGGCATAAGTGATTTATTGCTGCTTTAATTTGAACTTTATTGCTCTCAGTATTATAAGAGTTGTTGCTGTCTACAATGGCCTTAGTACAACATGTACATACCATGGACCATGTTAATCAACTATCTAAAAACATTTTTCTGACCTTGCTTATGTAGGAACAGATAGGTAGAAAGCTTGACGATGGTTAATATTTTAGAAGATCAGGCTTATTCATAGGGAATCAAATTCAGAACATCAAGGTTAGATTTACCACCTCTTGCCATTCACATTTTAAATGGGTTTGTGTCACCCCTCTCACCTATAACTCCTCAGAGGTCACCTGACCTCAAGTTCAGACTCATCTTCAGGGCATATGGAATAATTCTGATTTCTTTATGGATTTACTGAACTTACATATTCAAATTGCTACAATTAAGAAGTCATACTAAATTACAATGTCTCTCAGCTTCTAAGGTGGTAGAAATATTTATAAATTCCTTTGTGACAGGAAAAACCTTTTGTTCACTTATTATCAATTTGGGCATTATTCTAACTGTCCTGCTCATTCTAGTCCTATTCCTTCTGGTCACTCTCTGGCTAGGACAGACCTTATTATATAGCTTCAAAATGATTTCCACATGTATAAATTAAAAAATAAAAGGGAGAGATAATATGGATAGCACGATGACCATCACTTCTTGACAAAGTTCCAGCATTTTGACTGTGGATCACAGTTCTCCAGCACCCCTGTACTTTAGTTTTAATGAGTCTCACTATGTATTATGGGTGTTCTTTTATTTATGCCTTTTCTTTTGGGAGATTTTGTGTGGATAAAATGGTAGCCCCCTTAAACAAAATAATTCTTAGGAAAAATTCTCCACCACTGTAGAAACATATAGCATGACTCTGCACACAAGAATCCCATTGTCATCTCCTGATTACACCAAAAACAGAGAAGTTAGAGATTCACTAACGGAACACACCAGACCCAAAGAATGAAGAGCCCACAATCCAGATGCAGAGCCTGAGGCCATTGAGGACAAGCATTCAGTTAATAAGCATAGAGAAGTCAGAATTGTACAGTATAATGGGAAAAGAGTAAGACATCAGGACCTTCCCTTTTGGGAGCACGTGAAGGGAACAGGTCCATATATTAAGATTAAGACACAAAGGAACAAAATTAAGGAACAACTCAGTACAAACACTGCATCATGCCCCTTGAGGAATAAAAAATGTTCTTAAAGTGTAGTAGAGTGTCTGGTCCCTGAGGAAATCCTTATCTCAAGGTTAGGCTTTTGGATAAAGACCTCCGTTTCCTTGGGGCATTGAGAAAGGCTCCTGCTAGCTAAAAGCAGTCATTCTCTGTCATTCTCTGGTGTGGGAGGCAATGAGAGTTATAGCAGGTGTTTAGATGTCAACCCACCAGAAGAGTGATTATCTGATGGAGGTTAATCCTATCTAGGCAAGGCCTGAAGGACCATCAACTCTGGAAACTGTTGCTCACTTTTGCTAAAGCAGCTTTGTGTCTCCCCAAAACCTACATAGTAGTCTGTAATCTCATGTGATGTACATATGTAATCTCATGATTGCATCTTGATCTTATGGGCACATAGGTCCATGGATGGTCAGGAAGATGACTTTGCACTCATTGTATAATTTTTATATACAGAATAGGTACTGGGACATGCTCCACAACTGGATCTACTGTCTCATGACGACTGTGCACACTAAAAAGCCTGCTTTGTTCCTTTTGCTCAGACTAACTGTACATAATTAACTCACTTTTACCTCAGAGCAAGTTCAAACTAGACTAAGGGCTTTGTGTAAATAGATAGTAAGTTTAAAACTTACCATAAATCACAAGGTCAGAGTCGCAAGTATCTAACCAAGGTTCCTATACAAAACACCCTAAGAAAAGCATGTCAATTCTTTGCTTGCCAAGTCTAGCTGACAAAAGACCTATGTCTCAAAGTTTGTCACCGGGCACTGTGCCACAGGCTATGATCAGAGTCTTACTCCTGTAACCTTGAAATTTTGCTTTGCCATGGTAAAGGGCACCCAAAGCAATATCTCATTGCTTTTGACCAATGAGATATAACTCTGGGAAAAGTGGTCCTTAATCAGCATTTTCTACAAATTGGGCAGCATGCTAAATGATTTTTCCATGAATTATCTTCTCTCAGCAGTCTGCTGCCTCTTGCATAATTGTCTACAATTTTCTGATGGTGGCATAGAGGTTTGAGCTTGTTTGTTGTTAATAAAGGGTCTACCAGACTGTCACCTAACCTAGTAGAGCCAGACTCCTCCTTGAAGGCCATTCCAGGAGTCTCCTGTAGCTCTTTTGAGTAGTGACAGTATGGGAGAGTTTGGCTTCAGTTCTACCGTTAGTGTAATTAAATCCAGAAACTGTAAGCTTTGCTTTAGTCAATCTGAGCAAGCTGTTCTATTAGAACCGCCAGAGCCTTGGCTGTCAGGGACACAGTGACAACCCTGCAGGCCTTTCCTTCCATATGTTCACATTGTTTTTAGGTTTAGTAGAATGCATTATTCTTCATCTCTAAGTCCTACCTTTCGGCCTAAACTTTATTAGAACATGAGTGGAATGACAAGGCTATGTAGGATGTCATAACTTACTGGGACATGGATTATCAAGCTAGCAGTTGACAAGCAGCATTTACTTGATTTGTTAAATACATCAAGCAATTTTTATTCTCTTACATTTTGAGATGAGAATCACAATTATGTCCTCAGCACTGCCTACAAATATGCTACAGAAATCACTATCTATGTTAATGTACACTCACAAGTTGTCACTCATGAGTGTGGCCAGCAATATGTAAGAATATTTGTGAGATCCAGGGCATAGTTAACTTCCATGGCTACGATTTCACCAAGGCAAGATTTATAGAAAAATCATGACGAGTGGAACAGCCCTTGCCCTCTTGGTAACCCCTTTCCCTAACTGAATTTCAGAAAGCCCCAGGGACACAGGTTAACATTGTAGCCAAGATAACTATTCTTCACTTTTGCTGGATGGTGTTCTTTTAGTGAACACAGCCTCCCATTCCTCAGTAAATGCTTCTTTTTGCCAACATCCTAGCTCATCTTTATCTAATGCAGCTTCCTCCTGTGGAGTAGCATACTTGATTACATGTATGAATTAGGAGTACAATTTAGCCTCTCTCCAGCTGTTGGCATTCGTCCTTTCCTGTAAGGCCTATACTGTTGATGACAATATTTGATTTTGTTTAGCCAATTAGGACATCTTTTCTAAGGCTGTCAAACAGCTAAACTGGAGAAGGGAGAAGACACACAATTATTCTAAGTCCTTTTTCAAGCTATGCATTTCCTCTAGCTCCCTGCTAAGTCTGCATATTTTTCTCCAACCAGTTTGGTATACTCCAAGTGTGGCTTTAATAAAATGTTCTCTTCTAGGAAACATCTGAGTTAACAAATAATCTTTTTAACTCCTGACAGGCTTCAGCCTTAGCGTTTAGGCTTTATATCAGCTCTAGCTTAGAATTTTCACTTGACTGTCATTTTAGCCTCAGCTGCTAATACCTGGTGGGTTTTTTATTAAAAATCGTAATCAGCAACATTACAGAGTGTTGGTTTGGACAATGAAAATCTTGGAGGCTGAAATATCACCTTATTAGTCAATGAGATTTCCCTCTTTTGATTGGCCTATATTTAGAGGCAGAAATGTCCACAGTGGCTTTGGGGTACTTTTATCAATCACTGACCATCAAATAAAGACTTGGGAAGTCAAGCCTGGATGAACAAATACTCACCACAGATGTGTTTAAGCTGGACATGACAGGGCTGTGGACAGCCAAGCATTTGTTGGAGGACTGCTTGCAAGCTGACATCAGTAACAAGACTTCATTGGGATCAGTTGCCACTTTGACATCAGACAGTCCTTTTGCCCAAGCAGATGAACCAACCAACCACAAGAATGAAAAGACGACAGTGACGATAAAGTCCTGCACAGAGAGAGGACAGGAAAAACAAAACAAAACAAAAACAAACAAACAAAAAACCAGATGTGAGTTCCAGAAACAAATCTATTAATTTATGCAAATACTATTTAGCTTTTGGAAAATTCTAAGATCCCATAGCATTAGGACCTAGTGATACTGTAAAATGAATAAGTTAGTTGGTGCTGTATTTATACTTACATGAGATAAGTAATTATACTGTTATTTAGTTTTTTGGTTTTTTTTTTTTTTTTTTTTTTTTTTGTAGTTCTGGATGTCCCTTATGCACAGCAAGCTGGTCTGGAACTTGTAGAGATCTTCCAACCTCTGCCTCCCCAGTGCTGATATTAAAAGCATGCATGACCACACCCAGATATATTGTTATTTATTAAAAATCTGCTGTGCTTTTATTCTAAGGAATGACTCAAGAAGTCATAATCTGTATCTTATTGTTCCCCAAAGTGTCCCTATTTGCATTTGGTAAAATAAGTCAGAGAGTAGTTGAAGACTCTATTTGTAATGATATCATTCTAACCATTGACCTCAAGCTCTTTTTAGAAATTTTTTAAAATTTATTTTTAATTTAAATTAAAATCAATCTTCTTTACATACTAATTTCAGTTCCCTCTCTCTCCTGTCCTTCTACTACCCCCACCATCCCACCCCATCCACTCATCAGAGAGGGTGAGGCATCACATGAAGGATCATCAAAGACTGTCACATCATTTAGGGTAGGACCGAGCTTCCACCATTCCTCACCCTGTATCTAGGCTGAGAGAGTACAGATCCATGGGAATGGACTCCAAAAAGCCAGCTCATGCACTAGGGACAAATACTGGTTCCTCTGCCAGTAGCCCCATAGACTGCCCAAGCTCCACAACTGACACCCACATTTAGGGAGCCTAGTTTGGTCTTATGTAGGCTCCACAGTTGTCAGCCTGGAGTCCTTGACCTCCCACTTGCTCAGGTCAGCTATTTCTGTGAGTTTCCCCAACATGGTCTTGACCCCTTTGCTCATCACCCCTCCCTCTCTACAACTGGACTCTAGTAGTTTGGCTCAATGATTAACTGTGAATCTCCGCTTCTGCTTCCATCAGCTACTGGATGAAGGCTCTAGGATAATATTTAAGGTAGTCATAAATACCATTATAGGGGAAGGGCATTTAAGGCAGCCTCTCCACTACTGCTTAGATTGTTAGTTGGGGTCATCCTTGCTCATTCATACCACAAGGACATCTGTTCAACTATGTTCATAGCAGCATTATTTGTAATAACCAGAACCTGGAAGCAACCTAGATATCCTTCAACTGAATAATGGATAAAGAAAATGTGGTACGTTTACACAATGGAATACTATTCAGTGGGGGGAAAAAACAAAAACAAACAAACAAACAAACAAAAAAAACCCAAAACAATGGAATCTTGAAATTCTCAGGCAAATGGATGGGACTGGAAGAAACCATCCTGAGCGAGGTAACCCACTCACAGAAAGACAAACATGGTTGCTCTTTCTTTTCTCCCTTGAGGCATGGTGTATTTTGCTTGTATTACTCTGCAGTTAGGTGTACCTATGTGACTTTTCATCAAGAACTGGTGAAGCCGTAACTCTCTAAGTGATACTGTGTGTATCTAGTGTTTGTTAGGTGTGACATTTTGGAGAATGCTTTTAAAGTCTAACAACTAAGATTGGCTAAATCTTTGAAGCATCTGTCATTTTAATCCATTGGCTGTTTTGAGTTATGTAGCTCAATAATATTTGGGGTAAAAAAAATGTGATCCATTCACAGGACTTCTAGGGCATGGGGTACTCCCTAATCCTGTATTCTATACCCATACTTCTCCCTTATTTCCTTTGCGTATCCTTCTCATTTTGAGTTGTATATACCCTTGTAAGCTGTCTGAAGTCACTTCTGGAAAAATACAGAGGTTTAAAGTTCAAGCATACATCTGCAGCCGTTTTACCAATAGTAAGACAGCTCACACCTAGTGATTGGTTATGAACTGAGTGCGTCAAATCTCAACTTTCTGTTCATGTCCAATCTGGCACCTTTGCTCATTCTTCATTATGCAGGCAGTATGAATTTATACTTACGTATTCATATATCAATATGTCTAAAACAAGGGTCACCAAAGTAAAGAAAAGGTGTTGGCAGGGCCTCAGACTTTTTGGTAGGCTCTAAGGAGAATCCACAACCTTACTTCTCCCTGTTGATCAGGCTACCCATTTTCACTGCTCATGGTCTTCTTCTGTGTTCAAGCAGCAATAGCCAGTCTTTCCAATATTGCAACTCCCTGACGATGATCCTTTGCCTCTTTTTTCCCTTTGTAGGCTTCATGGTTACACTGGGCTTACTGAAATAATTCAGTGTATTACTATGTTAAAGCTCTGTCAGTAATCTTAGTTCTATTTGCAATGTTAATCTCCTCTTGCCATGCCATATGATATAGCTACAAGTTCCAAGGATGAGGATGGGGGTATCTTTGCAGGACCATTATGCCACCTACACGTTTAGAAATTATTTTGATCCCAAGGTTAGTTGAAGGGAAATTGGCATTTTAATGATGTTACATCTTCCAAGGAGTGGATATGAAGTGTCTGGTTGCATTCATGTATTCAAATAGTATGGTTTGGGTAATATTCAAAAGACTTGAGGAAACTCTCATTGGAGAACACAATAAGCAGAGCTGTGCCCTTTGCTGTTACATATTTGTCTAGGGCTCATAGTTATTATATAGCTTCAAGTACAGGACAGTGCCTTTTATTACTTATACTCATCACAATTAGAGACAGTTAAATGCCAGTTAAAACACCAGTAGAGTGTAGGACAAAGAATAGGATTGTGTCCATTTAACAACATAATGGTAGTAGGTTTTCTCTTAGGCTGTATGCTCTGTCTAGCCACAGATTCTTGGCTTGATAATGGCATAGATTTCATCTTGAGGAGCAGGCTTTAAATCCTGTCAGAAAATGTTTGGTTACTCCTATGACATCTATGCCACTGTTGCACTAGTGGTCATGTCTTGCTAGGCCAATCGTTGTTGTAATTTGCAAAATTCATCACTGGGTAAGATTGTTAGCATTCATGAAATCTAGTCAGTAGTGGTAAAGTTTCTAGGCCAGCACCATTTGATTTATTCTTGTTCTATGACTCAGGTTTATTAAATTCTCAATGAGACCTTTCAATTGGATAACAAAAAAAATTACACCAAACTAATGTTTATTGAGCACTTATTATCCACCAAGTATTATTCCAGATTCATTTGGATTAACTCAATCCTGATACAAGCACTGTGAAACACATGTTAATTCTGTTCTCATTTTCTAATTGAGGAAACTGATGTGCCAGGATGTTAAATAAATTGCCTGAAGCCTGAATTAATTGATAGAGGATCCAGGATTCTAAGTCTGGCCATCTGTCTCCAGGGTCTGTATGCTTGACTGCAATATGCTGCTTCTAGTTAAAATATCAGCTCTGGCACTGGACAGATCCAGAATTGAATCCTTAGTCTTATACTTTTATGCTCATAGACAATTTGCTATACTTCCCAAGGCCTCAGTTTGCCTTGCAGGTGGAAATGAGAAATCTTCTCATGGGACAGTTGGAGGATTAAATGAGTTCCTGTAAACAATGCTTATGACTATGCCAGGGAAATTGTGTGACTGAGTCAGGGATGGAAATTTCAGAAATCACCAGTAAAAGCAACAGTGACAATGCAAACAACAGGCAAATGTCCTGGCTATGCTTCTGCCTTGGGTGATATATCTCTATGCAAGTAGGATGGTAGAGATTTTGAACAAGATACTACTGCAACAATTTCCAGAACTTTGAAACCAGCTCTGTGTCTTATGGTGAGGAAAACAATGTTCAACCATTTAAAATAATTGCTGTACAACATTATTTATGAATGTGTGTCTATTCCAAGCATGGTGGAAAGAGTAATTATTCTTAGTGTGAGTCAAATGCTGAGCATACATTCTCTGCTCAAAACCTGCCAGCAATAGCCCTTCACTGAGAACAAACACCAAAGACCACACAGAGGGTCCTAAGGAACCCTCAGCAATCCTGGTTGCTCTTCTGCTGTGAATCGTATTCCTGACTTATCCTTCCATGTCTCCATGCAATGCATGGGCTTCCTGGTTATTACTCTAACCCACCCAGAACACACACAGATTTTACCTGGGACAGCCCTTTTGCATAGAACCATGGGGCTTGTTTCATTTTTCTTTTAGAAATATCAGCTGAAACTTCAGCGTTCTTAGGTGCTGTGTTGCAAAGCACATGTGGATAGCATTCCCCAAGTCAACTTCCTATTCACCCTTTCCAGTTTTAGTTCCCTCATTTTCTCAATTTCCCTTTACAATCTCGGGTATGCTTCCTTGTTCTTGTTGTTTATGCCAACTGAAATCTACACATTTGTCGGCAATATTTTCTCTCTGATTCACAAGGCATTGGCCAGTGGTTATTTTCTAAAGATTAAATATATGTAAGAGGAGATGTTTCTGGTAAACAGAATCAGAAGCAGAAGGGTAGAGACCTGTGCACAAAGGCAAGGCCCCTTTTGCAGGAGGGCCTTTCTCCTTAGCACTCCCCTGTCCAGAGCCCATTCCTTATCTCTACCAGCCTTATGATTTAGTTATCACTTTAACATGTTCTCACTAATTACCACCTCCCATAAATGCACCCCTGATCTCTGTGCCTTGACTTTTATTTCTTAAGCATTTTTCAAAATTTGAAAATGCATTCATTCACCACCACTCCATTTTTCCAAATAAGATTTCAACTCATGGGTGTGAGTTTTGTCTGCCTTGTTCCATCTTGGGTGAGAGAGTTCCATCTCTTGAATGAGAGAGTGAATGAATGGATATACAGTACGATCCCAATCTTACAAAATTTTATCTTTGTGGATATGTTTTATGATAATTTACCAGGTAATAATGTTTAGAAATAAATTACACTTCATTTTAAGTAAGATTTTTATTAGAGAAAGTAGAACATGGCATGAGACCAAGACACTGATTGGTGGTGGCAGCCCCTTTCACATACAGAGTTCACAATTGGTAACTAACTCCTTCAGCAGTGGCAGGGATTCTACTTATATTAAATAACACTCAGCTTTACATTTACACAATGGAGTACTACTCACTTGTAAGAAACAATGACATCCTAACATTTTCAGGCAAATGGACAGAACTAGAAAACAAACAAAACAAAACAAAACAAAAAAAAATGGAAATGAGGGAGGAGTGATAATATGAACAAAGGAGTCAAGACCATGATGGGGAAACCCACACAATCAGCTGACCCAAGCTAGTGAGAGATCACTGACTCAGGTCTGACAAATGGGGAACCTGTGTAAGACTGAACTAGACTCCCTTAGTGTAAGTGACAATGGTACGGCTGGGACAATATATGAAGCCACTGACAGTGAACCCAAGATCTAACATTAATGCACAAGTTGACTTACTGGAGCCCATTCTATATGGAGAGATATATAGACACAGCCCCAGCCTAGACACAGGAGTGTGGGGGTGGAGAGGTGCCTTGGTCTGACCTCAACGAGATGATGGCACAGACTTAGGGGAGGCCTTACCCTCTCAGATGAGCAGATGGGAGGTGGCAGGGGAATGGGGAGAGCAGAAAGAGAGGAGGGAAGGAGAACTGGGATTGGAATAAATTAACCAAAAAAAAAAAGACTTATAAAACAAAAAACAAATAGCTTTATAACCAAGGGTTACCACGTCCAAAGAGTACCTAAGCTGAAGTGCAACTTTCTATAGCTTGGAGTGACTGAAGGCAGAGTGCTGGTGCCAGATAAAGAACTCACTAATTTGATAGTTTTTTCTTTTTCTGGCTCTGGGTATAAACTATGTTGGAGGCTACCTTGGAGAGGAGATATAGGTCAAATATTTGACACAATTTTCTTCTCATTCTCTTGCTTCCAGCTGAGGCTCTATTACCAGACTGAAGTCTTCAGAAATGATGGACAAAAATCTCCCCACAGGAGGTCCGAGGGGATCTGTAGTGGGTAGTGCTTCCCACATACCAGGTACTCCACCATGACCCCACAGACACTGTTAGCCTTACAACTTACAACTTACATCAGTCCTGTGTTACTCATGAAGAAACCGGAGTACAGACAATTTAAATGTAGAGCAATTAATACCTGGCTTCACTGCTAGCTGGTCATAGGCTTTAGGAAAATGTGCTTTTTGGTGTGTGAATAACTATTTTAATCAGTATTCTCTAAATTTTAAAGAGTTTAGTATTATGAAAATGATTTGGATTTCATCTACACACTTCCTATATTTTTAAAATAATTATTTCATTCACACCAAAGTATGTATGTGTTTTTGGACCAAATAATGTTAACCTGGAAAGAACTATATATTCACAGTAAATGCTAAGCTAATACAGCTTCTAATAAATAGAAGCTAAAAACATTAACATTAATAGAATGAAAATAATACATCTTTTATACTTTCTAGAAAAATCTGCCAAAGGCTTTGGAACCAAGGACTTTTGGTAAACCAGATTTGAGTGTTAACACAGTTACTAATGACACTCACTAGAATAGGCTGATCAGAAAGCTTGAAGTTAAGCAGAATGTGGATGATATTCATATGTATTATTGAAAGCCTACTGATGGCTGTGCCTAAAGCCATTTTCTGATCAGGAGAATTAGGTGGCTCAAAACTGGGTAGTGACTTTCTCTGGAGGATGCAGACAAGAATCCGGTTGTTTGCAGATACTATTTCTACTTTATCTAACAGAGATCTTACAGTAGAAGATGAGTTTGTAACGTTTACTGTTTTATTCTCTTGATGCATAGTTAGCTCTGTTGGTGTTATTCATCCCCACAGAAGAGAGACAATGCCATTTGAGAAGTACTTCAGCACTTCAAATCTCTCCTGCTTGGGATCTGAATTGTCTCCAAGAAGTGTTTAGAAGAGATATTACTAACCCTAAAGAAATTGCAGCCAAGGTGGTCTATTTGTCTATTCTCTATGGTTGATGAGTGGACACTGAAGCATTGGTCACATCCTGTACGTAACAAACTCTGACACACAGTTTGGATGTTTATGTGCACTGCATTCCAAGTATCTGTTCAGTGAATCCAAAACCAGGTTTCTTTTTCTTTTTTTTTTTTCTCAAAGCAGGGATTTATATAGTATTGAAGTGGGGGTAGGAATCTTAGGATGGGGTAAGGTGACATGAAGAGTAAGGGTCAATAATATTCCACCAAGCTAGCGGTTAGCTAGGCAGGGGGCAGCCTTACATCAGGCCTTGCTGAGTCACTCCAATGTTGAAGTTACAAGCCAAAGTCAGGTCGACAAACTTAAGCAGGCACAGCCTGGCTTAGTTTTAACTAAGTGGTCAGATTCCATTACTTTGAAGGGTTGTTTTGTTACCCTTGTAAGTTGCTGTTAGGAAAGTGTTTTATATTTTATGTAGATTTAATATAACAAAATTGCCAGTTTGGGGTTATGTGGGGACATACACAGAGAGGAGCACTCAGTGGGCATTATTTGAGATACAGGTGAAATGAACCCGCTTCTCTCTTCACTGCATATTGATACATGTAGCCAATTGTTCCATTTTTTTACCTATTAGCAAATACTGCCAATTTTTTCATCTCAGTAGTTTTGTTAACTGCCTTGTGTGGTGATGGTCTTGCTGCACTTCCATATATATATATATATATATATATATATATATATATATATATATATTTTTTTCTTCTGTGTTTTGTTGGTGATACATATCCCAAGATCTACTCTGAAACTGTTAATGCAAAGTCTCTGACTCTTGTGCCTCCTCTTGGGGTCCCTACCTTCTTGTGAGAGGTGGTTCTCTCCTTCAACTATCTGGGTCCAAGGACTGAGCTCAGATCATCAGGCTTTCCAGTCAGCCCACACCACCCTCACTGGTACACTGGACTAAGCTTTTAGAATCTGTCCATACTGGTGAGGACATTGTATACCCACAGGCACCTTAGTTCATATTAACCATCTTTCAAGTACTCAGCCACACATTGCTAGCACTATCCTGTGGTAAGATCAGCTCAGATCCACAATTAATAAATGAAGTACATTTGCATCCCCAGTGAGGAGGGGAATGCCTTGTCTTATTTTGAGTGCCTGGCTAGTCTGACTAATTTACAGGATGGGTTCTATCCTGTCAGCTTAAGCAAGGAGACAGGTTCTCAGGCCAGTGCTGTCCAGGGAGTCAGCATTTAGCCTGGGCTTAGGACAGTAGACTTGACACTGTTTGAAGGGCGAGCATCCTTGAAATAGAAAGAATGAAGGTGTGACTTGTTTACTGCGGAAATAGGGAGGAAGACAGGGAGAAAGAAAGAAGAGGGGGAAGGAGAGGTAAAGGGAGGAGGACAGGCAAGAGAAGGCAAGAGGAATGAGAGCGAGGGCAAGAGGAAAAGGAAGGAAGATGAAGAGAGGAGAGAGGAAGACACCCTCCTTTCAGCACTCATCACATGCTTGGTTCATGTAATCTTTACAACTCAGTGGGGGCAGGTTATATTACTCCTTCTTTAGGAATTCATGATCTGGACTGCTTCATCTTAGGCTTAAAAGCCATCTGATCATAAAGACAAACTAGGTTCATTCCTGTTTACTATTAAACCTCTATTTCTCAAGGATTGGACTATGATTTACCTGTAATTTTAACTATAAAGGTTTCTGTACTCCATGTCCCAGAAATGGTAATCATGTCTTCTCTCAAAAAGTTGTTTATAACCATCTTGTAACCTTACCCTTGTTTCAAAAGGTTATATGACTGCTTATGACTACCTTAATTTGCACACCTTGTCATTGTCTATGGAGGGACTAACTTGTTATGCTTATGCTCTGATCCTGTAACATGGTTTGCTTTGCCTGCCAGACCCCCCATTTGGGAACCCTCTAACTCTGAGTTATAAAAGCCTTGTCTTCTTCACATTCAAGTCAAGGTCTCTTGAATCCTTCCTTAGGAGGATGCAGCCTGTACACACACACACACACACACACACACACACACACACACACACACACACACAAGCTTGCTTTAATTGATTTGGCCATGATAATTTGGGTCAGTGGTTTTTCCTGCCATGTTTGGAATTAATAGAATCCAATTAATAAGATCAGGAACCTAATGCAGGGGTGCATTAGGTGCGTTGAGATCAGCTATGAAGTTTTCTGTAATAGGAGGCCAATTCGCCCCTTTTCCTGATATTGAATTTTCGTTGACAAATTCCATTAATCCTCAAGACTTTGGAAGCTCTATTGACAAATCCCCTAGTGAAGAGGCTGAGCCTTTTTAGGAATCTCTAGTCTCCACAGAAATCTAGGACTTGGAAATGCGGCTCCCTGTTCCAAATTTGTTAGGAAAAATCTTCAGGGTCAAGCCATCGAGTTTGTTAATCTTTATTAAAGAGAAGAAACACAAAGTCAGAAAGTTTGTAATCACAGCTGGATTCTCAGCAGTGAGGGGCTTTGGATCCGAGTCACTGTTCTAATTTGATTTCTATTGCAGTGATAAAACATTCTGACCAAAAGCAACTTAATAGAGAAAGGGATTTATTTGACTTACACTTCCAGGTCACAGCCCATGATTCAGGGAAGTCAGGGCAGGAATTCAAGCAAAAGCATGAAGCAAAAGTGATTAACACTGCATGTGGCTTGCTTTCTGGTCCATGCTCAGCTTGCTTTCTTAGGCAACCCAGAACCGCATGCCTAGGGATGGTGCTGTCCATGCAAAAGCATGAAGCAAAAGTGATAAACACTGCATGTGGCTTGCTTTCTGGTCCATGCTCAGCTTGCTTTCTTGGGCAACCCAGAACCGCATGCCTAGGGATGGTGCTGTCCATGCCTAGGGATGGTGCTGTCCATGGTGAGAAAGACCCTGCTACATCAGTCAACAATTACGAACCATCCATATGAGGTCTGGGCAATTGTCATTTGAGACTCTTCTCACGTGACTCTAGGTGAGTCAAGTTGTTAGTTAAAGCTATGTAGGATAGTCACTGACCTTATACTTTGGGAAAGGACTTCTTATACTGTTAAACAATTTGATAATCACCATCACCTTGTAGCTCAAAGGCTAAGGACTGTGGGGTACCAATTACTTCACTGGCCAAGAACATTCTTGAAAAACCTAGCCATCTCAGATGTCTGTCCTCTCTGATATCTGAGAGCTCAAGCCGCCACATTTCTCTCTCTCTCTCTCTCTCTCTCTCTCTCTCTCTCTCTCTCTCTCTCTCTGTGTGTGTGTGTGTGTGTGTGTGTGTGTGTGTGTGTAGGAGGAGGAATAAGGGAAGGGGAGAGGAATGATGGTGGGGGCACAGGAGTGGTCATCTGTGTATCTTTTCCTTCTTCCCAGTAGGGTTTCTGTTGAGCTCAGTCATCCCTCTTTATAGGAAAGAGGTCTACAGAAATAGTAGTAGACAGAAAAAAAACCCCAACCAAACAAACAAACAAAAAAAAACAAAACAAAAACAAACAAAAACAAAAAAGGTTGCCTGTTGCAATTAAAATGAATTTAATTTTCTTGAAATGATACTATTGCTGTTAGTTTAAAAAGTAAAAGTTTAAACATTTTTAAAATTTATGTGTATGAGTGTTTTGCCTGTATGCAAGTTTACTACATGCATGTGTGATATCTGTGGAGTCCAAAAGAGGGGAGCTGATCCCCTAGAACTGGGGTGCAGAAGACTGGAGTTCAGAAAACCATAATTGTGATCAAAGCTTAGCATCCTAATAAATACTCAAGATACCTTTGGTAAATCACTTAATCTTCCTTGTTACCTCCAACCAATCTTCCATAAGTGATCCCCTATTATGTTTCCTTCCAGCCCCTGTTGTTTTTAGTACCAGAGATAAGTGATTGTGAAGAGTTGATTAGATGGCCTCAGTAAAGAGTATGAGAGTGATGGTGATGATGAGGAGAGCAGCTAGAACCAGAATGACATTTTTTTATTTTTTATGTGCACTTGATTATGTAATCTTCTAGTAACCCACCTGGATAAATACAGTGTTTTCCCATTACATAAGTGATGGATTACTTTAAGCAAATTTGAAAGATTCACAGTTAAGATGTAAACCCAGAGAGTTTGGCTCCAAGGTCTGCATTCTTATCTATTACAGGAACACTATTGACTTTAAAGGGTTGTAATTTTATTAAAGAAATGGCCTTTTATTAGTTTAAATTTAAGTGGTCATATTAATGCAACTATCATTTATGACCAGTTCTTGTATGTGCCACTCATCTGTGAGTTACTCATTTAACTTCTCATAACACTTTGAGATCATTCATTTTTATCTCACTTTACGGTGATAACGTCAAGGTTGAGGAAGATTAAGTGATGAAAAGTGTTTGCTGAAAGGGTCATGACTTTTTCTCAGGTTGTTAAGCTTTTATCATGTCCGTGGTTTTCTGAGCTCCAGTCTGTATCTCTCTCTCTGGAAGGTGGAACTCCTTATATCCCTGTCCAGCTTAGTGGTGCACACTGTGTTTGAGAGTTGATGCTGAAAGGCCTTTGTGTGCTTTTATCTCATTTATTCCTACCCAATCCTGTCTGTGGAGCAGCTTCTGTTCTGTCTTCCAAACAAGAGAAAGAGGGTCTTAGAAGAGAAAGCTAATGGCAGAGTTGGGTACCAAACTCAGATCTGTTTGTCTCTTAATAGGGTTGATTTGTTCACTGTTAATTGTTGTATTTTTCCCATTCACAGTCATCTGTCCAGTGTGTGTGTGTGTGTGTGTGTGTGTGTGTGTGTATGTGCGCGCGCGCACGTGCGCGCGCGCGCTCATGGAGGCCAGTGGAGGATGTGAAGTGGAATGTGTTATTATTCACTACCTTATTCTTTAAGACATGGTCTCTCACTGAAGCATTAACAATCCCCCATCCACATACACACAAAACCCTGAGATTCAGGTATGTTGTAATTTAAGTAAAAGAGTGTATGTGAGAAAGACTCCATGAGAGGCTTCAAGCAGAGGGCTTCTTTTAATTAGGGAAAGGGATCATAGAAAGGGGAAAGGGGAGGGGAGGGACAGATCTTCAGGGACAGGAGCAGCAGAAGAGAGGAAAGAGGAGGGAGGAAGGGAGGGAGGGAGGGAGGGAGAGAGAAAGAGAGAGAGAGAGATAGATAGATAGAGAGAGGGGGGGCATGGTCAGAGGAGCAGAGGGAGGGATGGAGGAAGGGAGGGAGGGAGAGAAAAAGAGAGAGGAGGAGGCTGGGAGGTGGGCATGGCCCTTTAAGAACAAACATAGTGAATATACACAGGTGGTTCTCTTAGTGGCCACAGCTGAGCGCATACCCTGTCAGAACCTCAAGGACAGGCCAGTACAGATGCCTGAATAATAACAAGGTACACATGGCCACACCTGTCTTTTTCCTTGGGTACTGGAGATTCGTTCATCAGCTACTCTTACCCATTGAGCCATCTTTCTAGCCTGTCCAACATTTATCGTCTTCTCACTCTAGGCTGGGTACTATATGTTACTGCAATAGGATGGGGCAGGTTGAATGGTAACATCTACGAGATAGGAGTATTCTCATTCCTGATGGTGTGCACCTTCTGAGTTTATACATTGCCTAGACCGCTTTATGCAACAACAGTTTGTACATATGGTGTTTTGAATGAAACATCCCCTATAATCTTGGGTATATGAATACTTGCTCTTCACTTGTTGATATTGTTTGAGGAGGAGTTATTGTGGGGAGTGTGTTACTGGAGGTAGGATTAGAGTTTAAAGACTCAAACCATTTCAATTTCCTCTCTCCTTCCTGCTTGCTGTTGGAGATGTGAGGTCTCAGCTGTTCTTGCCATTGTCCCCTGCAATGATGGACTCTTATCCTTCTGGAACTGTAAGACCAAATAAACAATTCCTTCTGTGTGTTGCCTCGGCCTGGTTATGGTGTGTTATCACAGCAATAGAAAGGAAACTAAGTATAATGTCATGCTGTTACTAATCAGAATTTTGCTAAATAAAGATGGAGTTGATGCTATTGTCCTTCTGTTCAGGCCTCTGTGTTACTCAAGCATTGTATTTCATGACTAAATAATCTGCCTTGCGTTTGTGAGTCAATGCAGAGTTCTGTTCCCCCCTCTCTCTCTTTCTCTCTCTCTAGATAAATTGGATTGTGATGGACATGTAGCTTCATGATGATGAATTGTCTTTGTTTAGTTTAGAACCGAGATCTCTTAATTGACGTTTTTAACATTCCTTGTGAAAATAATACTTTAAAAATCATCTACTGATCAAGTGGTGGTACATACCTTTAATCCCAGCACTCAGGAGACAGAGTCAGTAAAATCTCTGTGAGTTCAAGGCCAGCCTGGACTACAGAGCAAGTTCCAGGATAGCCAGTTTTAGAAACTCTGTCTCTAAAATCCAAAACCAATCACAGTCTCTGTATCTGTCCCTTTAGCTTATCATAGACATCTGATTTCATAACCTTGATGCAAGAGGAAGGTATTCCTAATTGTTGGATGTGCTCAGGAAAGCACCACTCATTTTTGCTCTGCTATATAAATCATCTCTGAGACCTGATCTGATTTTCAATTGGTCCTGATTAACCTTTGGTTATAAACAGCACTGGACTTTTAGTACAGATCAGCAGTGTGTTAGAAAGTTAGCTAAGTTAGCTATGTACAATAAATTATTATTATTAGGCTCTGCAGTAACAGCCCAGCTCTTTTTGGCTGGCCATGGGACCCTTGCTAAGTTTCAGAGTCC
Organism: Cricetiscus sungorus; assembly: GCA_030556225.1. Taxonomy (NCBI): domain Eukaryota; kingdom Metazoa; phylum Chordata; class Mammalia; order Rodentia; family Cricetidae; genus Cricetiscus; species Cricetiscus sungorus. The sequence continues at coordinate 6,133,923 of JANBXA010000606.1, read as the reverse complement.
TATTTGTAAAGAGGCACAATCTGTAAAATGGCACAAATTTTATAGTCTGTTTGCCAAAGATAAATTAATTTATGCAGGATAGTTTTCCTCTCAGTTCCTGAAAGTTCATGTTTCTTTCTTCTGTTTTGGTTTTGAGACAGGGTCTCACTACGTGGTCCAGGCTAGTCTTGAACTTGTGTCGCCTCCTTTGCCTCAGTTCTCCTGGTGCTGGCAATATAATAGTGTGCCACAATGTCTGGGTAAATGTGGATAAATACTTTCTTTTAATTATTCTTGCCATAGGAAAACTTCTGTAGAATAAGTTGAAGTGCAACAATATGAAGTATACTGGCATCGTGTAGTAAGATTTGATGGTCAATAAATCAGGTAAGTTTATTAATTTCTTCCTCGACTGTTTATGAGCATCTACTAGGTACCATGTATTGAGAGTATTAATAAAGACTGTTTGTAAAAACAGACCTGGTACCAATACTCATGCGGTCAATGAGAGAGACTTTAAAGCATGTGTAATCACACTTGGGATCATAGTTTTTCAGGGAAAGGACTTAGTGTTTTGACTTCTCCTGCCAAACTAAGAAAAAAGAGTGGGACAAGAAATGCTGTAAGGGTGTGTGTTGGCATTGGGTCAGTAGCAAAATGGACATTTCTTGAGCAGCACTGCCAGGCGATGTAGGGATCAATTGCTTGCTTCTTGGGAAGGAATTCACAGGTTTCCTGAGGCTGTCATTTTTTTCCTCTATTCTTACCAACCTACAGTCATTTTTGTCTTGTTTGAATCTTGACAAAAGAGTACCACTGTCTCTCTGAGTCTGGGCACTCTAGCAGTTAGAGAGCCTAAATTAATATTGTAAGCATTTCTGGGTGACTTGATAAGCATATCAAGGAAACTAAACTCTTTCCAAATAACTTGCTATTGATATGACACAAATATCATTAAATACATGAAAAAAACCCCAAGGTAGGAACTGTTATAAACAGTTTAGATATCTTAAGAATAACAAGTTGATGGTGGGGGGGGGTGGAGGTAATCACAGTAGCAGAGTTAATCACAGATGAATCTGGACACTTGGGAATCTTACTGAAAACATATCAAACTTTTGAGTTTTATTATTTTTTAGTACTTCCAAACTATTTTGGCCATTGCTATTGAACAAGCTGTATGAAAATGCTAACATCCAGGTAATTAGCTCCCATCTTTACATAAGCCATCTGGGAATTATGGACATACCTGCAAAACGCCAGATGACAGGCAGTATAGATGAAACATCTGGAGGGAGCCTAGCATACAACAGATACATTGTCAGCCTGGGAGAGCCAGCAGTTACCCAGACTTGAGCTTCATCTCTCACATATTATCCGGTTTACACTGTTTCCTTATCATGTGAAAAAGCTACCTCATTACCATTTATCATCCATTCTGGAAATCCCATACGTATGGAATTTCCAGGCACACTGTCAAGAAAATGCCACATCTGCTCATATAGTGATGCACAGCAAAGAAATTAATAATTAAAATTTCATAATCCAAAGTAATTTCCTCATTTGTCTAAATGTTCAAACCTTTGTTTGAAATAATCATGATCTCTAGAAAGTGACCATAAATGAGATGTACTGAGAAATTCTGACTGTGATACCACTCACCTCTGTGTGTCCTCTTCCCAGCCAAGTCACTGTTTCCCTAAAGTGTGTCCTTTTGCTATCACCTCTTCTTGAAAAAAAATCATAAAAACTACACAGCCCCCTGCTGCAAAGTTATGTAATAGCAGAGTGGGAAGGAACTTCCGAGACAAACTTTCTGTCACGTGCTCCTTGAAATCATAATTAAAGCATTACATTAATTTATTATTTGACACCACTGGCATCTCAGGTGGAGTGCAGGAGAGTGGGAGGGGTGGTCAGAAGTGGTGCAGAAAGGCAACTTAACCATGAACACAAAGCATGTACAATTTCATGTCCACATCAGTGACACAGGTCAGGGGTTTACTCATAGGGCTAAAATGCATATAGAATATGGAGACCAGGATATTTTAATTGTCACAAAGATGATGATGGTAAAGGTGATATATCATCAGAGGATATGGACATGTTTGGTCTGGCTGAGTGACTGGAAAAGACTTCAGCTGATAAAATTCATGTTTTTATCTGTATTCTGCTATTCTTTTAAAAGGATAATCATGCTTCTGGAATTGAGTAAATTTGACTTGAGCTTTGACAATTCAAGTTAAGGTGTTCAGCTATTTTTTGTAGGCATCCAAGTGATGAGTGTGTGTGTGTGTGTGTGTGTGTGTGTGTGTGTGTGTGTGTGTGCGCATGTAAATGCTTTAACACTACATCTAGCTATAATACACAATTTGAAAGAAAACCTAAAGTGATTGTGTAAGGACAAGGCCTTTGAAGACAAGCTGCTCTGCCAAGGGAGGGGGCCACTGGACATTGAATGGGTGCAAGGTCCCGCAACCCTGCAGACAGCATGTGTGTCCCTAGTCACCACACTACCTGAAAAGAGAGAATGCGAGGCTGGGATACAGGAATGGGAGGGTTCTCCATCTTTGCTTTCATTATATTTCTCTGTGTGCCTCCTCCACACATCCCTTGAGGTGACTGGCCGTGATAAGTTTGTCTAGTTCTAAAATAGGTATATTTTTACTGTATTTGGCCTTCAGAAATGATAGGACCTTTCTGTTTAGGAGAATGGTTATGATTATATCTCACCCTTCCTTCCCACCAGCTTTTCATTTTTTCAAATGAGCAAGTGGCATTCACACACAGGTTCGTAAAAAGAGCTATTTTTCAAGTATTCCTTATGCCTTTCTAGAATTGAAGACCCATTATTCTGTCACATACCAACCCATCTGTCAGCCTGCAACAGATGGTTCAAATGAAGAACTTCAAAAATACCAAAGAGGAAATTATCTTGTGCTTCATCAGCCACAGCTTAAATTCCATCTACCATCTAACTTTAGAAGTCTCCTTCCCTGCTCATCATGTGAAGAGAAAGTGTAGAAAATATTGCATTGGAATTACAAATTAGAAGCCATCACTCAACCAGGCAATTGCTGCTTCATAGATCTCATCACTGTGCAATGGGGAACAGAGGCTAAACTCTGGCTGGAGTCCGAGTTACACCATTTTCAGGCACATTGGCCTTAAGTAACTTATTAAATCTTATAGGCATTTACTTCCTTGGTGAAACAATACAGAATTAATAACTTGTCTTAGAAAGTAAAGGGAATAGATCACCTATGACAATCACGTAATGAGAACTCTGAAAAACTGATAGAAGCTCTTATTTTCACCAGCATGTCTCCCTCTTCTCTCCCTCTTCCTTTCCTGTTTCCAACAAGATAATTCTCAAAGATTCTGTGTCTCTGGAAGGCAAATTTTGAGCAGGTGCCTAGAGCTAAAAGCCAATCAGACAAGAGAGCATAATAGCTGTGGATGACATGATCTCTCCCCACAGGTCTGTTTTTCTGTTCAACTCTGTCTTTTTGTCTCATCTGTCTCTCTGTTTCTGTCTCAGTATCTCTGTCTAAAATATAGTACCACTTTTGGTGTGTGTGTGTGTGTGTGTGTGTGTGTGTGTGTGTGTGTGTGTGTGTGTGTGCGAGTGTGTGTGTAAGATAATAAACATGGGAATGTAAGATAATAAACATGGAAACTGCACTAGTTTCATTTCTTGACATATGATTAAAATACCCTGAAAAAAAGCAAATTGGGAGTGTATGTGTGAAGGTTTTTATTTTAGATAGCAATTCTAGGTTATAGTTCATCATTCTGGGTAAATCAAAGCAGCAGAAACTTGCAGCAGTGATAGACATCTGCAGTCAGCAGCAGACAGGGAGGAAAACACCCATGCTTTTGCTCTGTGTCCTCTTCCTTTTTATTGAGGTTAGGGTCCAGCCCATAAAATGGTGCCACCCATATCCAGGGTGTATGTTCCCATCTCAGCTAATGGAGTTAAGATCATCTCCCATAGCCATGCCTGATGTATATCAGTACTCATCCGATCTCTCTTCCCTGATACTTTTAGACTGTGTTGAGTTGACAGCAGAAACTAACCAAAGAGGCATAAGTGAATGCGAAGTCCAGCTGTGTGGGAGAAGCATATTGCCAAGGCTGGCCTTCAACTCCTCATCCTCCTGTTTCCATCTCCCGAGTGAAGCGAGCTTTCTTTTGGGCTACCAACTAGCTCTCAAATCACAACATAGAGACTTATTATTAGTTATCAATGTTCAGCCTTAGCTTATGCTTGTACTGTGAGCTCTTATAACTTACTTTAAAGTTTTCTCTTCATCTATATTTTGCTTTGGGGAATTTTACCTTTCATTCTGTATGCCTTATTTTTCCTTCTTCCTTGTCTGTCTGTCTGGTCCTGGGCATCTCCCTTTCTTCTCTTTGTTCTCTCTTCTCTGGAGCCTAGATTCCTCCTTTTCATACTTTCTGCTTACCAGCCCCACATATCCCTCCTCTGCCTAGCTATTGGCCTTTCATCTTTTATTAGACAAATCAGGTGCTGTAGTCAGGAAAAGCAACACATCTTTACACCATTAAACAAATAGAACACATTGGGAATCAGTCTACCACAGGACCTGGCAATCACTCTTAGGCATATACCCAAATGATCCACATCCATGCAACAAAGACATCTGTTCAACTATGTTCGTGGCAGCATTTTTTGTAATAGCAAGAACCTGGAAGCAACCTAGATGCCCCTCAACTGAAGAATGGATAAAGAAGATGTGGCATATTTACACAATGGAATACTACTTAGCAGAAAAGAACAATGGAATCTTGAAATTTGCGGCAAATGGATAGAACTTGAAGAAACCATCCTGAGTGAGGTAACCCAGTCACAAAAAGAGGAACATGGCATTTAGTCACTCATATATGGATTTTAGACATGAAGCAAAGGATCACCAGCCTATAATTCACACTGCCAGAGAAACTAGGATACAAGGAAGAACCTAAGAGATTCATACAATGTCACAGAAGGGGAAAGGAACAAGGTTTCCTTATATTATATTGGGAGTAGGGGGCAGCGGGGCAGTGAGTGGAGAGGGAGTTAGGGTAAAGAGAAGGGGAGGAAAGGAGAACATGTGAGACCAGGAAGATTGAATCGAGGGATGAATAGATGAGAGCCAAAGGAAGAGAGAGAGAGAGAGAGAGAGAGAGAGAGAGAGAGAGAGAGAGAGAGAGAGAGAGAGAGACCATAATAGAGAGAGCCATTATAGGTTTGAAGATAAAACGGACTCTAGAGACATGTCCAGAGACCTACAAGAATGACCCCAACTAACAATCTGAGCAACAGTGGAAAGGCTACCTTAAATGCTCTTCTCTGATAATGAGATTGATAACTAACTTATTTGCCATCATAGAGCCCTCATCTAGTAGCTGATGGAAACTGAAGCAGACACCCACAGCTAAACACTGAGCTGAACTCCTGGAATCCAGTTGCAGAGAGGGAGGGGTGATAAGAAAAGGGGTCAAGACCAGGCTACAGAAACCCCACAGAGACAGCTGACCTGAACAAGGTGGAGCTAGCTCATGGACCCCCAGACTGATACCTGGGAAACCAGTATTGTACAGACTCAGACCCCCTGAATGTGGGTCTCAGTTAGAAGGCCTGGGCAGCCTAATGGACCTCTGACAGAGGAACCAGGGTGTATCCCTGGTGCACAAAACACTTTGGGAGCACATTCCCCATGGAGGGATACTCCCATGGCCTAGAGGCAGGAGGGAGGGCCTAGACTCTTCTCCAAATGACTTGACAGATTTTGATGATCCCTCTTGGAAGGCATCAGCCTCCCTGTGGAGTGGGGGGGGAATGGGATGGGAGGGAGGTTGGGGATATGGGAGGAAGAGGGAACTGGGATTGATATGTAAAATTATATATATATATATATATATATATATATATATATATAAACAAATAGAACACAAGAACACATCTGTACATGATTAAAGCAATATTCATCAATATAAACAAATCTGACACATCTATACGTAGTTAAGGTAATATTACACAACACCTGCCTGTTGAGATTATAGGATTGTGCCACCAAACTAGGCTTTATTCTGTTCCAGCAAGTCAACTAGGGTTTCATGCATGCTAAGCAAGCACTCTACCAATAGGGCTACATCCGCAGTCATGATCATGATGCTCTTTGTAAACTTGAACCAGTGATGTCAGCTTCAGACTTCTCAAAGAAAGTGATCATATGCTTTCTTGGTTTTTATTTCAATCTTGTGAAATAAATATTTGGGAATTTTCCCTGTCTAGGCATAAATATTAATTGAATCATAACTTGTGTTTCATGCTTTATTTAGCTGTTTCTGCTTGTTTTGTCAGTTTTATCATACTTTCCATTCACATTCCAGTTTTACATTTATAGCTTTTGGGTTTTCATTTTCTCTTGCAGTGGGAATTTTTGAGGAATATAGACTTCCCTATCTCCAATGTTATTTTTTTTTGTGTGTGCATTGCTGTGTGTGTGTGTGTGTGTGTGTGTGTGTGTGTGTGTGTGAGAGGACATAAGAGTGGGCATGAATGTTTTAGGAAGTCAAATGTGTTCTAGGAGGGAACAGCCAGTATAGTGCTTGCTGCTCAAACACGAGGACCTGTGTTTGCAACTCCAGCCCTATGTGAAAAACCAGGGAGCGGCGGCACGCAGTTGTAACTTTAGCCCCGAGTAAGCAGAGATGGTTCCCGGCTACTCCCTGGCCACTGATCTCATGATAAGATAGATCATGGGGTGGGCACCCAACATTAACCTTCGGCCCCACTGCTTACATGTGCCCACATGTATGCACATGTGTGCGTACTTGCTAGTGAAAGACTCTTGAGCTTCATGTGCCATAGAGCTGATAGCCATCTCACTGTAAATCAGATTTTTACTCAGGACGTCTAGAACAGAGTCTGGGAGACAGGATTTCTATCATGCTTCCAAATTCTGTACTTGCTGCCTGTGCACATAGGCACTCTGAGAAGCAAGTTCAGTCTTCAGGAAATTTTCTTCGTGCCAACTTTCCAGGCTATGCCATGGCTAGGATGGCCCACTATGAAAGAGCTTCCAAACACTATGTTTATATTTTTCCATTCTGTCTCACTTTCAGATAAGTTTGTTCATTTGCCAGTTCAGTTTAAGATGGCTGCCTCTTACTTCCTCCTAACTAACATCCACCAGGTACTTCCTATTCACCAGGCATCGTGATAAGAACTTGCCCGAGATAATCTCATCCAATTCTCAGTAGAGAATAACAGGACTACTGTCAATGAGCAGGTGAAGACATCAAAGATCACTTAGCTAACAAGTAGAAAAAACAAGACATGAGTAGTCTTCCCCAGAGCCTGGGTCCCACCGTCAAGGGTTTGTGATGATTATGCCTTACTAGGATCATGTCAAATGTATTTGCATACTCACCTCAGCCCCTTTCCAGTGTTACCTTCAAGTGATATGAACAAAGCAGAAGTCTTCTATGAAAATAAAGAAGACATACATATGTGCTATTTTTTCTTGCTTTTCTTCCTAATTGGCTATTTAATGAAACCCATGAAGGCAAATATTAGGTTATTAAGACTAACATTATCAGACAAAAGTCCAATAATGTGTACTTAGCCAAACTGAACATTATTAGACTCCACATGAGTAGTTATGCAATGGGGGCATCAGTTGGCCTGTGGTATATTAAAATCTGTGATAATGAGGTCTCATATGCCATACCACGCCCTGTTGTGGAGAGGAAGAAATTGGCTACTAAAACAAGTGCAGGTTCTATGGAATATATTCTTGTTCACAAGGAAGACCCTGTTCTCATATGAATTTATAGAAATCAGCTGAAGAATGGTAACCTCGCTGTCTGTGAATGGCTTGTTAGGTTGTGCTTATAATATCATTGCATTTTACGATCTTTTTTTACTACACCTCATATGGAGACAAATAGAGAATGGTATTGTGATACACAAAAGAGCTGTGAGTCCATTTTAGAAGGTAGCTGGGAGATTGATTTTCCACCTCAGAAAACGCTCCATGCAGTCAGTATGCCCAGTGAACAGCATCTCACCTCCGGGGAAGTGATAGGGAGACAAATATTTACCAAATAATTTGATGTGGCTTTGGGTAATGTGAAGATTGAATTTTGGTACCTGGAAAAGGCTGTTGCTCAGCTTAAACAAACACAGAAGCACATCCAATGCCAATGGCCTGAAATATGTTAGAAATAGAGAAGAGTTGAATCATACATAAGTTGAGATGGAGCTTTAACTACATTGGAAAAACAACAAAAAACAACAACAAAACCACTTGGCAAACCTGTCAAGTCTGATGTAGTAAGCACTACTCTTGCTTTGGTATATGCTTGAAGTTGTTGGCTTGTGTTTGCGACCATGGCATACACACACCCTCAATACAGAATTACTCCCAGTGCAGGGAATTATTCTCACAGTGAAAATGAGAACTGAGCAGATATACCGTATCTGTGCAGACTGAAATGTTTTGAAAATGTTTTAATATCTTGATAATATTTTGGTTTGATTTATAAATGCTTTGAATGGCTAAGTGCCCAGTGTGCATCAACTCATTATGTCATGTGGCTGGTTTGAAGTAGACACGACATGATGATGGCTGTCCAGTTTCATTTTAGTGCTAACTTTCACCCCTGCCTTCCCCAATGGTTTCAAAATAAGGGTTTGTAATCTCTGCTCCCTTGAAGCAGTTCATCAGGACTGAACTGACATCAGGACTAGGGGCTGGCTGAGTGTCTTTTGGATTAGTTTGTGGCTTTTCTGACCCTATTCAGGACCATGGTAGACAATAATCCCAAGAAGTTATTCTTCCCAAATTCCTATCTCTTCGGTTTCCTCTCTGAAGTTATTTCTAGACACATTATCACCGACATGACTTTAGCCAAGATGCCCACATTCTCTCACCCTCAGTTTTCCCATCTGTCAAATAGGATAATATCTACCTCACCAAACTGTTATGAAGATTAATTGAGATGTAACACTTGGGATGTTCATTACAAGCCTGACATAAATTGAATACTCAGTAAGTATTAGGAGTTAATGTGATACCATTTTTCTTTTTTGTATGCATATATGTGTGTGCTGCGCATACCTGCGAACATGCAGAGGCCAGAGGATAACATCAGGTGTCCTGCTCTATCATTTCCCAGATCATTCTTTTGAGACAAGTTCTCTCATTGAAACGGGAGCTGGGATGGTGCTCCCTAAGTCTCAGCGATCCCTCCTCCTATCTCTGTCCTTGCTAGAGATGGGGCTACAGGAATACATGTGGCCATACTTTGTCTTTTACATTGGTACTGAGGTTAAACTCAGATGCTCATGCTTGTGCAACAAACTCTTATCCACCAAGGCACCTCTCTAGCCCCAGCATTGTTATTATAGGTAAACTCAGTATAGGCCAGAACTCCTAACTCGACCTGGACAACCACATGAATCCCCAAAGCAGATCACTATAGCAGAGATGAAGTTCTTCTGAAATTTAGGTTGCATATGTTCTATGCTGACCATCTGACCTCGTTGGAAATGCCCAGTAGTTTGCAAACTTGAGACAGACTGAGTACTGATTCAGCCTAGGCCCTACTTTTCTGTGTTACCCAAGGTGACTGTGTATGTTGGATCAAAGCTTCAGCTTCCTGGAAGGTCAGCAGCAGCCACCTGGATAAATCTCCCTCTGTGAGATGGTTGTGTGGCATGTGTGCCTGTATTCTCATGTCTGCACGGCCATTCGCATCACATGGGCTGTGCCTGGCTTTTATCTCTGAGCTCTGAGTAGTTACTGAAATGTTTCTATGTGTCAGTTTTGTTGCTGCATTTGATAAAGAAATGCAATCATTCCACTCATTCCAACCGTGATGCTTTTTTATTCAAACACCTGTGTTCTATCAATACACATTTCCCCCAAATCAAGTGGGGATTTCCCCCAAACTGTAGGTCCTATTTTAAAAAGTCTTTAGTGAATTTTCCTGATAAAAATATTAAAACATAACTTTCAAATATTCACAAACTCCTTTGATTCTCAATATGCAATGGCTTTGAGAATTAATTTAACCTTAGCCATTAGAGAGGTTATAAACATAAATAGCTATTTATAAACATGAATGAGAAGACCATCCAAATAAAAATTCATAATTTATTTTAATGCTTTGAAAAATGAAACAACCCTTTTCCCTAATGCTTGACACTCATATCAAAGAGGAATACCAAATTGTTCTCCTTTAAAATGACACATAATATAAGCATTATTCCCACCTTTTTAGGGTTGAGCTCTAGACTTCATGCAAATTAGGTGAGACACCCCAACACTGAGATAGGTCCCAATCCCCTTTTGCATTTTTTATTTTGAGTTAGGGTCTCACTGAGTTGCTTAGGGGGGCTCTAAGTTCTCTCTGTGTCCCAGAGAAGCCTTGATTTGAACCTGTGATCCTTCTGCTTCAGCCTCTGGGTAAATGTTATAAATATAGCAATAGGCAAAACTAAAAAAAAATTCTGTTGTTTGAGAATGGACTTGTCATGGAGGATATAGAAAGTGAGCAAGGCAATGCAGAACCTGGGCTAGTTAGAGTAGGTCAAGCTGTCTAGTTAGACTAGCCAAAGTGGTGGCTCAGTGTACAAGAAGTGATTTTGTCTCAGCAAATAAAATAGGGATAGACTAAGGAAGGCATCTGATGGTACCCTCTGGTCTGTACATGCACCTGCATATACAAACAACACATGCACCCTTTTATCCCCACATATACATATTCCCACACATATGTGAATATACATGAATATGCACACATATAACACACTTATTGTACACAAGGAGAAAGAAGATGGGAACAACAGTGTGTGCATTTGTAGGCCCTCAAAACAGAAGGGCAAGGAGATACAGGGACTCTGCAATTGAAGAAAACCCAGTGGACTTGTTCATCTATCAAAGTGAAACACCCATTTTTTTTCAAATGACTTCAACTGGCTCTTCATCTTTTGGAGACCCTTGTAAGTTGTGGTAACAAGACCCATGCAGGATGTGAAAACAGGAGGTGGGAACAGGATCATTCCTGGATGAGGAATTGGCTTGAGGGAAAGAGGAAAACACCAACAGAAGATTGTGGTGCATGTTAAACATAAGGTGATGGGATCTGGATTAAGTAAATGATAACTGGACTCAAGGAGGTGGTAATAGACAATGATTGCTCAATGAAGGATTTGCTTTAGAATTAAGTACAAGGTGTTGGTAATAGGAAACTCTGGATTTAGTTTCCAAATATTAGGAACCTGACTTAGAGTCTGTGATCCCAGGATTCCAAACAGCTAATTATGTGGACTTGGTGATCAGCCTCATTGGACGCTAGAAGTTCTACAGACAAGTCAGCATGTGTGTTGGGTGGTCAGTTAAATCAAGACCCAAATCTTGGGCTTTTTATGATTTTTCTAAGATTTACAAAAGGACAAAAATAGGGGGGACTTTTCTTTTAATTTGGAAGAATGAAGGGTTACTTCTCCTTTGTGTTTTGAAATCTATGATAGACAATCCAAGGGTATTACCATTTTAAATTTTTGAGAATTTTCTTTGAAAGAACTTTTCTGTTAGTCTGTAAACTATGGCTTAGCATTTGCAGTATCTCCTCACAGCTCTCTCTTCTCACATTCCCATCCACTTATGACCCCATCTGCATTGCAGATCTTCGCCTCTAGTCTTTGCTACTACCCACATACGGGCACCCTAAGCTTCCTCAATTTAACTTGTCTGAAAATAACTCATGTCTCCCCAGACACCTACTCCTTCATCTACATGTATCACTTGGCTGAAGACAAAACTCTCATCCATGCCAAATGCCAGCAACAGGCTCCACCTCCACTGCTTTCCTTTAGGAGAGGTGTCCTGAATCAGACAGGTCTGGCTTCATCATCACATCAACTGCTTATCTGATGCTACTTACCTTGGACCTCCTTGAAACAGGAATAAGAACTCACAGGGTTTCTTTGAACTGTAGATGAGACAAGTGATGTGACGCTCTCAGCTCTGATCTGGCATGTAGGAAGGACCAAGATCCTGTGGTAGATATCCTAAGCACTCTCTATATACCACTGTGGTCATCTTTCATACTTTAGCTATTATTTATTGCATTTATCCATCCATATTTTGTGTGTGTGTGTGTGTGTGTGTGTGTGTGTGTGTGTGTGTGTATACATGCATGCAGCTGCATGTGTCATGGTAGGATAACTTTACGGAGTCAGTTCTCTCTTCCACCATGTGGGCCCCAGGGACTGAACTCAGATCATCAAACTTAGCTGCAAGTCACCTTCCCAGCTGAGCCATCTCAGCAGCCCTGTAGTTACCCACTTCTACTACCAAGTTATTGTTCAGTTGCTACCATAAGATTTTTAAAACACGGGCTAGTACATTTCTCCCAGGCAGAGATCAAACTGCATAGCAAAAGTAAGAGCTTTAGGGTTCATTCTGCCTTGCAAACCTCTCATTTTCTTTGTCAGGGGAGTCAGAGATCTTGTATAGAACATAAATCTCTGCTGTATTGTTAAGCTTATTCTGCCTTTCTTCTAGCTTTCAATATATATATATATATATATATATATATATATATATATATATATTTGAACAAGCATTCACTTGTCCTCACCTATATCCCTTCACCCCCCACACAAGCCCTTGTACCCTCTGATGCGTGATTCAACACTCTAGTGCAGTTCTACTCACAGACGTTGTCTCATCTGGTCTTCCCAGATTGCCCAGCCCTTGTCATGTCACAGTCTGCATCTAGGGATTTGCTTTCCTCACAGTGGCCATTGGCACCCTCTATAAACTAAATATCCCAAAAGCCAGCATTCTCTATCCTTTAACTTTCTATGAGTTTTGAGTCCCAATGATATTTTCTAAGTAATGATTTCTCAATTTAAGTGTTTGTTGAATCCAGTTCAGAAGGATTTCAGTCTTCAAGATGTAAATGAAATATGCAGACTGCATTTGAAGAGTGAGTTTACCCAGCCACCTGCTGCATGGCATCTTCTGGTACCAAAAAACTAGTCTGCAGGGAGGAGGTTTATGGCTCAGTTTTAGCTCTGGGGCCTCTGAGGCTGAAGTGCATGATATTTTCAGCAATAGTTGCCTCTGGGAGGCAAACAAAACCAATAGCAGTAGTTTATAATGTTTGTGTGTCTCTCACTCAACCTGACCAACAACTCAAAAGAGGGCCTCTCATGCCTAGTGTTGGGGTTTTCTGTTGGATGGTATAATCCAATAAGTAAGTGTAGTCCTTACCCTCCTTAGGAAGATTCTCTTTCCAACAGATATACATCATAACAGACAACCACAGAGTTTGGAGCCTACTCATAATTCCTGCATCTAAGACTCAGGAAGCTTTGCAGAAGAAGGGGTGGGATGATTCTAGGAGTCAGAGGAAGAGAAAGTTGGTTGTTAGCGAGTGTCCCCTGGGAATGTCAGATGCTACACCCATGAAGTCTCACAACATGACTGCTTGAAGTTGAGCTGATCAAGGATGACACCAATAGATATGCTAACACAGACAGGAGAAAGCTCAGTAGGCCTCAGTCCTATATGAGCAATTACAGGCAATGAAGGAACACTGAAAATGGGAGAAGTAGTCTTCTCCAACGAAGATCACATATACCAATTGGTTATTCAATACTAGTCCTTAAAACATTACACATAAGTAACATATAGACTGAGCAGGTTGTATTTATATATGTTTAACAATGATTAATTTAAAAAAAGACCAAGAATTTGAAAGAGAGCAAGCAGGGGTATATGATAAAATTTGGAGGGGGAAAGGAAAGGGAAAATGATGTAATTGTATTATAATCTCAAAAAGTTAAAAATTAATAATTAAAAAGGAATAAATAACCTAAATAGGTTTCCTTCATTTGTTCATTAATTGTTTTGTAAATGCCTTGTGTTATGTTTAATGTGCTGTGGAGTCTCAGTTATCTGATAACATTACTTAATGTTTTGATTTTTGAGGCAGAAACTTTTGTTTTTTAATCAAAGCATTATAACTGTGCATACTTAAGTGTACAATGCAATCTTTGACTCATGTGTATACTATGTAATTATTAAAACAGGTTAGTTACAATGACCAGCTATCATGTTAAACATCTATCATTTCTTTGAGTGAGTATAATTAAAACTTCTCTTCTAGGTGTTCTGAGATGTGATGAAATCCATTATTGTTAACTATGTTGCCACAGACAGAACTTAGTCTTAACTGTAGCTTTATTCCTATTGCCAATCTCTCTACATCTCTCCTTCTACTTTTCCCTCCAGAAGCTACTATTCTATTTCTAAGGAAAGGAAGTAACTTTCTTGTATTCCATATGGGAGTAAAGACACATGGTATATGTCTTTCTGTGCCTGGCTCATTTCACTTAACAAAATACCATCTTGCTTCATCCATGCCACTACAAATGACAGGATTCTATCCCTTTATTGGCTGAATAGGTAAATATGCAGTGTAGACTTCTCCAGCTGCCACAGAATCTCCTACATGTCCAACACAAGCTCACAGCTGTGATGTAGATCCCAGAAAGCATGCACACTAGTTATATATGGATGACACAAGTTGATGTGATCATATCTATGTTCTATTTTTTGAATGAGGTGTGTCTCATGAATTCATTTGTTGCTCTGCCTTGCCTATTTGAATGTCCTAACTTTGAAATATACATTTTAATAAATTACATGGCCACACAAAATGACATTATTTGACTTTAAACCTTGGTGCATTTTGTGGTGATATATTATTTATGATTTATTAAAGCTTGCCTGAGGATTCAGAAAGTAAAGTCAGCCATGATCTATAGAGGTTAGGAGGTGGTGACACACAACTTTAATCCCAGGATTCAGGAGATAAAGGCAGACAGATTTCTCTGAGTTGAAGGCTACACAGGGATACATTAGAGTGAATCAGTCTAAATAAGAATTAGAGCTCACACCTTGAATCCCTGGACTCATGAGAGGTATATAAGAAAGGAACAAGGTCTCAGTGCCAGGTATTCATTCTCCATCCACATTGGGGATAGGAAGGCATTCAGTCTCAGAATTTTCCAGCTATGCTGAGGAAAGGCATCAGGAGCAGCCCATTCAGCCTGAGATAATCTTTAAGAGTTAGTGGCCCCATAATTTGCTTCTCTGATCTTCAGTTTGAAGTTTGAACCTCAATATCAGTCTCTGGGGCTTTTATTTTTTCGTGTTAAACATTTTTTTTGTTTTAAATTTTTTGTTTACCCATCCCCACTCCTGGAATTGTGGATTTTATGAGGGATTCAATGTTACCTTCATTACTTTCTTGAACACTACCTATTGAGTTCTGTATATATGTTAGGTGTTGAGTAACAATAAAGAATAAGGAATGGTTTTCTACTCACAGGTCTTACTTTGTGGTGAGGGAGCCTGTTATGGAAATCCACAACCATAAGCAAGAGAGATAAGTTTTCACTAGGATTCTCCACTACTAACATTGGATTCTATATGAGAGTGGAGTCACATGGCATTGACATTTCTGTTCTTGCTTATTTCCCTTACCATAATGCTTTCTAGCCACATCCATTTCTCTAAAAAGGACAATCTTCTTACTGTGCTAGGGTATCTCACACCTCCTCAGAGGTTATTGGCAACTTGGCATCTATCTCTAGGTGTCGTTAATAGCCCCACCAAGAGAGAAGACTATAATGTCTCTAGACATTGTTCAGTTCACCCTTTGGGTCCCTTTGCTGTACACTGAAAACCACTGAATCAGACTGGATCCAAGGCTCCACAGGACACCAGGCCTTCTGGTGGCATTTTATTAGCTTTATTAGTGCTTCATCCTTAACATCCAGCTAGCATTTCACAAGAATAGATGAGTGGATGGGAGACACAATAATTATGCTAACCTTTTGGGTTCTTGGAATGAAGTCTAGCAGACTAGAGGTATGAGGTCTTAGGCAACCTTCAGTGAATGAATCCGTCTGAATCACTGGCCAGATTGGCTCCCAGAATACTCTCTAGGTCTCTGAAGGGATTGGCTTCTCAGACATCCCAGGTCAGATTCTCTAGCAGTTATTTTCCTGTTAATAAATACTGACTGCCAAGCACTTTGGCAAATGCCAGGAACCTGTAAATGTTAAGTAGTAATTATAAAGGCATATAAATATTTTAGATCCTCTCATTTGCTGAGAAAGAAGTCCAGATTGCAAGAAGAAAAATAAAAAGAAAGCCCTGACATTCAACTAATGGCTTTGCCCATGAATGGCAGCTTAGAATCTAGGGTATCTTAGCAGTAAATGTTCTCAGTACATGGTCATTTAAAAAGTCTGTCCTAATTTGTGGAGGCATCTGGCTCCCGAGTGGGATATTGTTTTTCTATAAATAATGGCAAATAATTGTGCAGCAGCATCACTCATACACTCCTACATACTCTGCCTTTACTGGCCTCGCAGAATGCCAGGTCTGAAGAGGTGCTGACATAAGCCAAATCAGAATCCCACTCTAGCCTATTTTGATGGACTTGCACATGCTGAGCAGTACTGGGTTTTTTCTTTTCTTTTTCTTTCTTTCTTTCTTTCTTTCTTTCTTTCTTTCTTTCTTTCTTTCCTTCCTTCTTTCCTTCTTTCTTTCTTTTTTTGAACGAGTGTGTAATACTGTCCATGTACCAGCTTCTCTGGGAGTTCTACGGGTGAAATCAGATCAGAACAGCACAGAAATGACTGATTTCAAAGCTGTTCATAGTACATATTTCAATTCTTTCCATCTTTAATGATTAATGGAATTGAGTTCATGGGATTAATTTCTACTTAGGGTGTGGGAAGAAAGAACATATAAAAAGCTATTCCTGGCCTGATACCTTAGCTAGAGTGATAAATGATGAAACCTCACAGAGCAGAGTTCTAATGCTGCAGCACAAACAATGGCTGAGGCAGTGACTGACCCTTCCAGGTACAGAGGTGTTTGTTTTGCTCACAATGGTGATGGAAGATGACCCTGTGGCTGGCTCCTGGGATTTTTCTGAAATGATTCCCTTTTCACAAATAAATATTCCCTGCAGCTGCAGAAATGCTCACCAATGTATCCAGGGGCTGCGAACAATAGAAAGGTCTCTCTTACAGATCTGCTGCTCTCCTAATCGCCACTTCCCACTTTTCTCTCTGCCTCCTGGGGTTGTTTTACCAACAGCGCTGTGAAAGCACAGAATGCTGCAGGGTACTTGTTTCTTTGTCTGACTGTTGCTGCCAAGCTTGCAAGAAAAATAATATGCATGAATGTTTTCCTCCCTTCTTCAATTCCTTCAGGAAGTGCCTCATTTTCAAGACTTATTAAAAATGGGAAGTCCATCCTAGGAGGCTTCTGGAAGTCTAGGTTCATAAAGTGAACATGCACAAAGGCAGCAGAATATCAAGTCTTCATAATTAAACCTTTTCATGTGCACAGTTCCTAGAGTGAAATCAGTTTTGACTTCAGCTGATTTAATACAGCCATTCTAATTTAAACCTTCCCCTTCACTCCTACTTAGCTGTCATTCGATTTTAGATGGAAAATGGGTTCCCATTTCCCACTTTCTCAAGTCAATACAGTTTTTGTAATTTTGGACAAATAGGATGAGGTAGCATTAATTTCTGACCTCCTCCCCCAGGTCAAGAGCTTTGAGGGAAGGAAAGCACTTCTGTTTAGAAGAGATAAACTATTAATATGGGAGGGCATACGAGGATGACAGATTCAGGTAAGTGTGTTTAGCACAATTAAGTCAGTAGGCATTGGCCCTGTTACAAGAATTGTGCTTCAGAGAGAAAAGAAGAATGAATAATCTCATAGCAGTAGTGGTAGTTAGGGCAACATTAAAAAAAAAAAACCTAATTAGAAGTGAAATTATGATAAACACGAAGACCTGTTAAAACAATTTAGCTTAATACATAGCATGAAGCAACTGAGGAGATTTCCTGTTGCACTATAGCCTTTGTTCTGCTCCTCCAGATTCATGCAGCAGCATAATGATGACATAGACGGATGCTTCTTTGAGAATGGAAGTCAGGGAGTGTTTGGGGGCGGGGGTGAAATCTAGCATGGGAGCCATAGGCACAGAAACTAGAATGCTGATATCTTTTTTCTTTATAATTAATCTTGTTTGTCAACTTGATATAGAATCACCATGAAAACCAACCTCTTGGGTTGTCTGTAAGGGAGTTTCTAGCTTAGGTTAAATGTGGCAAGAAGACCCACCATGAATATTAGTGAGCACCACCACTCCATAGACTGGGCCTTGATACAGATTGACTAAAAAGGGAAAAGTGAGTTGAGCATCAGTCCTGATCTCTGTTTCCTGACTGTGGACACAAGGGAGCCAGTTGCCTCATGATCCTGTAACCATGGTTTCCTTGCCAGGATGACAGTATCCTTAAACTGTGAGATTTTAAAAAAATATCCAATTCCTTACATTGCTTTTGTCATTGTGGTTTGTGGTCTGAGTAAGAATGGCCCCATAAGCTCATGTATTTGAACATTGGTCCCCAGTTGGTAGAACTGTTTAGGAAGAAGTATGGACTTGTTTATGGAGATGTGTCACTAGGGGCAGGCTTTGAAGTTTCAAATCCCATGACATCTCCAGCTACTCTATCTGCCCCATACTTGCAGATCAAGATGTGAGCTCCTAGCAACTGTTCCAGTGTGCCTGATGCCATGGTCCTCATCATGGTGGTGATGGACCCTAATCTTAAACCCTCAACTCCAAACTAACACTTTCTTCTATGAGTTGCCTTGATCATGGTGTCTTATCACAGCAATAGACAAGTAATTAAGAGTGCCAGATCTTCTGACTTAGCAAGGAGGAAAATGACTAACACAGGTGGCCAAATGATGACTATTCAGATGCCCGAGACATCTGGGGGATATTTCATTAAAACCACCACAGGGAGTAAGGACATGACATTTTCACAGAGGGAAGAGAATTTGTAATAGGTCTTTGGGAATGAATCTGGTTTTGGTAGGTTAAAATGGGGCAGAGGGAGTATTCCCAGCAACATGGATGTAACTGCACATGTAGGAATTTATGCAAAACGGGTTGAGGAAATGGTGAATGCCTGCACTTGGTTAAGATAAGGGGTTCATGGGAAATTAGATTACAGCTCTAAAGACAAGTTGACAGCTATGATATGGAAAGTTCTGAGTGCTGGTGTGAGAAATGGGTTGTTACTTTTGTTCATCAGGAAGGGACAATGTCATAAATATATCTGTATTTGGAGTAATGAACTGAAAGAATAAAATTCGAGAGAGTATTCAATAAAACATTTAAAACTATGACCAGATAGGATATTTCTCTCCATCCCACAGTTTCTGTCTGCTCCATGTTGCTCATTACTATAAAAATGGCTAAGACATGAAATTTAGAGGTTCATGAAATTTAGAATACACTCCCACAGAGATGCCTTTTCTAATCAGGAACACCAATTCTATGGGCTTTTGTCCTTTCTTTTTCTGTCTCAAATAAAGAATTTGTATAATGAGTGGGAGAGGGGAGCCAAAAAAACTGTGGGAAATGGTTTAATTAGAGAGGTTCTCCAAGGCCAACTGTAAAGGGCCAAGTTGGGCATCTTCCTCCTTCTCTTGTTGCTCCCTGACCATCTTCTAGGAGCTAAAGGCAATGAGACACCCAGATCAAATTAATGGAAATACTCTATTATTTAACACCACTTGTACATTTTCAAAGGTTTTTTTTTTTTTAATTTTTATCATTTTTAGCCACAAATTCTGTTAAGAGTCTTGCCTTTCCCTTACCAAGTCTTAGTGAAAAGGGGTATTGCCAATGTACACAGATTGCACACATAGCCTAGCACTAGGTCTTAAGCTCATGTGGCTCATTTGGGGAATTTTTCTCTGGTAATTAAAGTCCAACTTCTGCCTACTCAAACATGTATACAAGCCTGTTTGCTCAGGAGACAGAAAAATGCAATGTACAAAATTAAGACAGTTCAATAATCAATGTTATTTCAGTATAAGGGAACATTATGTAGATACCACAAGTGGCAAAATGGCTAGCAGTAGTAATAAATGTATAAGTACTTCTGAAGTCATTATACCTTACTCTGTCTTAATCATACGACTAAATAAACTTTTACTAAGCAACAGGTAAATTACTACTCACATAACCATTAAACTGGAAAATTTAATCTTTCTAATAATATTTTGATATTTGTGGCATTACAACTTTTTAATTGAAGACACAGAAGTTCTAAAGTTCAAGATTATTTCCTCTGGCAACAGGATCCCAATAAATTCAGTACTTTACACAGCTAGAATTTATAGTAGACTGAACTTTAGAGCTCATTTGCTTTTGTCATTTCTCCATCTCTACTGTGTTTTCTCTTTCATGTACATATCTGCTCAGCTTCTTTCATATAGAAGTATCCTTCTGGGCTGGAGAGATGTCTCAGTGGGTAAAGTGTTATCAGAGTAATCATGAGAACCTGAGTTTGAATCATCAGAACCCATGTAAAAGCATGGCATTGTAACATGAGTGTCTATATTTCCATTGTTCCTATAAAAGATGAAAGTTGAATACAGAAGAATTGCTGAAGCTTGTTGATCAGCTGGTCTAGTGTATGTAGCAGTAACAAAAACAAATCAACTAACAAAAAAACTGTCTCAATCAAGGTGGAAGGTGAGAACAGATACCCAAGTCATCCTCTTATCTTCACATGCATCTGTAGCATGTATACACTTGTGTGCACATGGGTACACACATATACACACACAGAGAGAAAGAAGGGGGTGTCATTTTCTATCATAGACAAAGTGGCTATCACCAACTAGACCCATACATTAAAGAGGAAGAAGAAATTTCCTTCATAGATACATCCACAGTGCAACTTTGGTTGACTCACTCTGACTTGATGTCAGGTGAGTCATCAGGATGGATAGCTCAGACAGACCCCACAAGTGGGAGAAGGCTGTCTCCTCCAAAGAAGGCAGGTGGTGAGTCAAACATGCCCACAATTAAATTATCTTCCCTTGAATCTGTGATCAAAAGATTTTCCCCAGTCAAATATTTATCCCTCCCATTCAACTGGTTTCTGTTACTTTTCAAGCTTTATTGACTCCATTCTCCTTTCACCACACCATCCAGCAAGTGTTCTTTCCTCTTCTTTCCACCATGTACCACTGGTGATTATAAAACACAGGAGTTGTAATAGGTCTTAGTAATAAAAACTCATAGCCAGACAAATGCTGAAATATCAGAGAGAAAAGAGCAAGCCACAGCCAACTTTTACCTTGCCAACCCCTCAGTCAAAAGAAAGCAAGTTCCTGTCTCCTCCTGCCTTACATTTCTCTCTCCACCTAGATATCACTTCCTGTCTGTCTCTATAGACCTCCAGGCCTCTATGGTTAACTAGAGCTGCCCTCTGATCTCCAGGAGATCTTTATTTGTTAGGGTATAAACAAGGTATCACCACACATGATTTGGTTATTTGATGGCCACCTCTAGCAGAGTGATGACAGTTTAGGTCACTCCAATGTAGTTCCCATGCATGATTCAAACAGTAAATACTCAGAAATCTGACAGATATCCTTGGCCTTTCATTTTCCTGTTCCCAATTCTACATAGGTAGTAATACATCATTGTTGGGAAGAACATGTCTGTGGGTGAGCATGCTACTTCATCTCTGTAAATTTGAGTCAACAATTGTAGTGGGGATAGTAGTAACTGGCCTTAATGTGGTTGGGAGTTTAAGAAGATAATGTACATTTTTATCAATCCCCAGCCTATAGAAGAACTTGATGAAATTTTAGTTCAAACAATGGCGTTGAACCCTGATTTTCTCCAGCGTCAACTAAAATTTTCCTAAGTTGTAGAGTCATTTCTAGTTTGTTAATAAACAACATGGTTTTCTGTCCCTAGGAGTGGCCACTCAAATGCTAGTGAGCCTATTGGGCTACAACACAAATGGCACATGTCAGGCTTAGCTGTTTATCCTTTGGGATCATAAATGAGTTGATCTGTGGTTTCTTAGATATTTCAGAACAACATGGAGGGAGATTCAGACTTTCAGGTCTTAGATAGGTAATGAAGCTAAGATTGAGTTTCACTATGGCCAGTTTCCATAACTACATCTCTAATGAAGGATCAAATAATATTTACTTCCTACTTGCCTCAGGGCCAAATTTCTAAGTGCTTTCTTATATGGCTTTGTGGCTTTGGTGAGTTCTACTAACAAGCAACAGGAATTAAGACAACCAGCTGGGAAAAGAGGCTAAGAGAGCTGCCAAAATAAACTCTGGACTCCAGGCCCACTATTTGCATGTCTAATGAACTATGGATATTAGGGCAAGTCCTTTCTGAACTGCTGGATGCCTCAGAGGAGCTGAAGCAGGAGTGCTTGTTTTGGATTCAAAGCAACAACTCAGGAAACAGTCAGGGTAGCTTGCTATCTAGAATGATGGAGTGAGGAAGAACTCAGTGTTTAAAGAGTGATGGGGCTTCCAAGACAGCTCAGCTGGTGAAGGTGCTCACTGTCACACCTGATGACCTGAGTTCTGTCATGGGAGCTCATGTGGTACAAGTTGAGAACTGACTCCTGTAAGTTGTCCTTTGACCTTTACAGGCATGACATGGACTATGGAATGTGCCCCCATATAAATTTTATATATTTTTTACATGTGACAGGAGGAGGGTGGGAAACCAAGGGTAGTTTGCAGCTGGATACCCTAATCAGCTTGTCCAAGTTTTTTTTTTTTTTTTTTTTTTTTTTTGCTATGCTATTGCATTCTTCAGATTTCTTTACTAGTTTCAGATTTTCCAGCCATCATGGTATTTTAGCTCCTGCTTAGGTAGATGGAGTTGCACTCTGTTCTCTATCCCTAGTGCATAAAAATAAGTACTGCAATTTTAGGGTTGACAGAAAGGAAGGTAACAGAGCAATTGAGGACAGAGTGATACTATATGAAGCCCAACTACATTCATCTGTAATGACAGCAACATAATCTAAGTTTGGAGGCTCAAATAATAAAAAATAATATAGAAGATATTTGGTCACAGAGGTACAGTAAGAAATCCAAGGCATTTCTCAAGATGAGAAAGTAAGTAGTGTTCACATATTCATCAATTTTCAGTTTGTCTAACCAGTAGATTTAAATGCCAGCCACATAGAAAGCCCATGATGGATGCCATAGTAGATAATATAAGGTGAATGGAAAACACGGCTGGATGCCTGACATTTTTTTGTGGCTTTATGTATAATAACTCATGTGACCAATGGCCCTTTATGCTGTCCCTACTTCACAGGTGTGCATATGGAAATGCAGAGTGGCTCTAAAACCTACCAAGTCACATGGGCAGCCAGCAATGGCAATGGGGTTCTGACTCAGACAGTTGGACTCTGGAGACCGAATTATTGACTACTGCTTCTTACTGACTCGACATGATGGAGGTTGAGCACAAGATGAATGGGAATAAAGTTGGGAGGTTGAGGCTGGAAGCTGAATATTACTAGGATTTGGGTCCTTAGAGCTTAGCCTAGGACCTGGGACCGGGAGCACAGTCTAAACATCCATTATTATTACTCTTTTAAAATAACTTAAATTTATTATTGGGTCAATTTCATCTCTGTATATAACATATCTTGATAATATTCACCTAATTACCATGTCAAGTTCTCATCCATTCAACCTTTTCTTCTTCTCAATAAATCTCCTTCCTATTTCACCTGATTTTTGACCCACTGAATTTAACGAGGGTTGCTTGAATGAGCATATGTGGAAAGTTACTAGAGTACAGACAACTTAATAGTGGCCTTACTACTGATGAAAATGAGTGTGATCATTTCTCTCGAGTCCAGGAAAAGCTTGATCTTATTTTCAAGACGCAGGTGTCACACAGACTGAGAAATGACACCAAACACAAAAGTATAGGGGAGTGCTGGCCTGTGTTGGCACACTTGACACACAGTGGGGCCATCTGAGAAGAGTCTTAACTGATAAAATGCCTCCATAGTACTAGCCTATAGGCAAACATGTAGGGCAGTTTCTTGATGAAAAATTAATATGGGAGGGCCTAGCTCACTGTAGCTGGTGCCACACCTGGGCAGGTGGTCCTCAATAGTATAAGAAACCAGGCTGAGCAAGTCACTAAGAAGTGTTCCTCCATAGCTCTTGCTTTCTTTCCTGCCTCCAGGTTCCTGCTCTGAGTTCTTGCCCTGGCTTCCCTCAGTGAGAGAACGTGACCTGTGAGTTGTAAGATGAAATAATCCCTCACCTCCCCAAGTCGTTTCTAGTCATCACCGCCATACAAACCCTAGCTAAGCCAGGGTAAATAAAGAAAAAATCCAAGATAATACAAATTTTCAAATTAAATCATAAACAACAGTTAATCATGGTGATTTTCTCTCCCAACTCTATACCATTTGGGGGCTCTCACACAAACTACTGTGAAGTTAAATTGGTTTAACTAACTTGCTAGTTCATGCTCCATTATTAGAGATGGAGGCAATGTAACAGCCCCTGATATGTCCTAGAAGAATGTAACATCTCAAACTCGTCAAGGGACTGGAGATATCACTGTGTTCTCTACAATGCCAGCTGAATCGGAACAGAAAGCTATGGAGAAAGAGGCTGCAGGACTAAGACATGCAACCTGGGCAGAGGAGCCTTAACTGTACAGCTTAGCCAGTCAGGAGACGGCACAGGATGGGGGAGGGCAGCAGGGGACCCAAGGTCTAGCAGTGAAGTTCATGGACCAAAATAAATGAATACAGTGTGAGTCAGAGTTCATCACAAGTGCAACTATTTCATGAGAACCGGTATGAAGTCAGACTTAATTGCCTCTTGGGCAAAGTTTGTCATTATCCTCAGCCACTATTTCTACCGCTCTTAAACAGTATGAAAAAATACTAAACTTAAGTAATGTTGTGAAAAGTACCCAGTATATTGCTAGGCAGATTTTAGGTGTTCGATGGTTGCTACTTACTGCTGTAAACTTCAGTTTAAATAATGATCTCTCAACCCTGCTGAAGTGAGTTGTTCTGATCACTACAGGTTTGATGTTAGCGACATCCCTGATTTCTACTTACTATGTCACTTTAGTAGTGACAAAAGAAATTGAGCAAACCTTGCCAGTGTCTTATGGGACAGTTTCTCAGTTCTAGAGAACAGTTTGTTTTTAAAGGTGAAAGGTCATTTTTTAGTTGTTCTGCAGGCTCCAAGTTCACTTTAAACTGATGACGGTTGCTTTCTGGTTCCAAGAAGGTGCCATATGTGTCCTCAGACTGTGGGATAACAGACTCACAAGGCAAACACTGTGTGAAAGCCTCTTATATATGGGCCTTAATCCTGTTCACAAGGGAGTTACTCAGAGCAAACACACTTCTCTCAATACTGCACAGCATATGAATATGGGAGATGCCATGGTTTTATTTGAGTTTGTTCTCTGCAAAAGGCATGTTTTCCCAAAGTAATAGTAAAGGTGGGGCCTCACAGGGTGATTAGAATGTGTGGATTCCTCCCCTATATATGATATTAAGCCATTCATTAAAAAGGCATCATACAGTGTTTGGTCCTTTCACCTTCTGCAGTTTAAGAACACATTTCCCCTCCCCTCTGAAGGACATAGTAACAAGGTGCCATCTCGGAAGAATAGAGTAGCATTCACCAGATAATCAGATCTGCCAACTTTTTGACTTTGGCCTTCCTAATTCCATGAGGGCGGTGGCAAAGAAGTCTGCTTTAATGTCTGTCTGTCTCAGATATTTTGTCATAGCAGCCAGCACAAATGGACAAGAATATGGCAGGGCTTTCAGAAGCACAGTGGCACCCCCTCTTTCATACGCACTGGGTGTCACAGGTCTGCTTGCCAGAAGAAGTAATTAGGAACACTTCACATTTCATTTCACATTCTATGAAAACATAAAGCTCACAGGGAAAAGGCCTTTGGTACTTAGCCAAATTCCCTTGCATCTGACTTTCTAACTGGATGATGAGTTCCCTGGAAAAAGAAGAAACAAATAAAAAACAGATGGGAGAGATATTGTCCACTAACTCTCTGCAGATCTACTCCAATAGCTGCCCGGTGCTGTGAGCTCTGGAAGAGCTGCCACACTAATCCTTTAAGCAGTCACTAGCTTCATTACAGTTCTTGGGCTGTAGCTCATCCTTGTGTTTTATTTATTAATTACTGAAACATGACATCAAACATGGTGGAAGTTGACCTCCATTTAAATTGTAATTAAGAACTCACTGATCATTAAAATGCTTAGAAGAACTGTGAATATTAACTTTGGTAAAGCATGTCCATACTGAGCTAAGGACATTTTAAGTGCATTAATTTGTTTGCCTTAAATCTGTGCTATTCCTGGGGGGGGGGGCTATTCATTTATACCAATTTTATGCCAGTGTAGATTTAGAGTTCATTTAAAGTTGAATTTACCCCTTCTGTATTGTCAATATTTATTTTCAGAGCAAGCAAATGGAACATAGAACATATAGGCTGGGTACATGAATGCCTGGCAAGTCGGGCTTTGAACGTTGATAAGTATATCTGTTATTAACAATGAACATATTCAGGGGTTTCACATACTATTTTGAGCATCAACTACATTGTGTCTGGGCTAGAACTTCAAGAACAACATTCTCCACTCTATCTGCCAACTTCCAACTGCTCAGGGACTATAAAAGGATCCCATGCTACTGAATGTGTGGCAGGGAGAGCCTCACTCCTGGGAAGTAGCCACTTTCCCTTCTTTAGGTTTTCAAAGCCCTGTTCACAGGGATATGCAGGTCAATGGTACAAACTACATAATGATTCTGGGAGTTTTCTTAGCATAACAAATGCTTGTAACTCTTCCATCTGCACACATTGGGAGCCTGCTACTGATACACAGTACTATTACAGGGAGCATTCAGATGTGAGGTGGAGCTTGCAAGACTAGGAAAACACAGGAAAAGAAGAGAGAAGAGAAAAAGGAAAAGAAGGAAGACAAGGGGAAAGGGAAATGAGGAATCCCTCAGTTATTATAACCCAGATACTGAAAAATCCGAGTTCTACCCATGATCACACTAAGTCAGGGTTTAACTAAGCAGAAATGTCAGCTCTGAGCTTGCTTCCTGTTTTCTTTCACTAGCTATGGACTAAACCTGCACTTGGAAATACAGAGTTATGGTCTTCTGGTCACATAACAGAGTGAATTTCATGAAAAAAAAAAAAAAGAAAAGATAGATCACCTCCATCCTCCACTTAACTCAGCAGAAGAGGACACCTAGAGTAGAGGGGCTGAGGACAGTAGGTCATAAGGACTATAATCAATTGAAGAAAGGTACAGTGATGGGAGATGTTATTCTGTAAATATGATTCTCGTACTGGTTAATGAATAAAGCACTGTGGCCAATGAGAAGGCAAGATAGGCGGGGCTAGGAGACAAAGGGGAAAGAGGAAGTAGTTAGGAGGAGTTAGCATGTAGAGCCTGGAGAGAGCAGATGCTGGCCCACTGCGCTCGAAAAAGATGACCACGTGGAAATACTTAGATAAGTAGAAATGGGTTAATAATTAAGACAGAGCTAGCCCATAAACAATGATAATAAGTGGCCAACAGCTTATATCAAATACAGAGTCTCTGCATGTTATTGGGGGCTGGCATGGTGGTGGGACCAGATCAGTTGCGGGAAAAAAACCTGCCTGTAACAGTACAGCTTCCTTTTGCAGGCTATGAAATGGGCAGGGGAATCATGAAAACCAATGACCATAATGTTATGAGCATGTATCGCTGACTTCTCATTATAGTGTGGCTGTCCCTGTGCAGAGCCTGCAAGAAACCACTCCTCTGTCCTTACAGAAGCCATGTAATGTAAATCATTACTCATTGCAGGTGACACAACAGGTTCCAACTGCTTAAGCAGTTAGAAAATGGGACTTCATGGTTCAAGCATAAACTTTAGGGCCAGTGAACTCAGAATTCCAGTCCTCATTACACCTGTCTTGTAACCATGGCCTGACTCCTAAGCTCCCAGAGCAGTTAATTAAGTTGCATCTGTAGAAGAGAGTTGACTCATTCCACTTCTCCCTCAGGATCGTCTTGAGGCTAAATGAGAACATATTAAAAACATTTGGGAAACACTGAACATAACAGAAATGCAGGCCTACATAGTACCACGTGCTGCAGTGGGTAAATTCTCCCAGTTTCATAAGCCACCTCTGGTCAGTTTGGTCTGCTTTGTGGGTCTGGATAAGAGAGTTCAAGCACCATAGCCTTTTTCATTTACCCTTTATTTTCCCCCCACTCCCGCCCATCTTCCTTCCCTCCCCCTCTCTCCCTCCCTCCCTCCCTCCTTTGTTTCTTCCTCCTATTCCTTCCTATGTTTTTCCCTTCCTTCCTCTCTTCCTTCTTTTCTTCTTTTTAAATGAAATCTTAATGGAGATATTAAGAATAAAAGAATTCTTAGCTACAAGGATGACTCCAACTAACAATCTGAGCAACAGTGAAAAGGCTACCTTATATATTCTTCCATGATAATAAGATTGATAACTAATTTATCTGCCATTATAGAGCCATCATCTAGTAGCTGATGGAAATAGAAGCAGACACCCACAGCTAAACACTGAGCTGAACTCCTGGAATCCAGTTGCAGAAAGGTAGGATTGATAAGAAAATGGAGTAAAGACCAAGCTTCAGAAATCCAGAGACAGCTAACCTGAAGAAGGGGGAGTTCATGAATTACCAGACTGACTGATAGCTGGGAAACCAGCATTGAACCAACTCAGACCCCCTGAATGTGTGTCTTAGAAGGCCTGGAAGGTCTAAGGGACCTCTGACAGTGGAACCAGGATGTATCCTGGGTGCAAGAAAGGACTTTGGGAGCACACTCCCTGAGCCTAGAGAGAGGAGGGAGAGCCCAGATCCTACTCCAAATAACTTGACAGAGTTTGATGATCCATCCCTCCTGGAAGGATTACCCTCCCTGTGGAGTGGAGGAGGGTGGGACGAGAAGGGGAACAGTGGGCATGGGAGGGAAGGAGAGGAAACTGGTATCAATATGTAAAATAAGAAAAAATTACATATATATATATATATATATTTATATATATATATTAGTCCCTTAAGCCAAGTTTCTTACAACATTGCACTGGAACTTACTGGGAATGTGAACCACCACTTATTACACTCATCCTTAGTGCGTTCTATCAGTCATGTGAGACTAACCACTGCCTTGTGACAACTTCATATTCAGTTGAGAAAACCCACACCCCCTATGACATGAGACCTGTAAAGACCCAGAGCACTCTGCCACAGAATCCTGGGCAAAAGACTGGCTTGAAGGCTGTACTCCATGAAACAAGACAAAATGATATAACTAGATGAGACATTTAATTACACAATCAAGTACTATTCAAGTGATCATGGCTGCCTTCTGAGTGCTGGGATATATCCATCCAAACGCAACGTGTGTCTGTGATGACACACGGTAGTAACCTTATTCCATTGGCTCAGTTTTCTTGATACTGTGTCTTTTAGCATTATTAGCAATTAACTTCCTTCTGAAACTATTTAAATTCTCATTTTTACTTGAAAGCAGGCAATTTTTATTATTTTTCCAGTAGATTAAAATACTTTATTAGCCTTTGATAAACTTGTTTCTAGTCTTTAGGAAACCACTTGCACCCTGATATCAGTGATTTACGACACATCAACCTGGCCATTCTGAAGTTGGTTTCCTCTCAATGCCATTGGAAGAAGGCTAAACTCTAAATGAGACATCCCATTGTTCTAGCATTAGAGGTTCATAACATTTTTAAGCCCAAATAGAGTTTGAATGAGCAGAAGGGACTGGGGACCATCTATTTCTAGAGTAAGCAGACACAGGAGCTATCCTGGAGAGTACTCTGAGCCTCACACATCATCCTTCTCTAACTTTTGTAGCACATTGTCTAGTTGAGGATCTTGCATGAAGGTCAGGGCCCTTTATTTGGGTCTAAATTCTACCCTGCCCTTCCCACCTCCTGCTAGTGATGTAGTCTGGAAGAGCTGATAACACCTCCAATATCTCCACTCCTTATCTGTGTGAACAATAATATAAACTAGGGATGTTGTGACTATTAAAACAGCTCAATACATTCTGGGAGTCCATTGAGTATGAGCCCATGTCACTGTTACAACTTGTTTATTATTGGTACTGTCACTGTTCCCACTTCTCTATACACTGGTCAGGTTTATCATGCATGAAATGGTATCTTAGGAGAGCATAAAACAAGATGGGAGTTTATTTATTTTCAGATAGATGTGTGATTTCTTAAAGCTAGCTGTTGGAGTCAGTTCTCATTAGCATAATATGAGAACTTCATTGTATCATGTTGCAAGTCTGACGAGGAACATCACAAATCATATAACTAAAAAAAAAAAACCCTGCAAGTTTATGTCCTGAAAAAAAAAAAACAAAATATGTTTAATATTCAGTTTTAATTGTCAAGATTATGTAATCTAAAGGAAGAACTCTCCATGAAGTGTTGTGTAAGAAGACTGGCCTGTGGGCATGTCTGTCGGAAGTTATTTTGGTTTTGATCACTTTAATTGAGATGGGAAGACGGTTGCCCAGGTTTAGTTTTGAGCTGTACAGGAGTTGAGAACACAAGCTGAGCACTAGTGTGCATGTACTCATTCACTGCTTTCTGCTCTATGGATATGATGTGACTTAGCTATTTCAAGTCCTAGCCACGCTGACTTTCCTGTGCTGATGGATGACAACTTGAAACTGTGAGCCAAACAAACCTTTTCTCCCTTAACTTAGACAAACTGCCACAAAAGACAAAACAACCACAGTATCAAAGTGTCAGTGGTAAGGGGAGGGGGCAGTTCCAGTCATGACAAGTAGCCATCTCTCTGCATAAACAGGATTGAGTAAAAGCTAGGACAACAAATGCCACTCTAGTGTTCTAGGAGATTTGTACACTGTATGGAGATGTATTGCTATGATTGGTTTAATGAAAAGCTCAATGGCCAATAGCCAGGCAGGAGGTATAAGCAGGACTTCTGGGCAGAGAAAAAACTCTGAGAAGAATAAAGGCAGAGTCACCAGCCAGACACAGAGAGGAAACTGGAGGTACAAGATGGAAGAGAGGTAATACCACATGGCAAGATATAGATTAAATTTTATTTATATGAGCCAGTTAAGACAAGCCTAAGCTAAAGGCCAAGCTTTCATGATAATAATAAGTTTCCTTGTCATCATTTGCTGCCAAAAAACTCCCCCAATGTGGGACTTGAATATCTAACATTGGGGCCTGAGGAAGCTAAAAAAAAGTTCTGGGCAAGGAGCCACATGTGGCTTCCTAATCCCACCATCACTCAGTGGATGTGGATGCTTGCAGCTTGCAGAAGCCCAGTTCCTGCTGCTGTCTGCAGACCCAAAGGAGGCTGGTCCAGCTGCTGGTGCCATGTACCAGGGCAATGTACTAAGCTGAGCCATATGTCAGCTGACATAACAGTTTAAGTTTTGTCTATGAGTTGTGGTGGCACATGCCTTTAATTTCAGGACTTCGGAAGTAGA
Organism: Cricetiscus sungorus; assembly: GCA_030556225.1. NCBI lineage: Eukaryota > Metazoa > Chordata > Mammalia > Rodentia > Cricetidae > Cricetiscus > Cricetiscus sungorus. Next base: position 6,102,394 of record JANBXA010000606.1, on the reverse strand, counting down.
GGCAGGTGGATCTCTGTAAGTTTGAGGCCAGCCTGGTCCACAAATTGAGATCCAGGACAACCAGAGATACACAGTGAAACCTTGTCTCTAAGAACAAAAAGGAAAATGGTCTTACATGGTGAGAGAAAGGTGCAAGTGCTCAGTAAAGCCAGATCCAAACACAGAAAACCTCAAAAAAAGGTACAGTATGCTTTAATAGGTACTTAGGCATTGAAAAAAGAAAATGGATATAGATAGTCATGGAAAAAAATAGATATTTTAAAAATAATAAAGTCTTTAAACAGAGAGTAAAATAATATAAAAATAAGCCACATAAAGATGGGAAATACACAGGGTATCGGGTATAATACAGTGCTTTATTTACTTTTTCTTAAATACTAACAAAACAAGACAATGGCTGTGGAGAGACATTTGATAATTTTTAAAAACCTGTTAAATTAAAACATCCTATCTATTTTAAGGATGGATTGACTTCACAATGGAAAACAGAACATGTGCTACATTGTGGAAGAGATTTTGCTTTTGTTTCCAAAAGATATCATCAAGATTGATAAAGATTAAATTCAAACAAGAGAGACCTATTGACTAGGAGAAACAATAATTCATCAAGCAGCTTGACCATTCAATCCAAACTAACTTAAAAACTAACAAATAACTTCATTTGATCATGTATAAAAAGAATTTATTATTATTAAAAGATAATACTTTTTTTCTGTTGCCAAAAAAAAAACTTCAACAAAGATATAGCCAGCCCCCCTCCAAACTCCCTAAAGTTAGAGTTGGGACAGGGTTTTGTTTTTGTCTTTCCAAGAAAATAAAAGTACCCAAAAAAGAAATCAAGAGACCATTGAACAAATGAAACTTCTAAAGAAGAAAAACAAATCATCAAGAAAAAATTCCCCCCAAAATAAATTGACCTAATCATAGCACACATTCAACAAGATAAACTTTAATAAATATTCTCAAAAGTTTGTTTCTGCTGTTCTTTATAGACATATAGGGTAAATGGTCTTTTTATGGTCCCAAGTCAATTACAAATTAAAGCTGGCTTTGGAGTTGGAGAGAGTGTGGATCTCTCCTTCTCTAAACCCAGGTATGCTTGTTAAAGTAATAACCAAAATCTGTATCACATCAGAAGAGCCATCTGGTATGGGGCAGAAAACCAAAATTAAGGCATTATTCTATTGCCACTAACTTCATAATCCTTTAGTTTTGTTTTGACTCTGTAAAACTTTTTTAAATCTATAAATATTACCTCAAAATTTATAATATTATAAATTATATAAGTTATATATTATAAATATGTAAGTAAGTATATATTATACAAATACATATTTAACTTTCTGTCATTATATTAATGGTCATATAGAGTACTAATTCTGGAAATAGGTTTCATCTAGCTTCCTGTGTGTGATTTTGGGCTTGAGTATGAAGCAGGTAGCTAGGAATTAAGTTTGTGTACCCTGGATATATTTAACAAATTGTGGGCCTTTAACCTCTCCAAGATATACTACATATGGCATTTAAATATATTTAAGTTTTCTTCAGTGAACCATAGTCCATTCTTAACAGTGACCTTTCAAGTCTTCAAGAAGATGATAGGGCCCCACAAGTACAGTTATGCTTGGATTTCAGTAACACCATTAAGCTGCCAAACACCACCCAAACACCAGTTTCATACTACAAACTTCTCATGACAACTTCAAAGCTGTTAGCTAAGAGGGTCAAACCCCACAGACTACTCTAGCCAGGACTTCAGATAAGCCCTTTACTTTCCTAGTACACAGAGACTGAATAACAAATGTTATATCTAGTTTTCCCAGGACTTGACTATTACTTCAATTTTTATTTCCTGGTCCCTGAAAGATGCTGTCACACAGCAGACAACAGGAAATAATTTCAAGAACATGGACACCCACATTTCTAAGAGATAGGGTAGATGGTTCTTGGTCAAAAGGTGGTTGTTTGTCATCTTTTAGAGGGGCTGGTTGCAAATTGTGACTGGTCATAGCAAGGGAGGAACCTGAAAAAAAGCAATTAGATCTAAGGATTTCTTTATGAAAAGAAACATGGGGGATAGAGAAATGATAGGCTAAAAGGGTAGATTATCAAATCTACTTTAAACTAAAAAACAACTATTAATTCCAAATATTTTTACATTGATATGGATTTTTGTATATTGGTAAAAATTTTGTTTAAGGCAGTATAACTATGCAGCTCATTTAATAATGTAACACAAATTTCTAGTCATTGAAAGTTATTATTATTACAAACTAGTTAGGATAATTAAAAAAATATAGGTTAGTAGTTAGTCGCCTAACAACAAAATTTGTGATCATGTTAGGTATGTTTTCAAGGTCAGAGATATATTTTAAATAGATACATGGTCTTCAAACACTTCAAAGACCTACAGAATGTGATATTTAAAATATTTTAATAATATAAGGCTTTTTTATGACAGTAAGACATGTCTGCCTGTGGCATTACCAATTCACTTCAAAAAGAATGATGGGCATTGAAGATTTTCCACATAAAGTTTGCTTTGTATGTGACAAATAAACTCTTGCCTTGACTACTGAGGGTATGCTGTCCAAATTGGACAAGCAAGACAAACACCAAAGAAGGCAGTTGCCAAACTTTGCCAAGAAAATGTAGGACAATCCTTCAAAATTATTGCTTCAGAAAATTACTGCCAGATATTCTAGCCCTATAGGATCTAGATGGATGCTTCAATGTTGCAGAGGAACCTTGGGTGAATGTCCAAGCAGTCAAATGTCTTTGTCATTTCTATAGTTTTGGAAGTTGTTTATTCCCATTTACTCAAGTAATATATTTTTCTTAGGTTTCCGATGGGACTAAAGACTAGACAGCTATAATCAGTTTTCTTTGTTATCAAATACATAAAAGAAAACTTACAAAAGAGATGTAAAGTGTATAAGGTTGTGAGACATAAAAGCTTAAATTGTTCATCTAAGAAAATATTTTGAGGTCTAAAAAGATAGCTTTGGGTTGATAATATAAGTTAGGATAGAAAGTGAATTATATACAAAATTTTGACTCAACAAAATAGGATAGATAATGGAATATTTTTCTCTAAATTTTCCAAATACAGATAGAATGGATGTTGTAAATGTAGTTTTATGTGATAATTAGTGTTATTGTATATAATTTTATTGTGTTAGGGTTAAAACCTTCCCTTTTATTTAAAAAGAGTGGAAAACATTGTGGAATATTTGCACCCTGTGACAATGTATTGCTGTGATTGGTTTAATAAAAAGCCAAGTGGCTAATAGTTAGGCAGAAAATACAGGTGGGACTTCTGGGTAGAGAAAGAATTCTGGGAAGAGAAAAGGTAGAGTCACTAGCCAGATACGAAGGAAGCAGGGTGAGCAGCAAAGATTGAAGGTAAAAAAACATAGATTAAAAAAGTGGATTAATTTAAATTATAAGAACTAGTTAGGAACAAGCTTAAGCTAAGGTTGAGCTTTCATAATTAATAATAACTCTCTGTGTCATAAGTTGCAGGCTGGTGGTCCCTATGAGAAACTGCTACTACACTATAGTAACACTGCATTCCATTTGCTGACAGCTTCTTCTTGTGAGCAGTCCCCAAGGACAGCACTGGCATAGGGAGAATTGGAACTAAGGGGTTTGCTTTTCACAGCTACTGCCAACTGCATGAAGTCTGCCTGTGAGATTCCTGGGACACAGGCTCTTTAAACCAAACTTTTATTATCAGGTGCTCTTTTTATATCACAGAAGTTTCATATTGGAGTTTTTCCATTTTTATTAGTAGAATTATCTCTTCCTTGTCCCCTCCCCTAGGGTGTAATAAAAACAACCTGCCTGGTATATATTACATAGCTCCAAATCTCTTTAGCTTCTTATTGATGAGAACGACTATTTGCACAGGGACAGAATAGCATGACTCAATAAAATGATTTCATATGGATACACACACACACACACACACACACACACACACACACACACACACACGCACACATGCACACATACACACACACACAGAGGTAAGCTAGCTGTGCAGACTTCTCTCTAGAAGGAGGGTACTGCCTTGGCCTTCAGAAGTCTGCGAGTATCTTTTTCATCCAAGGAAACAATGGAAGCATATCAGCATTCCCCTGACACTCTCCTCTGTGCACACCACAGGGGTGAAGCAATTATGGTTCTGTTTTTAGATGAGAAAAAAGATACCTGCCCAAAGACATGAGTGCTACTTTACCACTTCTTCCCCGACAAGTGAGTATATTAAAGTGTGTCATTCTAAGCTTGAATTCTTCTTCCGCCTCACCATATGGATCAGATAAGTGGTTTGTTAAAAGAATACGATTTCTGGCATATTCGCTGAATGGACATTTGAAAGTCTAGAAGTACTCTGCCTATTTGAAATGATGAAATTAATATGTATTTGGATTTTTGTGATTTTAAAAAGACAATAAAAATTCTTTATTTGGTAAATATATTACTTATTCACTTTGAACTTAAATTTCTATCATATTTTCTCAAAGAACGATAGCCTACTATAATACTCTTGAAATCATTATAATGATTCCCATATTATATTTCTTTGTAGCAAAAAGTATATACAATTTTAAATTACTTTTTAATTGTTCTTGGCTCCAAGGCTTTAGTATTATAAATTTCACTGGGCTTGGGCGATCATGGGATTATTATTAATGCACAATTGTCTAAAACAACAAAATGTCCTACATAGTTAATAAGTTATTATTAATTCAGAAAGCTAAATTGTATTGCAGACTTGTATCTCTTGGATGGGTGGTTCTTATTTCTCTCCACTTATCTTCTACACTTTTGGGTGTATGATGAACTGCTGAGAAAGGTGTTTGCATTACGAGCAGGTGAGAAGCAATGGAGTTGCTATAGCAATGTTGCTAACTTCTTGTTTCTGACTTATAGATATCAAATCACATCACAATCTCTCATCAAAAAACATCTCTAAATGATTTATCATCTGACAAGAAAGTTATGAATATTGATTTTATTGAGAGCAAAAAAAATGAATGTCACCTCATATCAGAAGAATGTAGGCCCTGGCATTATAAAATTCACTGCTGTCAGCACTGACGATATGTAAGACAGTCACTTTCCACTGCCTCCAATGAATTGTGTCTTATAAAGTTGCTGTGCAATAAGCTTTGGAATGGCAAGAAAAACTGCTTTCTTGTGTAAATTGGAAGTACATAATTGCTATTGTTTGGTTATTTAATGTCCCCCCAAAGCCTGTGGGTTAGATAATTAGTTCCCATGGTGGCAGCTTGAGGAAACAGTGAAATAAAGGGGAGATGGGACATTACGAGAAATCTACAGAACACTGGGGGCTGTGCCTTTTAAAGAGACTGTGGGATCCAGAACCTCTCACTCCTCTGTTTTCTGGCCCTAACAATTTGCTCCACTGCAAGCTCCTCACTATTACTCTTTGGTACCCCTGCCTGAAGCCCAAGAATAGTGGATCTGTCCAACCATAAGCACGTAACCCACAAGCCCAAAGAATCCTTTTCTATGTGTAAGTTAGTTATCTCAGGTGCTTTTTTATAGAAACAGAGATGTAACCAAGATAGCTATAAAGAGGAAAAAGTTAAACCTTTTTAGATTTCAGGAAAAGAGAGTTTAAGTAAATGTGCCTGTAAAGGTTGTGAGATTTATTTATTTTTCTTAACATTAGCTATACTCATGTATCTCTTGGAGAGTTTTCATATCTCCCTACATGTTTGTATGGTCATATTAAGATAGGTAAAGCTATATTGATTTCATCCGAGTCCTTGGACCACTGTTAAAGAGAATGGAAGGCAGCAGAGGAATGACAGAAGTGAGGGATGAGAGAGTGGGGAGATGAGTGGAGAGTACAGACAGAGAGAGCGGGCGCACGAGAGAGAGAGAGAGAGAGAGAGAGAGAGAGAGAGAGAGAGAGAGAGAGAGAGAGAGAGAGAGAGAGAGCATGAGTGCAGAGAGGGAGGAGGGGGTGTTCAGGCTACCTTACAATCTGGATATAGTGCATTTTAGAAAAGCACTATACCATCTAAATGACTAGTGAAACATAATGGCCGCCTAACTCCATAATGCTGGTCTACAAGTCCACAGCAGGTCTTGCTCTTTTTTTTTTTTTTTCTTTTTTCTTTTTTTTTCTGGATTTCATTGGCTTCCTAACCATCGTTCGTGTTTTCAAAATGGGTTCTACCAGTCCTTGTGCTGCTTTCCCATGCCAGCCACCAAGGCCAGTAGGCATTGTGCTTTCTGTTGTAGATATTTTATTTCACACACTGTCTCAGAGGCACGGGACTCCTAAGCCTTTAAAGAAGTTATAAGGGATAGAAGTTCTTTCAAAAAGGCAACAACTTACAATGAGTGGGCCCCGGTTGTTTTCCCGGTACTTGTTCTGGAAGAAAATGTACACAACAGTGGCGGCCAGAGAGTAGAGAAATGCGAAGACAGCCACGGTGACGAAGAACTCTGCCGAGGACGAGGAGTCGCCAACCAGTGCCAGCTTCTGCCGTTCCTTCCCCTCACAGGTGGGCACTTCAAAGGTCACCTGGTGCAACCTAAAACCACCAGAGGCAAGAAGACATGACATATTGTAGAAGGTGAAATGTTCACTGTCACTTCTGCTAATGTCAAGTGAGAGATGGTTTGGAGTTCCACCAAGCATCCACTAGAGAATTTATTAACGAATTTCCAGATTCTAGCTGGGCCTGTGGAAATAAATACCACAGAGGAGGCAATTCGCCCAGCAGAGGCAAGAAGGAAAAGAGAATCTAAAATGAGGACTACTTTTGGCTGAGATTCTGTTCTCTCTCCTTAACACGGACAGCAGCCTTGGGTCCTGGCCTTCCCCTGTCCCAGGCTCTTCTCTCAGTGCTTTAAGCTCCATCCTCCTGCTCCAGCACATAGTCTGTTTAACCTACCCCAGTTATACCAAGCAGGGTAGAACCTGCTGAGTATCCTCTACCTGTGCTCGCCTCCTCAGCATCCAGGCTCCACATCCTTCTTGAGGGATCTCCTGCTGACTTCTCACCACAGTGGCTTCTTTCCTGTATACATTTTTATTGTATTTCTTCCTCCTTTTTAATCTTTGAAATTTTAATATAATTACACATTTCTTCCAGCATTTTAATCTCCTCATGCTGCTTTATAACATTTGGGGTGTTTGTTAGCTGTGAAGCACTCTAGGTGACATGCTTGCTGTTTTTCTGGTTTTTTTTTCCTGTCTCCATAGCTTCCTCAGTGGTGACTATTAATCTCTGATGGTGTGGGATTTGGTTTTCCTCTCTTCCATGAACCCTAATGCTGGCTTTTATTAGGCATTCAGTACTTGACCAAATGAATGAACAGTCTTCATTCTGTCCGGTCCTTTTAGATGGACCTTTAGAGTCTTTGCATAATGAGCTCTCCCAGGAGAGCATCCAGAACAGCGTGGTTCACAGTGGGGACAAAGGAAATGCATGAACAACCCTTCTCGCTCAGTCTACCAACACCAAAGGCCATATTACATGCATACTGCAACAATGTGAGCTGAACCAAGTGTAATTTGGTCAGAGGAACCAAGATTCTTCCAAAATGACTACTCTGGAAACACTTGGAAATCTACATTAAGGAAACTTGTTAAGGTCACTGAAGTTTCACTTGGGAAATTATCTGTAGAAGTACAGTGTTCATACATCTATTCCTAATTCATATTCAGGGAGTACTTTTTCTTATTGAGGGAAATGTACATAACCCCTTTCAAAATGTACATTGTGTATATAGTTATGATTAACATTAATCATAAAGTAACACTAATAGCAATGGAGCTAGCGATTATGTTTCTTTTATGTTGAATTCTGTTTTGGACACATTATTCAATTTAATGTCTGTAACAAACCCTACAATGTGGGCTCTTTGCTTCCCTTCACCACTTACAGTAAAGAACAGACTTGGAGGGATCACAAGTCTCACTTAGGATACCCAGACAGTTTTGGTGGGCCAGGAATTTAAATTTTTGTCTAACTTTAGAGTTTTTTTTTTTTTTTAAAAAACATTCATATTAATTTGTTTACACTAACTAATCATGATGATAGCTTGGATAAATGCTTTCAAAATGAACCTGTGGAACCCTGGCAGTAGAATTTTCAGGGAAGGTGACATGTATTGCAGGGCCCTCTCCCAGGCCCACCAAAAGCCCTAGAAGTAAAGCTGCATTGACAGCAAGAGGAAATCCAGTTTCCTTAAGATCTTCATTTCTTCAAGTTTACATTGTCAACTTGTAGAAAAGAACTCTTTTTTTTTTTTTTAAGAAATAGGTTATGCTTTGATATAACACAGGCATTGGTAATACCAATCCTGGTGTTGTGTTAGATTTCTTCATAACCTGCTCTGTGGGAATGTAGGGAGAATGAATTTAAATGAAAAGGTAATCATTAATTCTGAAGCAGATGATCTCAAGATAAGATTTACCTTCCCTTCCTATCAATAATCTGTCATTCATCAAATAAACTTTTGACAAGGAACTCTATTTCACACAATGAGTCATGTGCCAGGCATGAGATGGGATGGCTTCTAATCAGATTGAAGCTCAGTGTTAGTGAGGAAGGTGGACTTTCTGAGGGGAATCCCAGCCTATCCTGGGTATATGGTAGTCAAGAGAAATTTCCTGCTAGAATTTACCTTAGAACAACAGCTTCACAAAAAAGCTAAGAAAGAAAGAAAGAAAGAAAAAAAGACCCAAATTTCTGTCTACACAGATGGCCATCCTGTGTAAAGACTGTGAGAACAGTAAATGCTGATGAGACATAGGGAGCTGACAGTTTCATTCATGACAGGTGGGAATGGATCCTGGAACACACATTTTGGAAAACTATGGCAGTTCTTTAACTGGTGAAACATTGAGTTATTGTAGGCTCCAGCAATCCTGTTCCTAAATATGCATACAAGAGAAATGCTAAGACATGTTCACACAGAAACTATCATAAGAATACACATGCAGCATTTTACTTAATTGAAATTATCCAAATGTTAATAAACTGTTAAACAGATAAAACATGGTGTTGAATAGACCCTTATTTGTCAATAAAAGCAATAAAGTTCTTATACTTGCTACACCATTGAGAAACCCTGACAGTATTTTTGCTGAATGAAAGAAGTCATATGTAAAAAGTCAAATATGGCATGCTTCTATTCATGAAAAACATTCAGAATAATCAAATTCATGAAGCCAAAAATCAGGTTAATATTGCACTGTAGTTGGTGATAGGAGAATGTGGTCTGGTGGCTAAATGCCCCAAGATTTGTGTGTGGGGTAATGAGCAGTTCTAGAATCAACTGCTGTGATGGGCACACACCATCCAGCTATGAAGTTACTGATATTATAGTAACACACTGTACATTTAGAGGGCTGAAGAGATGACTCAGTAGTTAACAGTACTTGCTGCCCTTCCAGAGGATTCAGGGTTGATTCACAGCACCCATATGGAAGTTAAGAACTCTTGGTAATTCCAATTCTATGGTTCACATGGCTCTGCTGGCCTCTGAGGGCACTAGGAATGCATTATTATGCATATATACATGTAGCAAAACATGAATAAATACAAAAAAAACCAAGCATGACAAAATGGTGAATTTCTGGTAAATAATTTAACTTTTAAAATGTTAAAGACAGAGAGAGACAGAGACAGAGACAGAGAGCTGAGTATGTGCCTAATCCCTGTATAGACAAGAGCTAAACACACTGGGGGACTGCAGTGGGTGGGAAATGCAGTGTGGGTGGGGACTGCAGTGGGTGTGGGGAATGCAGTGGGTGTGGGGATGCAGTGGGTGTAGGGAATGCAGTATGGGTGGGGACTGTAGTGTGGGTGGGGAATGCAGTGTGGGAGGGACTACAGTGTGGGTGGGGAATGCAGTGTGGGTGGAGACTGTAGTGTGTGTGGAAAATGCAGTGTGGGTGGGGAATGCAGTGTGGGTGGGGAATGCAGTGTGGGTGGGGACTGCAATGGGTGGGGACTGCAATGGGTGGGGACTGCAGTGGGTGGGGAATGCAGTGTGGGTGGGGACTGCAGTGTGAGTGGGGACTGCATTGTGGGTGTGGAATGCAGTGGGTATGGGGAATGCAGTGGGTGTGGGGAATTCAGTGTGGGTGGGGAATGCAGTGTGGGTAAGTAATGCAGTGTGGGTGTGGAATGCAGTGTGTGTGGGGAATGCAGTGGGTGTGGGGAATGCAGTGGGTGTGGGGAATGCAGTGGGTGTGGGGACTGTAGTGTGTGGGAAATGCAGTGTGGGTGGGGAATGCAGTGGGTGTGGGGAATGCAGTGTATGTGGGAAATGCAGTGTGGGTAAGTAATGCAGTGTGGGTGTGAGGACTGCAGTGTGGGTAGGGAATTCAGTGTGGGTGTGGAATGCAATGGGTGTGGGGACTGCAGTGGGTGTGGGGACTGCAGTGGGTGTGGGGAATGCAGTGGGTGTGGGGAATGCAGTGGGTGTGGGGACTGCAGTGGGTGTGGGGAATGCAGTGGGTGTGGGGAATGCAGTGCACACTGGCAGAAGTGTAGTATGTATGGGGAAAGCTGTCAGAAAGTTGGAAAGGAGATTGATGGTGTGAAAAGAGAACAAGAAGCAGCCAGAAACATCCACTGGGGATGGAACAGGAGCAGTGAGAATCATGTTATAGATGTTGGCTTTAATCTGAACATTAACAATGTTTTCTCAGTATAAACAGCACATTAAACAAAACCAAAATACAATGTAAGCAAAACCCTGCTACAACTATTTGGAGACATGCCAGGATGTACTTCAAGATCAGTGTGCTTCCATAAAGCCAGTTTCTGTTACTGAACTACAGCATCTGGGACATTCTAGCAGAGAACAGAGGCTTTGGGAGGAAGGAGACAACAAAATCAGCACTGTTTTGTACATCATCGGTTGAATAACACTATCTCTAATGTTGATTTATATGGTTAACTTGAAGGGATTGTTAACTGTGCTTATCAGTATAAATAAATACAACAAAATGTAAACTCTATTGTGTGTATTAGTGCCAGTGACATATGGTGGAGTAGTTGGATCATCAGTCATTCACTGATGTGAAATCAGAAGAAAGGGAAATGTAAGTGAGATTCTAAATGAATACTTGATTTGAAGGAAGGGGTAAAGATAATTCGTGAAGGATGATATCAGCTCACATTTGATAGAGTATAACAATTCATCCTACATGCTTTGGAATGTTGCATGGTGGTTGTCCTTATTAGGTTTGTATCAACTTGACACAAGATACAGTCATTTGGAAAGAGGAACTTTAATTGAGAAAATAGCTCCATCAGACAAGCCTATAGTTAAGTCTGTAGGACATCTTCTTGATTAACGATTGATGTGGGAGGGCCCTGTTCACTGGGGGCAGGCTGGGCAAGCTACTGAGATCAAGTCAGTATGCAGTGCCTATGCATGATCTTTGTTCTAGTTTTTGCCTCCAGGTTCCTAATTAAGTTCCTTCTCTGATTTCCAAAGTTGTGAGATGATATGAACCTTTTCCTTCCCAAGTTGATTTTAGTCATGCTATTAAACCAGAACCATATCACGGGACACATCTACATCCCACACCCATATGCATGGACAGGTTTCTTTAAGCAACATGTGTGCATGTATATATACTTGCACCTCTGGTGCATTGTTGCAGAAGAGGAGAGGTTATATATGTCAGCATATATTTTGCAGCTGCAATAATTTTATGAGCAAACATCATTAATTTAGAAGCTAAACAAGGGACAGAAGCTGTTCTCTAGAGATAGAGCTTGCTCACTGAGAATCTGGAAACTGCCAGGTCTACCTCTGATCTTGTGAAGGAGTCAGGAAGCAATTGCTGAGGTCGCAGAAGGCACCCAATTCAATTTGTTGATTTCAAATGTACAATTCCCTTATTCCCTTCTTGGTTGACCCGACCCAATCAAGGGGTAATTGAATTTTGCTGGGTTTTACTGCATTTTGTCTGCCAATAAAAGTCTTCCATTTGGAGTAGTTTTTCTCTTTAAAAAAATTACCAGTACACCCATGCAGCCATTTAGAAAAATAGTCCATGGCTCTCCGATTAAACTACAGGAGTTACCATGAGTACAAGGTTTTGAATTATGTTTGGGGGAACTGGAAGATTATTAAATGAAACTATCTCCTCAGCAGTTTGGGGAAGGGCCAGTTGGTATTGCTTTATGAATAACAGTGTTAGTAAGCTGGGGAGATGGCTCAGTGGATAAGACACTGCCAAGTGAGCATGAGGCCCAGAGGTCAGATCAACAGCACTCACACACAATACTGGGTTCTGGATCCAGCAAAAGACCCTTCCTCAGAGAGGGTGCGGGATTATTAAGAAAGGTTCCCCACATCAATAGTGGCTCCCGCTTGCATGCACAAACTTACACATGCATCCCACATGTGTGCGCACACTGGGGAACATATACAGACATATACATACACATAAAATTACAGTATGTGTAATAACAAGCAACAACACTTTTCCTACATCCAGTCAGTGTGCTTTCTTCTGAACTCTTTTCTCAATTTATTCTCATTTAGTCAAGCACTGTTACTCTCACTATTGTACAGCTGGGGAAACAGAGTCTTGAAGTGTGTAGTGAGCAGCTGAGCTCTCGTGTCTCATGAATGGCACAGATTGAGTTTCAAATTCATACAGATCAAAAGGACACCATTGGAATAACCGATTCCAGTTTCTGCCTCTCTGTTTGAAATGTTACAGCAAACACAAATGTCTAGCTGAATGGTTATGTCAGCTGCCCCACACTGCCTCATCTGATGGCAAATAACTCATATAAATAGGTGGAATTTATGTGGAATAAAATTTTAAGGCAATATTCATTCTGCTACCAGAACTGTGTGTATTAATTAACTCAGCCATGCTAGTTAGAACTCAGCACACTGACCAATATGACATCATGAAAACTTTGCTAGATCCCAAATCTTACCAGGCCTTGTTCTGCTCCCTGCCTGAGAATAAGCAGCAGGCAAGGGATCTGAAATTCTGGTCCTAAGAATGTGGTTCTGTGTAGAAAGTGGGGCACTGTGTAACATCTGGCACAGGAATAGCTATAGGTAGCCATGAGCCAACACATCCTGTGACAAGGATTTGAGATCACTGCCGTGTCTTTCAGCAGGCTTGGCACACACAGGTCAAAGATCTTCCCAAGCCAAGAGTGAGGATCTGCCTCACCTGTTCTATGGCTTGACCATTTTCTCCAGGCCTGTCAGTTCTTAGGATGGGGCTAGGCTTTACTATTTTTTTATTTGTTTGTTTTTGTTTTCCCTCTCTTTCCCTTGTTTGTACATTTCTGGTTTTAGACAGCTTTTACCTTCCTTTTTGTTAGCTATATTTGTATATATGGGTGATGAGTTATTTTTGTTGCATTTACATGCAGGCACACACACTGACTTTCTTAGCTAGTCCATATATTACTGCTACTCCAGGGGTTCACCTAGCTCTTTCACACGCTCCATCTCTGTTCTTTCTCCCAAGTATCCCTTCCAGTTTATGAACAGTAGAGTTGGAGCTCATTGGGAACACTAGTCAGAGACCAGCTACTGACATAAGGAGGAACTCAGACTTCTTGGCACTCATCTTGAGCTGTTTTGCTTTGTTCCTAATCCATATGTAAACTTTAAACCACAGTACTCCACATGACAGTCATTCTGAAGGATTCCTTTAATTCGTAAGGATCCAGGAAATGCATGCACCAGTCATTAGAGGCCCTAGGACACAGAGTCAATGACTTGGTCAAGAAGATTGGCAAGGAGAACCTCTGCCTGCTACCTCAGGTTTTCTTGTTGTGTCTGCAGTACAGTGTTTGGTGTTGCTATTTAGGGAGCTGACAGTGATTCCACATCTGCTTCTGCTGGATGCCAATCACCAGTGGACATGATGCCGGATGCTTTTGCACATTATCTTGTTTTAATCCGACGCACTGATATCAGTGCTCAGGTTGTCTCATTATCCCCTCACTGACAAATGGGGAGACTTACGATATAATGGCTTCAAGAGACTTTGGGGACTGTGACTGTCTCAAGCTGGCTCTAAAGACATAGATTGAAACACAGTTATCTCTAATGCCACTTACACCTCAAAAGACTTATTTTTATGCTGCGGTCAAAGCCTGGGGAAATTGCCTCCTTCTAATGTCTGTGGTTAGGATATGTTTAGGGTGGAAATGGCAGAAGGATAAAAAGTAAAGTTTGAGTACAGCCCTGGAAAATTCATACACACTATGAGAATTGAAAATGCTCTAGCAACTATGTTCAGGTAGCTTAAGATTAAAAAAAAATCTCTCCTCTTTTAGGGGAATGGAAAACAGTCATCTGAATGCAAGGCTCACTCACTGGAAGTTGCCCTGAGGAACAGTGTACCTAGGAAAACTTGGAACAGAAGAGTTACTATTAGGCTGTCTGCAATGTCAAAGCAAAACATATAACAGCCCAGTACCAATATCCGTGTAGCAGAGAGCCTTGGGGTGAGACAGTGGAAAATGAGATGATGTTACCTCTACCCAATCTGCTTGACCTCAAGGATGGAGTTCAGCTTCTTCATTTTCATGGTGTAGCTTAGGCAGACAGAGTCATATTTGCACATGCTTTGGTCCATACCTTGGTTAAATACAAAGCAGTGGTTCACCAAGGTTTGCAATAACAGTGTCTATTCACTAGAAATTAATTCTTGGAGAAGGAGAAAAACAGTGGAAGACAAAATGTTCTTCAACACAACAAGGGTGCTTTTCCTTGATTCGCTTATACATGAACTGTTCCAATTTTATTATCACCATAGAAGGAACTTTCTGTTGCTTTTTGTCATCTTCACTTTGCTGGGTTTTTTTCCTCCCACAAGAAACTGAGATGTTGGAAAATGTAATTAAGGTTACTACAAACAATACTCTTTTCTTCATGATTAATTGAATTCATACATGTGAGGCTGGAAAACTGCTGCCTACTCCCCAATTCCCAGAACAGAGATCCCATCTTTTCATCAAAAGATATTGTGTTGGGAACAAAGAACTCTCCAAATTTTACTACACACACACACACACACACACACACACACACACACACACACACACACACTCCTGCATTTGTATTGTGTAGACAGAATTTGTGAAATGAAGCAGAAACCTGCAGGTAATTAAAAAGAGTGGTTCTGCAGAGGCAGGGCATGGTCGGGAGGTGAACTGAGAGCAATAAAGCTATAAAAACCTTATAATGACTCACAAGGAGGCATCTCTGTGCTCGCCAGCTATGATTTATTCATTTTGGTTTCTTCAAATAGAATTTGAGTAATAGAAAATTCAGACGGCCTCTCCATTGCCAAAGTAAAATAGATAATAAGGTTACCCATTTATCTGAAGTAAAATTCATCTCTTGTTGGCCCTCTCTGGTAGTCTACCCAAGTAAGTTGTGAGGAAAAATAGTTGCAGAGAGGTTTAAAAAGAATCTTGGATGTTCAGCTGAAAACCTGAACATATGCTCGTTTTATTTGGTTGCTAAAGAAAGGTTTTGTGAGTAAACCATCCAAAGCGTTTGATTAAAATGCATTCGCACCATTCAAAAAATACCCTACTATGAGGAGAGAGGTACGGAATCTCTCTCAGCTGACATTTTATTTAAATTCAAGTAAAGCGATTTGATTCATTAATTCTGTGAAAAGAAAAAGATGCATTTAAAGAAAAAAAGTATGATTCCCATCCAAGGCTCTACCTAAAAAAGTAAAACATAAAGAGGCATCAACCCACTGTGTGTGTGTATGTTTGTGTGTGTGTGTGTGTGTGTGTGTGTGTGTGTGTGTGTGTGTACATACATGTATGTGGTTGAGTGTGTAGGCCAGAGGTGAACCTTGGATGAAATCCTCAGGAATGCCATCCACCTTATTTTGAGACAGGTCTCTTGCTTGCCTGACTTTGCCAGTTTGGCTAGGTTTGCTGGTCCCCGTTTCTGCTTCCCTAGTGCTGCAGTTACAAGCACAGGTCACCACACCCAGATCTTTCTACATGAGTTCTGGGTATTGATCTCAAGTCCTCATGCTGGTGCTATGAGTACTCTACTAATTGAGCTATCTCAGCCTATGTGCTTCTGTTAAAATATGACCAAAACAAAGCTCGCTTTTAAAGAGTTATCACATTCATAACACTTACTGGATATGTACAAATATAAACCATGCTGTACAGGTTGTCTTACAGATATACATAATGAAGAAACTACATCATTTTCCTAAGTAGTTCATTGGTAAATATCTTGAGGGTTTCATACTAATTTCTTATGTTCATGTTATATAATTATTGATATATCAGATTGTCAGTAAGTTTCCTAACTTCCAAAATGATTAAAACCTTTTGGTAGAAAGAAGAATTATATTTTAAAGAGTTCAACTTTTGGCCATTTCACTGAAGTCCTTCACCCTGTCACTACTAATGTTATCTATTCTAATCCCCAGGGCAACATGGAGATGAGGTTCAAGCACCAATCCAGACAATGGCATGTTATTTCCAAAACACCAGAGTGCTTCTAGCCCTATCACACAGTGATTGTTTCCATTTTCTGCCCATTGTAAAGCTATCCTTTTGCAGATTTTTCCATCAACTTGAAAGACAATATAAAAAATTCTATATTGATCATGAGCTATATGACAAATGTCATATCTCTTTTGTTTTCTTGTTTGTTCATTTGTTTTGGATCTGAGAGTCAAATTGAGAACTGCATGTGCTTTACCACTGATCCTGTATCCAGATCCCCTCTCTTCATCATTGAAGCCTTTTATTTTCTCAGAGAATAGAAGAAAGAATTACTAACCTCACAATATCTTCCTTCCCCTGAGGATCAGGTACAGTAATGGGTCACAGTGTTCTTAAGAAGCCTGGATGTGGATGCTACTAATGTTCACTGCATAAAATATTCTAATTCTAAATTAAATAGAAAGTCCAGTTAATATAGATGACTTTAAAAGTCCAATTGCTTTTGTAAAGTTTCAAGAGCCAGCATAACCTCTAAAATGCAGGATTGTAACCAACAGCATTGACATAGGTCACAAAGAAATCCTAATATGGCTCTTGCCTACTTCTTTGCTACAATCACACCCAGTAGCTTTTTTTCTTCCTAGAAAATAATCTACTCATTCACAACATATTTGGTGCCCTTGAACTACTATCAACATCCAGCTTTCTGTCTGCATCAAGGACTCAGCCCAAATGAATCTCCATCTGATCACCCAAGTTAAAGAACACATCTCTGTCATGCTCACACTCTAGTGTATCCTTTTGCTTCATGCCTTTCATTGCCTTGTCTCTGGGAGTACCCTACTGATCATCAATCCGTGTTCTGCCTTTCTTTCCCACTAGACCAGTGGTTCTTAACCTGTGGGCCATGACTCTTTTGATAAACCTCTATCAGCAAAGATATATACATTACAATTCAATAATAGTAGCAAAATTACAGTTCTGAAGCAGCAATGAAAATAATTCTATAGTTGGGGGTTACCACAACATGAGGATCTTATTAAAGGATTGCACCATTAGGGAGGTTGAGAACCACTGCTCTAGATTGAGAGTAGGATCCTGTACTGCTATATCTTTATTACTGAGAACCTAGTCACATTTTGTTTGTGGTAGCCAATAAATATTTGTTAACATAGGAAGGAAGGAAGGAAGGAAGGAAGGAAGGAAGGAAGGAAGGAAAGAAGGAAGGAAGGAAGGAAGGAAGGAAGGAAGGAAGGAAGGAAGGAAGGAAAAGAAGGAGGAATTCATCAAATTCTTAAAAGGTGTATTTGTCTGGAAGCAAGGCTCGCTTTTGTGGAAAGCAATGGCTATATGTTCTACAAGAATAAAGTGGGACTTGGAGGTGAAGGGACTCGATCAAAGGCATATGATGGAAGTTCCATAGTTCCAGCTTCCTGCTACAGGTTCACTGGATCTTCCACCACTACATATCCATGGAGGAGATGTTCCTAAGTAAACAGTGTGACCCATGGGGCCCTCTCACCTGGGGACCCAGCTGGAGAAGCTCCTCAGGAGCATACTTTCCAGACCTTCTCAGCAGATGATCCATGGATGCTACTCTTGTGCACACCCAAGCAGCACAGCTCTGAGTTCTCTCCAAAGATATCCAAGTAAACTTGGGCCCTCTTTGGCACTATA
Source organism: Cricetiscus sungorus (assembly GCA_030556225.1). Classification (NCBI taxonomy): domain Eukaryota; kingdom Metazoa; phylum Chordata; class Mammalia; order Rodentia; family Cricetidae; genus Cricetiscus; species Cricetiscus sungorus. The sequence goes on along the minus strand of JANBXA010000606.1, from coordinate 6,084,221 downwards.
TTCCCAATGTATGTCTTATCTGCAATGTACTCTTCTACTCATCACCTACACACTGCATTACAGATTCCACCATAAGCAATGTGCAGGTAATTTCTGCTATTAGAGCCTTTGTTCTAATGCAAAGGATACATGAATGATCTATTCCAAAAGATGGCAGAGGATGTTAGGATGCAGGCTTTATGAGGCCTAAGCCAGTCTAAGATCCTCCATGGGACATGAAACTGAGTTGAAGTATAGAGCAAAATTTGGTGTTAATATAAGAGCCCAAGGAAAGGGAGAAATGACTGAGAGGGAGCTAAGTATGTGCAAGTCAAGTTAGGAAGGGGAGACTGGATTTCCATAGGAAATTTTGTCATTGTTGATGATAACACTAGCAGTGGGGCCACTGGATTTTGATTGCTGTCATTTGAGCTAGCCACTGTGCTTTGTGCCATGAATGTTGTACTTCCGACATCATTATGACAGCCCTGAGAGGCAAAAAACTGTTATCCTTATTCTATAAATGGGGACACTTGAATCTGTGCACACAGGAAGCCAATTCAATGTAACTGTCTTGCCTACAGTTTTTACTGCCAGGCAAGTATTCTTCCTCCTAAATCTGCCATACACACTCTCAGGCCAGATGCTATTGAATCTTCTCAGGCATTCATCTGAACAAATTTTGCATACACCATGTGGCAAGGAGATGTGTAGACTTTCAGACTGGTGAATTTATGAAAAGCTAGTTCACTAAGAATCCATTGGGTAAACAAAAAGACAGTTTGTCAGTGTACTTGAAACTCTCAAGGGAAGACCATCACAGCTGTTTCTCCAGTGTCTGAGGTAGAGGACGACCTTCAACAGAAAGGCTAGAAGAATTCAGGTGTGTTCATTTGTGCCCAAGCTGAAGCCTGTGTGCCTGTGTTAGAAGACTTTCCCCAAAGTGCTCAATGGGAAATGTTCTAGAAGGAAAAACAGTTTCAGCACAAATTAACAAAGAGGAAATATTTTTCTTGTTCATATAGTTTTAGTTGGAACTTATTTGGAGGTCCTTTGAGTTACCTCATATTGCTCCTAGAACATATTTTTGAAAAGAATTTTTAAGCAATGGCCACAATTTTCTTGTCTACAGAAAATAAGTTGGTGCTGAGAGTAGGACTTGCCTTGCCTTTCAGGCTGCTCAGGTAAAGGGACACTATGGCTTTCCACCCTCACCTTCTCTAATATTGGCATGCTGTGGCTGCTCTCTGTCAATCTTCCATTGTGTTATGTCTAGCCAAACCACTTTCTGCATATACAAACTAGTGTCTTAAACTCCTGTCTCTGATTCAATCATCTCAATTTGAATTGTTCAGTGGAAGACAGCATAATATAATACCTAGCAAGGATTTGATTAGAAAGATTGTGGATACTCTCTGAGAGTATATGCAAGTCTATGACAGAGCATCAAAACCGAGTTTTAAAAAGGGAAAAATGGAAAACAAAAAGGGAAATGATATTAATCTCTGGAAAGGTCCCAACAAGCACATAGCAATATGTCAATGAACGGCCTCCTCTTGTTATGTGTTACAGGTTATCTTCAAGGGTTCTTCACTCTTAATTCACTACATATTTAAACAGAAATGAATAAAACCTAAATTCACTCTTATTCTTTGAATATTAAAAGTCAAGGTCAAATATATGTGAACAAATAGTACGAATAAGTCTTCTACGTAAATAAATGCTCAACAATTATCATTAGCTTCCAATAAATACTTAAGGTTAAAAAAAATTATCTGAGCTTCCTTAAAATCCCAAGAATGTCTCACAAATTCCCGTGAGTGTTCCATTCCTGGGTCTCATGAGAAAAACACTATTTTCCTAATATTACTGGGATTCTATTTGCCATGTCCACTCTCATTTTCTCTGAAATAGACAGTGGCATGTTAAAGACATGATACAAAGCATGATTCAGCCATTTTTCCTGATTGCCAATAAGATGTGGGCTTGTATATTCTCACATCTGATGACATTCTCAGTGTTTATTCTCAATGTGATAAGTATCTAAGGATGTACTACTCGTGAATACGATGCACAGTGCGACCCTCAATTAAGTTTGTAGATGTGTATGGGCCTTGGCTGGAGAGCTGGCTCAGTGGTTAAGAATGTGTATGGGCCTGAAGGCCTGGCATTTGAGAACTGTGACTCAGGACAAGGACCCAGATCCTTTCAAGTTAATTTACTTTTCTCATGACCAATTTTGGTAATTGGTTCATTTGGCCTGAGTCACCATTTATATATGCTTCTATTTAACTTTGTAGAGAGGTGTCTGTTACTGAGTATTACTACATACAAATCATCATATGTATCATTCAAGATTATGACAGCTCCTTGTCCTTGGCAAATACCGAGTAAAAAGGCTCTGACAGAGAGCTGGAGAAAACAGGAGCCAGCTAGCTGATTGTTGGTGCCTGACTCAAAAGTAGGAACCTTTATCTCAGGTTACAAATATTTCCTGGTCTTTCAGGAACTCCAGGTGAAATGAGAGATTAACTTCAGATAGTGCATCCTGAAGACTATAAATTGTAAGCATGGACTCGTCATCATTCATCTCATTGCTGAAGAGGAGTCGCAGAGGGAGGCCCAAAGATGTGAGATTTCCTGTATGAGAACATAGGAGTTTCCACCATAGAGTAGGTAGCTGATGTTTTTGCTTACCTACACATATTCCTTTCTTAAAGTTCTTTGAGTTTTCAGGTTGGAATGACAGATCTAGATTTGATCAATTACCATATTTTATCCTTTAGGCTTAAGGATCTAAAGATAAGCACATTGGGTCCTGCTACAGGAAAATAAGGCCAAAACTGAAGAAAAAATGGAGTAAGAAGAATGATATTCTAATTTCTTTGTTGTATCCCCAGCATCTAGCACAATACCTTTTCCATGACAAGTGTTCAAGATACTGACTTTGACCTAACTTTCTCACAGTGACACCTGACAAATGACCTTTAATCAGAACATTCATTGGGTACAGAAAATAGTTATGGTTTTATCACCGTTTCAAGTAATCCATTCTTTCCTCTCTTTGCTTTCTCTTCTCTCTTTACACCTATCTTGTGCTACTTCTCCAAGTTTACCTTGACAGTGCCATTGTTTTACAGGAGGATGTTAGATATATTACATGGCTCAAAACATGCCTTTTTGAAAGTATTTTTAGTTTTACATTTCTGTGTTTTTAACTTGTATAAGAGCCCAAATATTCAGAAAGAAATTTCAGATGTAACCAACCTGTGCCAGCATTTAGATCCTAGATCTTGAGCCAAGAGATATGAACCAAAATGGATTAGGAGTATGAGTGGGAAGGGGAAGGATTGTGAAAGAATGATTATATTGAGAAACATTCAATACTCACTATATCTGGTGCCTTTACTCAGGGAAAATTAACCCAAAGTTAAGATTTACATCTGAAATCCACATAAGTAGTCTAGAATTCTATCAATATGGGATTTACAGCATACTTGGCCTACTCAGATCATAGAAAGATTGAAAGTCTGAATCTTTGGTTGCTTAAGTTTTCTAAAACACTATATTAAGTAATGCTTACCTTCCTTGTAAAATTTATCCATGTATAATTAATCAGGTTTTCATGAGGACTTTGAGAAAAATATTCATTTCTCATTATTTTATAGAGACCAAACCCAGAACCAAAAAATTAAAATGGCAGTACAGTGACTCTACTCCCTCAAATGTGCTTGTCTGTACATGTCTTGACTCTTTCTCCTTGTGAGAAAGATAGAAACCTCACATCTACACTTTACCATCTTAATAACTACAGGTATTGGAGGCTGTAGGGAGTGCAGGAAGCCCTGAGTGACAGAAGCCTGGGGTGAATGTGTGTTTTTGACTTGCACAAAGCTATCTTAAGGACCCCAGAGCTTCAGATCCATGTAATAATGGCAAAGCTTTTTTTCTGGGGTGTGGGGTGAAGGGGTGAGTTTCAAAGGGAAATGGTCAAACCTTACTCTGGGTCAGAGTGTGAATATTGACTGTGTGCAGAAAAAGTCCACCATGCCTTTCTCCCTATAATGTTTGCCACCTGAAGATTAGTCCCCTATAGAGACTGCTCCTACCAAAATTAGCTAAACCTGTCTCCTTAACCCAGCTGTATACCATAACCCTGCCTCTTTCTTTATTTGGATGTAATAATCCACCTCTTCGTCCAACTGTATGCAATAACCTAGCCCTTCAGTTCTACAAAATAAACACGCTGAGCTTTCCAAGGTGCTGAAATTTCTCAAATTGAGAGATCAAACCAACTGTGTCTCTGTGTATGTTTTCTTCATTTTCTCACTGCTCTACTCAGGTCCATTCCTGAAGCCACACAGGGATGGACAAGAGGCCATTGTTCCTTCCAGTTCCCCTAGGAAAATCCAAATTGAGTCTTGTGTCCTCTTAAAAACCATCACCAAGGCTAAGAGGAGGCTTCACTACTTGATAGGCAAGTGTTTGTTCATGTGCATGTGTACGTGCATGCATACATGCACGTGTGTGTGTGTGTGTGTGTGTGTGTGTGTGTGTGTGTGTGTTATGTGTGTGTGTGTGAGCAAAAAGACATAGAATTTCTTACAAACTTCACTAGTGGTTTTTCATTGGGAGGGAGGGTTCAATTAGAGTTAACAGAAACAATATAGGTCAAATCTGTGTGTCTTTTCTCTACAATATATGAAGGGTGTCATTTCACTTCAATACTTCCAATACCAAAAATAAAGTAAGTTCATTCACAATGTATAGCTGTCATGAGAACAAATATACGTACATGCAATATTACATGTCTTATTCCATTGGAAAGACTAACTGTATAGTCTTCAATGTCAATACTTTGATGATTCCTGCCCACTATCTTCCTTTTTTCCCTAAATTTATCATACATAGACTCATTTTTCTCCACTTTTTTATTTAATCAACTTTAAAGTACTTGTCTAAGTACAATTTCCTCCCTGAAACTTCCCCTATCATTATCTGCTTGGGCCATCATTGCCTTTGCTTTCTACAACTTGTCCTTCATACTAATGTGGTTTTGTCATGGTTTCCTTTTCAGCTATTCACATTCAAGTTTCCACTGTCTACTTGCTATATTATCCTTGAAATTTTATTAAGAGGAAGATAATACTCATATTTTCTTCATAATGTCATTGAAAAATTAAAAGTCTGGCTATCTATAAAGAAAAAATCTTAGCATTGTGCCTGACACACTAAATATTCAGCATGTTCAAATTATATTTATAATTGATTAAATAATGGATATTCATAGAATGTCACTCTAAGATCTTCCCATTGAGAAACCTTCTATGCTCAAGGAGACTTTCTCTATTTGCAAGTACATGTGGTTTAAAGTCATAAAGATTAATATTTTTTAATTTATTCTTTAGCACTGGAGGACTAATGAGTATACATGCCCAGCAAACCACAGCCCTAGGCTTTTGAGCACTTTCATATATTTCACACTTTCTTAGAGCTGAGTTCTAGTTGCCTATTGTAGTAATGTGATCATTAATACAAATTCTATCTTTCCTTTATCCTACTTCTCTTACACCTTTGTTGTGATTTCTGGGATCACGACTTCACTATTCCCCAAATCTTTGTTCTAATATCTACTTCAGGGAACCCAAGTTAAGATAGTTTCCATTGGTAAGCCATGCCTTAGGACTTATACCTTCCTTTGTATCTCTATATTGCTTTGACTTCATGTGCTGTATAGACTTATTTAATAAGTTATTAAATAACATTTAATAACTATGAAGGCTGGTGATATGTTTAGGGTAAAAGCATTTGCTATGAATACCTGACAACCCAAATGACAATGCTCTCAATCTACCTAAAGACTGGTGGAACATTTATAGTTCTGGAAGGTGATATGCATACTACTGGAGAAGATAAGTAATAGTCAATCTTAATCATCTGTGAACCCTGTAAGTTACAATGATGACTGGGTTTGCAAGATGTGTCCACTGTTGCAGTAGTGTCATGAATGGCAAGGAATTAAGCAACTAATTTCTGATTATATTTAAGGCCCACATCGCAGAATGAGCCCATATCTGAAACTGTCATTGAGACAAATAACTTGTGGTTGAATGGGTTATAAGACCCAGAAAAGAAAGATCTTACTATTGCTAAATGGACATTATTGTATTAAATCAAGTCTTAATGTTTTACCATTATATCCATAGATTAGTTTATATCTCAACCCTCACCACAAAATGTTTTCTATTCAGTTGATGACAATTAACATAGAGACTCAGAACTGCAAGATAAGAGACTACAGAATGTTCATTCAGTACTACATGGGATCTATATCACATGCTCTTCTCCCAAGATTCAGGGATAACTGTATAAGTGTGTGTGGAAAGATCATAAGAACCAGAAAAGGTAGATGATTACAGTAAAATGATATTTTCTCAACATAATAGGGCAGTTGCACATATGAACTTATAGCAGTTGTCATAGCATGTATAACCTGAGAAAGCTTGAGCCAAATAGAATCCTAGGAAGGAGTTTGGAGTGGGCAGATACAAAGTCTTACACATAGATGAGGAACTAAGAGATGGAGAGTTGGCTTTGTTTAAGGGTGTGTCCTGGTCAGTCAATCATGATCTAAGAGATACATCTAAGAAATACAATCATACATCTAAGAGATAATGGTCAATACAAATTGTACTTGATGGGTTTTAAACAGGGACATAAAATTACGTGGGTGGGAGAGTATCTGGGAGTATCTGGGAGAGGGAAATGAATCAAAACACATTGTATGGAATTCTCAAAGAAGTAATGAAAAATATACTCCCTTAGCCTAGAGAGATGAAGGAGGGCCAAGACTCTACTCCAAATGACTTGATAGATTTTGATGATCCCTCCTGGAGGGCATCACTCTTCCTGGGGAGTGGGTGGGGAATTGGACAGTAGGGGGAACAGGGAGCATGAGAGGGAGGAAGAGGGAACTGGGATCGATATGTAAAATAAAAAATAATTAATAAAGAAAATGAAAAATAAAAATTTTCAATAACTATTTCTTGAGTGATTGGTTCTGAATTTTTAGAATGTTTATTTTCATTGAAATCATATGTCTTTCTTACACTAGCTTCTGAAAAACTTAAATTTGCAGCCTTGTTAGATACAAGTTTGAGACATATTTGTATTAAGGTCTCAACTTATGTTAGAAAGCTTAGCTTGAGAAAATGAGCCACAACTTGTGTTTATTTATAAACATCTCACACTTATCATCCACTGAATGACTAGTATTAACAAGCCCATATATCAAACAAAACCATCAGATATAGGGCTGTGTTATTGTTTTCAACAAAGCATAAGCTTCAAACTATGGAACAAGCAGATGTTCTGATGCAGTGGGAAAAACAAAATTAGTGAAGGGAGAAAAACGTTTGCCTTCAACTCCACAGATGACTGTGCCTCCACTGATCAACTCCACTGATGTCAGGCATCAGGGTAGATGGGATTTGATTTTTCTAAATAAGATGAGGTTTGTGTTTCTATAATTTACCAACAAGTTGGCAATTCTGGGGAAAAAGTTGGCAATCAGTAATTATAAAAAGACAAATGCTGCTTTGAAGAATGAAAAGCAGGAAAAGAACAAACTCAGTACAACCAGGATAGGTGCTATCACAATCAACAGCAATGGTGAACTGCTCCATTGATTAACAGCTCCACTTGATGTTATAGATTGACTGCTGTCTACCTTGGTTCTGTGTCTGTAGGTTGCTTGGAGTGGTTCTGCTTCATGAATCTTCCCTCTAGGCTCAGTGCAAAGTCCTCGTTTAGCATAAAAAGCCTTCTCTATTGCTGATGGCAGAAGCTCAGGAGGACAAGTAAAAACACACAATCCCAATGGGTCTTTATCTTGAAACTGACATAATATCACTTTAATAAGCAGGACAGAATAAACTCAGCCATTATCAGACCAGGAAGAGGTGACACTCTGCTTGGCAGTACTTTTTTTTTTTTTTTAAATGTTTATTACCGCCTATAAATGCACTTTCTAAGAAGCCATTTTTTTTCTTTGTTTTGTATACTGATTGTGTTTTCTTATTTCTGAAAAGTTTTGAGCTGCTTAAATGTTTGAATTTGTGCACTGAAATTACTAGTACATACGTTTGTGTTAATAATTTTGCTCAGATGGTGCAAAACATAATGTATTGTGGTTACAGCACAAGGGAATATTGATTTGGAAGGACAATAGTTCAAACACAATTTATACATTAGAAGCTCTAATTCTCACTTCAACAAACCATGGTGATTTAACTCTTCATATTGATGGATTCATTAATAACTAAATGTAGGTATTACAATGGTGGGCTAGGATCTACAAATATATGTAGTTAATTATGCAAAATATTCCATGTAGTAAAAAAGAATTCTTGCTTTTTGGCCACTCAGTATATCCTTACACACTAGAGGATGAGGTGAGTGTCTCATATTTATAATACTATAATTCACTGTAGTATTGGTCTTTACAGGCATTTGAGTTTAACATTTGAAAGTATTTAAGATTTAAATAAAAGATACTTTAGTCACCAGGAATAACAAAATATCACCAAAGCTCTCAACAAGAACTATTCTTTTGCTTATTTTCCATCTTTAAACATTCATTTACTTATTTCTCTGCCATTAGAAATGCTAGATATTGCAGCAGGCAAACACAAAGAATACACAAAGATAATTGTCTCAAGAAGTAGCATGTGACAGCAAATGCTGATATGAGTGACCATGGAGTAGGTTTGTGCTAGGATGAAGGCTGTGCAAGGGTGAAATTCCTAGATCAGGTGGTCAACGTAAACACAACAACATATTTAGCATTTGGAGAAAATGTTCAAATATTTTTCAAAGTGACTGTACTCTTTCATAATCCCACTATGGGAAAGCCAATTTTCCACGATGCTGAGACACTACCTATTTTGTCTTTTCTTCTTTAGCTGCCTTAATCACATTAAAGCATAGTTTGTTTGTTTGTTTGTTTATTCCTTTTTTGTCTCAGGTAGTCCAGGCTGTCCTAAAGCTTACATGACCTAAAAATATAACCAATGGTGACCATGTGCTCCTGACCCTTCTGTGTTTGCCTCTCGAGTTCTAAGATTACAGCATGTACAGATCTACCCTGCCATTTGTACTTATAGTGCATAATCTGTATAGTTCCCTAATGGGTATGATACTGAATACCTTATACTTTATAAAGTACTCTTGTTATTTGTATGTTTTTTGAATGAATATTCATTCACTTAAAAATTAAGTTGTAAATATTCTTCCAATATTTCAGATGAATGATCTGTATTTTTCTCCAATTTTGTGGGTGGTTTTCTTCTTACTTTCTTGATAATGTCCTTGAAGGACCCCTTTTGAAATTTAGTTCCAAGTTATATAGTTTTCCTATTGCCCTTTACATTTTGGTGATTTGTTTAAAAAGCAATTGATAAACAAAATGTCACTAGGATTTATTCCTATTTTTTTAAGAGTTTTATAGCTTCATCTTCTACACTGTTTTGACCCATTTTGAGTTAAGTTTTTTATACAGTTTGAGGCAAGAAGTCTAGGTTTATTCTTTCTCTTGTCCATACTTAGGTATCTGAACATTATTATTATTATTATTATTATTATTATTATTATTATTACTCTTATTATTGTTGTTAATATTATTAAAAAGATGATTTTCTATGAAAATTCATTGTATTCTTGTCAATAGTCAGTTGACTATCACACCCTCAAATTCAGTCCAATTGATCTGCATATTGACCTTATTCCAATACCACACTGTTTTAATTATTCTAACTTCTTTTAATGTTGCAGAGAAATACATTCTGCCTCTACTAGTAAGGAGTTCCAGAGGTAAAGAGATAAAAGGAAAAGAAACATATTTTCCCCCTAAAGTTTGTCCTATCAAACAACTGTAAACCATTTTCAGAGTCACTAGAAGCAATAACAGGGCATTTTATTCTACCCCCAAGCCCCTCCTTTCAGATGAATCTCTGTTCTTACCCCCAGAAATCTTATTGGAAATCATATTTTAGACATGCATTATGAAATTCATTTAATAGGCAGTAATTGAAACTTTGCTCATAGGGCTAAAGAGATGGCTCAGTGGGTAAAGTGCTTGCTACGCAAGTGTAGAGACTCGAATTCAGATTCCCAGCATGCATAGAAGTGCCAGATCATCTGGGCCCAGCTCACAAGATGGGAGCTGCCATGTGGGCTCTGGGAATGAAACCTAGATACTCTGCAAGAACAAACAAGTGTTCCACTGAGTTGCCTCTCCAGCCCATGTTTTCCCTTTTAATAGAACTTTAGTTTTCTTTTGGAAAATTGCATTTCTTGAGGAAATTTATCAGGAATTATTTCCTAGTCAAGCAATGAATGCATAACCCAATGTAGACTGACCTGATTCTTAACTCTCATCTCTTTGTTCCAGAGATGAGAGATGAGATAATAGTTGTATCTAATTCTACTTATGTTGATAGCTAATTTTGAATTAAAGTCATTGTTTAAATTCTGCTATAAATGTGCTTTGAACTGCCTCCTGTTCTCTATTTTTGGGGATCCTGGGTTTTCAGTATTCCCTTTCATTATGTGGACTTCCCATAGTTTTTTGATTTCTTTGCTCTCTGCTTTGATTACCCCAAGGCAATTGTGCTACTTGTAACCTTAAAGATTCTGTAATCTTAGAGATCCCTGGCCATTTTCAGATCCCTAAAATAAGCAGAGATATTCAGTATGAAATTTCCATATGTATTTATTTGTTGAATGTTTTTATTCTCCAAACAGTGTCACCCTAAATTTCTTTGAAATTCTTTTATTCTACAGATTATGCCAGAATCTCTTAAATTTTTCAGAACATTCTTTCAAAAATTTGGACAAGAGCTTGTGTAAGAGGAGAGTGACATTTGACAATAATAGGAAAAAGAAACCCACCAAATACCTTGGCAATTTAACTTCTTTAATACATATCTTATTGGATGTATCCCATATTCTGTCCCAGACACTAAAAATAAAGAAATTTCTAAGACAGAGTGTTGTTCTTCCCACTGCTTAGACTCTGGCAGAAAAACCCGAGATGCAGAAGTAACTGTAATGCCAGAGAAACTGACATGAGTGCCCTAACGGTTGGACAGTCAAGAGTGATGGTTATTCAAGGAGAGGAGAATCATTTAATCCAAGAAGAATTGGGAGAGATTTCAGATGATCTGTCAAGCACACTATCCCTCCTGTGAGTGCCCTGTGACCAATTATCTCTAGGAAATGGAGTTTGCAAAATTAAGTATAACCTGTGGAGAACAGTTTATTTACTCTTAGCACCATGTAATAGAGTTTCCACACTTTATGACTTCTTGGGCAGTGAACTAAATTGTTTAGGGTAGGTCTGGGGACATAAGAATGTCAAATACTGCTAGTTTATACCTGGCTTATCTAAAGCTTATCATTTGGTGCACTTTTTCTTTTCCTTCTATCCTTTTATAGATATGAATGGAACTTAGTAACAACAGGCCATAGACTGTGTTGAGGCTCACCCATTTCTTGGTGGCTATTAATGGGCTTTGAACTATCTGGTGTCTGCTTTATGGGTATGTTTCATCAGAGATATTTGTAAAGATAGTACTCTAGAATGCTTTCTCTATAGGTGATGATTTAGGAGCTAATTTTAAAAATTGCTCCAGGTACCACCATAGTAACATAAATAGTTCTTGGTGCTACCATAATAATATAAATTGTTCCAGGTACCACCCCAGTAATAGACCTTTGCTGTTCTTGTGGCTTTGTTTTTCACTTTGTGTGTGTGTGTGTGTGTGTGTGTGTGTGTGTGTGTCATGTATTAGATGTTCTCTTACTTTGTTCAGCTGTTACTGCTGTCAATAAACACCATACTTCTATTAACTGGTCTTTTTATATAAATATGTATATATATATATATATATATATATATATATATATATATAATTTGTACTTTCAGATACTATTGTCACCAACCTGAGGAGAAAATACTGTTGTTCTGGTTTACTATGTTTGGTTGATATTGTGCAGAAATTAATAATCTTGTGAGTCTAGATATATTAAAATTACTCTTTCCCATTTGTACAGAGGTAGAACATTAAAACAAGTTTATGAAATCTTAACTATATGGGTTTAATTTCAGAAAGTAATGATGTATTCCTTCAGTCATGAAAAATAACATTCACCACCACATCCAATTAGCTGCTTGGACTCATCTTCAAAAGGAGACACCTGGGACAGGAGCCAGTGGGTGTTTTTAGCTGCCATGAAAACGGGCCCTCATTTCTTTTTTACACTGTCCCTTCTTCTACCCACACACAAAACAGACTTTATTCTTCAGTTTAGTCAAGAAATGGCTCTGAGTTAATCTGGGGTGGACAGTCAGTGTGTCCAACAGGACTTGGAAAGCATCTCACCACTCATGGCTTTGTGTGACATGCCCCCTCTGTACTGGAAAACTCAAATACATTGGGAAGATGAGTTATTTTGAAATGCAAAATATTGTGTACACAGGTGACCAATAAATAAATTCATTTATCTAGCCAGAGAACAGGCAATTGAAAGCAACCAAGCTATTCTTAAAAATAAAAGAAGAAAAAAAAAAGGTTCAGGTTTTCAAGGAAGGTAGCTTAATTTAGGAAAATAACTTTCCCACTGTCTTTTCCCATCATTCTACAAAATTCACATTATGCATAGTCCTTACATTTGTTTGTCCACTGGACCAGAGCACAGGGAAAGAGACAAAGGCCACTGGGAAGAAATGTATTATTCATCCTATATATCAATGCCCGCTTGCTGTGTCATGCATTAGCAAACACCTGGTAGATTCCTATACTCAGAATGGTGCAAAGGTCCTCCTATAAGCACACGGACAGGTATCACAGGAACTCTAGTGTGCTTTCATTTCTCGAATGCCACTTTCCCAAATTTACAGCTCAGTGCAGTGCCTTCCAGAATGTTCAGAGACCTTTGCATAATTGGCTTTAGAACTGTGGTGATGGGAGATGTTATTCTGTATATATGTTTCTCATACTGGTTAATAAAGCACTGTGGCCAATGAGATAGCAAGATAGGTGGGGCTAGGAGACAAGGAGGAAAGAGAAAGGAGTGGGAGGAGTCGAGATGTAGACCTGAAAGAAGGAAGACACCAGCTGTGGCTCCCGGATAAGATAACCACGTGGAAATACTTAGATAAGTAGAAATGGGTTAATCATTAAGGCAGAGCTAGCCTATTAACAATGATAGTCATTGGCCAACAGGATTGTATCAAATACAGAGTCTCTGAGTGTTATTTGGGGCTGGCGCGGCTGTGGGCCCAGAATGGCGGCAGGTGGGATGGATCTGGTGGGAAGGAACAACCTGCCGTAACACTGTGGGACAATGCATTTCTGTACCTTCAATCCATTTGATTTGTGTAGCAATGTTGCTATAGACGCAGGGAATCAGAACATTTGCTTATGACTCTTCTAAGCTATATTTTCCCAAGGCCTGTGAAAGTATTCTGGGTTCACAAGTTGCAATCTGGCTACATGATTCTTTCTACCACACTTTAAACTTTGGACTTTCTAGGTGTTTAGTATCCCCAATATCTTTCAAATGCTTTCCTGTCATTATGAGACTTTCCAGTCCAGCAAAACACCAATGTGAAGGGGTTGAGCTTAGAACCTCTTAAGAGTTTGACCCTATTCTGACTTCAGTGGTCATGTTCTGGGTCCATTTGGCTTCTCTTGTCTAGAGCATAGAGAAAATGCAGAGGTTCCATGTCTCTCATTTAATCCAATAGGCATTGACTCTATGAATGCATGCATGACTATATGGAGAACCAGGGCTATCATGGTGGCTGAATAAAGACAAAGGCCTAGAATCAAGTAAGCCTGTGGTCAAGACACATACACACCATTATGTGTAGGTCAGTCTTACTGGAGAGAGGTCAGGCAGGAGGACTAGGGGTTCTTCAATCTGGATTTACCATTAACAAAGTTGGTAGTGATGGTTTCTTTTTACATGCCAGTTCTGCAGGTATACTGTTTCTTCAGGTATTAGAAGAAGTGATAACTCCTGACATCCAAAGTGCAAGTAAGATAAAACTATATGTTTGCACTTAAGAGAAGGAAAAAAAAAACACGTCAAACTCTAGCCAGACCTCCCCACTCCGAGGAGGGCACTTAGAGAAACAGGGTGTGAAGATCTGTGCAGAACTCAGCTCGGGTCCAAGTAAGGTTTACATGTGGTGGGAATTTAGTGTGAATGAAATCATGGCTTTCATTTCCTCTGTACAAGTAAGAACTGTTCTTTCACATAAAAGCAGTGGGAAAGGTAAGTGAGTGAATTCAGTAAGCTAATGTTTTCTAGTCAACTTAGCAGCTCTAGGGGGAGAAAATTCATGGTAGGGAACTGAAGCATGTGCTTCAGGGAAAGACCTCTCCCTGCTAGTTTAAGTAGGAAATGAACCCGGCTCTCCCGGGATTCTGTCTCAAAGAATGGCTTCACGGAAAAATTAAACGGGAGAACTATTGCATAGTATATGCTCCCTGAATATAACACTGCCGAGTCACCACCTTGAAAATTACACCTACTGAACTTTGTTCAATTCATTATTCCCTCAAGTTTATTTCACACTAAAGTTGCATAATAGTCATTAACATTCTGTTCAACACAGTTTGATTTAAAGCAAAATGTTAATGAAGGGAGATCAAGGGAGAGACCTCATGGATTTCTGGGAGGGAGAGAAATCATTTCTTTCCAATTGTTATCTCCCACATGGGGGTTTTCTTGAAATCAGATATTAGCATGTGAGAAAGAACGAAAGAGCAGTGGCACCTTCTGACCCACTGAGAAGGGAGGGCCATTTCTCCATGCATTATTTAATATCATAAAACCTTCCCAGGAAGCCTTTGCTCCGTTCTGTAACTCAACAGAGACCTTTGATAAAATTAAATAGGATATGATCTCTGAAGTACACTGGGAAAATGAAGTGCCACATTAACTCATACCAAGTTTTAAAACGGAGACCCTGAAGTCATGAACTTGGCATATGGGGACATGACCCTATTGGCAATGTGACAGGATACAGTAATGGCAAGCAATGATGACTTGTAGGGGGTAGCTGGCCTCCCACCACAAGGCAGCAAGGTTTATGCACATAAATGTCTGTAATCTATCATCTGGGGTACTTTTCTTCCCAAGATGAAGAAAGGATATAGCCTGGACTCTTGATGTTCATATGGATTATTTGGATTTCTGGTGTTGCTGGGGAAGCTCTCTACTCCAGAGTTGCTTAGGGCTCTGGCAAGGCAGTGAAAGCAGTCCCCAGGGAGTTCTCAAAGTCAAGCATTTCCATTTTGTGCAAACTTAGGGCAACTATGGAAGTCCTTCTGGGTTTCCAATGAGAACAAGAGAGAATTTTCTAGGTATTTTCTTTAAGAGAAAAATGCTGCATTTGACCTTTGTAATTTGGAAGCATAAATGTCCCCAGAAGCCCTTCAGGGGGATGTGGGTACAAATAGCCCACACATGCCTTTGGGATGGTGCTTAGGGAATGTGGAGGTAAACAAAATGCTCCACATGAGAAGTTCTGTGTGAGTTTCTCACTAAAGCCATACAGAGCGCCCTGTGATCTCATTTTTCCCAACGTTGTACTTTGTGCTTTGTCTATAGGACCAAGTCTTTCATTCCATATCACGCTGGTCTTCATCTCTTTCAAAGACCTTCCCTCCCCACGGCTTCCAGCTGAAGACGCACTGCTGCTTTCTTGTCTGCTCAGATTTGCTTACAGCATCTTCTAGTGTCATGGTGCCACGGCTGTCTTTGAGGTGTGCTCATGGAACTCTTTAAAGATGAGACTGGGATCTTCTTAGTGGGCTCACTCCCTCCTCAAGCACTGAACACAGAGTCAATGTTAGGAAGTGGCAGCTGAACTGCACTTCAGTGTTTTCATGACTGAAGTAGGAGGGAATGTGACTGTGCTCTTCAGCATCCTGAGTATAATGACTGGGTGATGTTGGGTACCACTCTGTTCCCTGGCTTCGTAGGCCAGGGTTCCCTCAAACACTGGTCATTCTCTTATGACTTACGCAAGTGCTGTCACATTCCTGTAGTACTGTTTCCATTTACTTGCTATTTTCTTTTAATTGATTCTCCTTTTTTTTTTTTTGCTCTCATTTAAGAAGTACAGCAGATATCTCATTGTAAGCAAAAACCCAGTGCATTTGCCCTTAATAAAAAAAATAAGAATCCACCTTAAAATAGTAAAAAATTATTGAATTCACTCATTAAACAAATGTTCATCGGGTACCTCTTATGTATCAGACACTGAGATAATCAAAGGGGGCACTAACCCAACTCTTTTAGGGGCTCATTTTTGTTGTAAGAATGAACAACTAAAAACAAATATAAAAAAATATTATAAAACCATGCGTATCAGGGAACAATGAAGAATATAGAGGGTAATTAGGATTTTATTTAGGTAAAGAAGTCAGGAAAAGATTCTCCAAGGCAGTAATGCTTGAGCTGAAACCAGAGAGAACAAAGCCCATGACTGCATGGAGGCAGAGATTCTGGGGCCAGGTTACAGCACAAATGACAGGTGTGAAAGGAACTTCAGGGTCTATATGGAGAGTGCTGAGTGAAGGGAAGGGCTCCGGAAGGAGGCTACAGAGAGAAGCAAGAAGGCTGCACACCAGACCTGGTGTACTAATTGTATTCTAACAGCAACAAACACTTATGGTGCCTGCTTTGTGATGAGCTCCACAACATAGGCTCATTTTTTTTTCTCAGCCATGTATGTGTGAAGGTGCAGTTGCAATTCCCAAGGTATGAACATTGAGACCTGGAGAAGGAGAGGTATATCCATTGTCTCTCTGTATTTCTTGCCTCCTTCTCCATTCTTCATGGCAACTAAGAGAGCTACCTGCTATGGATTCCTACCCTCTGTCTTCTGGTTTCTTATGCATTCAGCAAACTGGAGGCACTATCAAATCTTTGAGTAGAAAGAGCTGTGGCCCAAACTAGCTCTAAGGGAATGTATCTTGGGGCTTCCCTGAATCTGCATCTGTAGAATGTCTGTATGAAAATATTGCAGAATAACTGGTTTGCATGTGCCAGTGTGTTACACATCTGCAGGGGTCTCATACTATCCATAGTCAGGAATTCAGAGTCACAGCTGCCTGGACCACAGCAGATTGCTTGAACTGTGCATGCTGCCTGCAGCAGATTGGCTGTAAAAGCAATTGACCAAGGCTCCAGGAGTATGTTGTAACAGGGCCACTGTACTAGGCCATTTGCTTTCCAACCCACCTGTAACCACCCACTTCATGTTTCCACCAATATATTTGAAAAGTACCCTGCTTTATGGCTTTATCTGTTCTGTTGCTATAAAAACTTCCCAAAACTGTTTACATGTCAGAACATGGGATCTTGGATAACCTAAATGTGTGTTTCTTGGTCATGGTCACTCAAAATGGCCCCAGAAAAAAAAAGCTTACTCTTACTTCCATTGAGGTGAGAGCTGTGTTTTTGCACTGGACATCTAGATCTGTCTAGATATGTGCAAAATACACATGCATGTACACATATGTTATGTACATATTTATCTGTATGTATATAAAAATTGGAAGAGTTTATTTCAGTATAAAACAAGAGAATTTATACTTTCTTTTTGCTTCTCAGAATTTTCCTAAATTTGTCTAGTAAGTGTTTAGAATTAAAGAGGTCATTAAAGAACACTCAGCATTGATTTGGGGATAGTTAAAATATATTCAACTATCATAAATATTAATTAGTATCAATCTGGAGCTAGGGGATTGAAGCAAAGCACTTTTTCTTGCAGTGTGGTTGTATATATCTAAGTTCTCCTTGATGCGGTTTAGTCACAATCCAACATGAGACAGTGAGGGAGTGAACAACATGTGCCAGTCTGATGTTTGCCTCAGTGACAAGGAAACTTAAAAGACAGATATTGATGACATGTGCTCTGGGGACAGGACCCAACCCTAAGAAAATTCTACTGCTCACAAAGAACTCAAAAAATACAAGAAACATTCAGATTCACTAAGGACTTACTAATTTACAGCTTTCTTCTAGAGATTACTATTGTAATAAAAGACATTGTCTTTTTTAAAACATTCAAAATTCCACAAGGTGGTTATTATTATTGCATCATATTTAGAGGTGAAGTTATTAAGGTTGAGAATACTCTTGTGGTTTTGCAGTGACATGACCTGTCATGAAAGAACTGAAGCCAGAAAGTGGTTTCGAAACTTCAGAGTTGCCTACCAAGACATTTCAGTTTCTTTGCTCATTCAATGGCTATTCATTTAGATTTTTCTGCAAAAGACATTGAATATTAACACTGTGAAAGTGAAAACACTATGAAGTAACATGGCAGGGCAGGTGGTTCAGAGGGTAAAGGACTTGCTGTGAGAGCATAATGATCAGAGTTCATGTCTTCCAGCACTCGTGGGTGGAGACAGAAGTATGACAGGGTGCCGTGGCCAGCCAGGTTATCCAAATCAGTGAGCTCCAGCTTAGTAAAAGACTTCGAGTCAAAAAACAAAGTGGACAATTGTAGAGGAAGATGCTTGACATTAACTTCTAGTCTTAATATATGCACACATACAAACATGCACACACATACATATTCATATATGGCATACACAGCAAACAGAGAAACATGTTATCATCATGAAAAGTGAGGGTGGGCATGATTGTGGAATAGGGGTGCATAGGGAGGGCAACCATAACAGAGAGGTCAAAGACTCGGGAAGAGGTTGATTTAAATGAGCTGTAGAAACAAAGACTTTTGGGAAGTGTGTCATCTAGAGGCAATGGTATGTGCAAAAGCCCTGTGGCACTGAGAGTCATGACAGTGAAGAGGTAATAAGAGACAAAGTGAGAAATATTGATGTTATTTATTTCCTATTCATGACTTACTGGATGAGGTCACTTTTCTGTAGAAAAACCAACATTCAACATCTTCCCTTAATTATCTGCCATTCTCCCATTGTATAACCAAGGCGTCTTTCATTCTTAATTTTTAAGCATGTCTAGTGAAGATTCTTCATGTCTGTCATGGACATACTCTTTCCTTGTCATCTGCAGGAACCTGTCTATGGCTGTTAAAGACAGCGATGACATTTTTCCTCTCTAAATGCCACACTCCTTACTCCCACCTCTCTCGCACAGACTGCTCTTTATCTTCTGATCTTTCTCAGCCCCTGTCCTGTCAAATTTTGAAGTCTGTGCCTAGTTTATGCAGAAGTCCCCTTTTTACTGCTCAGTGCAAGCCCAGTGCAGGCTTCCATAGTGTTTACTAAAGAAGTAATATATTACATTTCAGCCAGAAAAACAGAAGTTAAAAGGAACATGAGTGCACATACACTACAATAAAAGAAACAAACAAAATCCTATCAGCACTTTGCCTCGGAGTGCATTTTTTTAAACTTTTCCATAACAAATTCTGCTCGTTCACCTTTGAAAAAACATATTGCGATGGAAATGGAGCATATTAATCCAGACAACTTGAGGAAAGCCATGTCATTTATTAACAAAGAGTGATCGACACCACCAAAAATGAAAGTTGTGAGGGTATAAAATGCCTTCAGTTCAGCCCACTGGAGCAGCCACTTGGGAAGAGTGTAGAGCAGAAGGGAAGGTGGGAAGAGAAAGAGAGGAATGATAGACTTGCCTGTTCAGTTTCAGGTCTGCATTTGCTACTCCATGGCCAACCTCTCACAACTGTGGGTTCTTCCCACATGGTATGGACTCTGTTACTGATCATCAAGACTGCACTTATTTAACACTAAAGAATCTGTAGCATCATTCATCTTTACAAGTGGAGACAGATACGTTCTGGAGATAAACCTGTTGTTGCAAAAGCACCTGGGCTTTTGTAGCTGTGGGGTTCTACCCACTTGCTATAGGACACTGGCCAGGTTGATTGCTCATTAGAGCAGTGATATCGGATGATATATGACAATGATCCTCTAGAGGGTTATGCCGAGTATGGTCTGAGGTCATAGGCATAAAACATTTTGAATAATGCCAGACACAGTATTAGTAGTCAAGAGTAGTCAACACACATGCACTTGAAGGCTGGAACAATTTCCAAAGCTGGCACGCTAAAAGGCTATGCTCTGAGCTTAGGTATATCAAGGAAAATTATTAGATAGTAAAGTCTAGCAGAGAATGCCATATATTTGAAATGAGGGCAGCACTCTAATTTTCCTCACTCACTTGTGTCATTGCATAGGCAGTCTATTTCCTTAGCACCTCCCTCTTCTTATTTTTCTCCTCCTCCTTCTTGGTTCTATTCAACTGTTTTTATTGTATCTTATTTCTTTTTTACAATCTTACATCTTTGGTACCTCTCCTTCCTCCAACTCCTTCTGTGCCTTCTCCAGCGTACTCCCTCTTAAATGCATAGTCTCATAACATTTCAGCAATATGGTTGCCTAAACAAGACTTGAACATCGACAATATTATTTGACATGTCAATATGGATTGGAAAATCTCACCAGGCCCCACCTCTAGATGAAGAGATATAGGAATTAGTGGTTGCTGATAAAGGGAAAATCATCCTTCCCCATTGATAAGACCCCTGACATGTTATCCAATGCAAAATGGTCAACCTTCACTTTCCTTCTTTCCTAAGTTAGAAGCCTTTGTCTAACATGTAGGCTTGAAATCTGGGACATAGAATCCATAAAACCCCATGTATGAGTATCAGAGGTCAATGTGGACCAGTTTCTTGCTCTGAGTATTTGGAATTAGAAATCGGAACTCTCAAAACTGGCATTGGTATCATAGTTTTCAGAGGACACTATAGATGAAAATATACTTGTCAATCACATATATGCTTCCTACTGAGTTAACCTCCACTCCCCCTTCATTTTTCTGGTTTTGCCTAGAGAAAAGGATGTGTGTGTGTGTGTGTGTGTGTGTGTGTGTGTGTGTGTGTGTGTGTGTGCGTGTTTGTGAGCAGGGATGTGGGTAATTCTAAGATGCTATTGCATTGATATTGCATATGCCCATTGGTCCATAGGCCCTTCCTAAATTCTGACACGTCCTGATGCAACTGCTGCATTTATTATTTTGTCTATGTGTTTCTACATGCATGCTGTAGTTACAAACACCCAAAGCCAGAAACAACTTATGAGTCATTTTTTTGTCTTCCACCATGTATTTCCAAAGAATGGAAGGAGGTCTTTTGGTGTAATCATTTAGAAGTAAATCTAAGAAGTGGTCTGTGTTCTTTCGTGGTACCATACACAGCAAAAGAAGATACTATTCTATACCTTTAATTTCTACTTAAATTGTCCATCCCTTTTAGGGTTTCCCACAGCATTTCTTTGATGAATGGCTTTATCTGACTCTTAAGATATTTTACCTCCTTGATCACCTTCTGAGGTCAAGCTCAAGTTCAGCACAGAAACACCGTACTGAATGTGCATTTGACAACACAATGACTTTCCAAGTAAGCATAGGTGATCGCCTGAAATGCAGAGGAGTTGAGGCTGCCATTGAGACTGGCTCTAAGGCTCTCTTCCCATGCCTGTAACAGTTTTGTCTTTGCCAGAAAAATGTGAAAAATGAGTTCTTGAGTCTTAAGTTTACTTCACAAAACATCAAGATCTAGAGATTTCAAAAGTTTTAAGAATTCAGTTCATATCACATGGACATAGGTCATTCATAGGCCCACAAGTTTTTTTTTCCTTTGAGTCAGAATATAAACTTCTCCCCAATCCGGTCTTGATTTATGGGCAGATTTTTTTAAAGGCAGATGGAATAATATATCATATACAGCACTATTCAAAGGCTTCATGAATATATATTAAAATCTTAGGTAAAGAAGAATAATATTTAAATACTTCAAAGATTCTAATGAAAATATGAACCACATGTAAAGCAAGAGGAAAGTTGTTTTCTAACAACTGGAAAGTTGGAAGTATAGCAAATTGATTTTGAGAACTAGAGACAGTGGTAACAAAGGGCTAAGGTGTCTAAGACATTGTATCTGAGACTGCAAGCTGTGCTCTCATTTATGCGGAATGATCATGGTCATGGTCTTTTGGCTTCAAGCAAGCAAAAATGAATCTAAGCTACTTGATGGCTAAATTTCCCTACTATGTATTAAATGTCACTTCTATGTCCTAAACCTGCTGGGCAGATATAGTGTCCGCTCTATGCACTCACTAAGCACTGCTATTCTTTCTTCCCTTCTTTATAGTCTCACTTCTAATTTATGGTAACATCAGAGTAGTGCTTCTAGAGGCCCATTCTTTCTCAGTGGATTCTTCCAGTTGCAGAGAAGGAGGAGTGATGAGCAAAGCAGTCAAGACTAGGCTGGAGAAACCCACAGAAACAGCTGACCTGAACAAGGGGGAGCTCATAGACCCCAGACTGATAGCTGGGAAACCAGCATAGGACCAACCCAGACCCCCTGAATGTGGGTGTCAGTTAGGAGGACTGGGAAATCTATGGGATCAGTCTTTTTCCCTAGTGTACAAAATACTTTGTGAGCCCATTCCACATAGAGGGATACTCTGTCAGCCTAGACACATGGAAGAGGGTCTAGACCCTGCTCCAAATGATGTGACAGACTTTGAAGATCCCCCATGGAAGGCCTCACCCTCCCTAAGAAGCAGATGGTGATGAGATTGAGGGTCAGTGGGGGGGGGTCAGAGGAGGATGGGAGAAACAATCATTTTATAATATATATAAAATAATTGTTAAAAAGAAAGAAGCAATAAAAGTGGATTCTTGATTTTGCTTTATCTGATGCCCCAAAGCTACATGACCTCACCAAAAAGTTACAGGAAGTCCTGGCCACATGTAGAATTGCACAAAGATACAACCTCGGCATTTTCAAAGCATACTAAGCCAAGAAGGCCAGTGTAAATCAGCTATCAAAATGCGTGATTTCCAGAGGAAAAGCACCACAATGGAATGTCCTTTCTAACAGGTCCAGAATGGCCAGTGTGATTTGATACTGTCTTTGGATGCCTTTGTAAATTCTTAATGTGTGTTCTTTCAAATCAGTAAATTTAACTTTAGAATATTTTCTGAATTAAAAAAGTATCACAGATATTCCCAAAAGATTATGATTAGAGTACTATTCATATTTGCATATTAGTTGCTGGAACTAAAATAGTTAATTTAAAAATCAACTAAAATTCACTGTAGGGGATTAAGTTATGATTAGCTTATATAGGAGGTAGCCTGATGGCCATAGGGATGTAAAGAAAAAAATTATTTAAGTGTTGTGGTGGTTTCAATGAAAATGGCCCCTGTTACCCCTTGGGAGTGGCACTATTAGGAAATATGACCTCGGAGGAAGTATGTCATTGGGGGTGAGCTTTAAGGTTTCAGATGCTCACACTAGACCCAGTCTCTCTCTCTCTCTCTCTCTCTCTCTCTCTCTCTCTCTCTCTCTCTCTCTCTCTCTCTCTCTCCCTCCCTCCCTCTCTCCCTCCCTCCCTCTCTCAATATATATATATATGTGTGTGTGTGTGTGTGTGTGTTTGTGTGTGTGTGTGTGTGTGTGTGTGTGTGTGTGTGTATCTTAGCTACCTCTGCAGTATCATATATGCCTGTATGCTTCCTTCTGTGATAATTTTGAACTAAACCATTGAAGCTAGCCCCAATTAAATGTTTTACTTTATAAGAGTTTCCATGGCCATGGTGTCACTTCACAGAAATAGAAGCCCTAAGTAAGACAAATATATTAAATTTAAAACCTAGATTAGAGATTTCTACATCCAGGCTGACTTTTTTTCTCTCTGTTTAAACATTAATATACACACATACACACAAAATTTGAAATCTGCAAAATGATTTTAAATAGATTTGCTAATGCAGTCATTAAAAAGTCTCAAAGGTCCTGACAATCTCAAACACATATTAGCACAGCTCAACTGTCTTTGCCCTGTTTCTTGGGCCCCAAACACACTTGGATATGCTCCAATTTCGATTAACAGTTAACTTCGGGAAAGAACTTTGCTCTGCTTTGATTTTTCCATTTAAGGAAAGACTTTTATTATCCACACTGGGAAAGAGAAAGGAATAAAAGAAAAGAAGCTGATTAGGGTGCTGGCAAGGCTTCATGACAATAATTATATCAATCCACTTAACACTGGCACCGCACCTCCAGTCTTCAAAGCTGTCTACGATATTATCTAATTAAGGAAAGTAGGGAGGACATGATAAGAGTGAGATTTAATCTCCGAAGCATGAGGGGGGCTTTAGATGATGAGGAGATACAGACAACAGAGGGGCAGTAACAAGAGCCACCAAGTGAGAAAGTGCAGAGTCTGATACATCTAATTTCATGCAGGTTTTGAGGGCTGGGAGCAAAATGCATGAAACTGAAAAGGTAGAAGAATAAGGAGCAAGAAAGTGGAGAAAGGAGAACTGCTGGAGAATAAGAAAACGTATTATTTTCTAGAAACCCATACCATTGGTCTACTCAAGTATGCTCTCTAAGTATCAGAATGTGCCTGCATTCCTGTGGTTGTGAGACATGGAAATATAAACAGCCCGTAGCACCAGGCCTGCCACTCATGAATCCTGATGACAGTTATCTCTGTAACAGAGGGAAAGCATCAAACATTAGACCACAGACCTACCTTACCAGTGAAACCTTAAATGACAGCCAAGAGCCTGCTCCATGATCAGTATAAGCACGGAGAACAGGGGCACATGAGAGGTTTACAAAGGCAAGGCCCTCATGTCCCGAGAGTAGGAGGCTATTTCTCAACTGGAAAACTGCTAAACTCATAGCTTCAGGATGGTTTAGATCCTGTTAATCCTGTCCTGGTAATCAAGCTCACTCCACTGTTTGCCCCAAATAGCTTCACGTTCAAAACATGCACTGCTTACTTAAATTCAGTCTGATTTTAAATTCAGTCCCAACATTCTCTTCCCCTACAGAATTTACAATGGACCTTGAATTAGGGATGATCTCTCTGTCTAGGCAAAAAGAGAGAATTCAGAAGTGTGCATGACAGTGGCCAGGTGCTGGAGACTCAAATGCTAAAGGAGGGCTCCCCTCTGCTGCAGGGTAGACGAGGTAGAGACCTCTCCACGTGGGCCATGATCGTGACCTCCCGTGGCTTGTTCTCTCTCGAAGCCAGTTTAAATCTGTGACACATTATGCCTCCTGAACACAGGTGTCTTGGCACCTGCTGGTCCTTCCCTGCTACACTCAAGCCTGCAGTGACGATCCAGCTGCTCATTTCTATGAGCTTTCCAGCTCCATGGTGAGTGATACATGAAAGAAGCCAGTTGAGAAGAAGCCGCCCTTAATAAACACACACCTGTGCACTATAGACAACCGGAAGACAGAAAGAACTGAGTGTACTCTTAGGGAAAATGCTCACTGCATTTCAGACATTTGGCTTGTGACAGCAGTGGCGGGGGAAGTGTCAGTAGGGAGATGACCAGTGTGTAGCCAATCCTAGGCATATTCAGCAGTGCTTATGAATTAAATATAAAGGGCTTACGTTTAGCAAAATGCCCTGCTGAGTTTTCAAAGGCTCTTCATCACCATAAGCACAGCTCACGTACCTTTTTTTCCTCCCTCTTCTTTCCTTTCCCATTTTTCTTTTCTTTTCCCTTCCTCTCCCTCTCTCATATTTCCTTTATTTAGCTCTTTCTCTCATGCATAAATTCTGAAACTCTTTGACACACTGGACTGTTAAGAGGGGAGAACACATCCAACCCCCACTTTGCTTGTCTGTCAGATCTTGCCCATCTTTCTATCATGCTTTCCTTGAAAGTGCATTGCAATATCACTGAGGTTAAACTAATTTTGTCATTTGCCAACCAAACTGGCATGATAAAATAAAACCCACAAATTACATGTAAGCAGATAATCAGCGACGTATGCTATAGAACTTTAGATGGCTGAAGCCAGCATGTCTGTTTCCTTGGGTGTCTGGGGTTGGCTACAGTCAAATGAAATGGTGCAGAAGAAACGCCTGTTTTAGTTTCCTAGAATGCCATAACAAGTATCCACAAAGTGGGTGCCTTCAAACAATACACATTTATTCTGTGACAATTCTAGGGGTCAGATACTAGAATCTGGCATCAGGGATATTCTGTTCCATCTCTGTCACACAGCTTCTGAGGCTGCCAGATGTTTTCACATTATTTGGCTTACAGATGCATCACCCCATGTCTTCACATGTGTCCCCATGGAGTCTATAGCTATTCTTTACTAAATATTATGAAAATGAATTGTCATAGGAAGGATTCAGAAGCTACCATAAATTCAAGAGGCACTAATCCTGAGAGCCTTGACATAATCACACCTACAAAGACCCCATTTGCAAATTACATTCACAGGGTTAGGTCCCAGACATATCTTCTTGTGCCAACATGAAACCGATCCTACCAGTCAGTGGTTTCTCCATTTCCCATCATATCAGGGGAGATTTAAAAATAGTACAGACTCCACTTCCTTGTCTTTTCTAGCATCTAGGTCTTATACTCTGTAGCTCTTGGATTTTTTAAGTTTGGTAACAACCACCAGCTGAGTCATACTACCATCACAGCTTTCTGTCCTAGCATCCAGCATCGTGTTTTCTTCTGGCTCTAATCCCTACCCTATCCCTTTGATTTTTTTTTAAGGTCTCCTGTGATCACTCTAGGCCTACACACTCACTGCCTTTTATCCTTATTTTAATTTCATCGGCAGTCCAAATTCTCCTCTATAGGCTCCAGAGATTAAGATTTAAACTCTTCATTGTCCTTCTTGGGGTAGTATAGATATTTCGTTCTTGATCTGGAGTATATATAAGCATGCAGATTCAGACAGCTGTCTTTTCCAACACAGTAAGAAATCTTCAGGCTGTGGGAAGCATGAAGCACCTTCACAAAAGGAAACATGGTCTAAAGGTGAAGGAGAGATGAAAGAGAAGCTGTCCATGCATCCTGTCATTTATAAAGGGAACCCACCTCACCTCAATATATGCCAAGAAATTCTATTTCTTTAAAATTTCTGTTATCATTATCTCATTTATATACCCTCCAATGTGAGTGTGTATATATGTAATGATATAAACCCAGACATGGCAGGATGATTTAGTAGGAATAGAATTCAACCGGAATCTGTAGCTTTCATTTTTGATATTTGTGTTGCTTGACTATTGCACCATGAGCTTGTACTTCCATCGTTTTAAAGATGTACCATAAAACATTCCTTCCTGTAGGACTCCGAGGCCTAGAAGTACAAGTTTCCAAATTTTCTCTTTTATTTGACTCTTTTAAATAGCACACAAGTCCATTCAAGAGCCACTAATTAGAAATTGCTTCTTGGTCCTGATAACATGCTTTGTCCTTTAAGAAAAGCTATTTAGAAGGCAGCATGGATGAGGAAAGGCTCACCCTCAGAGACAAACAAAGGGCTGACTGGCTCATTTCTGTGGACCTGACATCCCTGCCCAGGTCCTCAAGGAAACCTGGAAAACACAGGTTTCTTTTACTTATCTTTCTTGCATCTGTGGACTATAAATACTCACATCATAGGGATGTGACTTGAAAGAAAAGAAGCAAAAACAAGTGCCCTCATTTCACTCAGCAAAACAAAGACATGAAAGAAGCCTAGACTCTAATACTGTTAAGAAACAGGAAGGTAAGAGCATGTTAAAACCTCCCAGTTGGGAGCTATAAAGAATCTTTCCACTGGACTCAGCACAATGGGCTGCCCTACACTCATCTAAGTCCCCCTCCCTTTCATACAAGGCCTTGTACGAAGAATTCCATCAACTTGCCAGGTGCATGCTGATGCTACTTTCTTGGAAAAGAACCTCTGAGTACCCCAGAAAGTGTGGAGGGGTTTCAGGAGTCACCCCTGTGCCTGTCAGCTGCCATAGAGAGCCCATGACTCTCAAAGCCTAAAGGGCATAAGAATCATTGTCCAAGAGCTACACAATCATCTGAACTCTCCCTTTGACTTCAAAGCCCTAGGACACAGAGACAAAAATCTACATTTCAACAAGCAAGAAATATGACCAGATGTAGATGGACACACTTTCAGAGGAATACCAGCACCCACCTTCTGTTTCATTATCACCCTATAACTTATTGAAACATCTCTGTTCAGATGCTAAAAAGCAGAAAGACAGGCTTTCTTACACATCTCCATCCTCCACTCTTTCCTTGTGTCTCCAGAATAAAGAGCTCTTATGGAGCACATAGAAACAAGGAACTATATTGATGATAAGTAAAATACAAAGAATCTCATATCATATAACAAGAATAAACAAAATCTACACTCTCTAGACAAATATAATCAATTTCCCTAATATTCTAAATTCACTGACCTCTGGATAATTATTCAAGTTTCAGGGAAAGAAGGAATCAAGCTGTATTGATCTTCTAGACTTGTGTAAATCCATCGCCTTAGGCTGCCTATGTCAAACCCCTCTGTTTCCTGCTGAGATAGTCTTACTTTCAAAAAGCAACTCATTCATACTTCTGCTTTGCTGAGGCTGAGGGACTGATGGCTGCCTCCTTGCAACCAAGCTTTCAGAGTGTCTGTCATGTGTATTTGTTTATAGTTGAGCTGGACATGACCCTACTAAATACCAAATAAATAACAACAGAGCATGGTTTTAAGTTCTCTACAATTAAAAGTATCTGTTAAAACCAAAGAACGGGGAACATCACACAAGTGATAGGAGACAGGTTTGAAAGAGGTCTTACCTCTTTCATCAAGCAGACTCTGCAAACATTTACTGAATTAGTCTGGGTCCTCCCACTTAAGCTCTCTGCACATTTACTTTTAAAATATCTAATTTTTGCTTTCCTTTGTTCTTTTTGTTCATTCTCACTCATTTCTATACTCATATACAATTTCATCCTTAAATATATGGCCAAGAGAAATATATGACTTTTGTTTATTGCTGTCCTATAATGTATATGACAATATTTTTGAGCTAGGTGATAAAAGGAGGCAAAGAAGGAAGAAAGATATGAAGGGAAATAGATGGGGGTAGAGGTTGCTAAGAGAAGAAATCAAGGAGGGAATAAAAATTACACTTCACATCCTAGTAATAATTACATACTAATAATGACTAGATAAAATACTGTGAGTGGAAGTTGATTTATAATATGGTGCCATTTCTTAAAAAATCTTTTCAACAGAGAAGAGACATTTCAAGAAAAGTGAATTTCATAGACAATATGGTAAGATTTTTTTTTTTTTACTTGACATTAAATTTGTAGTTTTAAAAGTATAATTTTCTTTTTCCTGTTTTCCAAAACCCATCTTACTTGGGAATATCAGTTCAGTAGGAACTTAAAATTTAATGCTAAGTTTTTATTAATTATTCTGAGTAAACACATATTTCTTCAATATTTTCACCAAAGTAAGTGATATTATTGGAGCTGACAGCATTTCCTCTCCTCCAGAGAAGGGAGCCTCAGGGAGTCTCACCAAGTCCCAGTGTGCTGGGTATGATCTCATAGGAAAGAGGGACTGCAGAGAAGTGGGGCAGGGCATAAAGCCCAGAACCACTGGCTGAAGGACTGGAGGGCTATTTCTGCACTGGTTTAGGTGTGAGGTGCTGTTTCAGTCTAAAGGACTGTGGTGTGCTTTAGTTAAATCTGTGCAAAGACCTGAGGACGAAAGTGTATGGCGTACTCAAGGCACACAACCTCTTGGGGAGAGGTGCAATTATAGCACAGAACAAACTGGCCAGGATGTCTGCATCCCTTCCACTCAGGAACCCTCCTACTAAAAGCTGTGAAGACAGGAAGTGTGCAGGGTAAACACAGACAGGGCACAGGAAGTTACCAAAGATTAGAGACCGGCAGGCGCTCTTCTTAAAGATCCTAAAATCTTTGTGATTTTTTTTCCTGTCTTGTATTTTCCTTCCTAAGAATGACATCTTTGCCTTTAACAGATAATGTTAAGAACTGCAACAGTTTCTTCCTCTGCTTGCCAAAAATGGTCACCGCCTCTGACTAGAGGGTAGGTAAGTGGCCCAATTAGACCAATAAGGAAGATTATGTTCTACTCTTTTGCCATAATGATTAGTCATGAAGAAATGAGCCACAGAATGTCATCCAGGTCAGCCATTCTCCTTGCTTAGGAAGTAGTTCTCTGTAGGCTGAGTGGTGGTTTTGACATCCATTCATCTTTCACAGGGGAATTTCATAGCCTGTCTTCTCTATCATTGAGGTGACCTGTATAATGGTGTGTCTGAGTTCTCAATCACTTTGTGAATGGCTTTTATGCTTAAAGTCATGTTTCTCACAGTCTAGTGTTTGGGCTACTCATATGTGTTTGAGGAAGTGTATTTCTTGTATTAATCTTCTAACAATGTGGCTTTAGGGCTGGCAAGATGGCTCAGTAGGTGAAGTGCTTGCTGTGAAAGCAAAAGAAAGTGGGTTTGGATTCCCACAACCCACCTAACACTGGACTTGGTAGTATACCTCTGTAACCTCTTTGCATCTGTCCGGAGGAGGGAGATGAAGCCAGAAGAACCTCTATGAGCTAATGGATAAGCTGCCCTGGAGCAGGCAGCTCTGAGTTCATGGACAAGCTGCCCTGGAGCAGGCAGGAGCAAAGAAGAGACCCTGTCCTAAGTCAAGGTTAGAAAGGTATGATCAACATCCCAGATTGTCTGACTGCCAGAGGAACACCACAGTACACACATTGGTATTACATGCTCATGCTCACGCATGCACGCACACACGAAGCTTTAAAATCATGTAGTTTTTTTTTTTCAGTCAGAATGAAAATTTACTGATGATTCACCTAAAGTGTTCTTCAGTGAATACTAATTACATGATGTTAATACCTGCTGTGTTTTACATTTTTATTGCATTTTAATTAGTTTGTTTTGTGTGCCACAGCATGTGTGTGAAGGTCAGAGAAGAATTTATGGAGTTGGTTCTTCTCTTCCACTCTGTGGGTACTAGAAATGGAACTCAGACTGTCCAGCTCAGTGGAAGGCACCTTTACCCATGGAAACTTCTTGCTGGCCCAGGTGTTGTATTTTAAGAACAGATTTTACAACTAGATGAGCAGAATAAACGTGAAGTTAACAGAGATAAGCAGATCTCTCCACTGCATGCCTTCTCTGGGTCTTTATTGACAGAGACATCAGGAAATGGACTGGTATTTCTCAAAAAGTCACTTTGGGACCATTGACCTAACTTACCTGTTAGGTGGGCACTAAGGAACTTGCCTTTAAATATTTAAGAAAGGACATCAAGGGACTCTGTAGCATGTAACTAATCAATACCAGCATTCTCCATGTGTTAAGTGTACACTGATGAGCAGAAATGGCACCCTTGGAAATGGCATGTGTGCTTTCATCAGCCACCTTCCTTCTCATTACCCTTTCAATGCATTATAGCTTATGTCCATCAACAGTATCTTGATGGGAGATGTCATTCTGTAAATATGTTTCTCCTATTGGTTAATGAATAAAGCACTATTGGCCGATAGAAAGGCAAGATAGGCAGGACCAGGAAATGAGGAGGATTCTGAGAGAGGTAGTGGAGGGGCTTGAGAGGAAGAGGTCCAGACCCTCTCTCCGGTAAGATGTGACCAAGTGGAAATACTTAGATTGATAGAAGTGGGTTAATATTTAAGACAAAGCTAGTAACATGTCAACAGCTTTATATCTAATACAGTGTCTCTGTGTGTTATTTGGGGCTGACACAGCTTTCGGAGCAGGCTGGTGGAAAACTGATCATAACAATATCTCTTGCAGATTTTTTGTTACTAGGTTTGATTAGGAAGAAAGGAGGGAGGCAAATAGAATTAGTGTAAGTGCCAGTGGAAATAAAATGCACAGGAATAATCTCTGGGCTGTTTTGTTCCTTTGTTGTAAAAAAGTAAAAGTAAAGTCAGTACAGCATAAAAGGCACATTTATTAGTATATATAATATCTGTTCTTAGCTTTCCAGGGCTCTTCATTTTACAATATTCCCTAAAGCCTGACATTCCTACTACAAAGTGGTAAGTGCATGAAGTGGCAATTTAAAGCATCACCATTTCATTATTTTGAAAACTGTTTTCATTTCAATAGTGAATATACAAACAAGAATTTAAAAATCACCCCTTTAGAGGCAGAGTGGGAAGAAGCATGTGTGTAAGCCTGAAAACTTAGTTCAAATCCCCACAACCCATATATAGCCAGGTATAGTAATGTGCTTATGTAGTCCCAGTGCTCCTGTGGCAAGATGGGAGACTGAATCAGGAGAACCTCCAGAAGCTTGTGGCCAGGTAGTCCATAGTTCTCATTGGCAAATAATATGAGAAACAAAGTGGGAAGCAAGGACTGATACCCATGCTCATTCAATGATCTGCAATCCTACACAATGAAATGCTCTTGCTCACATGCACACACAACCTATGGGTTGTATGAAAACTCCCTGGGTTTCCAGCCACTCAATGGAAAGTGTTACTGGTACTTACAATAATAGTTATTGACCTCTTGCAAGCATTGCTGCTGAAGTAGATTAATGATTCAACCACCACCCTTAGAAAGAATTTAAACATGTAAAATTGTTAATAAGCTTAGGTAGAGGTATTTTTGTTAATGATTTTGATGTAGAAGTTTGGGGGGACTAATTTAAAGTTTCAAAAGACACATAGTTGAGTGAAGGACTCACTGAGGTCAAGAACAATGACAGCCTTTCTTACAAGGATGGGTTGATGATCAAGGGTAATGATTAATACTTTGAACCCATTTCTGCCTTCAGCTTCCTGGTTTGTTTTTTTAAATAAAACTGTTGATGAGTGGGTATATAACCTGAGGATTTGAAGTAGAGCCAACTAATTGTTTTTCATATATAAAAGTGTAGATTTGTGATTGTTTTAAGAGTACATTTGGAGATAAATAATAAAGTTATTGGTCCTTACTTTGTAATCACAAAATGAAGCCTGGTAGCAAAAGAACTAGCTGAGAAAAATGAATTACTTGCTTATACTCTGTTAATCTATAACAAGTTGCTTGGGTACAAATTTATGTGGGTTCTGGGGACAACTTGTTTTTCACCTGTAATATGTAAAATGTTTAATCATGTAAGGGATATGGAAAACATGTTTTTTTACTTGTATTCATAGTAATCATTCACTTAAAAAGTAGAATGTAACCCAACTGTAATCTTTATACTGCTCAAAAGATTTTGCTTATATATATAAGCTGTACAGCAAAAATAAAGTTAGCTAGAAGAAATACTTCAAAAGAGACAAAAGGGAAACATCGGGGTAAAAGAACAGAAAGGAAAAATAATAGAGTAGAAGGAGCAACAGAAAGAATAATGGAATGAAGAACTAAGCTTTGGCTCTCAGAAAAGTCCATGTGTATCTGTCTGTTCAGTAGTTTGCCTGCTCTGCATCTCCTCTTCAGTTTCTCTGACATGCTGAAGTCTTGCCACACTCATCAGCACCCTAGGTGAGATCCTGACATGTTGGAGATATATGAATATGTGTGTGTCTGTCTCTCTCTCTGTGTTCTCTCTCTGTGTTCTCTCTCTGTGTTCTCTCTCTGTGTTCTCTCTCTGTGTTCTCTCTCTGTGTTCTCTCTCTGTGTTCTCTCTCT
Organism: Cricetiscus sungorus; assembly: GCA_030556225.1. Lineage (NCBI taxonomy): Eukaryota > Metazoa > Chordata > Mammalia > Rodentia > Cricetidae > Cricetiscus > Cricetiscus sungorus. Next base: position 6,050,652 of record JANBXA010000606.1, on the reverse strand, counting down.
GTGTTCTCTCTCTGTGTTCTCTCTCTCTCTCTCTCTCTCTCTCTCTCTCTCTCTCTCTCTTCTCTCTCTCTCTCCTCTCTCTCTTTCACCAGCCCCAGAGAGTTAAGTTTTACTCCCTCAGATAGAAATGCCAAATTGAGTGATTATTTTGCCAACTCTGTGAATCCCACTTCATCCTTGAGCTGCTGAAGGCTTGTCCTCATGGCAGCAATATGCAAAAGACATTTGAAGAATATTGTTTCATGTATTTAAGTTCCTCCCCCCAGTGATAAGTGAACAAACAGTCATAAAAATTGAGAAAAAAATAAAACAGCAATAAAAATTGAGCAAAGATCTTAACAGACACTTCATCGAAGAAGATCTATAGAAGGCAAAGGCATGTTATAAAAATTCTCAGATTCACATGTCAGGAAGGACATGCAAACTGGAGCAATAGTCCTCATGGCTGTGCACCATCGCTGGGCAGCGCCAGCTCATGAGTATATGTGCCAGTAGCTGCTCTCTTTGAAAAATGTGTTGGCTACCTTGGAACACAGTTCTGTGGTTTCTTACAAAAACCAAAACAAGCTTATTCATACCACATAACCCAGGCATTGTATCTTTGGTGTCAGCCCAAAGGACCTGAAAGCATGTCTCAATAAAATCCTGCACATGGGTGTTTACAAAAATGCCATTCTTAGTTCCCAATACTTGGAAGCAGCAGAGCTGTTACCTCTTAACTGACATGTTTGAAACATCCAAACAATAAGATGGTAAGAGGGTATGAGTGAACCACCACAAAATAGACACAAGAACAGTAAGTTCACACATAGTGAAAGTAGCCAGTCTGAAAGCTACCTTTTCAGGATGCCAATTACTCCAGGAAAGACAAAACATTGAAACAGTAAATTTTGAAAAGTAGTAATTACAAGGGACAGGAGAATGGGCAGCTGGGGAGCATAGTAAAATTTTAGGGCAGCAAAATACTCTAATGGAGGCATATACGAGTATGTAAATGTTATAATACTCTGGATGAACTGTCCAAAACTGTGGTGGAATATTTGCTAACTGGGCAAAAATGTGTTACATATGTTTATGTTGGAGAATATTATTTTAACCATGTAAAGACGTGTTACATTTGTTTATATTGTAGAATATTGCTTTAACTATGTAAAGGTGTATTACATTTGTTTATGCTGCACTTTTTTAATGATGTAAAGATGTGTTACTTTGCTTGCCTAAGGTATATGATTGATCTAATAAAAACAAACAGCCAATAGCTAGGCTGTAGAGGAATATGCAGGGATGATGAGCACAAAGAATAAATAGGAGGGGGAGAGGAGAGGAGAGGAGAAGAGAGGAAAGAGAAGAGAGGACAGAGAGAGAGAGAGAGAGAGAGAGAGAGAGAAGAGAGAGAGAGAGAGAGAGAGAGAGAGAGAGAGAGAGAGAGAGAGAGAGGAGAATGGAGAGAGAGCAAGGGAGAAATAGGAGACTCCTGGGGCCAGCCAGCCACAGAAGAAGGAAAACTAGGACATACTGAATGAAAGAAAGGTAAGAGGCCTCAAGGTAAAACATACATGAAGAGAAACAGGTTAAAATAAGTTATAAGAGCTACCGGAACAAGCTTAAAAATAAGATACAGCATTCATAACTAATAATGAATGTTTGCATCATGACGTGGCAGCTGGTTGGTGACCCAAAAAAAAGCCTGCTACTCAAGACCATAACAAGTCATTGGAGCTAGCTCTGCATTTTGCGTGATAATGATGAGGCAATGTTAAGTCCACCTATGTATGTGACCGATATACCATTATGCTGGGGCTGCTGACAATGGCAGAGATTCTGCATGTGTGGAGGTAAAGGAGAAATGGAAAACCTCTTCACATATTTCCCAATTTTGCTATGACTCTCAAAAGGGTGTTAAACATTCCTAAACCAGCAGAGTGTAATAAAGGTAGGTTGCAATCTATGATGAAAACTACATGTGTAAAGCTAAATCTTCTGATAGCTATTAGAAATTATAAAAATTGACAAAATTAATTGTAATATCATATCTGTTTAAACCAAAAGGTCAAAACACCATTATATCAACAAGCAAGCAATAAACATCAATACTTTCAACATATTGATAATGTGTTGACATGTTAATACAATTTTATATTTTTCACACAAATATTTGAAATATAGTGGATATTTTTATGTATATAGCATGCCTCCATCCTGACTCTCCATATTTCAAGTGCTCAGTCGTCATATATATTAGTATATAATAGCACAGATATTTATCAATAAGACTGTTGATTTATATTAAGAGCAAGCCAGATGCCAATTGTTCTCATTCATCATATAGTTCACATTGAGCATCTTTCTAATATTATGTTCAATTCACATGGAATTTCAAATGACAGATGATATTCTAGCTGGGTTTCTGTTATCATGATAAGCACTATGATGAAAAGCCATGTCAGAAACTCAAGGCAGGATATTGAAGCAGTAAACACTGAAGAACACTGCTTACTGGCTTGCTACCCTTGACCTGTGCTGAACTACTTTCATTTTTTTTAATATCCCAGACCCACATGGGATAGCACTGCCTACTGTGGGCTGGGTCTTCCTATATAAATTAACAATCAAGACAATGGTTCAGATACTCCAACAGGCCAATCTGATGGAGGCAATTTTCCATTTGTGGTTTAGCATGACAGATAACAATATAGAAAATGAGTTCAATCCAATTATCATGGAGTTTTCTACAACTAAGTGTTCTTCAAGCTGTCACATCTCATGCTATCCAAAGTAAGATAACAGATAATAAAACTGAAGATAACGGTGAAACCTCATGTGTATTAAGGACTTGCCAAGTGCCAGACAATGTTTAAAGAATGACTTACTTAATTGCCACAATAACCTTTCAAAGTAGGTACAATGATGTTCAGAATCTTAGATGACTAGCATAGTTAAGAAGTGTGAGGATTAATTCTCATCTCTCTTGCTACAACTGTGGCTAATGTTTGCTGAGAGCTTTCTATGAGCCAGACATGACTAATCAATTAAGTAGCATTTCACTAAGCTTCACTAAATGATATGCACTAAAATGTGGGGTTGGTTTAGATGTATTAACTTATTCTCTAGTGAACTAGTATTTGAGAAGATGGGCTTTACATGCTAAGAAAAATACAAAACACCTCAAGAGCATTGAATGAACTTGGACCAAACTTTAAAGAGAACATCAGAGGTTGGAATGAGCTGGAAGACTGAGCACATCACACAGAAGAAACATCACCCAGCTGAGCTTTCAGCACATTGAGAAGCCATGCTATGACCATTATATTCTACATAATAACTGGATTATCACTTTTTGACAATAATGCGAAACACTGTGACTTGGTTTGGTATATTTGTTCCTTGGAAAACCCTTTTATATTATAAGACAGATATTATACTCATTTAGTTGCAGAGGGAAAGTAGAGCAACCCACACAGAATCTACACTTGTTAGATGGAGAAAGCAAATCTGAAGGAATCTAGCTTCCCTTCCTGTAACATTAATGTTTCCAGACCTGACGTGGGAAGTCTCAGTAATTGTAAGATGGTTGACAGAAATAAGTTTGTATTTAAATAACAAAAGTTAGGTCAAACAAATAAGAGTATTAAGTAATTCAAAGTAAGTCCCAGTCATATGCAGATGTGATAAATACTGAGACCTAAACGTGGCAAACTTTGTACCTTGCACATGATATTTGTATTTTCTCTTAATGTAAATTCCAATGGCTAAATTATGTTTTATCTGCTATTTGACTACCAGAATCTATTTAATTTTAGTGGTAAACAGTGTTTTAATGTCCTCAGTTTACCCTTTCGAATTTTCAGAACAATTCTTTGTGTATTATCTTTGATTTCCCCCAAACTCTGAGCTTGAAAACAATGACTTTTTCTTACATATCTTTGTGCACTCAATGCCCCTGCTTCTGTATTGTAATTAGCCTAGTATGTTAGAGAGAGGCATTTAGTTATGTCAAGAAAGAGCATAATTGTGTGAAGATACATGCATAGAGCTAGAAAGTAACAAAGACAGAGGTCACTCTAAGGATCAGCTCCTGCCCAGCCCTCCTTCCTCCACTGGCTTCCTTTCTGTTTAGATTTTCTGACTTTCTGTAGGTTTTGCTTATGTAGCCACTTAGTACACCACAGTTGATCTGCTTGCTTCTTTCCCTCTCTAACTTCTCTATGTAAATTTACCAAAGACAGAATCTGCTCGAACAGTGTATCTTTTCACAATAGGGCATCCATTGTTAAAAACAACCAGGAGAAAACCAAACAGCTGCATACAAAAACTCCCGTGATTTCACTTGTCCACAATAGACAAGCCAGTCACTCCCTACGGACTTCCACCTTCCATCATCTCCCGGACATTAGACATAAGCCCTATTTACTTCTCTGACTTGCCACTTATATATTCTTTCTACCAAACAGTTCTGTGGATTATACTTTTAAATATATCCTAAATATTTCTACCCTTACCCTCTGAACTCCTAAAACCATAGTTAAACCACCATCACTCCTTACCAAAATAAACTGCAACAGCCATTTAACTGATGCACATGTGGCACTGAAAAATATAGTTTTCATATTACAGCTAAAATAATTCTTAAAGTGTTTAATAAGATCACATTCCATCCTTAACTTAAGTCGATGATACTCATTTCATCTAGAATAAAACTTAAGCATCCTCCAGAGTTCATGAGACCTTGTATTGCTGGCCCTGTCTGCCCTGAACATAGCCCTACCACTGTTACCCATTGTGTTCTTGCCATTATGTTTTCTTCCTATTTTGTATTTCATTTGTCAGTTTTCCATCTTTGTCCTTGCTGTTTGTCTCCATGAACTTATCATTGGCATGCTTCATTTTCCTGACACTCAGCTCTCAAGTTAGCCGTCCCTTGCTAAGGCAGGCTTCTTTGTCTCTGTACTCAGTTGTTCTCCATTACTGTGTAATTATTGTCATTACATCTATTGCAAGGGCCATAACCCTAGTCTTTTGCTTATCTATTTACTGTCCCTCTCCACCACCACCAGCACCACCCACTGCAATGAGGCACCTACTATGGTTGCGGTCTGTGCCTTTTAATACTGGAGCTCTAGCACCAAGAACAGCTCCTGGCACAGCATCTTTGAAGCTCTTGCTGAATGAAGGGGTTAGTCTCTTTCTGCGCCAGAGGTTATTTATAAGCCATTGACTGGTTAATGTCTCACCTCACAATGAATTAGAAAGAATGGATGGCTCCCCTGGGACTCAAAGGTGGGGCTGACCATGAGCCAGATCTGTAGCATAGGGCAAGCCTCTCCCCATCCATTGCACACTTGATAAGTGTTTCCTGACCAAGTGAATGTGAGCTAAAAGTTCACTGTGCCTCCAATGATGCATGCAGATGTACAGTATGACTGAGAAGAGCTGAGTGTGCTATTTTCCCTACTGATTATATATCTCTTCCAGAAAGCATTATAGAAAGTGGCAGAGACACACTGTTTATGTGGCTAGAGGCATTTGGTTGAAATTGAAGTGATTTTTTAAAACTACAGAGACACAGTCATCTGGCACCAGTGGTGATCTGAGTTGAGAGGGCATCCGCCACATTCTCATTTTGTCTTATACAACATAAGACATTTGCATTTATTTTCTTCTATGGAACTCTTTGTTCCAGCATAGAATATTGATGCCTTGCAGTTTTATCTGCATAAAGCAAACATTAAACTTTATCATTCTTCATAGAACAATTGCTCTATAGAAGGTCTGAATTCTATCTCTAATACCATGGTAATCGAAGTAATAATTTTAGATTTGGAAGTATTAAGTAAGGTTCATCTTTGTCTAAAACCATTTCACACTGACAAAAAATAGTATTTAATGGCATTTTATATGTGGTGTTCACTCTTTCTTGACAACTGCTGTAAGGACTTACAAAAAGATCAAAGAAACCAATCTTCTTATTTTGGCAAGCAAAAAACTAAATCTAGATATAAATAAGAATAAGTTCTTGAAATGCACCCCAAAGATAGGTTTTTCCACAATACATTTTAGCTGCGAGGAAACAGGGATACCTACATCCCTAAACTCTTTTTGATGCCATCACTTAAAGGGTATTGTTAAGATGAACACCATGATGTAAATTAATTTGATCTATGAATTCTCAAAATGTTATCTCACACTGTGTAAATATAATTTGTTAGTTCAGGCAATTTGTTATAGACTCCCTTGCCATTACAGAAGATTAAAAGGACCTTATATTAATCATCCTCAGTGTGGCTCTCTGTGATGGTCATATTGGGTAATGATTGCAGTAACATCAATACAAATTCCTGCTTAATAGTAGTTTCACTGTAAATCCTGGCTGGGCAGTGTAACTTCTCTATGTTCCAGTTTCATTAATACCAATCTGTTTTTGTAAATGATGATAGCCATGAAAAGAGAGTCCATTCCCTTTTCATCCTTAAGACCCATGTGATCAAGTGCAGTGCTGCCACTATATAGAAAGGCCATTTCAATTAGCAAATCTCACAGGAGTACATTGGATCATACAGACCGTAAAACAACTGGGCTGGGAGAATACGTAATAAGGTAGATGTGGCTACGACAAAAACACATTAACATTGAGGTGAGGATATGACTTAGTGAGTAAAATACTTGTCATGGAAACATGACTTCCTGAGTTCAAATCTCAAGAACACACATAAAGCCAGATGAAGTCGGCCATGTCTGTAATCCCTGCACTTTTGCAGCAAGATGGGAGGCAGACATGTAAATTCCTAGAAGTCAAGGGCCAGCTTCTGGAGGCACACATCAGTGAACAAAAGGCCCTGTCTCAAACAAGGTAGAAGGCAGGAAGCAAGGTCCAGGGTTGTCCTCTGACCTCCACATGTGCACTGCTGCACATGAACACCCACTTTCACATTCAATCACGCACCCACACACCACACACACACACACACACACACACACACACACACACACACACACACCATGTTTTAAAAAAAATCTGATAATTTTGGTTTTTGAGAAAATTCCTGCAAGGAATACAAATGCCCAATAAATAGTTAATAGTGTGTTCACTCATGCTAATAATTAAATAAATGTACTTAGGTTCTCCATTGAGAACAATATAAGGATACAGGCCCTTCCATATCTTTCTTTTAGGAATACAAACCTGATTTAAAGACAAATTTAGCAAAACTTATAAAAATGCAAGTTATACATTTTTTTGGTAGTAATTTCACCTTAAAAGTGAAATTATAAAACAATCTTGGTAGGCAACTGGCCCCAGTAATTATTGTATAGCCATGCAAAAAAATATTTTCTAGTTATAAGTCAATAAAATGGTAGCTATAGATTTAAATGACACTCCCAACTTGTAAGTAAGCAAATATCAATTTGCAGTATCATATTTACATCAGAATTATTTTACATAAACTGAGTGTATAAAAAGGAAGTGTGAAAATATCACAGCAATTTCCTCTGAAAGGTGTTCAGAGGGCTTCAATGTTCTGCTTTATTTATCCTGAGTCTTTGTTATGTGTTTTGGGGTAGTGTTAGGTTTATGGCCAAGAGAAATGTACAAAGATTTAGTATTTGTACTTTATGCATGCAAAACCTCTTTCATTGTCAGAATCCTCCACTAAAGTGGGATATCTATTGCAACTGATGAACTTTGCACTCACATGTCATTGCCACATGGGGTGCATACTTGCAAACTAAGGTTTACTGTCACCTTTAGACAGTTGGTCAATTTAGACAAATACACACTATGATATGTGTATATCATTATAGCACCAAACGACTTATTTCAACTGTCAGCTGTGGGGATGAGAAGATGGCTCAGATGGTAAATACAGATAATTACAAGCCCATATTAAAAACTGCTTGAAATTATGGTGAATGTTTGTAATCCCAGCACTGGGGAGGCAGAGACAGGCTCTGAAATCCACCGGCCAGCCAGTCTAGCCTTATTAGCTCCAGGTCAAAGAGAAACTGTGACTCAAAATACTATGGGTGCAGCTAAGGACACCTGAGGCTGTCATCTGGCCTACACACATACACACACATGCACGCACACACGCACATGCATACACATGTACACACGCACAAGTCCATGCACACTCCTTTGTGTTCTGTGTTTTTACTTGTGCCACTCACTCCCCAATCCTGGCAGTCACTGATTTGCTGTCTCTTATTGTTTTGCAATAGGAATTTTAGGATAGAAAGAAATGCTATTGTTTCAAATAAAAAGGTTGTAACTATTTTAGAGGATGAAATGGAAGATGGTGAGAGGATGAAATGGAAGATGGTGGTAGAAAATAATATCCATTCTGTGAATTCTGAAATAAAACACATGTGTAGAGAGTTTGGAGCATCATTCACAGCTAAGTTTTAATGATCAAAAGTTGATCAAACACAGCTTAGAAGTGGCCTCAACTCTAGACTTGGAAATGTGGCTCTCATGTTTCAGTGCTAAGCTTAAGGGACATTAGAAGTAAAGGTTCTTTGCCACCAAAGTGCTCATGTTCCTTGACTAGATGGGAAACCTCTCACTTCACCCCTACTTCCCTGTACTATCCATGCCTTTGCTAGGATAAAGAGGATACACAACAGCAGAAAATCACCACAAAGCATTAAGTTTAGAAAACCTTCCACCATGTAACTCCTTAAGACCCAGTCTCTAATTAACACTGGCCAAATTAGTACAGAATCTTTCAAAATGAAACATACAGAGTTCTACCAACTTTATCAACAACCCCTCATTCATTTCCCGCTGAAAAGGGGTAATCATTTCACCTGAAGATGGCAGTTGTTTTTCTTCCGAGTTTCTTGCTTGACTCAGGAAATCAATCAGAAAACAAATGCCAGTAATTCTTAGTCCTAAGGAACACAATGGCTCTGAGCCATGCCTGAGTCATCCTGGCATGTGTTACCTGTTTGAGGACAGCAGACTGTAAACTTGGAAGCATTCAGGGGAAGTTGTCAGTTGGCAGCATCTCTTTATAACACACTGGTAACCAATAATGTGGTCTTTGGATACTATGGGTAAGCTAAAAGCTTACTATGTGTAAGCTGCCCAAAGCTTGATCTGGGCAGGATGTTCATGCTCCAGAAGCAACAGCTCCATACCCTACAGAGTCCAGAGTGGCTAGCTCATAGGGATGTCATTGGCACAAAGGCTGTGATGCATTTGTTTTCTTTGCACAGCTCATGGTATACAGTAAAATGCTTCATCTATCTTTTATTCAATCATAATGGTGATGCAGATGACTCATCATCATTCCGTTATATCAGAAAAGAATTTGATGTGATGGAAAACAACTTTACTGTGACACCAGTGAAAGCATGTACTGGTTGTGTGGTTTCAAATGCAGTTTGTCTCTGAATGTTAATCCATGAAAATGGTGTTGAAATAATGCTCTTGATTGATGTAGTGTTCCTGTGACACCTAGAAGCAATGACGAGACTAAATTGCCAATAATTATGCATATGCATATACATTCGCACCTGAAGAAATAATATTTCCTCTTTCTGACTTTACCCACAAATTAAGTTGGGCTAGGGGTAAAAAGCAACTAGCGCTTTAGTCTTTGATAAGGGATGTGCTCAAATGCATATGGTGGGAGTGCAGAGTTAATATCAGCAGCTTGCATATCACATTTAAATTGCTATTTGATGCCCTGTCAGCATTAAGGTTCCTCTCATTCTAACAGTGACATATGCTATAATAGATGACTGTGGAATAATAAAAGACAGTAACAGTCATTTGCTTATTAGTGGTACTTTTTGTATTTCTGTTTTTCCATGTTAAATATATTAAACTAGTGTTTTATAAAATATAATCTGTTTTTAATAACATCAATATTAATGTAAAATATGAGGGTTTGGACAGCAGAATCTTTGCTTCCTTCTCTCCAGGTGAACAACTCTGTTTCCTATGTGTTCAGAAACACTTGTGTGTTCATTAAAAAGACAGTTCTGGACTTCATCTACAGTGCTGCTGAGGTCTGCAGTGAAATGCTGCATTTTCAATTTTGTCAGGCATCCTATGGGATATGATGCAGGCAGGGAATCCCCAAGCCTCATACTAAAAATGAGTCCAGGACCTCTGAGTTCAATGGGTTCTGGAAGGGGAACTGGGGAACATGAATGTTAGTTTTCCATTGCTTAAACTGATTCCTTGGTCCTGATTCTTTTCCACTTCATCTCCAGTGGCTCTGCATCTAGCATCCAATTATCTTGAACACTCAACTCCTCTACCTTTGGCCCTGCAGCCTCTGGAAAACAATTCATTCTGTCAAAGATGGATTGGGGTCAGGGAAGAAGGGAACACAGATCCTTACCCCACAGTCAACATTAGCTTAACCTCATAGGGAACACTGTGACTTTTAGTCACCCTGTGGAAGGAAAAGAAAGAAAGCTTGAAAATCTCTCCATCCAGAAGATAAGGAAGTAGAGATTCAGTTTCATGAGACCATGGAGCAGGCACTTATATTCTCAAGAGATATGACACAATATACAGATATGTGTGTGATGGTACCTTTCTCTAACATTTATTGAGCCTTGCTGTGGTTAACTTTCTTTGTCATTTTATAATCATCTCAAAGCCCCACACCCCCTCCTATTCTGGGAAAATAACTGTAAAGGAAAACTAGACCTTGGTTTTGCAACTATGAACAAGGTATCCTGACTAGTTTTATTACAACTTGACACTAACTAACTATTAAAGAAGAAGGAGCTTCAACTGAGAATATGCTTGCCTCCAGACTGGCCTGTAGACATGGTGTGCTGGGTTGATTGATGGTTGATGTGGGAAGGACCAGAGCACCCTGAGTGGTGCTATTGCTGGGTTTGGTAGTCCTGGGTGCAGTAAGAAAGCAAACTAATTTAACAAGCTAGTAGAAGCAAGAAAGTGAGCAGCATTCCTTCATGGCCTTTTGCTTCAGTACCTACTTCCAGGTTCCTGCCTTGAGCTCCTGCCCTGACTTTCCCACAGTGAGATGGAGTGCGAACCTGAGAATTGCAAGCGGAAATACAACCTTTCCTTCCCTAGTTGCTTTTGAGCATAGTGTTTATTGCAACAATGGAAGCACTAAGACAAAAGCTACAGTTGTATTCTACCAGGGCACAGAGCTTCACTCAGGTCATCAGGTTCTTGCCACTGTATCCCCACACATGCTTTGCTAAATCCCACACCATGAGACAGAGAACTCTATGAAAGACTTGCTCACCACACATTGATTTAATCTCTGCTGCTTGTCACCTCCCCCATGGGAGACCAACAGAAACAGCTGCCTTGATTGCATAGCCTCTATTCATTGCTAGCACATGCTCTAATTCTGATTGCTAAAAGCCTGCTACTCTAGTTCTAGGGGACCTGACACTGTCACAGGAGCATACATGCAGGCAAAACACCTATGTACTTAAAATAAAAAAATAAATAAAAATTTAAAAAGGCCTGTTCAGACTTTACCCCAGTAGGGCAATTACCAGAGTAAGTCTGCCAAAGTAGAGAGGAAGAAAGGAAAAAAGGAGTTGTCTCATGGCATGTATATATTTCCTTCTGCTCTTCCTGATGGTATCTAATGCACCACCAGAGTTTTACTCGTGGCATGTATATATTGCCTTCTGCTCTTTCTGATGGTATCTAGTGTACTACCAGAGTTTTAGTTGTCTCCTAAATTAGAGAACTAATTCACTTTTTAGAAAAAAAATATCTTTAATCAATTCATCAAAACCCTATATAGAAAAGGAAATGGAGGTTTAGATAGAGACTCTGCCTGTCAACACCTGTTTTTTGTTTGTTTGTTTGGTTATTTGTTTTTGGTTTTTGCAAGACTTATGGGCTTTTCAGAGAGTGGTCTCACCTCACTGGCTTCCAATGTCAATTAGAGAAAGATCTGGAGGCAGCCTGGTAGCATGGAGGTCAAGAGCAACACAAAGGCTAGGAATTTCCCCTTGTCTCTCATCACTCCAGGAGCATCACTAAAAATGGCTTCATTTCCGCCTGTATCTCTCCTTCTTGGAGTTTCCTATTGCTATAGAAGCAAATTCTATCAAACAGGCCCCACCCTGTGTGCAAAATAAGACTACTGCAGCTTCATACCCCATGGAGTCCTGCTAGATAATGTTCAGATTTACTCAGACCCAGCTAGCCGAAGACTGAAACTATAAACCAAAATAAATGACCCCTCCTCTAAGTTGTTCTCTCACATAGTTTGGTCCATCACAACTGTGAAGCACACTGGTCAAATAATTCCTGCAAATTAGTTCCCTATTGACCTTTTCAAAACAAAGCTGCCTGAAGTGAGTTCTCGTTTCCGGAATGAACTCTGGTAAAGATCAAAACTATAACCTGTGGAGTGTATGTTATACTACTTCATAAGTTTCTCAATGCTTTTAGGTCTTCCGAAATGCATTCACAAATACATCTCTCAGTGGGACTGTGTGTCTTCCTTAATCATTCATTAAAAACCAGATGGCTACCTGTTGTGCCATCAAGCAGAGCGAAAATTGCAATCCAGTGTTGAAGGCATAGTGTTCCAAAGAGGATTCCACAAACTAATAACAGGAATAAAGACTTAAAATATTGAAATTGTTCCCTGTGGCCCAATACCACACAACATCACCAGTAAAACTGATGGAAAACTTCGAGGAACAGAGCTACTTTGTAGACACATTGCCATCAGAGGTGAGGGGTGTTAAGACAATGCAGAGACACAAGACATGCCAGCCTTACTCTCCCCACCCCCTCCTTCCTGATCACTACAGCTTCTTCCTCACTGTTCTTGACTCTATGGCTGCATCGCCATCAGTTTATCATCTACGTGCACAGCCAGATCCACTCACTGCTCCGATCATTGACCCCATTTCAATCAGCCTAAAATTTAAACCTTCCAAACCAGCGTCTGCCTCTGTCTTCATCTCTCACCATTTGACTCCCAATCAAGCAAGCACATGTTTCCTTGCTTGTTCTCAGTCCTCTCCCACATCAGACATCGGTTCTCTCTGCTCCAGCGTGTCACTGCCCTGTACTATGTGCTTCAGCTGCCTTTGAAGAGCTCCTGCATATCTTTTCAGGTCGAAATCACACCAGCAAATAGGGTGAACCAGACATACTAAAGTGACATGACTTCTTCCTTTGTCCTGCTTAACTTCCTCTCTTATTTTTATAAAGGTGTGGGGTTTGTTCCTGCCCTATTTTCAGTCTTTCTCAAGGAACAACACATGTTGTACATTTGTTTAACACATTCTTTCCTCTCTCATCAGAGCTGCTTAAAATATCTCTATCATAGGCCTTTCTCCACCACTCTATTGAAGCACACATTATATGCCCCACTCAGTCCACACTAGCACTTACTTATACTTTTGTAGAATTCTCATTTTCTTCATGAAATTATAAATATAAAAGTATATGCATGTACCTGTATATACACCTTATATTTCTTTATTGTCTTCCATCCTCCACTGGTTGTAAATATCATGAGGGAAGGGGACATGTCTACTTTACTGAACAAGTGCATCTATAATTCATGGCCTATGACTTCATAGGTGCTCACTATATATATATATATATATATATATATATATATATATATATAGTATGAATGCATGATGCAGGGTGGGACATTAGGCTAATAACTGAAAAGTTTTATGCTATTGGAGGCTGTTAGGTGCTCAAACAGATCTCCTTGATTAAACATTTTCTACCACTATAATGCAAAGTGTTGCCTTTTCCACGCATTCAGTCTTTGACTGGTTGCTTTCCTGAACAGCAAGTGGTATAAGAACCTGCAGGCCTAGCTTTTGATCAGTAACCAATGGATGTGGTAGATCATCATCGAAACTTCATCCCGTGATCCAAGCCCTGCTGAGGTGTGTTGTCCACAGTTTATGGAATCTCATGTGGTACCCATGGTGGTAACCTTTCTGTCCCTAGTCTAACATTGTTTTTCTCTTAAGAGTTTCTCATGATCCTCCGCCAAGAAAACCACTTGACTTGAGTATTTATCTCACTATGTGTTGGTGGAAATCCAAACCAAGACAGGCAGGCACCTGATTTCTCCCCACCGCTCTCCTTCCAGGGAAGCACAGCAGCAGTCCACTTTAGAAGCTTTACGGGCTGGGAGGAGAACACTGCGATTAATTAATTAATGCAGATTGATTTGACATTCACTTAACTTCTTATTTGATCCCTCCCATGCTGTCAGCCAGTGTGAATATTTGTATCATTTTTTTCTGGAATCTCTACAATAGTCTCTACAAATCATTGCAAAATAGTGCTCTCTGTTTTGTTGTATAATTGAACCGCCGTGCCAAATTCTTGGAAAAGACCTCATTGGTGACAACACCAACGCCAACAGCATGCTTTGTAATATATTTGATGTCTACTCAGCTGATCTTAATACCTAAGTGAATGGTCACTGGCAGACTGTGAAGAGGGTACTAGTATTCATTTTCACAAGGGAGATGAAGGTTCATCACTCAAATCCCAACAGGGTCTTTTAACTTCCCCATCCACTAGATGGCAGAGTTTGGATTTGAAGCGGAGGGATTTGGCTTGGGGTTTGAACTGGACCTTTAGGCCTTCACTTGAGAATCTTCTAAACTTCCAGGGCCTGGCAGACCCAAATCTTATCCTAAAAATGTTCAGTTTAAAGTTCAATGTTAAAATGAGATATTATATATGGGAAATTTCTGAAGTTTTATCTAAATAAAGTGAAAATATTTGGCAATGAGAAACAATAACTAAGTACCAATTGCAGATACAGCATTTCATGAACACAAGAAGAAAAACACTGCAGCCCTAACTTCTTGTTTTTCCCCCATTGGCTCAAGGATAGGGAGAGCATTTCTCTCCACTGTCTCTGGGTATGAATTGTAAGAAAAGGCTCTCCTCCATCTCTCCTCTGACAGAGCTGGTAATACTGCCAAAAGGCCCAGACTCCACACCCTTCCTGCTTCCTTGCACTTTTCCACATGTTCCAAAGAGAAATGTGGAACCACAGAGAAGGGAAATGATCCTGTTTGGTCAGTGACAACTGAGCAGCCCCTGCTTATCTTTTCTTTAGTGTGACCCTTTTTTGGCTCAGGCTAAATCTCCCTCTCCTGCCCCAGTGATGCTAAATAATTTCCCCAATGCCATGTCCATGTGACAGATCTCTTCATTCTGTCAGTCTGAGGTGTAGGTGGGAAAGAAACATAATAATCCCTCCGAAGAACACCACAGCAGTACAAGCAAGTTAATTGTGTGGGACAGTTTATGTGTATGAAGAGAGAAAAGCTATAGTCTTAGGCTGGTTGTTGCCTCAAGAACACCTCTACTAATTAGTTGTTTTTCAGCTCTCTAGCTAATTTATAATTTCATTATAAAATAAGTTACCCTGATTTTATAATGCAAATGAAAATAAAACATTAGGAGAAAACTTATTGAATGTCAGGTCTTGTTTAAACATTCTGTGTGTATGCCTCATTCAACACTGGCAGTAATACTGTGGAAGAGGTACCACTGTCTGTTCAACAGATACATTTCACAGGGTCTTGGGTCATCATGGTGAGGGAAAAAATGTTGGAGTTTATGGTGGTGGGAAGATGACTAGACCCTGTACCAAAAGAAATCTTCCCTCTTTAAATTGTCAGTATCTAGTCACAATTGCACGAAAGTATCAAATATATAGAACCAGAGATGAAGAGTTAAGTGCAAATTATTTTTGGAGGAGTTTATTTCTCAAAACAGAAAAAGAGTAATGTTCTAGTGGAACGAGGAAGGAAAGAAGATCATAAAAAGCTTTTCATTAATGGTGAAGCTGTCCTGCTGGGCATCTCTGAGAAAATGTGTAGAATAGAACATACCTCATATTGGTGTCACATAAGGGATGATACAGTTGTCAAGGGGTAAGGCCTACTCCAGGAAACATTAACTTGTTGGTGATTCTGTTAGCTAGGCATATTTCTGTAGCTAGAGGAAACTACTTAAGGGCAGTCCGGGCTTGCACTTACTTGGAAGTATAGCCAGATATGAGGAAGGGACAGGTTATATATGAGGCAAATGGCAGTTTCTACTCCAACCAGCTATAATAAAAACAAACCCAAATCATCACTTGCATGGCCTTGTATTTGTTCAGGGAGGATTTTTCATGTAGTTAAATGTTTTTAATTGTTGTCTAGGGGTCACTTTGTGGATGTTCTACATTTATAAACTGTTCTGATTCTAATTCATTTGCTTGTCCCACCACCACAGCCCATGTAATGCACAGTCCTGACCTCCTTCATGTTGTATTCATGTGTTAGCTCAAAGTGTGTGCATTCTTCTAGTTGGTGTTCTTCGAATATTTTAAGTGCCTGAAACTGAGCAGCCCTGCTTTACACTTCAGTGTCTGAAAGATGTGCTAAGAATCTGAGATCCAGAATTCAACCCCTGCCTTCAAATGTAGAGCAAGTTCACAACATGCTAACACGTTACAGGAGATGGGAGAACAATTAAATATTACTTGTTTGTTTTTAATCACACTCCAAAAGGAAGGTTAGGTGGCAGATGTCTTAGTTCTATAATAAAATGATGTATTGCTGAATAGTGACATACCTTTCTGCCATTGGTATAAGTAAAAGTGTACACATGTGGTGGTGTAGAAGAAATACACATTTTACTACATTTACTAGAAGCAGCAGTTGAGTCTTTTGTGAGTTTTCTAATTGACATTACCGTGTTAATTGAAGTCTTTGTCTGACAACCAGGTGAGAAGGCCCTTTTGAACTGTGATTCACAAAGTATCTCTTTTTATTTCAATGACTTGGTGCTTGAGTTTACATGTCCCTTGTGTTTGCAAATATACTGAACTACTGAAGGATCCCATCTTAATTCAAGGATTATGATCAAATCACTGACACTGGCTTATGGAGTTTTAAATACACACGGTAACCTGTATAAATTCTTGCTTATTATTGAGAACATTCTCAACAGAAGGGCATGGCATATCACAGTATCCAAACATGGAGCTGAAATTCCAACCAAGTCAAACACTCAATTTTTTGTTTTAAAACCCTACTAAAATTCTTTCAAATATTTCAAATAAAGGAACTAATACCTAAAAGGGGAAGGATAAAAACTCCACTGTCTTAGCCCAGTTTCTCCAGATACCCTTCACTTGGCCAAGGGCATGACTCTGTAGTCTTGGGAAGGAAGTGGAAAAGCCAAGACACCTTCGGGGGTCAAATGACAGTTTCACAGGGGTCATATAACAGACATCCTGCATATCAGATATTTACATTGTGGTTAATATCAGTAACAAAATAACAGGTATGAAGTAGTAACAAAAGTGATTTTATGGTTAGGGGTTATCATAACATGACGAACTGTATTAAAGGGTGGCAGCATTAGGAAGGTTGAGAAGCACTGCCTTAAAGGATTGACCTTGAGGTTACCCTATGAGCTCTTGTTCAGAGATCATTGTGGAATCAATGTAGGCATTACGAGATCAGGAATAATGTTAAGCATTCCAGTCCCACTGCCTGGCCATTGAGAATTCTTAGCTGGTCTTGTAGATCCAAGATGGTGAACATTGGTCAACGAACAGGTATTGGCTTGGTTTATCTTCCAGAAGCCAAGTGTTTCATACACAATTTCTGGAGAGTCAATTTCTTCACATTCTTCTTCACTAGCACAGTACAAATATTCATAGTGAATCTCCAAGGAGATTCCTTAGCAGTTCTGAGCTGTGTATGCCCTTGTAAGTGGGGAGACTATCTGACCAGGGCCATTTGAACATGCTGTCTGTTCTATTCTTCTCACCCCTTGGAATGATGGTAAAACACCACTTCTTATGTGCTGTCACCCGTAAATAAAGGCAGGTTTGTTTTAGACTTTGTTTATGAGGCTAATATATTAAAGCTATGCTCCACAATTTGTGAATCCTCTGAGCTACTTGGTAGGAAAGAAAAGAATTTGCATGGGGAATATGTTGGGAAGCAATGGTCTCTTGGTGATTCAGGATGTATATTAGGAAGATGAAATACTAAAGAGGATACCTTTGTTTCATCATAGTCCTAAACTTTTTCTTCCATCTTCATTCTTTTTCTTTCTCCTTTTCTCTTCCTCCCTTCTCTTTCCTCATTTCCCTTTCCTCTAGTGACAATCTCTTTGGGGTTCATGTAAATATTTTTGGAAAATAGTGTACTTACCTGCTTCTAAAAATCTTGTAAAGGTTGATTTTTACTTTCCTTGTAATTATAGAGCCATCATCATGCCCACAGAAGGTAATGTTAAAATGAAATGAATAAAGAGTATATAACACACCAAAATACTGTTAAAAGTGCTTTAACATCTCCCACTACGAGTTAATTGATGCCAGTTAATTGAGAGTTTTACAGGAATAAACAATTTTAAAATTGAATGAAGTTAGTCTATATTAAGTCTCTGGATCAGAGCCAGGAGATGTGAGGTTGGGAACAAGCTCTGAAGGGCATCTGGCAATCAATTAATAGGCATGAACAGACATTGAGTTGATAGAGATTGAAAAGGTTTCTGTCAAGTTGTGAATAGCAATAGAGAGATGATTTTCTTTCAAGCTAGGTAAACTAAAACTCTGCCTCTGCCTCTTGGTAGCAGAGAGAGTATAAGGGGAAAATGGGCTTCTCTATCAGTATTTCAGGATGTCATTATGATGAGTAAGTGAGATTGAACAGGTGAGATTGAACAGGTAGTCATCTAAGCAGTATTTATCTGGTACGCAGAGACATTATTAGCTATTAATACCATTAAACATGTTAGCAGTCAGAATTCTACAGCCAATATAAACTTATGTGTAACCTACAAATCTGGATAGGATGTGAGAAATCTTAAAGTTGGAGAAAAATAATTATGTAGGTGTAGTCTTTCTGTTGATAGCCCCCAACACTGAGCCATAGTGGGGGGCTTTAATTTCAGCGGATACTCAATACTAGATTAAAGGTATAGTTAGCAAATCATCCTAGTGTGGTGTGGTGAATGAACACTCTAGTAATGGCATTCTGTGTTTTCACACTGAATGTCTTCCTACCCAGAAGCCACAGGAGGAATAAAGCCGCCTGCTGTGAGGCAGAGGAACACAGATCACCATTCCTTACCTGAACGGGTAGGCAAAGGCTATGTCAATGCTGAGGTTACTTTCTGTCTTGTTGACGCAGTCCACACTCAGCCGCAGGCCTCCTGAATAGCCACCACATGTTGCAAATGCAAAGATTGCAAAAAGCTGTGGAGAACAAAAGAAGAAAGAAACAGGTAGCTATTAGGAAGATGGTGGTCATAAAATCATGACCCAGTGTCCAGGAAGGATGTCGTAGGCCTTTAAGGAGCAGCATCACATCTTAGTGAGCTGAGGAGGATGAAAAGTAGGGTGACATAGGCTGTAGGGCTTCCAAAGGACAGAGAAATGTTGCTGAGAAGGGGGAAATGACCGAGTGCGGAAAGTAGTGCAGCACCTCAGGCGGTTGATGCCATAATTCCACAGAAAAGGCCTGGAGAGTCACCTCTGGATGCCTCAAAAAGATGTTTCTTCACATTCACTCAGCCCATTTTCTTCAGTAAACATGGTTTTTCTTTTGGAATGGTATAGATTGCTTTCTGTAAAAACATGACTGGAGAAATCCAGAGTTAAGGGACTGAAGATCAGATAAGTGGGAGGTTCCATTCAGAGCATGAGCTCTCAGAGTGCTTTGCCTCAAGTCCCCACAGGCAGCTATATCTCTGTGTTGCCTGCTGTTTCTAAATTAACTAGTAGAAGATCCAGTGTTATGAGTTAATATCATGCCCTTTCCTGGTGAAAAATATGCATCTGTGGGGAAGAAGAGACTGAAAAGTGGGAGCACGACCTCAGAGAAGTCTCCTGTACAGGAGAAATGCCAACAAGGCGGCAGCAGCAAGGCTGGGGTGTTTCTCACATGAGAAGTGGGGAAATGCTAGGCTTCATTACTTCATACGCTGCATAAATTTAAAAGAATTTTTTGCTCACATTCAAGGAAAGCCACCCCAGTATACTTGATACTAACTCATCCTGAAAGATTCTAATTTGCCTTAGTTTTGGGGCTCACCTCCTTGTAGTAGTTTGTTCTCCCCCATCAGGACCACTCATTTACTTTGCACAGTGAGAGGAACTAAGTGCAGATTAAATGCAAAGGCCCTGGTATATAAATGTTAGGGACAGTATTTAATATCACCATGCCTTAATTTCCTCCTCATCAAAACAGCATTGGCAATATCACTTGAGCTACTTGCTGTTTGTGATTGTGAGTCAATTATGTGGAGAAATATGCTGGTCTTGGGGAAGTGTCTGCCCAGAAAATTCAGAATGAGAGTTATCTGCCAGATGGACTATTAGTGGGAAAACACCTCAACAATTGTCTTCCTCCGTTGCCTATTTATCATTTATAGGAAAAGACTGGTTAATGACAGTAATACATTGTAGAACCCTCATAAGGTAACTAATGTTTGGTGCATCATTTTCCAATATATGTCAGTTTTCAAAGTCAGTACTTTAAACTGTGGAACCAATGTTAGACATAGCAAAAGAAGATGGATTCACATATGTTAGACGTCTGGTGTCCACAGAGTGAGTACTCTTGCCACAATGTGAGAACTCAGTAAACACTAATGAATATTATTACTGTAAATACTGGGATTTGTGATAAGTTGTTCCAGGCCATAGAGTAGGAAATTTAGATTTAAGCCCTAGCTGTATGTACACAAGTCTCAGTTTTAGTGAACAGCTATGCAGTCAACAGAAAATCTGTTTTTGTGTTTTCTTTCCAGATTGCCCAAGTGATGGGACTGATAGGCATTTAGCAGTCACTCCAGCCCACTCTACAGTCCCACACGATGCTCAGAGCTCAGCTTGTAGTGTTGACAGGAATGAGAAAGAAGTGATGCTAATTGTCCAATGCTCACATCTAGGTTGTGTCTTTTGGTGGTGGATAGCCCGGATCCTTGTAGCCCGTAGGATGGAGTTTGGGGGAGAATTCTTTCAAAGAAAAATTGGAGTTGTGGAGTCTAAAGAACCATGGAGTTCTAAAGAACCATTTGCTCCTCACAATTCCACATCTGTGAAACACTTTAACAAGTGTGCTGCCCTTTACTCATGACAGTGTTCTAAAGTGTGTGTGTATGTGTGTGTGTGTGTGTGTGTGTGTGTGTGTGTGTGTGTGGTTAATATTCCTGTATTGGATATATGGCAAAAAAGCATAATTATGTCAAAAAGTTACATTTTAAAAATTCCTTGAGGACATTATAGCACAGCTGAATGGCAAAAAAGAAAAAAAAAAAAGGAAAAAAAAAACTCTTGTCAATTTCTATGCTGAATAACTTTAAAGAAAGTGTTTATAATAAAATTATTGTGCTAATAGTGTAACAAGTAAGTGGTTTGCATGCAGTTATACTTATCACTAAAATATTATTGATACCACTATGTAATGAACTTATGATGGAATGATAATTATTGACTAACCGGTTAGATATATTATATGGATATAAGGGAAAATTAGATTATTCATACCATATACACACTACTTTTTCCTTCAGCTTTTATTAATCTATATAAACACAAGACATCATATTCCAGTTGAACTAGACACCTATACTTTTCTGGTTAAGTTCCTTATTCTCTGCTGTCCTCACTGATTAAAGGGAAATCATACTGTATGGCTAATATCAATTCTTATGTGTTTGGCAAGGATTAAACAGAACACTGGGAGGGTCAGACCCTGCTGAGTGAATAACATCATAAGGATGTTTAGTTACATATTTTGGAAAATGAAATCAGCTCCATCAGAGTATACTACCTAGGGGTCTGATTAAGGAAGCATTCAAACACAGTGCAGAGAAAGGACTAGAAGCTCTTTGCCCTGTGAGGAGTAGAATTCTGTGCTATCATGGAGGAAGGTTCAGTGGCCTTCCTTCCAGTGCTCCACCCAGGTTCTTTACTCAGGGTGGCAGGACACAGCCTACCTGACTTTGAGTCCAATTCCTAGCTAGGTGACCCTAAGCAAATCACCTCACTTTTCCAAACTTCAGTTTCTGGTAATCCAAGACTAACCCATTGATTCAATAGGTAAGACTCCTGATGCCCAGACTCTTTGAGACAGTGTTTCAATCAGGTTCAGAATTATGGGGAAAGCAATATGTTTGCCACAGAGTAGAGTTAACAGTCAAACTGTTCATAAATGCATCATGGGAGCAACTGGGGGTTCTCCAACTTTCTCTTGATTCTCTCACAAACACCTGTAGCTATCTCACTAGCAAAGGAGAACAAGCCTTGTGTTCTTCATCTGTTCTCCCTTAGAGGAATAGAATGAGGAATTTACAAGGAGGACTTTGTAAGGAGAAAGAGCCTTCCCTGGTTTGACAATAAGGCTGAGAAGCCCCGATATTAGCACAAGGAAAGGCTGATTGTCTTGTGGATGCTCAGTTTTACAAAACAAGAATATTTCATAACACAGACAAGATCCTCTTCTGGGAGATGGTGAAGATGGGGTAAGCAATATGTGTCTGGGGGATGAAAACTGGGAGCAAGTTCTGCATATTTAAGTAGAGAGAGAAGTCTTAAGGGATGGAGTGACAGTGGAAGGGTTGTGTGTGTGAGCAGATCTTGAGCTCTGTAAGGACTGCAAGCTACAGAGAAGGATGAAAGCCCAGTGTTTGTGTGTGACTGTGTATACACAGATGTGTGTGTTAGGTCCTCTATACTCTGGGCTCTGCACATTCAGCCAAGCAATGCTTGTTCTCCCACAATGCAGTGCACTGGATCACCTCTCTAGGCAACTGAAGGTATCACTTGGGACAAAAGTTCATTTAAATATCCAAGCATAATTATAAAATCTTGGTGTTCCCATTTTTCACTGGGCTCCCATTTCTCATAGGAGAGAACTAATTGTCCAGTGAATTCTAAGTTAATCAGTGTCCTGACTACCAGCATAATCATCCCCTCCTCTGAGATGAACAGACCAAAATAAGTCTCCTGCAATGAACTCTCTCTCATCTTGTTTATGTCTGGGATGATGTATGGCTTTGCTCTAAATAACAAAACATACTTTCAAATGGAAAAAAATAGCCAACAAAAAGAACCTTTGTATTATAGCCCAATCATAAGCACATTCAGAAGTGACATGGTTGCTGGTTATGACAACAAACTTTCCTCTCAATGGGAGACAGAAATCTTCTTCATGGAAATGCCCTGACTCTAAGAAGAACTTTATGCAAAGATGCTGTTAACCCTCCTGGTTATTTGAAAGTCACAGTTGATAGTAATGTTTTGGAGTATGATAAACTATGAGACCAATTTGCTGCATAATTTTGGTAAAGTATCTAGCAAAGCCAGGAAGAGAGGACTTCTCCCAGAAGTCTGGTATGCAACCTCCAGCATGAAGGGTACTTGGAAATAAATGGGTAGGAATAAAAGGAATGGGAGGAGGGGGATGGGAAATTGATGCTCACACCAACAGGCTGTGCTTACCAACAGCCACATACCTCAGGATGAAACTCTCATTTACTGTGTGCCAATTTCCATTTACAAATATTTCCACCATTGTCAGTTCCAAGCTACTTTCAAAACACCTGAGCTTAGACTGGGAAGAAGGCTGCAGCATCAGAAGCACTCTTGCACAACGTTGTCCCCACTATCCTGAGCAGGGAAATTTATCAGCCAGGGCTAGTGTTCAAGAATAGAATTATTCTTTCATTCACCTTTATTACTCACTTAGTTCTTTATTTAATTAGTATTAAAAGCTTCTGTGGTGTGTGTGCATGCATGCACATGCACGGACATGTGCACACTTGTGAATATGGGTGCACACATGGTACATACTAGCACTTGGGCTGGGAAGTTGGAGCCAACACTAAATGGGACGACTGGACTGACTGTTGTAGAGGCAGGAAAAAGTCTGGTAGGTATTGTTTCATGCAGGAGCTGAGCTTCTGTACCATCCCCAGCTGCATCTGTGCACTGAGGCATACTTCATGATGGCTTTCATGCTATGATAGTAGAGTCTAGCATTTGAAACTGATAGCTTAAGTTCCACAAAGCCAAACAACAGACACAGTGTGTCAACAGCCTGTGAAGAAACATTATTTTTTTATCAGGTTCTAGGTTTCAGTGGGTGGGGTGAGGCTGACTAGAGAGAGTGTTGAAATCCATGCCTTGTATACTGTGGATTGGGAACATCTAGAAGAGACTAAGTCTCACTCTTCCAGACAATGTGCAAATACTTTTTGAACAGGATTATGCCTGTATTTCTCTGCTCTCTTCCTTGTGCTAAAATATTATAAGTAGATTATTACTGTTATTAACTGAATACTGATGACAATGAAAATAATGAAATATTTACATTTGGGGCTGAAAAGGTGGCTTGGTAAAATAGTTCATCTTACAAGTTCGAGGTTCAGAGTTTGGACCCAAGAAAATAAAATTAAGAAAAAATAAAACAGAGAACAAAAAACAAAGACAAACAAAACAAAACAAACAAACAAACAAAAAAAACAGGCATGGTGGTGTGATGAGTAACTGCAATTCCAGTAAAGCTGACATGGGAGAAGTCAAGAATTTCCCTCAAGTTTGCTGGCCAACTAGGCTAGCCTATTTTACAAATTTCTTAGGACAATAGAAGATGCTGTTGAAAGCAAATGGTGGAAAAGCACTAAGGATCAACACCTGAAGTTGTCCTGTGACCACATAATAGACCCAAGGCTACACAGACACAGACACACACACACACACACACACACACACACACACACACACACCAGCATTTGATTAATTCTCATGCCATTTTCTTCAGTAAGTATATTATCAATCCACTCAACAGTCCAGGTCCTCATCACAGTGAAGGAAAATAAACCAAGCAGTGTACCAAAGTCATATGATTACTGCTACGTGAAATTGTCAGTTTGAATGCAGATCTGCCTTTCTTTAAAGCTCACACCCTTCCTTCCTAATTTTCCCCAAGGAAGTGACTTGAAACATGCTATGGAAAGAACTGTGTAGAAATAGCAACTGCAGGCCACTGAAGAGGGTTTCTTAGCACATCAAATTTCAGAAGGCAAAGAGAGAGCTCAGTGAGCTTCTGCAGGACAAAGCTGGAAATGCCCCTCAGCATCCCAAACTCTCCTTCAAGACATCCCTGCCTCCCCTTCCGAGCACCCCAGCCTCCCCTTCAAGGCATCACAGTTTCCTGTTTGGAGAAGGGACTGTTGTCTTGCTGCTCTGAATATGTGAACATCCTGCTGTGAGGAGACTGTGCCAATTATACCTGACAAGTCCCTCCTCTTAATTGCTACCCTCCTGCAGTTGGTGGTGCTGGCTTTCTTACTTTCATTTAAACCTTTCTACAGAGAACAGGATCAAGAGGTCCAAACCACCCCCTTCATCCTCTTTGAAAAGCCCTTCTTTGAGACTTGTCTTCCGCAGGACCTATGAAGAGCATTTCTGGGAACACAGCTGTTTAGAGTTGATTATTTCAATAATAGCCTTGCAAAAGTAAGAAATGAATAGTATAAGGTATTGCCAATGCAAACCAAACTTTGAACATTGCATGGCAGAGTTCAAATCTTCACCCTCCATTAGTATTCCTGGAGTCCTCCCCCCCCCCCAGTACACAGATGAGCACCTCAAAGCTTAACCTTCCATTTTGGCTGAACTTTCTTTCAAATTTTCTTCTACTGACAATAGAAGCTTTCTAAGGAAATTGACCAGGCAGCCTTCTAGTCATAAGTTTATATTTACTAAACCCCAAAAAATATTTTGACCCAGAAGACTTTTTGTGAGAAATATTGTAAAACTTCAGATTGGATCTTTCCTTGAAAGAATATAGAATTGTATTTAATTTGAGGATATTGAAACCTGCTCTTCAAAAATCATTCTTCCCATGGGGCCGAGTATATGGTTCAACCTGTAAAGCACTTTCTTGCAAGTGTGGGGGCCTGAGTTTGATCCCCATATTCTATCTAAAAAGAAATATCTAACACTGGGATCATGGAGTCAGGGAGATGCTTGGGATTTATGGCAAGCCAATAGCCAATATGGCAAGTTCCAGTTCAGTGAGAGACCCTGGTCAAGAAAAGGTAGACAACACCTGACCAACAACTTCTGAGACTGTACTCTGGCCTCCACATGCATGTACATTCCCACAGATGCACATACATGCATAGTCATACACAATTTGTATATTTTAAATATGCTTTGACTCCAAAATTTAAGCCTAAGGAAAAGTTACTGGGGAAAAGGATTTCTATTTTTGTTTCCACAGAAAAAGAAAAGCTGTGGATTCTTTCCAGACTAATGTGGTTTGATCAAGCAAGATCCCCTGAAGCAATGCCAATGGGACGTTGCAACCTTACAGACCACTACAGCCAAGATTTCTGCATCTTCTTAGGATCCCCATGACAGTGCCTCCAACCAGCAGGAAGTAGTTTGAAAAGAACGACGCCCAAATTCCCAAATATTGTTTTTAAATGTTTGTTTCATTTAAGTGGGCTTGATTATAAATGGCTAATAACCACAAACAATCTTTTTAAAGGTATAAAGGGAATTATGGTATAGATAGGAATACTATGCTTTGAAATGGATTTTCATTAATTGATACAATTTAAGGTCAATTTTGTGATATGTACATTTCTTCTCTCATTTAGGTATTATGTTTATATAGCTCATTGGAAAATGTAATGTATAATTTAATACAGATTATAGAGAGTTACCTATGATAGTCCAAACTTGAAGTTAAGTTAGTTAGGATTTCTAGATATACAGAGATGTATTTGAGATGAATAGGTATTTTTCAAACCTTTCAAAGACCTACAGAATATTGCATTTAAAATGGTTTAGGGTTTTTCTTGACAGTGAGGCACGACTGCTCCTGGTAACACCACCTGTGTCAGAAAGAAGATGGACATCAAAGAAACACATTATGGAGTTTGCTTCTAATATGGCAAGAGTAGCCATTTGGGCAAGATACTGCTCTTCTGGACTGTTTGACTTTATACTATATAAACTGGACATGCAGGACCCGTAGGAAAGTGACTGCTGATGCAAGATGGACAATGCTATAGGGTTCCTTTTTCATGGAAGAGTCTGCCAGACATTCTACAGGACACAGAGAAAAGTGATTAACAAACTGCCAATACAGGTGGACAGTTTAGTTTCCTGCTTTGTTGAGGAGTCTGGAGACACACTATGGCCTATGGGCTGAAGATGGAACATTACAGAAAAACTTGAGGTGACTGACCAGGCAATGAGTTGTCTCTGTCATTTCTAGAGTTTATATATTATCCTTCTGTGGTCTTTGATGGAGTTGAAGACAGATAGTTATGATTATAATTTTCCTTAGTTAGGATTAAAGATAAGTTACATATAGGACTTTAGACTCACAAAGATAGGATAGATGATATTTTCTTTAAGTCTTACAAAATGTTAATGGACTAAATATTGTTAACTGTGATTCTTATTTGATAACTGTTGAATGGTATATTTTGCTATGTTAAGGTTAAACCCCTTCTTTTACTTTAGACAGAAAAGAGGAGATGATGGGAGATGTTATTCTGTATATATGTTTCTCATACTGGTTAATAAAGCACTGTGGCCAATAGAAAACTAGATAGGCGGGGCTAGGAGACTAGGAGGAGGAAAGAGGAAGTAGTAAGGAGGAATCAGCATGTAGAGCATGGAGGAAGCAAGATGCCGGGCCTGCCGCGCTCAGATAAGTTGACCACGTGGAAATACTTAGATAAGTAGAAATGGGTTAATCATTAAGACAGAGCTAGCCAATAAGAACTTAGTAACTGGCCAACAGGATTGTATCAAATACAGAGTCTCTGCATGTTATTTGGGGCCGGCAAGCCAGACTGGTGGCAGGCAGACTGGAGAAAAACAACATGCTACACTCCCCCCCCCATATAAATTATATGCTTTTCCTCTCTCTGTTGTATATAATCATCTGTATTACTGGATATCTCTGATACATCACTTATACTAATTCTGCTTCATGATACTAAAACCTGTGTGTGCCCTAGCTATGTGTGATTTTCCTAGGCAGGTAATAGTTCTTATTATCATCCTTTGGGCTTCATAGTGGGGGAACATAATCTCACTCAAATGACAAAAGAAACTTCAACATTTTTTTTTTAAATCCTGCAATCTGAGAATAGTGCACTTACCAAGCATTTGGCTATAAGTGACAGAAACCCTGACCAACAGTGACTTAAACAAATGCTAGTTTGTATTCAATGGGGTCTAGAGCTTGTATGTTATGATTATTGATGGTTTCTGGGCCAGTAGTGGTAAATCAAGGATCTCAGGTGTGTCACCAATCTAGTCAGCACAGCCACATCCATTCATCATCTACTCATCCTTTCCTTGACGGTGCTAACAGGGTTCTGTGCCTTTGGGTCGTGGGTTAAGTAAACTGAAATTTCAATTTGTACTTAATTTTTATTTTCCCACATAAAATATATACACATATTTAAAATAAATGCAAGGAAGGAATAATAAAGTAATTGAGAAATTAGCTTCATGCTTTAAAAAAGTAAAATCAGGAAGGAAAGCTACAGTAGATGGTCATATGCAATGGATGTAAAGAATGCATAGCTGAAACTGATTTGAAAGCCTTCTCTGATGACAAACTTTTGTAGTACCAAAGATGTAATGCAAGCTTCCAAAAGAGAGAAGAAACCCACACTCCTACCCAGCTATGATGCCTATGAACTACAGCAATGATCGGCACACCATAACTCTGAGTGCTATAGGGGTATGAATAACTTGGTGGTAGCCAACAGCTCTCTAATTGGACTTGAGATCCACTCAACAAGAAGGGAATCATCTCTGCTACTGGAAATCTAGACAATCACCAAGGGTCAGTGAAGTCATGGAACTTGGACAGCTGCCACTTTACTAACCCAGCATAATCCCTAGCTATATTATAAATATTTGTTCATATGCCCACAGTAAGTGTAGTTCTTACTCCTCATCAAGAAAACGTCTCTTTGCAGCAGATAGAGGCTATTACAGAAAATGAGAACTGATCAAAATACAAGTTTTGTGAAACCTACTCCTAACTGATAGATCTACAACACAACTCCTGCAATGAAGATGTGAACTATTGTGGAAAAGGTAAAGAAGCATTACAGTAGCCAGAGGAGGAGAGAGCTTGAGGTGTGAATGTGTCTCACGGAAGTGTCATAAAGTCTCACCAACATGGCTGCTTAACCATGATCTAATAAAGGATGACACCAATAGAAAAATTTCACAAGGCTTCAACTCTAGAACTATAGGCAACTAAGGAATACTGAGAGTAGGAGAAATAAATAGTCTTCAGGAAAAAGCACAACAATTGGTTAACAAAAATTCTCAGCCTTGAATATGCGAGTGTATACAAGTAATATAATATAGACTGAGGTTATATTTATGTATTTAGGTGTGTGAGTGTGTGTGTGTGTGTGTGTATGTGTGTGTGTTGGTGTGTACATGTCTTTGTTTGTAAATAACAACAATTAAAAGGGACCATGGATTTGAAAGAGAGTGGTAGGGATATTTGTGGGAAATTAGGAAGGAGGGAAAAGGGAGGAATTATATAATTATACTCTCAAAAAGTACTATTTTTTAAAAAATGGATAATTGTTAGAAAGTAAAACATTGTGAGAAAAAGAAAAATGCAAATTGTCAAGCATAACACAAATGTACATCATTTATGAAAGAAGATATCCATACAAATACACACATGTACATTTTCACTTGGAGGATCTAGGGAGAAAGCACTCAAGGGCTCTTAGATGTTACTACTAAGAAATGGAATTAGGAATTTAATTCTTGTTTTTAACTGCTTTGTGTTACTTGAATTTCTTTGAAGAAGCATATATATATATATGTATATATATGTATGTATATATATGTGTGTGTGTGTGTGTGTGTGTGTGTCACATGGAACTTGCATTTCTTAGAATTGCATGGCCTCTTAGCAACTGCACACAGTGAATTCAGACTTGTCCATAGCCAAGTCCTTGAACGAGATCAATGTAGCTACAGTGAGACCCTGCTCAGTTCTTGCATAGGTGTTATAAATGAGTAGGATGGATTTCCTATTACCTGGTTTCCTATTTGGCCTTGTGGTCCTTTACTCCTGTATTCCTTCCTGCTTTGTTGTCACCTGAGATATGACATAGTGGACATCATCTCACAACCACACCATTTAGAGATATAGTCTCTCAAATATGTTTACAAGTTCTAGCCTTAGGTATTTTGCTACAGCATCAGAAAACTAATACACCTCTATGCATACCTTAGTACATGAAAAACATTGATAATAGAAATGCTAACTATATCCTTTTATTTGACTGGAAAATGAGTACAATAAACTATTACATGAGACTCTTGGCCTAGCAGAAGATGCTGTTGGCCAGTGGCTAGTTTCTTATTGGCTACCTCTATCTTAATTATTAACCCATTACTATGTATAATCTATGTATTTCCACATGGTCTTGGCTTACCTGAGAACGCCTAATGCCCTCTCTTCCTAGGCTCACATCATGACTCCTCTCTGTTTACACTTCCCAGAATTTTCCTCCTCTGGTAGCTCAGCCTATCCTTTCTGACTGGCCATCAATCACACAGTGTTTTATTCATCAACCAATAAGAGAAACATATACACATAAGGACAACCCCATCAATAAACTCATAGCATACAGCCACTATTCTGAAGCTCAGTGGTGCTCATATGAATGTGTGAGCAAAGAGTATTCTTTACCCAAAGCCATGCTTTCTCAAATTGATGATGTGTCACAACTGTCAGTCCTCATTTTGTTTGTTTGTTTGTTTTATTTTGTTTTGTTTGTTTTTGGGTTTTCCAGACAGAGTTTCTCTGTGAAACAGTCTTGGCTATCTTGGAACTCACTTTGTAGAGCAGGCTGGCCTTTCTTGAACTCACAGAGATCTGCCTGCCTCAGCCTCCCTAGTGCTGGAATTAAAGGCATGCATAACCATTGCAGGGCTTCCTTCCTTCCTTTCTTTCTTTCTTTCTTTCTTTCTTTCTTTCTTTCTTTCTTTCTTTCTTTCTTTCTTTCTTGGCTTTAGTCCTCTTTATTTTTATAGTAGCTCCAGAGAGCTAGGATACAGCTCTGTTTGAATTCAGTATAGTAAGCACACCTTAAATTTAAATATTTCATCAGCTAGAGCTGTACTTATACCCACAAAGCAATTTAGAAGAGCATTCAGTTGCATTGGAAGAAGTTATTGATCCATGATCAATTGGATGCATTAAATTAACTTCTTTTCACTAGACAGAGGAATAATTAAAAACAGCCATTTTTATCGTCTTCCTTTTTAAAAAAAAATCTGCTCTTAATTTAATGAAAGTCCATAGTGCCATAATAGAATTGCGGCCGTCCATTTAAGGAGGAAGACAACTCTATCCTTGCCAGATGGAATTCAAGGCTTACTATGACAGTCATGTGCATAGACAGACATATTATTAAAGCTCATTATTTAATGGCTGGACACCTAGAAGTGCCACAGAACTGTCTTTTCAGAACACCTTGGAACATGAAAATACTTGTGGTCCAGACTTGGTTATCTTTCTGCCATGCTCTGCAGTGGAAAACAGCTTCTGTAAGCCACTCCTGAACACATGATTATGGTTACTTTGATCATCACAGTTCTTCACCTGCAAACTCATGTTCCAGATCTCGAACACAATAATAACCCTTTATCAATAGGAAACTTGCCATAGTACATAATTTTTATTATTAAAGACAAAGAGACAAATCTAAATTGACAGTCAAAAAAAGCATGCAAGCTGGGCATTATAGAACATATACATAGAAAGGTAGATAGATCTCTGTGAGTTTGAGGCTAGCCTGGATGCACAAAGAGTTCCAGGCTAGCTAGTGTTACATTGTGAGACCTTGTCTCAGACAAAAAAGAGTCACATGTGTTATCATTCATGCTGGAAAAAAAATCATTGTATAAGGTCAGAAATTCTAGCAGAGCAGATGAGTATCCTAAAGTCACACTTTCTGTCTGAAATTACAACAAACATCATGACTGCAGCCAATGCTCTTTGAATCTAGACATTCTCTTTACAAAAATGTGTGGTTAAGAATATAAAATGAATGATAAAATTAAAAATCACTCCTTTGTAATCAGGGACTAACTGAATCAAAAAATTATATGTTGAAATCCTAATTCCTGGTGTGTCTATATTTGGAGATGGAGTCACCAAAGAAGTATATTAAATTAAGTATATGGATGGGACCCTGATCAAATAGGTTTGGTGCTGTTATAAGAGGAAACAGCAGAGATCTCTCTTTTACTATTCTCTTTGAATACTTTCAGGGAGCACCATGGGTGGAGCAAGGTGACGGAAGAGGCCTTGGATGAGGTCCACACTGACAGCCCTTTGAACTAGGTCTCCTTGTTGCCAAAAACTTAGCTAGACATTTCTGATGTGGTTGTAGCAGCTTTGGCTGACTAAGGGCTCAATCTCTAACAAACTAATTTGTATTCATTAATGACAGATTACAAATGAAAAAATTAGATATTACACATCTCAAATGGGAGAACAGTACACAATATTGAGATATTCTTTGCAAATAAAAATTAAACTAATTTGAACAAACTTTTTTTGTGCAGTTGTTAATTTCCAAAACACATAGAAGAGAGAGATAATATAATGATGGTACATAGATGGAGTCAGAAAAGACCTGAGAGACTCTGAGGAGAAAAAAGTGTTTATGAGGAAGAGATTGGAGAGGGAGAGAGAGCAAGAGCAAGGAGAGCTCATAGATTCAAAAGTTTAAGGACACACAGTTATTACAGTGTATGGATTTGTAAAGTCTAGATATAAAAAGTGAAAATTCAGAAGAAAACATGGAATAATTAGAAATTACATTGAATTATTGCTATTTTACATGTAGTAGAATTTTTGCAATGTCTTTTGCATTGAATAATATTGAGAGATGTATAATAAAGTATTTATGCAATACACACACACACACACACACACACACACACACACACAAGATATTGTGCCTGGAAGAGTGTGAGAATGGGTATGAAAGGAATGTT
Source organism: Cricetiscus sungorus (assembly GCA_030556225.1). Classification (NCBI taxonomy): domain Eukaryota; kingdom Metazoa; phylum Chordata; class Mammalia; order Rodentia; family Cricetidae; genus Cricetiscus; species Cricetiscus sungorus. Next base: position 6,017,575 of record JANBXA010000606.1, on the reverse strand, counting down.
GACTAAGAGCTGATATTGTTGGAGATGCAGGCCTCATCATATCATCCTGTGTTTATGCATATTTGAAAGTTACTATCATTAAGTGATTTTAACATTATGATCATTTCACATTGTAAATGAGCTTAAGTGTGTTGAGTGTATATACAGAGACAGAATTCAGAATAGTTTTTAATGTAATATATAAAACTTCTTTTGTGTTCTGGGTGTAGTGGTACATGCCTTTAATCCAAGCATTTGGGAAGCAGGGGCAGGTGGAACTCTGGAAATTCAAGGCTATCCTGGTTTATGCAGTGAGTTCTAAGACAGTCAGGGCTACAAGGTGAGACTGTATTTTAGGAAGGAGCAAGAGGAAGAGGAGCAGGGGAAGGAAAGGAAAAAGGAATGGGTGGATAAGAAAGAGGAAGGAGAGGAAGAGGAAGGAGGAGGAAGTTTAAAAATAGCCTTAATCAAAATATTGGAGGGTAGCACCTCCTCAAGTTAGCTAGCCTATATCTTTCCTGCTGCTGTAAGGCCATAGTACTTAAAACATACTCTCTTTAATGAACATTTTCTTTCTTAATAATCTTTTATTGATTTTTCTAAGGCTCAATTTCATTCTGCCTCATTAGGAGAAAAATGGCTTTTTTCTCTCATTATATTTTAATGAGATAAAAGATCACTGTAGCCTATAGAGTTATACATACTATTCAAAGGTTGTTAGTTCCTGTGTATCAAGGGAAAACTCTACCATCTTTCAATAATGTCTTGATAGTGATTAAATCCAAGTGGAAATAAAACACATCAAATCACCTAAGATTTAATATATTGGTTGTAGTTTCTGGGTCCTAAGGATAAGGGCAGTTCCTATAGATCATTTTGTCAACTACCTCAGTACTGTGGAAGGGACAGCAACACTGGACCATGAGATTCTGTAAGGACAAGACAGTGACCTTTTCTAAGAATTCTGGCTTCCAGCTTCCAGACATATGCAGCTCCTGTCTTGGAGATAAAGCCTTATCAGAGTCATCTTATTTGTTCATGAGAACCAAAGACAACCGAGAGAAGCAAGAGAAAAAAGAGGCTGGTGAGATCACTCAGTGGGTAGGACCATTGCCACCAGGCAAGAAGTTACGAGTTCAAATACCCAAAGTGGTAGTATATTCAAGTGATGGTCCAGAAGAAAATAAACTGGTGTTAGATTGAAAGGCATTCACAGGTTGGATGTAGCTTAGTGATGGAGCACTTGCCTAGCATGCCCAAGGCTCCAAGTTTGATCCCAGTACCACCACAAAACAAAGAAAAAAATAAAAATGTTCTCATGAACATAAAACATGAAGGGTAAGTGGCAAAAACTAGGGTAAAACAAGATAGAGATGCAACAATTCCACAGCATTTGGACACACGTTTGGCCTGGAATCAGAAGGGAGAGAAACTATCTGGTGTTTTACTTCAGATTGTATTTAGATCTAGTCCATAGAAATTCTCTGCATATATGTTTAAAAGCTGTATTTTGGACACTCCTTATGGTACTCTAATGTACCAAATTAGGAGCCCAAGACCTTATGCTAAGAACCAACACTCATACAGAGGAACACGGGTGACAAACTACAGATATAAAGGCTTTGTCTCAAGATCTGTTTGGGAAAAGTTAGTGCTTGCTTGATGTTCCAGGTCATTCAGTTAAGTTTCCTATTTTATATTTTTAATTTCTCATACTTATTCGTATCCCATAAATCATTTCTTTTAGAATTATGTTACTATTTACTTCTATTTTTACTATTTCAGTATGTGCTAAAACTGTATCTATTAAGAAAACTCAGGATTTTTTTTTTTTAAAAACAAGCCTGAAAAATCACTTCAGTGAAATGGTAAATTACTCTTGTATCCTGGATTTCAGAGGAAAACAATGGAATCCTACTAGAAAACCTGCTGGAGGACAGGGAGACCTCAATATCTCTGTGTGACACCATGCTGGTTGTTAACAGATTAATCTGTCCCTGGGGGGTGTGCTTAGCACAGGCCAAGGCATGGATTTCTGTAGCAGCTGATCTGTGTCTCCATGGAGCACAGGAGCCCAGCCTCCACTTCCCTCCATGATGGCTGTGCACACCAGCATACTTCTCATTCCGGCAAACTGAAAGTGATGCCCAAGGGGCCCATTGAGCACACCCAGACCTTATGGTGTTTCGCTTCCTTTGCACAGATGGGGCTGTGGATGCATGTTTCAACAGATGCACACTGAAGTATGCAAAAATATTTTGCAGTCTTATGTTTTCATCTTTTCCTGATCAGAACAGATACAAGAGAGTATGAACATTGGAGATAAGTGTTTCAGCTCACTTTTATTATTGTACAATGGAGCAAAGGTGACTTTCTTTCCCTTTGATATCAATGATTAGAAAATTCAGACTGTGGAACAATTCCCAACTTGGTGACCTAAATTAGAGGTTAATGGATATAATGTTATATCTACTGGAATAGTCTCTTCCTTTTCTAGTGCATTTTAATCAGGGTATGAGGACCTTTTTTTCTTAAAATAAAAATGTATTTATTGATTGCATCCTAAGTGCCTGTCTCTCTCTCTCTCTCTCTCTCTCTCTCTCTCTCTCTCTCTCTCTCTCTCTCTCTCTCTCTCTGTTTATGTGTGTGTTTAAGCTGTGACTCCTTTTGCACTTAATGTCTAGCAAGACTGACAGGCAATATACAAATAAACAACACATATGAAATTGTAATTATGGTGCAAGGGAGGCATGTAGAAAACCCTGATAGTAATTCACCTCCTCAGAGACGGTAAATAGGAGAGAAGCCTTTGAGGGAATAACTAAGGCCTGAAAGACAGAGCCAGAACTAGACATTGAAGAGGAAGAGTGAGACAGGAAAAAACCAGAGCAGTCACTCTGAAGAAGAGCAAGAATTTGGTATAGTGAGGAAACAAAAGAAAGCTATCATAGCTGTAGTGGGCCAGGAGAAAAAAATAGCAAGAGGACCTTCAGGCAATTCTTGGTGGGTCTTCATAAAGACTTTGCATATACACACAAGATCTAATTACTATTGATTTTTTACTCTCTGTAATTATTAATTGTAAGGTTCTCAAAATCAGGAGAATAACTGGTATTTTGAGGCCTTTTCCTGTGTGTCAGGACCTGAGTAAAATGCTCCACATTCATCAGCTCAAATGATTGTTTCAAGCATCCCTGAAATACATGTGCTGTCATTGATTATACCGCACAAATGGGGCTGATCACATGAGAACTCTAAGGTCACACCCAAAGTGAGTGGGAATCCAGGAGTTGGACCCTAGACCATCTGGCTGCAGTTCTTAGCTAAACCCAGAGACACTGCTCTCCTCTTGAACTCCATCCATACCACAAAGCATTCAAAGGCAAGCAGAGCTGCCTCAGGATGCAAGCTCCGAGGACCCAGGCTCCTTCTGGTCCCTCACAATTTCACCATTGAATGTGGTAGATGCTGGGATGAGGTCCAAAGGTCTAACAAAAGCAGTGATTTGTGGGAAGCTGATTAGAAGAGCTGCCTTGACATTAGTCCAGGAAAAAGCCAGAACAGAGATGTAGGAAGTGGTTATAGTTGCTCGAGTAGAAAGAGGAGGACACTGTACCTGGCTTCTGTCCCCCCATGCCTGTGTTCCCTGGAAGGACTGGTACACAAAGTCCAGAAGGAATGGAAAGAGACAGAGAATGTGGAACTCGCCTCACAATAAGCAGATCTCTTCAGTGATTGTTAAAATGTTCCATTTCCTAATGTTACAGGTTCAGAAAAACACTGCAAATGAGTCAACAAATCCATTTTCTAAGTAGGAGAATGTCTACCATGGTGTGGTGTTAGGGTTGCTGGACATATACCCAGGCTCTACCCACTGTCCCTCTTGTTCCATTACCAAAATGATTCAATCAGGACCCCATGTCCATCATTCAGTCACCTGACCTCATTGCTTCTCTGTTCTAGGTATTGACTGTAGCTGTGTGTCCTGACAGTCCATCTAAGTGCTGTGGCCCAGGCCACAGTTCTAGGGTGCTGGTGTGCTTTCTTGTCACCTGAACCTTCCTCTAGCTTTGCTCCAGGACACCCAGGGTTCCCGGGATTCACTTTGCTGAAATAGCTGTCTTTCCAGTTGCACTACTTCCCTCTTCCACTTCAACCTTTCAGTGTTCTGTCACTGCACAAGGCCTCCTGTCTTCTGGCCCTTGCCTGCCTCTCTTGCCTCATGTATTTTGGTGTGTGCAGGTTTGTGCATATGAGTACAGATAACTGTGAAGGCTAGTATCTTTGGAACTCCCTGGAACTGGAGTTACAGTTGGTTGTGAGCTATTTGATAGGGATTCTGGAATGGAAATCAGGTTCTCTGGAAGAACAGTACATGCTCTTAAACACTGAGTTATCACTCTAACCCAGTGCTTCTCAACCTTCGTATTTGCTGCAACTCTTTAATAAGGCTCATCATGTTGTGGTGACCCTTAAACATAATTTTTTTTATTAATTTATTTTTTATGTTCCAATAAAATTATTTTTGTTGCTACTTCATAACTGTAAATTTGCTACTCTTATGAATTGTTACTTAAATGTATTTAAAGTTTTCTGATGTTCTTAGGTGACTCCTTTGAACCTCCAGGAGTTGCAACCAACAAGTTTAGAACCACTTCTGTAGGCCACTACTTTTGTGTCTTAACATTAAGTTTTATTTTCCCCATGAAAGTCTTACAATTCTGTGGTGGACAGAGCATAAAAACCCTCATAGATGTTTATGAACTAATTTACCATGTAAGTACCTCAACATGATGACATCTTGACTCACCTGGCTGCATCCAGTGACATCACCCAGTGGCTCTTGGGTAAAAGAGAGTAGTTATGCACATAGAGTCAAAGAGAGAAAGAACAAAATTAAACATGACTAGCCCAGGCTAATGGCTTTAATGATAAGGTAGTCTTCAAGATTTGGAAAAGAGGAGGATGAGGCTACCTGACAACACACAGAGGAGAAACAACCCCGATGACCCTTGCATTTTACGACTTCTAACTTCCATAACTGGAAAATAAGCTTATGTGAAGACACTAAATTTGTGGTAATTTGTTAACTAAAATTATAAACATTCCCTGATCCTCTTCTCCACCACAAGGAAAAACTGGTCTCTTCATCTCCAAGCTTCTAGTTAGCTCTATACACTAAATAATTTATATATACACCTCTCTCAATGAGAATATAAGCCTTAAAAAAAGCTACCATGCCTCATGCATATTTATGTATGAGCATAGGACCAGAACATAACTAAGTATTCATTAATTCATTCATTAACTTGTTCATTCATTCTGTCATTCAAATATTTATTATTTATTGAGTTCTTAATAAGCACAAGAGTCTAGATACTGCTAGATTCCATTACTGCATTAAATAGCAAAACTAAGAAGATTTTTGGCTTCAAGGAGCTTATACTTTAATGGAGGAAACATTGATTAAGAGCCAAGAAGATAATTTGAGTTAACTGAAAGATGTATAAAAATAAATAAGGAATTCAGAGCAGGAAGAAGGAAGGACATGTGCATAGGATTTGTGCAGATGGAACACAGTGTGTTTGAGGAACTTCACTAGACAAGACAGTGACATGAGTTCCATGGAAATGAGGTAGAAAATCAAGCCAGTGCTATATACTACAGTGTCTATTAGCTCTGACAGTGTGGAATATTTTAAGTATGGAGCTAGTTGAGTATACTGTAATTTAGAAATGGCTAATTTTTGGTATATAAATAATACTTTGGAGGAAGATGCTGATGGAATAAAAGTGAAACCTCAAGGATGTTGCAAGACAGAGAGGTGAAGATGAAGTGGAAAGAAGTGGACAGTCTGGGGCTGTTATGGAGGTTGCAGTAATGATATTTCATGCTGACTCAAATGGTAGTTAACATGGGTAAGGGAGGCATCTTAGGAGACTTTGTGGGAGGAAGCAATATTGCATTCTCCTGCAACTTCCTGTGTGGAAATCATCTGACATGATTAGGCAACTATAGTGACTGAATCCGTACCCCAGCCACAGAGGTAAAAGATGACTTAACATTAACACATCCTGCTTTTTTTTTTTAAGTAAAAGAGACAATTGTCTGCAAAGGAAAATGATTAGGTGAAATTAGAGATTTAATTTAAGGCAGGATGCTGTGTTGAATGCCCGTTTTCCCCTGACTCGGTCCAATGAGATCTGATTTATACACAAAGAAAATATGACTTGCTTCTTTGTGCTCCTGAAGTCCAAAGTATATTGGAGGACAGCATGATTTCCTATACTGTTCTCATACAGGAACACTTATCTTACTTAAGCTAAAACATAATTCCATGAAAAATATCTAGCACCTCGTTAAGGAACGGTGGAGCAACAGTGGGGCTGGACACTGTTGAGACTAGGCTCTGTAAAGGAAGCTACCTGGGTCTAAATACAAGAAACGGGTTAGGGTTTAAAATTAAAAGAGATGGAGAAAACATCACAGGACTGAAGAAAGAGAAGCAATTGTGTAGTGCTGAGGGCTGCAGGAAGACCTTGTGCTTTTGAGGTGTAAAAGTCCAAGTCAGTGCACACTGAAGAGGTTTAGCAAAGGACTATCAGCATGCTGCATGGACCATGGGGAGCTGTGGAAGGAAGATGCTGAAGCAGAGGAGAAGAGAGTTAGCTACTGTTAACGGAGAGAAAACATACTAGATTATTTGTGTGGGAAAACTAGAAATAAAGGAGACATATAAATGATGGGAGGTGAGAGACTAAGAGATATTTTCAGAAGGATTCTCAGGGACTCTGATGGGCTTGACTATAAAGGAAATAGAAAGGAAAATAGGACATGAATCTGGGATTTTATTTTTAAAATAATAGACAAATCTTTAACATAAAAATGGCTTGTAGAAAAAGGAAATCAGTAGTTAAGTCTGCTTGAAAAGCCTTTTCAGGTATGATTGATAAAAACAAGTGTGTGGATTCTTAGACAGGAGTTTAAAAAAAATGGCCTCGTTGAAAAAGCTTGAGCATTGATAACTTATAAATAAATAAATAAATAAATAAATAAATAAATAAATAAATAAATAATGGCTGTCCTGCTTTGAGCTCTGCCTTCCAAGAGACTGTTAAAAAAAAAAAAAAAAAAAAAAAAAAAAAAACTTGATCCTTAAATCTGAGTTGTCATTGTAACTTTCTTTGACCAACACATTGAGATCAAAGTATTATGTGAATTCCAAACCTTAACCCTAAATAGCCTCAAAGCTTGAAACATGCCTAGTCCATCCCACTGGATGATGAGAGGTGATTCAGTCATTCTCATTTTCCTAATTGACAGAAAGCTAATCATTAGAACAAAAACTAACTTATTAATTGGAAAAAATGACTACAGATATATCAATGAGCAATTAAAACCATCAGATATTCAATCCAACCAGATTGATAACCCACAGAATTACAAGTTACATGTGCAATGTGGTTTCAAACTTTCAAGCTATTGAATCTTAAGAGGGTTTGTTATGCACTAAAGGTTAACTGATACATAATATTCAAGAGACACTATCAAGGAAGAAAAGTAGCAGACAGTATTAACAAAGTAAACTTAACAGCTCAAGGAAACATTAGTTTACTTAGTAGATCAAACTTTAATAATTGCAACAATTCAATACTTTACCATTTATCAAAAGCAGACAGAGTTTGGTGGCCCAAATGCTAGCACTTTCCAAAAGAGTGTATTCATAAGAAGAATGAAAAGGAGCCGAATGAGAACAATTATCCATAAGAAGTAGTTTTTTTAAAAACTGCCACTCTTTTGGATTAACAAAAGCAACAAGTCAATTAGTGGTAGGTAAAGCAGTGTCTTGTCTTCTGCTATGAGCTATGCTTGAAGAATCAGATAAGAGTAAGGGGCTATCAAAAGAGCCTTCTTCCTTCCCAGACCAAAGCTAGTGGAAAAGTCAATAAGGTTTGGACTCTATGGGGCTGTGTAATTCTTCAGGGATGTTCCTTCCTCTCATGGGCACCAAGCATTAGAACATGTTCTTCTGGGACTTCTATAACCAAGTGCTACTGCTTAATTGTGGGTTTAGCCGGGTTCTTTCACACTTTCCTCTTTTCAGAAGAAATCAGTTGGTTAGATGTGACACTTAAAGGTCTCTTCCATCCTATCCTGTCTTAATTTATTTTAGCAGCTGCAAGAAGTACAACATGCTCATTAAAATGAACCGTCTGTGTGCCTCTGTGGTGCCAGGGCTTACCAGTGAGACAAGTGTCCCAGAAAAGTCCTGGGGGGGAAGCAGTGACCTGATAAAACCTTAAAAATGAAAAGAAATCAGAACCTAAAAGTGTGGTACTACCAGATTGGGGGGGTGCGGAATACAGCCGATTGGAAATGGTAACAACTATTGAGGAGTCACAGTTTATTCAAAGCGTTCACCATGAAAGTAATTCTCACCTTGGGAGAAGGAAAGCAAGAGGGTGCAGAACAGGTGGCAGCCTCACATAGCTCCTCCAGCCTTCTAGGTCTTCTGAAGAAAGGACTCTCAAGCGGATGGCACTGCTGTACTGAGGAAACAAGGGGCCAGAGCGGACAACAGTTGTTCTTTGGGGGAATGTGATTTAGAGTGGTCCCTGGGCAAAGGCATGAGCTTCCCTGGATCCAGCAACTCAGAAAATCAGAGGCACTTTTGTTGGTACCATTGTGTTCTCTGTTGGAATAGAGTGAACTAAGCATCCCAGGTGATTTGCAGACTAGCACTTCAAGACCGTGTTAATGAAGGAAGCTGGGGAAAATCCGAGCCAGCAGGGTCCTATAGCTTCTCACAGAGCAAAAAGTGAGGCCATGGCACAAGATTGCTACATGTTGAGCCTCTTTCCAGACAGTCTGTAGAATATCTATAGGGTTCAGGATGACCTTCAGCTGAAGCGTCTACTATCACCTACCTTTGCGCCATTGAACAAGTTACTGCTCACTGTATCAGCCCTCTGAGTCTAGCCTTAAGAAATGGCAGAAGTATTGCCAACCTCTCAGAAATATTGGGGAATTCAGTGACTAAATGTGTTTAACAGATTCTGCTCCATACTTTGCTCAAAGAAATTAATCCCTCATAGAAACCATAATTTATTTCCCTCACATCCCATTTCTTTATATTCCTGAATAATTTCACCAAACTACTTATACTTCATTTGTCAAGTTGGCCTGAGGAGACTTCAAGGGGCCAGAGCAACTGCATAGTTTAGCAGGAAGTGTAAATTCCAAGTGATTGCCATTTATCCATCTAGCAAAGGTTTATTGAGCACTTCCTCTATAGAAAACACCATGGCAAGATGAAACTGTTGATGCTGGAAATTAGGAAGACGCATATACACAACCGTATATAGAGGCAAAACAGAAAGGAAAATGGGGTCATTATGACATGTTATTTTTCTGCTTTTAATACAACTTGTACGGGCAAACATACAACTCAGTGATCGGGCTCCAGTTGCCGGGCTTGCTAAGCTTTCATGAATATTCAGCATACTGGGATATAAACAGGGTTCTCCTTTCCTTTTTCCTTCCTTCCTTCCTTCCTTCCTTCCTTCCTTCCTTCCTTCCTTCCTTCCTTCCTTCCTTCCTTCCTTCCTTCCTTGCTGAGTTAAAACATAGTGGTTTGTCTAACATGTGCAATGAGTGAGATATTTTAAAAGAGCACTTGTGAATTTTAAAATGTTATTACCCCATAAATCTAGTTCCTCTATACTACATGTTCTTATTTCCAAATCACCCCATCTGGACCCATCAGACTTCCTGGCCAGGCAAGAAGAAAATATCTTAACCTAGTTGGAAAAGCCTGGAAGAAAGAGTGTAAAGAAAGGCACTTTCAGAGTGTTTCCAACCTAATTATTCACAATACATCATTTGTAAGCTGTTTCTTTTAAAAATTTACCATTGTTATTATAATTAGTAGTATAAGCAGTAATAACAGTACTAGTGTCACAATACAGGAGTGTAACACAGCACAACTGCGGCTCTCAGAGAACAGTTTGGTGGGGTCAGTTGCTTTTTCCACATTTATATGGCCTCCTTGGAGGGAGCTCAGGTCCCAGTGCTTGTGGAGAAAGCATCTCACAAGCCTGGCTACTTTATTTTAACTGATAACCTTAAGGTATATAAAACTGACCTACCACTTGATAGGCATATGCCTGTTGGCCCCATACCTTCAGCTGTTTTTGCTGAATATCCAGAGTGTTCTGAGGTCTCTGGAATGTCTTATTCCTAGTGTAGTTTTGGGAGTGGGAGGATTCTGCAGAAGAGTATGAAGGAGACAAATGTATAGTCAGTTATGAGCCTAGAAAATACCAATCGTTCCTCGTGGAAGTAATTCCAGGTGAAATTAGAACAGTGAATTTAGACAATCAATTAGGTCGTTCAGAGGCCAGGATGAGTACAGGTTGGCTGGGACCTGTTTGTTTTCTGACTGTGCTGGAAGGGGGAACATGGCAATTGGAAGTGCTATTTCATATTTAAATGTCGTAGCTGTAATATTTCCATTATGGGACCATTGTATTATTTGTGGAGTTACTGTTGAATGAATTGGGGTATCACCTTTTCAAGTAACAACCTAGACACTTGGCTGCTAGAATTCGCAGGGACATTATTTTATTTTAATCAAGTGGAACAACATCATTCCTAAATTCAAAATAAAAAGCATTAAACGAGAGTGTATTTGGAGTAAATGTTTTAAAAATCCATTGTTATATTTAGGTAAAGAAGTGGTAGGTAGTGCCACTACACACAACACCATCAGAAATGTCTCCTTCTTCTTCTCATTACTGTCCTCATTTCACAGATGAAAACAATAACAACAACAACAAAAAATGAGATCCAACAAGAAAAATGTTTCAAAAGCTAGTGGGTAATGAGAGGTGGATTAGAACCCTGAGCTCCAATGAGTATAGATTTCACATGATCTCTCTTCTCCAAGGGAGACTAATTCAATTTTAAATGTAACTGTGATGCAATGTCTGTCTGATATCATTGTGGAAGTTATCTCATTTCTTTATGATGAACAACACTGTGCCTAAAGACACACCAGACCACAAGCTAACAGACAGGCCACAACCTCACCCAATAATACATTTGCAGATTACTGCTGTGGATGGCTGTCTCAGTGGTTAAGATTAGCTGGCTGTTCTTGCAGAGGCCCCAGGCTTAGTTTCCAGCACGCACATGGTGTGGCTCACAACCAACTGTAACTTCAGTTATAGAGAACCCAATGCCTTTATCTGGTTTCTGAGGGCCCCAAATACAGGTAGTGTGCTTAACATATATAAAAGAAAAAAGCAGACACATAAATAAAAATAAGATAATTTTAAAAACAACAACAAATAGTGGCTGGTTCAGCTTCAGGCTGGTGCAACCCATGTTAACCATCCTCGTAGCAAGGATTGTCTTTTCAAAATATCTTCAGTAATTTTCACTTTACTTTCAGCAGTTTCCTCCAACCGCAGCTGATGAATATCAACTACTAAGCACACACATACTTCTACTCAATGTTCTGTGTCTCCTGCTAAAAGTCCATTATTCTTTGTGGATTTCCTTCCAGATTGTAACTTTAGATTGATAGTATATTCAGAGCATTCTCGTCTTGGAGAGATACTCTATTTTCTTTTGATATCAGTTTTTCCTTAGAGTCTGAAAACATGTTCATACTGTATCTCGGCACTTGAGGCCATTCTCAAGAGCCCATTTTTATTCTAAAGATCACTTTTTAATAAACTCCCCAGGCATTCCACAGCGCATACTGTGAGAAACTGAGTCCACAGGAAATAAGAGGCTGAGCTTCTACAGCACCTTCCTCCCAACCTTCCCAGTTCCTGTTAGAGGAGGTCCACTTATGCTGTTTGTGAGAAGAGCTGTCATCCTAGTTGGTAACACACAGCAAAAAGTACACTGGGCAAGTCAAAAGAATGAGTAGCCAGAGTCAGAACCAACTGAAGCAAAAACTTAAGCCACACCTCCTTTCTAGGTCTGAGCATGGAGGTTACTTATGCATAGATTTTGATCTTAGGCACAGAGTAGAACTGAAAAGACTCCATTTATTTCTTCTTTTTAATCTGTCTCAGTCTCAGGCTGTCTCTTTCTGTCTCTGTCTCTCCGTGTGTGATGCATGTGCATGTGTGACTATGTCATGACATACATGTGGAAGTCAGAGGACAATCTTTTGTGTTGATTCTCACCTTCAAGTTTGAGGTGAAGTCTCCTGTGTGCAATAGGACAGCTGGACTGTGAACTTCTGTGGATTTGCCTGTCTCTGCCTCCCATCTTGTAGGCAGAATGTCTGGGATTACAGAGGAGTGCTATGCTGCCCTACTTAGCTTGGGCTCCAAGGATCCAAACTCAGTTCCTTGTGTTTGTGCAGCAAGTCTCTACCCAATGAGACTAGCATGGAAGCCTGCCTTTCTGACAGACTCTGGGTGACCACCACAAAAATGGCGTTAGTCAGCTCTTTGAGGTAGTACTGGAGCTGATGTCTGAGGGATGCTGACAGCTTAAGCATCACCACTTGCAGTCGGTCCCCACAAGGTTCCTTTATATTTCTAAGAGTCATTGTCCAGAAAGTTTGCTGAGAAGTTTTCCCCTAGAAATGATATGGAAGCTGCACCTATGAAAACTCAAGATTATAACTGCCTGAACCAGATCTGAAAAATGACAAAATCAATATACACGCTAATGTGGAAGCAGGAAGTCTCCTCCACGCCTTCCCTAGATAAACGGCCACAGACAATTAACTGTTGATAGGGAGGGGATTATTATTCCCCAGGGATGAATTCCCTAATTGGTATCAAGTTATCATCCTTGAAACACGTACAAATAAGCAACACTAAACAGATTCAGCAGGTAGTGGGTAACACACACATATATTTATGAGTTTATATATCCACATGCAACAAAAACAAGAAAAAAAGAGGCCACAGATTATAGAAAGGGGGGGTACTTGATAGGGTTTGGAGGATGGAGAAAGGGAAATTATCTAACATTTGTTTTAAAAAATTGCAAATAATAAAGCAGTCACTGTCAACTTTACTGAGTCATGCATTGGATCTTCCTCCTTCTCCCCTCTCTAAGGGCAGGAACTGAATGTGGAGAGCTTTCTAGCAGCTTTGCACAGGTTATTATTGTGGGAAAGAGTTCGGCATTGGTATCAAATACAGCTAAGGTACAGTTCACAATTGTCAGTTTTATGTTGTAGACAAATGATGGGGGATGTCCTTCTGTATGCTATGAAAATATTTTTCTCTAATTGGTTTTCTCTTATTGGTTGATGAATAAAGCTGTTTCAGTCAATGGACAGGTAAGATGTAGTCAGGCAGAAAGTATAGGTGGGGCTATCTGACTAGGAGAATTCTGGGAAGAGGAACACAGAGAGTGAGTCACGGGACAAGTACCATGTACCTTTACCCACCAGGGCATTCTCTGGTAAGCCAAAACCATGTGGAATTACAGAGGTTATAGAAATGGGTTATCAGTTAAGAGAGAGCTAGCCAATAAGAAGCCAGAGCCATCAACCAAACAGTTTATAATTAATATAAGCCTCTGTGTGTTTATTTGGGACTAAATGTCTGTGGGACTGAGTGGGGCAGAAACTTCTGTCTACAGAAAAGTGATTAAACATCTGCATGCCATTAAAGTAATAATAACAATTCATCCCATGCTGTTTGGAAGGTACAAGCCTGACAAGACAAAGAGTACAGTGCCTGTGAACAATGGATGCTGTGTAAGTTAGTTGTGTGAACTTGGCATTTTATCCTGTTGAGTCATCTCATTTCAGCAATCCTGGATTTTCTAAAGGAGTCTATGCCCTTCATATTCAATGGGCTCTAATCCTTTCGCCTTTAAACTCTATTGCAGAGCTGTTGTGGGGATTAGATAAATTAATATGCATAAACACTTGGAGCCTTGCCTGTCATATAATTAGTACCCAAGATGGCTTAGCTCTTATATTTAATACTTACTGTAATTATAATTAAGTAGCTTTTGCAGGATTTTTAAATGTGCCCCACCAACAGCCCTTAGACTTGTGACATTGTGGACTGTAACAGTTTTAGTTACCTCCAAATATAAAAGTTTTAGTGTACTATCTGGCACATGGTTGCCTCTCATAATGCAAGAATTCACAAATGAATGAGTATAAATGAGTGCGTGAATGAATAAAATGCATTCTTACCTTTCTGAAGAGATCTTCAGAAACAAAGCTATAAAAGATTCTCTTGGGAAAGGAGGGCAAAAAGAGGGGGATGTGAAATTATCTTAGTGAGGTAACTGGTCTGGGAGGTTAGCAAGGGCGCCATTCAAAACCCAGAGGATGTGAGTCTGCAGTTAGGAGTCAGAGAGGAATGCTCCGAGGGAAGAATCTTGGGAAAGGCTGCTAGCAGATAATAGCCTTCAAAAAACATGAGCTAACTGGATTTTTTTTTCTGATCAAATGTGTCAGGGGATGCTTCAGTAAATAAAATATGAGCAATGAGAAACCTTTGTATTTCCTGCAGCAAGGGCTAATGAGCAACCCTGGGAAGGCACCAGGGTTTTCCCTGAACCTCTATCCCCAGTGTGGAGACAATCATGAGCATGAATTCTGAGAAGCTATTGGGCTGTGTGGTCATAGGAGAGAGTTAAAGTCCCAAAGCATTAGCAGGTAATGGACTAAGGTCCAAGGTCGTATCAGTCTCCTCCACAATTATAAAGGCAATGGAGTGAGCCTGGACTGATGGAGGTGAAAAGGAGATTCTGTGTGAGAAGAAGATTGTTGGCAATGGCTTTATCCATACTGCATTTGGTTGTGTTGTAGCTACTCTTCAGTAATGGTGCTCTGCCTTTGAAATCTATAATATGGCATCAATCTCCTCCACAAGAGAGTGACCCAACAAGGCATTTCCAGGCTACTTTAGAGCCGTACAATAACTACAAGTCCTTTTCCTGGAAGATTGGGAGAACATTTCCTTGAACACTCACTGAGGACATTGGATGAAAACTAATAGCAAAATGGACTTGGAGAGGAGGAAACAACAGTGTTGTCTGGGCCCACACAATCTCTAAAGGACTTTCCTATATCCTCTTCACAAGCCGGTAGAGGAAATTCATTACTCCCACGTTACAGAGGTAGAAAACAACTGAGACATACATATATCACCTGTGGCCAAGCATACTGTGTCATAGGATTCGAATTTATTTCCTCTCCTTGCAATCTCAAACAACGCAGGAAGAAGCTATTTTCTCAGAGTTCGTGCCAAGGGCCCCAGAGATTACTCATATAGATCAACAAGAAGTAGGGCTAGGGGTTGGGTACAGTATGTCACTCACTCTGGGAAAGACCTGCTTCTTTCTATGCTTGTGAGCAGATAAAAGTCTCACGCAAACCATACCTGCCTTTGATGTGCTTCTATGTCTACAACTGCCAAATTTTATTCAGAAGCACACTGTCTCTGTCTCCCTTCATGAGGCTGAGGTTTTGTTAAAGCCATGCCTAAAGATAAGGTTAGGTGCAGTCAACTAAAAGTCAGGTACCTTGCTAAGGACCCCTTGTTACAGAATATTTATTTAACTAAGCAAAGATGTGTTGATTTTGTTTAACTTTGTAAAAGTTGTGTTACATTTGTTTAACTATGTAAAGGTGTGTTGCCTTGCCTGCCTAAGGCACCTGATTAGGTTAATAAAAAGCTGAACTGCCAATAGGGAGGGAAGAGGTATAGGCAAGACTCCTGAGCAGGATGAGTAAATAGGAGGAGGAACTTAGGCTGGGAAAAAGAAGAAACAAAAGGAGAAAACAAGGAGATGCTAGAGGCCAGCCATCCAGGCAAAGGAAGAAGGAAAGGATATACAGAATGAAAGAAAGGTTTAAAAAAAAAAACCTTGGGGCAAAATGCAGATGAATAAAAACAGATTAAATTAAAAAAACAAGTGGGACAAGCCCAAGCTAAGGACAAGCATTCATAATTAACAATAACTCTCCTTGTCTTTATTTAGGAACTGATTGATGGCCCAAAGAAAATTCTAACTGCACCCCTAGACAACTGCTTATGATCTTTTAAGTTTTGGATAATTCCATATAATTTGGATACAATGTATTTTGATCATCTTCACCTCCTCTTCTTCCTAACTCCTCTCGCATCCACTCCACACCTTCTCACCCCCTTCCAACTCCATGTCCTCTCAATTGAAAAGAAACATACCAAGTCTAATTTGTATTTCTCATATATTCATGGATGTAGGAACACCCACTAAAGTACAGGCAGCCCATTAAGAAAACTGACTGTCCTTCTCCCAGCAGCCATCAACTGTCAACAGCTCCTCTGCTAGGAGTGAGACTCGTGGTCAACTCCCCTGCCCCATGATGGATCAATTGTCTTTATCTCATGCTTGCAGCTACATTGCCTTTAATTAATAAATGTGACAACCCTCTTATATTAGAAAGCACCTCTTCCCTCTAGTCCTCCTCAACTTACGGATCTTGCCATCCTTCTGCTCCCTTTCCATAGTGGTCTCCCACGCCTTGAGTTAGGATGTGTGTAATATAGATGGCCCCTATTTATAGCTGAGCACTCCCCAAACACTTACTTTTGCACTTTGACCAGTTGTGAGTTTCCAAATTAAACTCGTACATTTCTGGCATGCAGCAAATCCATGAATTTACTGTCCTCCATTTGAAATGTTTTTTTTTTTTTTTTTTTTTTTACACTATTGAGCTAGAAGGGCAGGAGTTCAGCTTGGATGTCTTGCTTTTGGAGTGAGTTCACAGTAGGGCCTTAGGCAAGTCACTCACCTCTCTGGGTTTTTGTTTTCTGTCTTACAGAAAGTTTGAGAGTTTTAGGAACACAGATTGAGACTGTGATCTGTTTTTTTTCTATTATTGCCGTTCATAAAACACGTCTATCTCATGACAAAACCCAAACCTAAATTCATTCTACAGCACAGATCATTGATGACTCTGTGGTTTCTACACATTTCTTCACCAAAATGGTTGAAGAAAGTCTAAGGATGTAAGAGAAACACCAGAAACCCTGCAGCTAATGATGCTTAGATAGGGGGGTCAAACCTTGGGACATCCACTACCCTTGTCTCCATCACTCCTTGGTAAATGCCACTTACTACTCAAAACTACTCAAAGAGAAAAAAATTACACTGTAAATACATTTGCGTTTTCATTAAATGTTATACTTTATATGAGCTTTAGAAAAATCCTTGGAATTTCAGAATAAATTAATGTGAATTTGAGTTCTACTTTCTTTTGACTATAAGGATTTAGATACATAACCATTCAATTTCTAAAGGAGATATATTTTAATATTGCCTTATTTGTTGATTTCTACAACCTAATGAGATAAGATAAGCTACCCAGAGTGGTAAAGTTTTGCACAGAAATAGAGGTAGCAACTGGGAGAAGCTTGCAGATGCTTCCCTGGCCTTAGGCAGGCTGTACCAAGCTACCTGAGATAAATGCATAGCTAAGAATCCTAAAACTGAAAAGAAGAAATGCCATAGAAAGGACCAGTCAAAGCTGACCATAATTACCTACTTTCTTCCATTGGTTGTCATTTCATACAGGGGGAATTTGGCAAAGCCTTTCTGTAATGTAGGTTGTCTTAGCTTAGGGTAGAGGTTGCTACTGACATCTAGTGGATAGAGCCCATGGACACTACTAAATATCCTACAGAGATTTCATAGCAGTGAACAATCTGGGGAGTGTGCTAACAGTGCTGGGATTGCATAAACTTGTACTATTAGAAGGTCTCCAAGTTCAGAGATGGATGCATCTTGTTTGTTCCTATGTCTTAGCATCTGGCAGTGTGCTCAGCACAGAAACCCACCCACCCCATACATGTGTTTGTTGAAGTGTTGGGTGCATGAACACCCAAGGGAGACAGATAAGGCAAGTTGTGGTTGTCCGGGACCCTTTTAGGTCCTATAAGTACCTTCCCAGTTTGAATTTTTATCTTCTTTATCTGTCCTCTCACAATTTCTTTCTCTCTCTCTCTTTTTTTTTTTTTCTCACCCAAGCACTGGGTAGGAAGGAAAACCCCTGTGAGGCTGCCTAGGAGCAGCAAAAAAAATGCCAAGAAGACACAAGCACTGCCGTGCCTCACCAGTTCCCCCTTCACACCACTCCATTCAGTAGTCTGTAATCACTCCAGCAGGCAAGTGGAGCTCTTGTTCCCCCATAAGCATGGACAGATAGGACAAACAGCACACACTCCCTGCCGATGACTTACCAGGCCAGCTCAGTTATGCCTTTCAGAAGACATACTCTGGGATGTGAGATAGAAACTAGGCTTAGGTGAGGAATGAAACATGAAGACACTTAATTCTAGAAGTAGAGGTATTATATCATATCTGTTTATTCATCACTGTATCTCCACAGCTCTCACAGAACCTGGTGCATGGCAGGCACCTTTACATATTTGTTAAATAAAAGTGTAACGTGGTGGCCAACCTTCCATTTTTTAAAAGCCTTTATTTTGCCATTTCTTCAAAGGATCATAAGACAGGACTATATATTTATATTGGCCAACCTAATGCTCCCTGGTGAACTGGTGTTCCTGGGCCAGAAAGTAGCTTTCCAGAAACTGGAGTAGAACATGTTCGTAGTTACCCTTCAACAACTTCTCAATTATATTTAGGAAGTGGTGACAGATTAGTGTTTGCACCTCAACTCAGCCCTTTTCTGTATTTTTTTAATATATTTAAAGGCTGAGTTCAGGCTCCAAACTCGAAGTGATTTTTCTGAGCTTCTAACGAGACCCCTGCTCTATTTACACACTTGGTGTCAAGTTCGAGACTTCTCCAGCACCTCTTACACCTTTTACACCAGACACTTCCTTTATGTTTAATGGGTTCTTTTTAAGCACTCAATGATCAATATGTTTAAGGACACACATCTACATCTAAGATAAAGCAGAACTAAACACAAGTTGGATGGGGTAGGATTTCCCACACTGTCTATCTGGGACTTGGTGATCTCTCTGAAGAAGGAAGACTGGAAAATTTCTTCCTTTATAGAACTGTTTCTAAGATTAATTTTAAGGGATGGCACACATTTGATGAGCCCTGGAGCTGAACACAACATATTTTCTTAGAGCAAAAGTCTACGTTTGGTGGCTCTCAGTACAT
The DNA here is from genome assembly GCA_030556225.1 of Cricetiscus sungorus. Taxonomy (NCBI): domain Eukaryota; kingdom Metazoa; phylum Chordata; class Mammalia; order Rodentia; family Cricetidae; genus Cricetiscus; species Cricetiscus sungorus. The sequence continues at coordinate 5,998,468 of JANBXA010000606.1, read as the reverse complement.
TTAGAACCCTCATAAATACTCATCAAAAAAGCAAACTGCTCCACACGTCTTTATTGGTTCTGGCTCTAATGTCACACTTGCTGATTAAAGCATCAAATTATGTCTTATGCAAGAACAGGAGAAAAGAGAATTCAGAACCATGTTATTGCTTTTGCCAAAAATGACTGTTACCTTATAAGCATTTCACCGCGCACTGCACTTTGAGCTTTTAACGCCTGTCTATATAAGCATTAACTCAAAACGACTACAAATCACACACACACACACACACACACACACACACACACACACACACACACACACACCAAACAAACAAACAAAAAAAACCAACCAAACAAACAAAAAACACCAAAACAATCTCCAAACCAAAACCACTACTTCAGACTTTAACTCCCTGGGTCACCTGTGTTGTGTTTATCCCTTCATTTACTTCTTTCTGTTTGGCTTTTGGTAAAATATAGTAAGGACACTCTGAGCTGGACTTTACACTCCAGGAACATTCTCTTCTCTCAGAATCCTCTCAGGTAGAATAGGAGACAGCACAGTGTTTCCCAGATTTACCATGAGTGTTGTGTCCAGCCTCCACACTGCTGCTTGGCAGGAAATTAGTCAAAAATTTCCCCTGGAAGATTTGTGTGAATTTTACTGGATCTGATGGATTTCAAATAGGAACTCAGGACTTAACTCTGTCACACTGCTCAGACCCTGTAGCAGCAGCTGGGTTCATTTTTAATTACCTGGCTTGTAGAGAAGCAATATTCTAGCTGAAGCACCACCTAAGCCCTTTTCAGTTAGCCAAAGAATAGACAGAAAACCACAGGGCTGACTGAAACGAAGGTGAGAATTCTATGAAGTTTGCCCAATTGAAACAATTCAGTTGGGATTGGCTTTTTGTACTTTGCATTCGTGACAAACTGGGTGCCTTGAGATGCTGATCTTTCTAAGTTACTTCAGCATCTTTATTTGGACCCTTTGTTCACAGACTGAAAGTCAAGGAATAAATTTGTCTTGCTCACTTACAGGGGTACCTTAATTTAGCCACATCTGCATACTGTCTCTCCCCAGGCTGGCTTCCTTTTGCTACATCCACATCTTGGTAGCTGCACAAATTGAGTAGTTTTTAGGCACATAATTAGCTTGGAGCTACAAAAGCACAGTGTGAGAAAAAGGAGGTTACCTATTGTCAGAGGAAGGAAAAATGCAGGGAAATATAGTGTGTTATTATTAAGTCCCTGCAAACCACTGTGGCCTAGGAGTTTGTCATAGGTTACACTGACAGAGTGTTACACAGGGGAGTGACAGAGCCCTGACTTGATCGATGTGGCACTCCATCTCATCTGCATCATTGTATCATCTCACCAAGTTACACATGTTCTCTGTCTCCATTTTCTTATCTGCAAAACGCAGAAAAGAGATTAGCTTCCTCAGCATGGCTATGACGACTATGGGAGACTACATGAAGACTATAGGCTGAGTGATAGGCTCAGACATACAGTGTATTTACCAGCTGGAAACAACCACCGCCTTCTGCCTCCTTCATTTTGCTAAAAAGAATAGATGGTTTCATTGTGAAAAACATCAAAATCACTTCATTATTTTTGTCCAGCACTGCACTAGGCTTTTCATTTTTTAAAATAGATTTTTAAAAAAAAACCTGACTTTTCTGGACAGTATTGCATTCTGGACTTGTCAGGAAGGATACAATAAAAGACCATGCAGGTTTATCCCCACTCCAAGTGATGGTCGATGACCCTGACTTCTTAAAGTGACAAAGGTTCAATTGTCCTCCCTATGGCTTCATATACGGAGCCCCAATTTTTCCATGATTAGCAGGTGAAGGAAAAGGCAGACACTTGTGGGTTGTCATTTCCCCAAAGTCCACTAATTCATATCGTGGAGTAACTTCGTGTGCTGATAATTCAGTTTATAGCTTGTGACTTTACAACCTGTTACAGCTGGCCAAACATGTAAAGTGGAGCTAGGGAGTTGGCTGTGTGTACTGGAGAGGATGGGCCCTGCCCTCTGCTGATGTTTTCACTCCACTCAAGAGTAAAAGCTATGCTTATTTTTTATTTCAGCAGACTACCTTCTAAGGCATACTTAGTTCCTGTAGCATGAATGACATCTGAGTTTGTTATTAGGAGCACAGCCACAAGAACTAAGACCTGGTAATATAAATGGGCAGCTGGGTTTGGAGAAGCTTGTCTTGAAGATAGATCTATAAAAATGCAGACTGATTATCAAAGTGAGCAACTCCACCTTATCATGCAAATAGCAGGTGCATTGCAGGGTGCCCTAACAGTGGGGCCCAGAATGGTCAGTGCATTCCAAGACAGACCTGACCATTTCCTTAGGGTTAACCTGAGACCAAAAATGGTTATTCACAAAGAATGTATGCCTTGGAGTTGTAGGCAAGCATGGAATTCCAAACTTTACTTTCAAAAATCTCTAAAAATTGCCAAGCTTTAGCTTCTGATTTAAAGGTGCCCTTAACTTTTGTTGTGAATACATTCTCTAGTTCATTTACCATGAAAAAAGACTATGCAGATTGCTGACTGCATGAAAAAAACCACCAAAAAACAAACAAACAAAAAACCAAAAAGATTAAATCATGTTTGTGTCCATTAACAAAATTAGTTAATCATCTTATCATCTCTATTTGTTATAATTACACTAATAGATGAATTAGCAATAAAGAATTCAGCCCATCCTCTGCCCTCAGCTAACCAGGTGATGCATTTAGAAACCATAATTCTGGGTATATATGCCCAGACATTCATTCTGCATCAGTTTGAATTAAATAAACAGCAACTTTTCTCCTGATTAGCTTGAGTTATGACCACACCAGAGCCAAGACTGGGCCTCTGGCAGATGGTGGCACAAATACACGATGTAAAGAAAGTCAGAAAAGAGACAATAGCTACTTGAAGCCTAGTTTTTCGTGCAATGCAAGAGATTTACTTTAGCAATAGGAATACTTTAAAAAAAAAAAAAAGAAACTTGGTTCTTTTAAAGAGTGTCTCAGAATCGGAGAGGAATCTCATTCCTTCATTATACCTGAGTATAAGACCTCATGAGATTAACACATAATATTTGGTAGCTATTTAAGGAGTTGAAGACATTTGCACTATGATGCTGAGGAAAAAACTTTAATTAAAATGGCAAGCAGGTTGTAGCACAACGCATATACTTAGAACATTAAACACTCTTAAAGTGGCTGAGATAGAATGGCATTACATTTTTATAAAGACTAATATAACTTTGCTTAAATAGTTTCCTTACTGTGTTAAAAAAAGAAGCTCAGAAACCCAGTATATAATTTAACACCGTGGGACTTATACTACATAACCCAGACTCTGTAGCTTAAACATATGCATAAAAGAAAGCAAAGTTAAAGGGAGAGAAAGACACCATCACTAAATATCTCTAAAAATTACATTAGGAAAGAAAAGTATACAAATATACTTAAACATGTACACAGACACACACCCACACACACACACTCACACTCACTCACACACACACACACACACACACACACACACACACACACACACACACACATGGAGGGGGCAAATCAATAGAGAGATGAACTTACCGGAGCAAATATCACCATACACATTTACAAAAGAATTTATATTCCAACTTCCCTCTCCTGAAATTAAATAGAGGTTGTCTCATACTAAAAATGAAGCCTCTTGTCTCTGTTCACAGTCCCAGCTCTTATCCCTCTCTTTATGAAGCAAAGGAGGAGGAGAAGAAATCAATGCAGAGGGAAAGTGAGATGCTATACCAATCAGATAGCAGCTTCTGCCTTCTTGCAGAGAGATGGGAAAACAGTCACATTAGAAGACAGTGCCAGCCCACAGCTGAGTACAGGAACCTGATACTCCCTTGATGCAAAGCTGCCTGCTTTGTGGGGAGGTGGTTACCTCCGTTGTGCACTCCCACACTTGGCTCTCTGCTCACAACTGCAAGTGCAGAGCTGCCTTGCACAAGCACACTGCATCATGAGCAGAGGCACCAGCTCCCTCGTATTCAGAAAGCCCCCTCCTCTCTCAGCCACAGTACTTAAAATCAAACTGGGAGCTGAACACAAGCCAGGATTTTGCATGTTGAGGGTACAGGGAAGCTGTGGTTTCATTAAATCCTCAGGAATAGATTTGCATAGATGAGGCAAATGTATGTTTGTTTTAAGAAATTGCCCTCGTTTTTATGGAAATGCATGGGTGTTATGCATGATATCCATTTGGGAAATTAATGCACTGTACATAAATAATCATTAAGATGATGGCTCTGGAAGATGGGCTTTTCAGGCTCTGGAGACTATGGAAGGAACAAATTACAACTTGGTGACCATCCATCATGCTACTATTAATGAAGACCTGCAAAACCACAAAATTAAAAAGCTTGCAGAGGCTCAAGCAGGACCTACATTTCTTTCTTTCCTTTACAGAAAGAAGTGACACAGACTTCCTCAAGAGGCAGCAATCCCGATACCCAGAGGGTATGTGTTTCAGGATGCTGGACCAGCATTCATAGAGAGACTGTTGCAGGTTGCAGTCCCTCCTCATTTGGGTGCTTTGAGGATATTTTATCACACTCTGAGGATAATGTCTCTGAAAATCTATACTGAAACATCTAGAGGGGAATCCTGCATACCAGTGCCACGCTGTCCTGGGTGAGCTCCCTACTCAACACAGGGATTGTGTTTAGTTGGTGCTGGGGTTCAGTTGGTGATGGTGTCTACCCAGCACAGAATAGTGCTTAGTTGTCACTGGTGTTTAACCAGCACAGGGATGGTGTTTAGTTGGCACTGGTGTCTTGGCTTTATCTTTTGCTTGGCTACTGATGCCAGGATAGACACTCAAAGAGGTTACCATGTGTTAATTTATGGTTAGTAATCCTGAATCTGCCCTGAGTCTCGCTTGTCTCTTATTCTGCTTCTATCTGTCTGGTCTCTCTCCCTTTCTCTTATGGACAAGTACACACCCACCATTGTAACCATAATCATCATTTCTCTTTTAGCATTTTTTTTTCCTGTGGGGAAGGGAAAGTGTGGGACCAAACAATACCTCTAAAATGAGATAGTGAAGCAACCTAGAATCCCGTGCTGTTCTTTTCTCACTGGCTATGTGAGCTGGGGAGCCTCTTGAGGTCTCTGCGCCCTAGATTTCCCTATGTAAAATGGGCACACTAACACTTCACCATCCTTGGTAAGGAGGTGTAAAAAAGGAATGAAAGATAGACAAAACAATGTTCTTATCAGATCCAATGTGTGCTCAGGAACTGTGGCTTGACGTCTCTTCCTCATTTGATCTTGCTCCATTTGTGTTCTTCTCAGCAATACTGAAGATAGAACCAAGGGCTTCAGGCATTCCCAGGAAGTGTGCTAGCACTAAGTTCAGCCTCAGCTTGAAATCCTGTTCCCAATTCAGCAAGCCTTCAGGGTATCAAAACCTCTTCAAATTGCATGGACTCTGGACTCTACTGTCCTTTAATATCTCATGCAATCTCATCTCTCTCCCTCTCCCTCTCCCTCTCCCTCTCCCTCTCCCTCTCCCTCTCCCTCTCCCTCTCCCTCTCCCTCTCCCTCTCCCTCTCCCTCTCCCTCTCCCTCTCCCTCTCCCCCTCCCTCCCTCCCTCTCTCTCTCCCTCTCCCCTCCCTCCCTCCCTCCCTCTCTCTCTCTCTCTCTCTCTCTCTCTCTCTCTCTCTCTCTCTCTCTCTCTCTCTCTCTCTCACTAACAAATGCTTATTGAGAAGTTACCATGTGGCAATGAGAGAAAAATTAAGTGGGTGAAGCCAGTATGAAGGCTGACTATCACCTAGCATCTAAGGAAGCACTATGTCTTTGCAGAATTAATGAATGCAGAATTTGTAAAAGAAATGATACCTCATGTTGAAGGCCACTGTTCTGGCCAGTGATTAGAAGGAATAAAGGGTGATTTTGTCAGCTGTGCAGCCACTGGGGAAACTCATACTTCACAGCTCTTCAGGAAGAACAGTGGGTGTATGTTCCTCATCACCTCTGAATATAAAGAGACTCACTTCAAATTATAGACACCTTCTATGTAATAACCATGGGCGCTCTTGACTCTGCTCCAGGCGGTCTTCTAAGCAATGATCTTATGAACCACTTTATTTGGGACTCATAGAACTAAAATTTTATCATTGTTATTCCAATTGGCAGATGAAGAAGCAAAGACCCAAAGAATTATGTGGCTTGTCTTCAAGCACATGGTCAATAGTTAGCAAAGCTGTGATGTAAGACTAGGACAATAAAATTATTCAGCTGTCAAAAAATTCACTATATCTGTCCCACAATGATGCTTAGATCATTATTTATTCAGTGAACTGAGAATCGGAATTGCTAATCCATGTGGAAAGAGAAGGACCCTGTGAGACTGGGGAGCACGATTTAACAAGGAGGTATAAAGTTACATTTTGCTTTTGTTAGAGGTATGCTGTATGACCCTGAATTTGTTTGTGTATGAGTTTTTTCCCACAGTTAGATTTAAAAATTTCTCTAAAAAGACGTTCTGGGTCACTGAGACTAGATAAGAGATGAGAACAGGCAAAGTGAGATCTTCTGACTAGGTTAGCTTTCCCTGCCCCCAAAGCTTGTTCCAGATAAAGTATTTGCTGCCTGCCCATCACCACCACCTCTCACAGCAATAGATTCTAAGTAGGTCTTGCTAATTCCACAGTGTCCTGAAAAATGCAGAAGTTGCCCATAATAAGGCCTCTGAGGTGTAAACTAGCCCAATCCCTTGTATGAGAATGATACTTCATCTAGACCAATCCCTTGTGTGGGAATGATACTTCAACTAGACCAATCCCTTGAATGGGAATGATACTTCATCTAGACCAATTCCTTGAATATGAATGGTACTTCAACTATTGTCGAGTAGGCTTAAAGGATAAGCCAAGCTCCTTACTCTGCCCTCAGAGCCTCGAGGAGCTGGCTCCATCTACTGTTTTATTTCTTCTTCCTCACTCCTCACCAGGTTGTCCTCTGTCTTTACACCTTCCACTCTCCATCTAAAACCCCAGCTCCAGAGAAACTGTCCTGCTGTTGGTTTCCAGAGTCCCTCATCCCGAGTTCACCCTTTACTCTTGGGTCCTTCTTTGGCTACTACTTAAAAAGAAATCCTTGCCTCTCCCTTTTGTGTTAGCCTGGTTTTTTTGTTGTGTTTGTGTATTATGGCTTCTTCAGCTCTCTCTCTTTACCCCCCCTCCCTTCTTCTTGTCATTTAATTACTCCTTTACTAAAGAGACAACTGTCTACAGAAGCAGATAAAACCTCTCACCCTCTCCCTTACCCCCACCCCCGGTGTGTGTGTGTGTGTGTGTGTGTGTGTGTGTGTGTGTGTGTGTGTGTGTGTGTGCATGTGTAATGTTTATGAATGGGGGTAGTGACAAGAGAACCTTCAGAGTTTTGCATCAGAAGCCATTTACCTTTGATACAGGAACTCTTAATGGCTTCAATTTTCCTAATTAGCTTAGGGTGGGTAGTCACCAAACCCCCAGAATCCTGCTGTCCCTGCCTTCCTAGCAATGGATTTATAATTGTGTACCTCTAAGCCCAGCATTTTCACATGTTTTCTGAGTTTGGACATAGATCATGTTTGTAAAACAAACATGCTACCAACTAGGTACCTCCCTAGACAAAGAAGCCTTAAAAAAAATAAATCATTTCTTCAGTATTAGAGCACTTGGAATGCAGAGGCTTTTGGTGGGTAAGTAAATGGCTGATCCAAACAATGGATCAACATGAGAAAAGGTAAGGCTGGGATGATTGCAAAGAAAGCTAATTCATTATGGTAACTTAGCCCTGAAGCACAAGGCAGGTGAACAAAGCAATTGCTTCATTCCTATTAGTGGATGCAGACTGCCTTTTTTTTTTTTTTTCATGGTACATTCTAAAAGGGCTATAGATATCAGTGTTCATATGTGTAAGAGATGGCCACATAAAGATAGAGGCCCCTCTGCAAACTCTACAGACCAGGCATTTCCTATATGTCTGGCTCTGGGTTCAGTTCCCTTAGACTGACATAAGTGCCTGTCTCCCTTGGAGTTCTTGACCATTCCCAGGTCTCTGGATAGCAAACAGTCCTGTCACCTAGCTGCTCAGATTGTTTCTACCTCCCAATTGATCAGACAGTTCAGTCAGCTGCCACTGTCTAACATGGAATCAAAGCTGACTGAATAAAGCAACGTGTCATGATTCCATGCCTCTTTTTGAAAATGGCATCAACATCATTGTTACAGCCTTAAAATAACATTTGTCCATTAATAGATGATTAGAAATAGCAACACAGTGTTTTCTAAGTTAAGTATTTATAGAGAAGGTTAAGGAGATTAAAATAATCTGTGATTCTCTGAAAACTTCATTAGCAATGCTAATTTCCAATATGGTCAGATCTTTAGATCTGATCTTCCAATTGAGCATGGCCTTCAGACAACTTCAAAAGATTATTTTTTTTCTCTCTGCTTTGGTGGACTTGCCTCCTGGTAAATGCAAAGTTACCTTTGGAGTTTCTCTGTCTCAACATCTGGCCTCTCAAAAGGGGTCCTTCCAGTCCTGCCTGCCTGCTTCATGGTCAGGCAGTGGGAGGCCTCATTGTCTAAGCCTATAATACACACTGAGAGGAAAATTCCAGACCCAGGAGGATCTCTGCGTAGCAGTGGGGCAAGGGAAGCAATCAAAGATATGGCTATCTAGGCCATACTAACAAATGACCAGGACATTAGCTAAGGCTCTACAAACGACTTTGATTGTTTTGAGTTGCAGCAGTAAGAGCACTTACATGCATTCAATCCATTTATGTGCCAGCCTTGAAATCTTTAATGCTGCTCTTCTTAGAGCGCCTGTCATGGATAAAATGCAATTTATCCTGATATCAGGAGGTACAGAGAGTTAGGGCAGAACTTTCCAGGATATTACTCTCCCTTCCCCGTGTGTGTGTGTGTGTGTGTGTGTGTGTGTGTGTGTGTGTGTGTGTGTGTGTGTTTCTGTCTGTCTGTCTGTCTGTGTTGAGACAAGGTTTCATATTACAGGCCAGGCTATTTCCAATTCAATGCAATTCCCCTGCCTGAGTCTCCTGAATGCAAGAACTGCTGTCATGAGCCACCACACTTGGCTTTTTATTTTGTTTGTAGGAGCAACAATTTTCTTCCTTGTCTGTTTTTTTTTAAATTATCAAGTGAAGTAAAATAAAATAGATACTACTTAGCATTTGTTAATCATTGGGTTTTCTCTGTAGAGCTCAAGGCTGAATCAGAAAATGCCACACCAAGCCTGGATATTGATGGAATAGCAGAACAAGAAGCTATTTTGAATATTTAGTTTTACATCAGATTTCTAGACATGATTACCTTTTAATACAAAGTTTTACGTCCTGAATGAGAAAGTGCAGAGAACCACTAATCTGATTGGCAAGGGGTGGGGGAGTCCTGATTTTTCAATTCTTGCCATAGATCTCTCTGGTACCAGAGGTAGAATGCTGGTATTCATCCTTGGATTTTAGCCTAACATTATTCACACTTTGTTTTATTTGACTGCCATAGAATCATATAAATTAGAAGTGTTGTTATTTTTACTTTATATATCAGGAAGCTCAGTTTTAGTACAATGAAGTCAGTTGCTTAAGTCCCCACAGATGCCATTACAATAAGGACTTGAACAGGAGTCATTCAATTCCAAAGCCGAAGTGTTCTAAAGGACATGTGGGCATCTTTGAGTACAATTTCTCCTGTCTACTTACTGGAAACAAAGGTCATGATGCTTTTCTGTTGCATAACTTCATGGTGATTATGTCTGTTGTTCTGGTAGATTAAAAGTGGTTCAATGGTAAATCACTGGACAGGAGAGTCAGTCATTTTGTCCTCTTATTTAGTATACCACAGCACTCTACCCACACATGGTAAATACTAAACAAGACCTTGTCAACTTATTAAAGAAGAAATCGTAAAGTATATCTCCTATTTTCTTCCTCCCTGTCTGTCTGTCTGTCTGTCTGTCTCTCTCTCTCTCTTTCTCTCTGTGTCTGTCTGTCTCTCTCTATACACACACACACACACACACACACACACACACACACACACACACACATATATATATATATATATATATATATATATATATATATATATAATGTTTTCTTCCTATTTTTCTCTCTGTCTGAGAATTCCATCAGAAATGGAGGGCTTAGGCATTCGGTTGCTCATGATACAGATTTCTCAGTCCCAAGTGGAAAGAGAAGATGAATAGTTGTTTCTATGATTAAGGATTAAGACTTTATATGAGACAAAAATCCCTGAGGTCTGGTTTTACAAGAATCGTGTTAGTACTGTAATAAGAATGGGAGAAAAAAAGCATGAAAGCCATTTTCAATAGTCTTGCTGAGTAGACTGAGAAATGAATAGTAAATTAAGTCATGAACTCTGTTCACTGGTGTTCTGGTGAAGGGATGATGTTATAAGCAATTAGTTATACAGTCAGTGCCCTTTATAATACAAGTATATTATATGTAATTTTATGCATGTATTGCATGTTGACATTTTAAAGCTTACACATAGTCTGTAATTGTTCAGTCTAGGTAACAAATGTATTCATTACCTATCATAGCAACTCTTAATATGCACTGTGTATTTTTCAAGAATGTAATGTATTGTCATATTGTCATTAACTGAAACTGCCTCATTGTACAGTAAGTCTCATGTTTCCTCTACTCTCCTCAGCCACTGGTCATCACCACACTCTCAAACTCTGTGACATCAGCATTTAGATTCCTTGTGTGTGTGTGTGTGTGTGTGTGTGTGTGTATGTGTGGTCATGCAATGATTGTCTTGTGATGTCTGATTTATTTCATTTAATAAGATGTCTTTCAGGTCTATCTATGTCTCTTAGCCTTTCCAAACTTCATTTTCTTCACCTGTGAAATGGGACTGGTAATGCTGCTATCTAAATGACATGCAGAGAAATCTGATGGTAATTACAATGGTACCATTGTGAAATGCATTCCTTTCTGCTAACGCTTCAGGCTAGAGAGATTTGAGAATCAAACATTTGCAAAACAGCTTTCTGGTTTTCTTTTCCTTCCAACAAATTAGGTTACAATCCTTCTGTTAAAGAGGCATGCCTTCTGAACTCAGAGTGCATTATAGCTTTGCACAAACTAGGACAAAGTGAAAGAAGATGAAAGTCTGTTCCTCCCTATCTAGTTTACAAAGTACTGGGTTTCTGAAGTCTGAGTGCTTTCACGTAGCACAGAGTTCAGCGATGGTCAGCTTGATTCTGACTCCTTCTGAAAGCATCCCCCACTTTGTTCCCTTCCACAGCCTTAGTCTCAGGGATGCACCTCATTATGATGCTGTGTGGGGAATGGCCCAGAGGAGATCTGGGGAAATACTTTAACTAGAGTGTTTGTATTGAGGAAGGTAATTGTCTTCCTTTTGCTGAGTACTTCTTACACCAAAGATGCTTCTGGATTATTATGGTATGGAGAAATCCATTTTGTTAACAACAACATTTGAATAATTTTATTCACCAAAACCTCCATCCCCTATGGGAGATGCTTCCTGTATCCTACTGTACATGTTTCTTAGCAGGAATAGTTCTACAGCCCTGCTTTCTGGCACAACATCTATAAGCCCATGACAGATCCCTTACCTAAAAGCACTGTGAGAACTGGAGTTTGCAGCCTGACTATTAATGCCACTTTGGGTGCTACACATTACTTTCCCTAAGCATGAGATACAACTTTCTTTCCTTCAGAAGTTGACTATTTATCATGCAGGACTCTATAGCACAGTTCAAAATGCCATGTGTCTTTGGACAGAGAAAACCCTGCCTTCTTGTACTGACTCTCTATTTTAAAATAGAAATGTTTATACCCATGTCTTCCTTAAAATGTTAGTTCCCTCAGAACCTATTCCCAAGACTTCAGTGATGTAAGTTAAGAGAGGCAGTGTGAAGAACAGGACATTCCAGAATGTCACTTATCTCAACTCTGAACAACATTTTCCATTTCTTTCAAAGTGCAGAAGCAGAAATTCCATGTGAGGGTTTGTAATGCCACTTGTTCTGACATTAACTATAGGAAAAGGAGAGTCAGTCTGACTGAGACCTTGCTCAGAAAAAAAGAAAAGGAAATTCTGTGCTCTTTCTGTTATGACCCCACACATCTTTACAATTCAAATCTTGGGTCAGCATCATGTGGTTCCTAACCTTGAACTTATGAATTGGAAACTAGGATGGTGGGTGATGAGAAACATGGAACTGACCAACTCTTCTAATCACTCCTTCTCATGGAGCATTTGACAGGGGATTTTCATAGGGCTTGGGGGCAAATGATGGCAACAAGTTATCAGCAATGAGGCCACTGTGGGTGCTACCCCAAGATGAGTTCTATGCCTGACAAAAATTTTAGGTAGGAAGAGGAATGCTATACAAGGAAAGAGGTTGGCTGCTTGGCAGGGTGGTCCCAGAAGCATGGTCATTATTAACCCATCTCTCCGCAGCCCTCTTTCTTGTCTGAGGCCTTCCATTTCGGGGAGTCTGCATTCATGCACTCACACACAAGAGACAGAAGTAACACAAGTGGCAGATGTCATTGTCCTTCTTTGCAGAACTGGGGTCTGCTAGGCAGTCAGCCTAGCCTATTTGGTGAGTTCCAGGCCAAGGAAATGTAATTTCACTCTCTAGTTACCCATGGACAACCAAGGTATAAGCTACTGAATATAGGACTCCAGAAATCATTTGTAATTTTAAGTGGTGTGCTTTCCAGTTGATGTGATAGAAACCTGCACTGAGTAATACTCCCCTTGTGAATCCGCCCAGGGTGTCCATGCTGTAAAAGTCACTATTGCATAGTCACCCAACAGCTACCTCATGTGCCATGCTGACTATTGCAATTTCACAGGGCTTGAGTTCAAGTGACATTCATGTTAGTGACTGTTCCCAAAGCATGAGCCATGCCTCAAAAAAGCATGCCACATGGAAGGCCAGGTTAACTTGGAAGCTTATGGCAGCAACCACGGTATATAAAGGTGTTTCAATCTGTATATTCAAGCTGTTATTGGGTATCTTTGACCACACTTCTCTGAGAAGCGGAGCTACTGCACTACATACCAAGCTCTTTTCTAAGCACCTCATGGGCAATCACTCAAGTATCCTCTCGAAGATATAAATGAGTAAATATTAAAGCCCCAGGGCAGGGCTGGAAAGATAGCCCAGTATTGGAAGCACCATCTACTCTTCCAGGGGCCTGGACTTGACTCCCACCCTCTACATAACAACTCACAACCATCTCTGGCTCTAGTTCCCGGGCATCTTATGCTCTATCTTGACTTCAGCAGGTACAGAGCATACAGGTAGTGCTTGAACCTACACAGGCAAAGTACTCATACACAAAACAACTTCCTTTTAATTTATAGAAGCCCTGAGACCAACACAAGTCCTTTTTGAACCTTGTTGTTGGCAGTTGTCTTGCCTCTTCCACTCCTAGCCTTGCCAATACGGCTGTCTTTAATGCTACCGCAGGCTCAAGCAAAACTGTCTGAGATTGCCCTTTTCAGAAATTTTCTCCTGAAACAAGTAGATAAACATATGCAGTTTATAGGGAATGTGATTTCAGGAAGAGGAGTGGGGCTTTGTAACAGGAAACTAACAAGAATGCTTTACTAAGCACATGACCAGTCTCCCCGCCTGCTCTGGGAAGATAGCAAGCACATTTCAGTGGGATTATGCCCAAAGAGCAGGAAGCTTCTTGAGTATTCATCCTCTCTCCCCTGCCTTTCCTGCTGTGGGGATAATACTCTAGGCATTCTAGGTAGAGACCCTTCAGTGCAGAAGGAGGCCCAGAGTGGAGCAGTGGCTGCTGCAATATCAGGGCCAGCATGTTAGCAGCAGGGACTTCAGTATCTCCTGATGTTTTGGGAGGAGCTAACTCACAACCTGAGAAGGAAAAGAGAAAAGGAAATCATGGCTTTCTTGCTGTATTCTATGAGAGTGCAAAGAATGAAGATGTCATGTCGATGCTGACTTCACCTCAGAGTTCCTTTCTTTGTTGGTTTTGATCTTAATGAGTTTGCGATCTTGCCACATAAGAGGCATTCCCTTACAGCTATTATCATCAACCCTCTGCGCTCAGATTATCCTGTCTTCCCAACACAGAATGCCTTTAATCCTCTGCTTTCTCTACCTGAACTCTGTCCATTATTTTTTAAGCATCAAGTAAACAGCCACTGCATCCCTTTCAGGTTTTGTCCCTCACAGGTGTTCCAGATTTCACTCTGTTTTTGTTAGCTATTGCCATGCTTGTCCCACTCTTAGCCCAGCTTTTTGCAAGTGGGAAGTACTCAACGGGTGTCTCTTGTCTGCAAGGACACAGACTCATTCCCAATAAAGAGATTTCCAACTTCATATTAGTTCTACCTGATTTGATGTCTCACCCTGGGCACATGAGGGTGGAAAAAAATAGCAGATCCTTTTTCACATTTTCAAAATCCTTTTAGTTCATTCAACAGTATGGATTTCAGCATCTTCTTTTCTGTCTTCATCTCAATGCCAAAGCCACATTACTCTCTGATGCAAGCAGGGGCTCTATCAGCTATCTGAACACTGTGGCACAGGCAACTTAGGTCTACCAGGTCAGTGCACCAATGTAATCAAAGAGAGATAAAGAAGTAGAAACATGTTGGTTCTACAGGGCAGGAAGCAAACACTGCACACTACTCTCCACCTTTACAAGTAAATCCCCAATGAATGGCTTTGCTGAAAAGCCACTTTCCACGTTAGAGTTCAGAGATTTGGTTTTTGAACTCATAAGTCTCCTTCATAACCCAGGCCAACCAGGCTTGGAAGATAGTTTAGTGGGTAAAAAAGCTTGCTTAAGCCTAAGGGCCTGAGTTTGATCTCCAGAACTGATTTATTAGAAAGCTGGATGTAGTGTGCTCTAGAATCCCAGCAGTGGGAAATTGGGATCTGCTAGGCAGTCAGCCTAGCCTATTTGGTGAGTTCTAGGCCAAGGAAATGCCCACTCTGAGACAAAAACAAACAACAAAAAAAGATGAATGATGCTTGATTGTCAACACCCAATTCTCCTCTGGCCTCTACACACACATGTGCACATGTACCTGTGAGAACAACACACACACACACACACACACACACACACACACACACACACACACATACATACACACCATCTTACTTGCCCACTCTGTGAAGAGGGAAGGGGGAAAGATACTTATGAAATCCTTATGTGTACAACATTTTATTTATTTTGTCATTTATTTTTCAAGCAACAGAACAAGGTAGCATTGTTCAAGGAATAAAGGGGGATGGAGAGATTAAGCAAAAGTCTAACTCATAAATTACTGTGATACTTTGAATGAAAATGCCTCCTGATCAGTGAGAGGCCTAAATCCCAGCCGGGAAACAGCATCAGAGAAAGGCCTGAACTTCAGGCACAGCAGTGTCAAGGGAGCCAGGAACATCAGACCTGGGAGGAGGGTCAGAAGGAGGCCGTAGCCTCAGCCCCAGGAGTGAGGTGAAACAACAGCAGCCCTTCCCATCAGTAGCTTCTAGAAACTATTGCAAAAAGTTCCTCTGGGAAGGATCACCTGTGTCCCAGCCAGAATCCACTGCCATTTCTTAGTTGGAGCTATCCTACTACTACATAGACCACTGGTCCCTAGGCCCCATCTACACCTCCAGTGGAAGGAGTGTCCATGGGACTGTAGCCCCACCTGCACCTCAAGGAGTGACCACCTGAGCACTGGGACCACTTCCACTAAGAGGAACTTTCACCAGAATCTCTGATCTAATTGTACCTGAAAGAGCAGTCAATTGAGTCATAGCCCCCCAACTATATACACTGGAGAAAGAGAGAACCCCTGAAGCACAAGCTCCGCCTATACTGATTAGAGGAAGAGATGCATAGACAACATGGTAAGAACACGTTGAACAATATAAAGAGCAACAAGGCACCACTAGAAACTAGTGGTGCTACAACAGCAAGACCTGGACATTCCAACACAGTTGATGTAGAAGCAACAACTTAAAAAATAACTTTATGAGGGTGATTGAGGCCCATAAAGAAGAAATGAAAAATTCTCTTAAAGAAGCAGAGGAAAAAAACAAACAAAAAATTGGAAGATATCAACAAATCCCTTAAAGAAAACTAAGAATAAGCAGTCCAACAAGTGAAGGAAATGACTCAAGACATGAAATCTGAAATAGAGGCAATAAAGTAAACAGAAACTAAGGGAATTCTGGAAATGGAAAATCTGGGTAAATGATCAAGAACCACAAATGCAAGCATAAACAACAGAATAAAAGAGATGAAAGAGAATTTCAGGCATTGAAGATAATTTGGAGGAAATAGATTCATCAGTCAAATAAAAATTTAAGTTCAACAAATTCTTAACACAAAACATGCAGGAAATCTGAGACATCATGAAAAGACCTAACCTAATTATAATAGGTATAGAAGAAGTATATATTCAACAAAATCATAGAAGAAAACTTTGCCAACCTAAAGAAAGACATCCCTGTGAAAACAGAAGAGGCTTATAGAACTCCAAATAGACTGGACCAAAAAAAATTCCCCTCATCACATAATAATAAGAAAAATAAACATACAAAATAAAGAAAAAATATTAAGAGATGCAAAGGAGAAAGGCTAGGTAGCATA
Source organism: Cricetiscus sungorus (assembly GCA_030556225.1). Taxonomy (NCBI): domain Eukaryota; kingdom Metazoa; phylum Chordata; class Mammalia; order Rodentia; family Cricetidae; genus Cricetiscus; species Cricetiscus sungorus. Next base: position 5,981,764 of record JANBXA010000606.1, on the reverse strand, counting down.
TAAAGGCAGAGCTATCAGAATTACACATGACTTCTCAGAGGAAACAATGAAAGCCAGAAGGTCCTGGTCAGAGGTTATGCAGACACAAAGAGATCATGGATGCCAGGCCAGACTACTTTACCCAGCAAAACTTCCAATAACCATAGATAAAGAAAACAAGATATTCCATGATAAAACCAAATTTAAACATTACCTATTCACAAACCCAGCCCTACAGAAAGTACTAGAAAAAAAACATTAACACAAAGAAATAACCTACATCCATAAGAACACAGGAAATAGATGAGCTTATAGCAGCAAACCCCAAAGAAGGGAGTAGAACACATAATGGCATCACCAACAACAAAAACAAAAATAACAGGAACTAGCAATCACTAGTCATTAATGTCCTTAATATAAATGTTCTCAATTAATCTATAAAAGACACCGACTAACAGATTGGATAGGAAAACAGAATCCATCCTTCTGCTGCATAAAAAAAAAAAAACTACACACACACACACACACACACACACACACACACCTCAGGCTCACAGACAGACATTACCTCAGAGTAATAGGCAATGGGTTGGAAAAAAATTTCCAATCAAATGTACCTAAGAAACAAGCTAGTATAACCATCCTAATATCTAACAAAATAGACTTCAAACTAAAATCAATCAAAAAAGATAAGAAGGGCATTTCATATTCATCACAGAAAAAGTACATCAAGAGGAACCTCAATTCTAAACATCTATGCCCCAAACACAAGGGCTCCTGCATTTGTAAAAGAAATATTACTAAAGCTTAAATCACAAATCATGCCTCCCACACTAATAGTGGGAGACTTTAGTACCCCAATCTTGCCACCTAACAGATCTGCCAGACAGAAGCTTAAAAGAGAAATAAGGGAACTAACAGAGGTTATGACTCAAAGCGACTTAACAGACAGCTATAGAATATTCTACCCAAACACAAAAGAAAACTCTTTTCAGCACCTCATGGAACCTTCTCAAATATCAACCACATGCTCTGTAACAAAGCAAACCTCAACAGATACAAAAATAATTGGAATAAATGCCTGTACCCTGACAGATCACCACAGCTTAATGTTAGAATTCAACAGCAACATTAATTTCAAAAGGGACACAAACACATGGAAAGTGTACAACGATCAGCTGAACCACCACTGAGTAAAGGAAGAAATAAAGACATAAAAGACTTCCTAAAATTTAATGAAAGTGACCTCACAGCATATCCAAATTAATGGGATGCAATGAAAGCAGTGCTGAGAGGAAAATTCATTGCACTAAATGCCTACATAAAGAAGCTAGAAAAATCTCACACTAGTGAATTAACAGAATAACTAACTGAAAGACCTAGAACAAAAAGAAGCAAACTCACCTAGAAGGAATAGATTGCAAGAAATAGTCAAATTGAGGGTTGAGATCAATAAAATAGAAACAAACAAACAAACAAAAAAGAAAACAATGCAAAGACAAAGAGTTGATTCTTGAAGAAATTCAACAAAATAGTCAAGCCTTTATCCAAACTAAACAAAAGGCAGAGACAGAATACCCAAATTAAGAAAATCAGAAATGAAAAGGGAGACTTAACAACAGACATTGAGGAAATCCAGAGAATCACCAAGTCATGCTTCAAAAATCTGTACTCCACAAAACTGGAAACTTTAAGAAGATGAACAATTTTCTAGATAAGAACTACATACCAAAATTAAATCAAGAAGAGATAAACAACTTAAATACACCTATAACTCTTAAAGAAATAGAAACAGTTATCAATAGTTTCCCAACCAAAAAGGGCCAGGCCCAGATGGATTTAGTACAGAAATCTACCAGAAATTCAAAGACGAGCCAATACCAATACTCCCCAAATTATTATACATAATAGAAACAGAAATTGCCAAACTTTTTTTATGACTCTACAATTACACTGATACCCAAACCACACAAAGACACAACTAAGAAAGAGAATTGTTAACCAATTTCCCTCCTGAACATAGATGCAAAAATACTCAGTAAAATACTGGCAAACTGAATTCAAGAACACATCAGAATAATCATCCACCATGACCAAGTAGGATTCATCCCAGAGATGCAGGGACGGATTAACATATGGAAATTTGTCAATGTAATCCACCATATAAACAAAATGAAAGAAAAAAATGCACATTATCATCTACTAGATGTTGAAAAGCCTTCCACAAAATTCAACACCCCTTCATGATAAAGGTCTTGGAGAGCATAGGGATATAAGGAACACACGTAAACATAATAAAGGCAATATACATTAACTCAACAGCCAACATCAAACTAGAGAGAAACTCAAAGCAATCCCACTGAAAGCAGGAATAAGACAAGGCTGTCCAATCTCTCCATATCTATTCAACATAGTTCTTGAAGTTCTAGCCATAGCAATAAGAAAATAAAGGAGATCAAAGGGACAAATTGGAAAAGAAGTCAAACTGCCACTATTTGTTGATGATATGATAGTATACATAAATGATCCCCAAAATTTTAGCAGAGAATTCCTACAACTGACAAACAGGATATAAGATTAACTCAAAAAAAAAAATCAATAGTCCTTCTATATACAGATGGCAAAAGGGCTGAGAAGGAAATCAGAGAAAGATCACTCTTCACAATAGCCACACATAACATAGAATATCTTATGGTAACTCTAACCAAACAAATGAAACACCTGTATGACAAGAACTTCAAGTCTTTAAAGAAATAAATTAAAGCACATATCAGAAAATGGAAAGACCTTCTATGCTCTTGGATATGTAGAATCAACATAGTAAAATTGGCAATCCTACTAAAAGGAACCTGCAGATTCAATGCAATTTCCATCAAAATCCCAGCACAATTCTTCACAGACCTTGAAAGAGCAATTCTCAATTTTATATGGAAAAACAAAAATCCCAGGATAGCCAAAACTATCCTGTACAATAAAGGACCATCTGGGGGCACCCCCATCCCTGACTTCAAGCTCTACTATAGAGTTATAGTAATTAAAACAGCTGATATTGATGTAAAACCAGACAGGTGGACCAATGGAATCGAATCAAAGACCCCAATATCAACCCACACACCCATGAAAACCTAATTTTTTTTTTTACAAAGAAGCTAAAAATATAAAATGGAAAAAAATATATTCAACAAATGGCGCTGGTAACATATAGACAAATGCAAATAGATCCATATCTATTGTCATGCACAAATCTCAAGTCCAAATGGATTAAAGACCTCAGTATAAATCCATCCACGCTGAACCTCACAGAAGAGAAAGTGGGAAATGCATTTGAACACATAGACACAGGAGACCACTTCCTAAATAAAACACCAGTAGCACAGACTCTGAGAGCAACAATTAATAAATATGAACTCCCTGAAGCTGAGCAGCTTCTGTAAAGCAAGCAACATGGTCAACAAGACAAAACAGCTCCCTACAAAATGGGAAAAGATTTTTACTAACCTAACACCTCACAGAGGACTGATCTCTAAAATATACAAAAATATCAAGAAACTAGGCACCAAAATACCAAATAACACAATTTTTAAAATGGGGTGCAGATTCAAATAAAAATTCCTCAACAGAACAATCTCAAATAGCAGAAAGACATTTAAAGAAATGCTCAACATCTTTGGTCATCAGAAAATGCAAATCAAAGCCACTCTAGATTCCATTTTACACTGGTCAGAAAAAAAAAATCAATGACAGCTCATGCTGGGGAGGACAGGCAGAAATGGAAACACTCCTCCATTGCTGGTGGGAGGGCAAACTTGTATAGCCACTGTGGAAATCAGTATGGCAATTTCTCAGAAAATTAGGGATCATCCTGCCTCAAGATCCTGCAATACCACTGTTGGGCATATATTCGAAGGATGCACACATCACATTCACACTGTAAGGACTATCAACTATGTTTATAGGAACATTATTTTTAATAGCCAGATTTGGAAACAGCCTAGATGCCCCTCAACTGGAGAATGGAAAAGAAAACGTGGTATATTTACATAATGGAGTGCTACTCAGCAGTAAGAAAAAATGATATCCAAAAATTCATAGGCAAATGCACAGAACTAAAAACAAACAAACAATAAAGCAAAACAAACAAAAAAACAGCCTGAGTGAGAGATAACACAAAACCAGAAAGACAAATAATAGTATTTATTCACTCATAAGTGGATACCAGACATAAAACAAAAGATACCCAACCTACAATCCATAACCCCAGAGAAGCTTGAATACCCCTCCAGAAACAGACAGAAGCAGATGCAGAAATCCACAACTATCCAATGGGCCAAGCTCTGTAGTATAATTGAAATGAAGGAGCAAAAATATGAACAAAGGAGTTAAGACCATGATGGGAAAACACACAGAATCAGCTGACTCGATCAAGCTAGTGAGCAATCACTGACTCAAGTCTGACAAATGGGGATCTGCATAAGACCAAACTAGACTCCCTTAACATAGGTGACAATGGTGTGACTGGAACAATATATGAGGCCACTGGCAGTGGGTCCAAGATCTAACACTAATGCACAAACTGACTTAGTGGAGTCCATTCTATATGTTATATGGAGAGATACCTTGCTCAGCCTAGGCACAGGGGTGTGGGGATGAAGAGATGCCTTGGTCCTGCCTCACCTAGATGGTAGGACAGACTTAGTAGACTTTCTATCAGAGGCCTTACCCTCTCCATGGAGCAGATGAGAGGGGGGGGGGAGTGGAGGAAGTAGAAGGAAAGGAGGGAGGGGAAACTGAGATTGGAATGTAAAAAACAAATTAATTGAAAAAAAAAAAAGAAATAAAATAGCTTCCATAGGCTCATAGTCAGTGGTACTATTAGGAGCCATAGCCTTGTTGGAGTAGGTATGGCCTTGTTTGAGGAAGTGCATCACTGAGAGAGGGCTTTGAGGTTTCAGAACTTCAGAACACAACCCAGTCTCCAGTGTCTCTCTTCCTGTTGCCTGATTATTCAGATGTAAAACTGTCAGCTACCTCTCCAGCACCATGTCTGCCTGTGTGCTACCATGCTTCCCACCACGATGATAATGAACAACAAAAACAACAAAACCCTTTGTAACTGCAATTATCCTCAAATACATCATTTTCTTTAAAAGAGTTGTGGTCATGGAGTCTCTTTACAGCAATAGAATCCCTAATGAAGACAGTGATTAAAATAAATTTTAAATTTGCATGTTTTGCACATCAAAGCACACCTATGTTCCAAAAGTCATATGTGTGGGATATGTTTTTGAACAAATATATATCTTCCTGCGGTATCTTACTAAACCTTCCCTGAAACACAGTTGTGTATTTTTAGCCATCTTCTAAAAGAACAGTAGGGCTGGAGAGATGGTTCTGAGGGTAAGAGCACATGTTACTCTTCCAGGGGGCCTGGTTTCAACTCCCAGCACTACCATGATGGCTTACACATATCTATAGCTCCAGTCTTATGGGACCCAATGTTCACTTCCTGCCTCTGTAGGCACCAAATATGCACATAGTGCACAAACATACATTCAGGCAAGACACCCATAAAATGAAACATATTTTAGAAGGGCAGTAAGTTTTCTTTTGCCTTCATGTTCTATAGTTGCAAAGTGGGTAACTTATATCTCAATTACAATATTTATCTCAATGTTTAATAATTACATAACTATCTATCCTTCAAATATGAATCCTGTGTGTTAAGGACATGGCTTCTTCAAGTGTGTGTGTGTTTGTGGGGGGGTGCGTGTGTGTGCCTGGATGAGCAGCCTCGGGGTAAGAATGAATGAAAACATATAATTAATAATAAATCCACCTTATGCCTGAAAATAAAAATACATGCAAAACAACTTTTAACAGCACTTGGTTATAGATTTCAGTAGCTCACTGAGTCGTCTTCTATGTGTACTACCTTCACAATGACCTGTGTGTCAAGGATTTGGGTTCTCAGTAACATGACTTTCTCCAGATGTAGACAAGATCCAGGACATAATCAGCCACAGGACACATCAGAAAACCTTTTGTTTTTACAAACAGCAATGCTCCTGACTCAGATTAGAGAACCATGCTCTACACTTGGAATGTGATTATTCTTACTTTCCAAATAACACTAATAAGATTGGTTTCTCTAAGTTGATTGGTAGAAGAAACCAAATAAAATGACACAGACTGCCCTAGGCAGACACAGGAAGGTCCTGTGGGAACAGATTGTAACAACAGAACATTGAGAGGGGCATAGAGGAGAGCAGAAAGCACACACAGTATCCTCACAACATTTTATGTGAGGGAAAGAAACCTGGGACCCCAGGCTCTGAGGAGGGTGGTGCATTGCAGCAAAGAATATTATTATAAAAAAATGCAAAAATTTTCTCTGAACCATTTTAAAACACAAGACATGAGCAACTTATCAAGGATAATTTCTGCTCAATACCATTGCAATCCTTGAGGAAAAACAAAAAATTAAAGTTTTAGAAATGGGAAGAACTTGAGCTATCAGATATTATGGCTATTAAGAAAGAAATGCTCCTGAAAGGTTCCTGAGATTGCTGAAGTTTTATAGCTATAAGAGGTCAGCTTTGGTAATGTTCAATGTATGCAGCAGAAATAAGAATGACCAAGTGACTACCTAGCTAATTACACTTGTGATCCAAAGTCATTAAGATTTATCTTGAAGACCTAGTTTGCTTTGATAGGTGAACTCCTGCTTACCGGCACATACTACAGATAAGAAAGATACATCAATAATTGATACAAAATGATATTTTGATTTTAATCCCAGCATGGCTCAATCTGCTTGGTCTTGGCTCTTATGCATTGTTTATTGTACCATGAGTGTTACAGTCATCTGCATGAAGGAATAAGCATAGACAGTAAAGAAGAAAAACACCCAGAACTGTAACTTGTCAGTACATCAGTTCTTTGTGCTCTTTATATGTCTTCCAGTTGTTGGTCATGTGTGTAATATCAGAGAAAAAATGGCTCCAATATTCATCTTCTGGGTCCACACTACTTCATAAGACCATGCATGTTTTCTAGGGCAAGAAATGCCATTGGTTTACCACTCTTTGGATCTGGAATCATTCACATCTTCCTACGGACAACAGGATGTGGTAGACATGAGGTTGTGTCAAGTATGAACTCACATCTCATATGGCCTCGAGGTTTCCACCTCAAATTGCTTTTCAAACAATTTTGCCAAACCATTTTATGAACACTAGCCTACTATGACAGTTGATCTCGTCACCCTCATCATTCCAGATAGCATTTAACTAAGCACTATATCTGCCAATGAGACTGTCCTAGACTAGGCATCCTCTGGCTACCAACAGCTGATGTAGATGCAGAATCTCTGATGACTGGAAAACACATTTTATTCTGTGGATCACAAAGCTGTAGCTTATTTATTGACCATTGCTTTAGGAGTGTTTCTGTGACTTGTTATGCAATACTGGTTGGTGCAATCTGCATGTATAGAATTGACCCAGCCATAATCATGTTGTAAATCATGATTCTATTAACTAAGGTGTCACACAATCTATATACAATGATGTATTTAAATGTTCCCTGAACTGTTGTATATTTAAATTGCCTAAAGTTAACTAAGGTGTGCAATCAGCACACATTGTCATTCTTATAACAAGTCCAAAATTGTCTAGAAAAGAATTTTGTAAAGTTTTTGGCCTATTTATCCTCAGTCAATATCCTTTTACCTTATCTATGAAAATGAACAACAAATTTTTTAGGATTATCTGAAATTCTCAAGATGATGTTCCATGGTCCAGTGTCAGAACACAGTGAAATCAGTTATTCAGGAGAAAACATAGACTTTAAAAATAGCACTTTGTTTAATCCTCAAGTATGAATGTGTTGCTTTGAAGATGCTACAACACACACACACACATACACACACACACCCCTACCTGCTGAGAGCATTCCAAAAATGTGCTGTGTAGTATATAGATGGTTGCTAACTTTGCATTGGGTAAGCAGACAGTAATAGATGTGGGGAGAACACCTAGAGGGAACCGACTTATTCAGCTTACATTCCTCTAGTAGAGAGGCATTGAAAGCACCACTACTTTGAAAATTGCAGATTTGTGCAGCACCTTAGAAATTAGAACTCATCGCTCTATTGCTCACCAAATACCAGTGCTAGCGAGATCCCAGAGGGCTGCTGGAGAATCAGCTAATGATCTCAGTTAATATGCAAATTCTCAAACCATCTAACAGGGATTCTGATTCTGTAGACCTGGCATTGAGCCTGAGAATCCTGTGTTCCAAGATTCCCTCAGGGGTTTGGTCAGGATTGCCCAATTTAAAGAGCCATTGCCTAGTTGTTTTTCAGGTGGGACATCAAGAACCAGGGTTGAATGTGAAGCTTAGATTTCTTCAATAAGTCAGTCAATGCTGAATCAAGGCAAGGACAAATTCTTCAAGTTGGCTTGCAAAGTGAAGTCAATCCTCAAGGACAGGAATCAGATGAGACCTTTGTTCTCATCCTATATCCCAAGGCAGCCTCCACCTCACTCTAGTCGATATATACTTCCTATGCTGGAGAAATTATTAATGTGACTGTACCTTTTGTTCTTCACTGATAGCACATTCTCTGACTGTAACCAAAGTAACTGATTTCAGACAAGTTGAAATATACCAACAAATTGTTCTTCTAGTACATCAATAAACAGCCTAGTGTTAGCCTTCAAATGTAGCAGTAAATAAAAATCAAGGTTAAAGATTCCCTTAAAGTTTATTGTTTCCTTGGGGCCTTGTAGTACATTTTCTGCTTGATAAATAACTCACACACTCTCTCTAATTCATCCTGTCTAACAAATAGCAGGAATTTTTTTTCTTCCAAGTACAAAGTTTGAAAGGACATGGTTCTGACGCGTAGTTTCTTCCAGAAATGCCAGGGCAGAGATGGCTTTCACCCAGAAAACACATGTCATTTTGTGGAACGAGAGACTTGATAATCAGAGAGTGATTTAAAAATTATTTGGAATTGGTATTGAAACTGAATTCAAGCCAAGCCCAAACCAACATAATTATTTATTCAGATGAAAATAAAAATTCTACAAATCATCCTGTAGTCTTAATGTTTCTATGCCCCAGAAATGAGTATACTACCTGGACCAAAAGTTAAAAATCTTTATGTGTGCGACATAAGGGTCTGAATGCTGCGCTGCTACAAACACTTGACAGTCTCGGTGTTTGTTCCTCCGTGTTCTAAGCAGTAACACAATCTTATCTATAGAGATAATTATAGCCTTGCATTCTTTAATTCTCCTTAAAATATCTGTATTAACAAACAGATGCATAAAAATAACATTTTCTGAGCCCTCCACTCAGACAAGTCTTCTTTCAATAGTTTGGTCCTCCGTTAAATTCCCAAACAAAGAAACACTTGTCTCATTCCCTCATAAAACACCATGACCAAAGCAACTTGGGGAGGAAGGGGTTTATGTAATTTTACAACACTCAGGCCCCACTCCATCACTGAAGCAGAGGCTACAGAGGAGGATGCTTATAAGCTTCTTCCTTATAGTTTGCACAGCCTGCTTTTCACACCACTCAGGACTACCAGCCCAGTGGGCTGGGCCCTCCCACATCAATCAACAATCAGGAAGATGCAACACAAACTGCCAACAGGCAAATCTGATGGAGGCACTTACTCGGTGGAGAATCTTCCTAAGTGATTTTAGCTCATGTCAGCTGACATAAGTCTTATCATGCCATAGGGCTTTCTCCTGCCTTCACTTCTTGTCACTATCACAAACACTTCTGCATCCCATGCGCTATTCTCCAAGAGAGGGTTTTCATGTTTCTGTAATATTTAACATTAGAGTTAAAGAGATACAGGAAGGGCAACTTTTCCTTCTTGTTCCTGTAGCATGTATGTTTTCTGCCAGCCCACCTGCCACTGGTCTGGGCCCACAGCTGCGCCAGCCCCAAATAACAACCGAGACTCTGTATTTGATACAATCCTGTTGGCCAGTTACCATTATTGTTTATGGGCTAACTCTGTCTTAATTATTAGCCCATTTCTACTTATCTAAGTATTTCCATGTGTTCATCTTATCGGGGAGCCGCCAGAGGCATCTTCTTTCTCCATGCTCTACCTCCTGACTCCTCCTAACTTCCTCTTTCCTCCTTGTAGTCTCCTAGCCCCACCTATCTAGTTTCCTATTGGCCAACAGGGCTTTATTAATTAACCAGTATGAGAAACATATTTACAGAATAACATTTCCCATCATGCTCCCACTGAGGATGGATCTAATGTGACCAGGCTTGGGCACGTACACTAGGAGAATCAGGAATGTTAAACAGTGTGTGCCTGACATCTTGGTTTCTTGTCCTTAGTCTTGTTCTCCTCCTTCTTTTGGTTGAGAGAGGATGACACTGCAGGTCCTCTCATTGGGTAAAGTAGAAGTGTCATGAGATCTAGGTCTGAACTTTAAAAAGCAGGAAAGAAAAGTCTCCTGCCTCAGCATGAGTTCCAGAGTGTTTATTGATACCTTCCATCCCCCAGCCTGCCTCCCTCATCAAAAGAACTAGGAAACTGTACATGTAGCATTAATAGGATGATTGCAAATCTATACCCAGGTACTAATATATTAACCTCAGGTGACTCAAGCACATTTGTTAGCTGTTATATATCTTTTTATCTAACCAAGACAAGTGCCTGGGTGTAATAATAAATACAATAATTCTAATAAAATGGAGTAGAGGTTGCTGGCATCTACACTATGTGCTAAACCCTTTAGGCATCCTCACTCAACCTTTCAGTGACTCCCTAAGGCAGGACCTGTTGCATTCTTCAAAATAAAATGAAAGCTAGAACCAATCACTCTATAGGTCAGAGCATTAAGGAGGCAGACTTTCCCGACTCCAAAACAGTGTTTCCCGTGGGAAATTAACTCAAATGAACCTTTTCTGAAATAAGACAAATAGTCAGACCACAGGTACACACACACACACACACACACACACACACACACACACACACACCTAATATATAAACCCACAATGAGATTTCACCTCATATTTAAAAATAAAAAATATACACGCTATTTCTCTGTAATATATGTTCACCTGTTTTCTTGGAGTTATAGATGATGTTTTCAAAATTACCACCTTTCATATTCCAAGTTAATAATAGCCTTAGATTTTGAGAATTCTAGAGAATATTTCAGTTTACTCATGTATACAATATTAATAACCAAAATAAAATGTTTTTAAAATTATATAATTTTGCCTCTTTTGCATCCATCTCCACTCTTATCACTCTTACTCTCTTTTTCTCTCACATTCCTAGATACATATTTCTCAAATCTATATTTGTACATGCATTTATTGCATTGTGTGTCAACAAATTATTTTCAGCAATATTTTACATATTTTGTAGGGAAGTTTTTTTTTTATATTTTTGTTTGGTTTTGGTTTTTAGATTTTGAGGTAGGGTTTCTCAGTATGGTCTTGGTTGTCCTGGAACTTACTCTGTACGTCAGACTGGCTTCGAACTCAAAGATTCACCTACCACTGCTTCCCAAATGCTGGGATTAAAGGTATGTGCCATCACTGCCCAGATTTTTTATTTTTAGGAATGTCATAATGAACAAATATTCTGCAATTTTCTATCTATATGACTTTTTAGGTCTGTACTGATATTGCAAAAAATATTTCATTCACTTAAAAATATTGTTTGGTGTCTCATTTGATGAGCATTCCATTTATCCACTTGTTTCATGGTAGACATTTTTGTTTTCAACTTTTGCTATTGCAACAATATACAAATAACATATTTACCCTTATCTTAGATAGTGGAGTTCCTCTGCATTATATTTGCAGCAGTGGAATTTCTGTGTCATGATTAGTTTTGTCAAATTGACACAGTCTAGAACAGTGTTCTCAACCCTCCTAATACTTCAACCCTTTAATACAGTAATTATTTTGTTGTTACTCCATAACTGTAATTTTGCTACTATTGTTAATAATAATGTAAATATATGAATGGAGGATATCTGATATGTGGCCCCCAAAGAGGTTGAGACCCACAGTTTGAAAAGTGCCCATCTTGAATCACTGGGGGAAGGGGTCTCAGTGATGGAGTATCTGGATCACTTGGCCTGGGGCAAGTCTGTGACAGCTTACCCTGACTGCATTCATGAATGTGAGAAGACCCACCCACTGTAGAAGACTATTACCTAGGCAGGCGATCCTAAAGGAAAAAAACATCTGAGCAGCAGCATGCATTCATTCACGCTTTCTTTCTGCTGAGCACCAGCGTGCATTCATTCACTTTCTGCTCTTGACTGGATATGACTAGCTGCTTCAAATTGTAGAAGTCTGGACATAAAGCAGTGATGGATGGTAACCATCTTTCTCTCCTGTAAGTCCTTTCACCAGGATATTCTGTCACAGTTATCAGAAATGTAGCTAAGACATCCAGGATCTTAAAATACAGTGCCGTTCATCTTTTTAAAGTCAAAGCCATCTCCTTTGTGTGATCCTACTCCATTATTTTCAAACTTTTCAATGCTCAATATATCTAATGGTTTCAAATGCTTGAATTTAATTAACAGCTTTGTTGAGTCATGCAGAGTAATGAACTGTGCATGCTAAAGGTTAAAATCTCATCAACTTCAGGACAAGAACTCAGCACCACAGAAAAGGAATTAAATATCTCCATTGTCTCCACAAATTTTCTCATAACTCTTTATAATTCATTTCTTCCGAATCCTTTTGTTCCTTTTAAAGAGCCCTGTAGACAGTGGTCTTGATGATCTTCCAAACAAGTTTGTTTTCTTGTAATTGCATAATAGAGCAGTGAAAAAGAGGGAAAGCTGACGCTGACCTTTTCATTGTATCAGGGGAAACCATCTCTACTTGTTAAAAGAGGAAGAAATCCTACTGAGACAGCATTTGAAGGCCATGATAAAGCAAGACTTGATCTTTTGCTAACTCTCACCCCAGGCATAGTAAACAGTGTACTAAGGCAACTTTCAAGTTTCTGATCTCCTGGTAAACATATTCTGGGAACACTGAATGTGAATGAAGGAAGAGAATGACAGCCCAGAATTTCAGTGATTACACCATATTAACCTTAAGGTCTCTTACAACTGTCTGTCAACCAATCAAAGGGAAAGCTGATAGACAGGCCTGATCTAATCATGTTAGCTCTTCAAAAAGTGTAAATATCAGAGAGAGAAGCCCACAGAGATTTTTTGAAAAAGCAGGGAGCCCAAGTCTGCCTGGCAGCATTACTCATGGGAGCAAAGAGGAATGTAGGGCCTGGAGGAGCTCTGAATTAGTCCTGAAGCAATGAGGACTGCAATTCTGCTAGTGAGGAAAGTACTCAAAGCCTGGTGTGATTTGAGCTGCAGAGCTCTGATACCCAGGTACCCCTGTAGCCCAGGTCCTGTGAGGTGATGAAAGCATGCTATTGAGACCCTCAGGTCTAGCAATTTATCACTTAGCAACAGACAAGAGACATACCAGGCAGTGATGGATCTCTTCCTCTCATCATATGTTCTTTGCATTTCCTAGACTTTTGTCATAAACGAGATGATGAATTATGTTATGTTTGGTTTTTCTCATTCACCACACTTATTCTGGGTGAGTATGTCATATTGTTGGGTGTCTATGCTTAGTCTCTATTCAGAAACAAATGGCCTATGTTTTGTACACTTACCTGTCTGTGGGCTTTGGCTTTCTAGTCTGTAGCAATTACAAGTAAAATGTAAGTCTTTGTATGGATGTAATTAGATAAGTAGAAATGGGTTAATAATTAAGACAGAGCTAGCCTATAAACAATAATGGTAACTGGCCAACAGTATTGTATCAAATACAGAGTCTCTGAGTGTTATGTGGGGCTCACGTGGCGGTGGGACCATGGTGGCAGGACCCCGGTGGCAGCCGGCAGGAAAAATCTGCCGTAACATGGATGTATGTTATTTCTCCTATTTTAATTCAAATGGTTCTAACTAACTACCTGTTTGACTAATTATGTTTTCATTTTTTATGCACATAAATTTCAACTTAGTATTTTTGCCTACTTATCTTTTTAATTATTCATGTCTTCTCTTATTGATTTATTGAGTTGTTTCCATATTCGGAATACAAGTACTGTGACTTATATATGTCCAAAGTGCCTTTTCAGTTGTGTACCTTTTTGTTTGTTTTGTTTTGTTTTGTTTGAGAAAGGGTTTCTCTGTGGCTTTGGAGGCTATCCTGTAACTCGCTCTTGTAGACTAGACTGGTCTCAAATTCACAGAGATCTGCCTGCCTCTGCTTCCTGAGTGTTAAGAATAAAGGTTTGTGCCACCAACACCCAGCTCAGTTGACTATTTTTATTATGGTATCTTTCACATATAAAACTTAAATTCTAAGAAATCTCAATTGTATTTTCTGAAGTGTATTTGTTCTTCTTGTTGATTTGTAGATCTCCCTCCCACACTGAAGTGATGAAGATAACTTGGTCATTTTTAAAATAATGGTTTTAGACTTTTATTTTCTATATTTACATCTTAAACATATTTGTGTATGAGACAGTAAGACTATAATTATTTTTTCTTTGTGTATATGTGTGTGCACATGTATATGCAGGTGACCCATGTGTTTGCCCATTCATGAGCATGTAGAGACTAGTGGTCAATGTTACTTGCTTTCCTCTATTGCTCTGTAACTTACTTTTTGACACAAAATCATTTACTGAGCCTGGAACTCACTATTTGGGCTACACTAGATAGCCACTGAGGCCCCAGGATTCCTCTGTCTCTACAGACTTGAATTGCTATACCCAGCTTTTATGCAGGTATAGAGAGCTGAACTCAGATCTTCATGCTAAAACAAGCAGTCTTACTTGCTGAGTCATTCCCCCACTCCTGTAATTACTTTTCTTAGGAATCCAGTTTGTACATCATTTCTCCATTGATTCTGAGTATCAGATTTAGTCATTGCAACCTACTCATAGATCTAGCCAGCACTGTACTCCTAATGCACTTAAATGCTAGCTACAGATGGTCGCTACTGTGTTGTAATGTAAGTCACCTTGCCTCAAGGTTCCATGGTTTCCTCCTCTCCTGTTTTCTATTTCAGAGTTATCTGTCCTTTCTTGAATGTTGCCCCTTTAGATACAATTGAAAATAAAATAATCAGAATATCTGAAAATGGTTGGTATACTTAGAATTGTATTGAATTTTATATTAATTGGAGAAAAATTTTTATTCTTACAGAACTAATTATCTGTGAGAAATTATATTTTAACATTTGTTCTGGTTTCTATATGAAGCCTTCATATTTCACATTACTTTCTTTATTACTATCCTGCAGGTCCTTTGTTAGACTCATTCTTCCATAGATATGACCTTAAATTTTATACAAGAAGTCATGGCTATTTCTCTTTGAAGTTATAATGTGAAGAAAGGAATCTTACCTAATGTACTATTTTAACAAAGAAAACAAAACCACTGCTAGCATTGGTTCTGTGCAGATGTTCAAAGAGATATTCTTCTGTTAGACATTAAGAAAGAAGAGAATTCTGTGACTCCTCACATAACAGAGTTATGAAAAATTGACTTCTCCAGACTATTCCAGACTATCTGGAATTTTTCAGCTTCCCTGACCTACAAGCACAGAGACTGATACTCAATTGCACACTGATGAATTGAAAAATGTGAGGGACTAAGTTTGCCAGGACTACCAATTTTACATATAACAAAAAAATCTAGCTGTCCAAAATTTCATGAAATTTCCTAGTCATGAATATTGTTCAAAATCGTTGCTGTTATTGTTTAGTGTAATATTATTTAGGCCCAAATAAGAATGCAGAGACATTCCAAGGTGGGTAGGTAGAGTGTCTGTTCTTGGAATTTTGAGGAGTGCTTTCACAGTTTGCTTTCAGCTCAGCTTCTCCACTATATTACAGTGGGTGGAGCAGTCCCACCATATACAGGTCACATTTTCAAGGTGTAAGTGCCTTCTAAAGGACATTCAAAGATTTGTTATTATTTTTTATTTTATCTGTGTAGGTATTTAGGTGCATGTGTGTTCAGGTGCCCTCAGAGGCCAATGCTGTTGAATCCCCATGGAGATGAAGTTGCAGTTATAAACTACCTGTGTGGGTGCTGGCATCTGAACTACTATTGCTCCATCTCTCCAGCCTGCTAAAGGATGTTTATGCTGGCTAGCCTTTCTTCAGTTTTGATGAGTACAGCAATTTTAGGGAAAAAAACCAGCCCATATTCACATGGTGACCAAGGAGTAATGCCAGACAAGAACTCAGTGATACTTGTCCATTTCTAGCAGATTTTCAGTGAGCTATACTGCCTGCTTACTTAGCAATGCTTTCAAGATGGGCTGTGACTCTTCCCAGTGATTGTGGACAATTAAATATTGTTTTGTTGCTGATCCTTTGGGGGGTAGGGGTGTTCATGGGAGAGCTCTAGACAAAGTGTAGGAGATGTGCATGTATATAAGTTTGCCCTCTGAGTGGAAATTGAAATGTACTTAAATCCACCAAACTGGATATTAAACCAAATAGTCTATTAAGTGTTAGTTACTTGTGGACCTAGAACATGAAGAGTTGTGACCTGATTTCCCACACTGGTGTGTAGCAAGATTGAGTCCAAAGACACTTCTATGCCATAGGCATTCTCACCCTTGTTTCTCTGTGTGGACATGTAGATTGCTGCACACAGATACACTCATATAAATTGAGTAAAGTATTATGCAGTGCCAACATTTTACAACAAGCATCCACGTAAACTAGTGTTGAGTGGTTCAGCAGGAAAGGCTCTCACTAAACTTAAGTGTCTAGGAGTCATTTGGCTTTGCAGCACTTACAAGCTCAGAATGAGGAAGGCACAGGTGGTCTTGTGTATAATTTCTATTGCTTTTAGAGAGATCCTTGTGTGGCTTTGTGAATCAGACCCTTAGTAGTCACAAAGCTTACCTTCCAACACTCATCACATGACTGACCAAAATCTTCAAAAATGGAATTTTCATTGACAGAATTCAAAGTGATCTAAATTAGCCACGTAGCAGTTTGTTATAATGAAAAGTTTGTGATACTTTTAATTCTTTAAGGATATTACTAAGATATAAATAAGGCTTATGATTACAGTTACTACTTACTAATTAGAAAACTTACACAGACCATAGACTTCATTATTTCAGTTTGGAAAGCTAAGGCATGTGGACCAAATCAGGCTCATTGGTTATTTGAACAAAAATTTACTGGAACAGAGTCATGCCAATTTATGTTTTACCCTCAGAAGTGTTTGGGCTAGCATGGCTGTCCAGTATAGCTGTGACAATAACTCTGTGTTCCACAAAACCTGAGATGCTCTGACTTAGTAATTTGGGGTTGCTACAACAGAACATGTGATACTGGATAATTTATAGAGAAAGAAGTCTATTTGGTTCACACTTCTGGAAGCTGGAAGTTCAAGATTATGTGGCAGCATCTGGTCAGGGGGCAGCAGAAACAGCAGGGCAAGCATTCAGCATGAATGACCAAAGAGGAATCAACTGGGCTTTACAATGATCCACTCTGGTGGTAACTAATGCAACTCTGAAGGAATTGCATGCATTCTTTGAACAACTTCATCACCCCTTAAGGTGCCCATCATGTCTCAAAACTGTTACACTGGGGACCCAAACGTCAATGTGGGCTCCATAGAAGACAAGCTATAATCAAACTGTGATTCATTTACTAGCAGCCCCTACCAGAACCTAAGTGTTTACCACATGCTGCTGGCTAGTCATACCTTTTCTATTATTTCCTTTTTTAAAAATTCAACTGTCCTGATTAGTTTTCATCAACTTGATACAACTCAGAGTCACCTGGGCAGAGGGAACCTCAAGTGAAGAATTGCATGTATCAGACTGTCCTGTGACCATGTCTGAGAAGAAAAACTTTCCTGGTTGATATGGGAGGGATCACCCAATATATGCATCAATATCCTTAGGCAGGTTGGTCTGTACTGTATAAGAAAGCTAGTTGGATAAGCGAGAGAACAAGACAGTAAGTAGTATTCCACCGAGCTTCCCACATCCAGGTTCCTGTACTGACTTCCCTTAATGTTGGATTGTGATTTTTGAGTATAAGCAAAATAAATCTTTTCCTCCACACATTGCTTTTTTTTCAGTTTGATATTTCCCCATAGCCACAGAAAGTAAGTAAGACCAATAGCCCTTCAACCAAGTTTTTTAAACAAAACAATTTAATTTTCTGAGATACAATTTAGCATTTAAGCTATAGTTTGCTAATTTTCAATATAGACATTAAAACAATAGATCAGAGAGAGCATCTACCTATTGCTGTGGTGTAAATATCAGAGCAGATTGTAAGCTATGAACTTGCCCTTGCTGACTGACATTTAATGAGGGAGATTATTCAATGGTTTCTAATAAACAAGCAATCAGATGCCATTAGCTCATTAACCATTTAAGCACAAATTATAGCAGTGTACTGGTTGTTGAACTTTCCAGCTCTGTGCTTAGAGTTGGATGACAACATCAACACTGAGGACCTTAACTAATGTGTAATCACCTGGTGGGGGGAAAGAGGCAGTTAGTAAATTTGGATTTGGGGTGATTCTTCTCAGATTTTGTATTAAAGATACCCACAGTTCCAGCAGAGTTGCATATGTAAAAATCTAGGTCTGAGTCCATTCAGAGAATGTTCTCCAAAAAAAAAAAAAAAGATAAAAAGATACTACTTGTTCCTATCCATTGTTGAGCTCTCCATCTCCAGCTTGTGATACCGTTTTTTTGGGCAATGGTATTGAGCATGTAAGGCCTGGCTGGCAGAAGTATGCCATAATGCAGGGTTGAGAACGGTGGCCATCTCTGACCAGCACAAAGTGCCCAGTGCTCCCACTGCCACAGAATGATAGCCTGACCCACCATCCCCACCATAATGAACTAAAATCTCTCTGGACTATGAGCCAAAGCAAGCCCTTTCTCCCTTATGTAGTTTCTGGCAGATAGTTTTGTCACAATGAACCAAGAAATACCAAATATATTTAATCTTCAGATAAAAGTTCAAAATATTATACGGTTGTTGACACCAACTTTTTGGTTAAATCTCTAACGTCATCTGCCATTATTGCTCTTCCTCAACTCTCTTGCTTCAGCCCTATTTAACACCAGTGGGTCTTAAGAAACAGGCACTGCTCCATGGTGCACAGTCTTTTTTAATTACTGTCTCCCTTTCCCAGAGTGCCTTGCATCCCTGTATCTTAGCCTTAAAAAATTAGCCTTAAAAATTTACCCTTAAAAGGTGCCTTTGAAAAGAATTTATTATGCATCTTCGCTATCTATATTTTTGGAAGTTTGTATTCTGATTTGCGTAACTCTTTAGATCAGTGTCCCCATCCTCATCATGTCCATGCTCAGTCTAAGTTATGCATTTTCTAAAACTGTATCAATAAATGGCTGGGCATGTTGAGCCTCATGTTTACCAGGCTGGACTAGCCAGATTTTATCTTCAGCTGATATGCTTTTAAGAATAAATAAGATATTCCCTGTGTCACTTGAGTTGCTACAGATAGAGCCTGAGCGCTGGTGACACTAGTAAGTGGGACTCAACCATTGATCCTCAATCCATCAATTAAACAAAAAATGAAAGGCCTGGAAAAAGATTTGTTCAATGTAGCAACTGAGAGGTGCAGTGTCTCTAAAATGTATCTTTGAAGTCCTGATATGAATTTAGATTTTAATGAAGAGTAATAGCTATGCATAGCTAATATGGCTGAGATGTGAACCTGGCCATCACTGTTGCCTACCTCCAGTCTTCCCTGAAAAAATGAACTGGCAAGCTATCAGAACTGTATGAAATGTTTTTCCATAAGATGAGCCATCCCTCTGGCTGACATCAAACTTCAACCTTTTCTTCCTCCAATATTAGATTTCTGGAAAAATTTCTTGAGGTCCACTGTTTCCATTTCTGATAGCCAAAGGGAGGACACAAGTATCCTTTTAAGACAGCTCTAGCCTCAGTATGGTTATGACAGTAGAAGACTCTGTAGAACCTCTAACCCCCAGAGTTAACTCTGTCTTTACTGGTGTCTCTTAAATATTACAGATGCCCAATCTCAGAATTCACATGGCCGAAGACATTATTCTCAGCTGGCCAATCTGATTCTCCTTCAGTGGTTAGTATTTAAGTTGTACAAGTTTTAAAATTTAGACTCACTCACATCATATATTTAACTCCTCATAAAGGTTCCTTGGTTTCCATCTTAAATACCTTTGTCCTTGTTCTCCTCCACCTCCTTTCCCTGCTCCAGCCTGAAGCAGCAACCCACACTTGTCTCGACTATTGCTGTATCCTCTTAATTCACTCTCCTGTGAAATCTACCCTCCCCTGCCACCCACTGTCTCCACTCTAGCCAACATGGAGTTTTTGAATTCTAACAATGTGAACATATAGCTTAAAGTTCTTTAATAGCCTCATATAAATTTTAGGGGAAAACCAAAACAAAACACCTCATACTGGGTTTTGCATGTTCTTTCCTGACCTTGCAGGTCCACCACAGCCCTATTTCACTACATAGTTTCCTTGTCTCTTTACTTCACGATCTTTAGCTTTTTGGGTGTGTAAATGTACTTTCAAGGTATTTGAACATGCTTCTTAGACCACCTAGAACATTTTCTGCTCTTTTTATCTCCTGCCTTTACATGTCTTTCAGATTACTTTTGCAAGGTGTCTATGACTTCTCATCTTCGATCATCATGGTCTGTGTGTCTATTAGTGTGATCACTTCACTACAGTCAGACCTCCCACAATTAGCACCACAAGTCCAAGCGTATGCCCAACTTACCTGTCATGATGTCCTCTTTACCTAGCACAGGACCTACATGAATGTACTCTGTACAAATTTGCTGAATTACTGAATTAATACAAGAGGACAGAAGTAGCAGAAGGCTACTTCCCTCACCAGTTTGGTCAAGCAGGCCCAAAGATCACCCTTTTGCAAGCTTTTTCCCCACTGATCTCCAGTTTTGCAGACTGAAATTCTGCAGCCACCCACATGCCTTTAGCCATTTCAGTTCTCTTTTCTCAGGATCTGACTTGAATATGACTCAGCTTCCACCCTGCATCTCTTAGGGTAGCTCTTATCTTAAGACACAGAAACTGACTGTGGTTGATTAAGCAGAAAACAAGTTCATTAAGAATACAAGTAGCTCATAGATATTGAGAGACTTAGAGAACTGGGATCAAGGCCAGATTTCTAGGAATAATGCTCTGCATTATGTTCCAAAGTCTAATGAGATGAACATCTCTGCCCCCTCTCTTGGTGCTGTCGAACAAGCTCCCCCACTTCAGTTCCTATGCTGCTGTGGACTCTGCCATCTTGTTCTCCTTTATACAGAGACTCAGTATCTCTTCACCATTCCGCACCAGATAAACAAATTGACATTATAACATGAAATCTAGTTGACACACATCTAGTTGCTAAAGGATGCTTACAGGCATGGGTCCTAGCTGCAAAGGAGTTTGGAAGGGAATATATAGGCTTACATCTTGGCCACCTATGAAAGAGAAACACATTATAAAAAAATTGGGTGTTTAAATGATGATAGCCATAAAACATGATCATTGCCTAACCCATAAATCATGGTCAAACTTTTAGTGTCCTATTCAGTCTCTTTGTGATGGAGACCCTCAGCCAATTTGCTCATAATCTTTCAACCAACACTATATGAAGTAGTGAACCTACTCTGCTGTCTGATATATGTCCCATCTAAAGTTTAAATTATTCTGAGGACCAATTGCAAACTATCTTAAATCTCTGTTTGGAAAGACAAAAGAATAGAACCTTTCTGAAAACTCTGCAATCCTTGAGCTTAAAGTATGACACCATCATTTAATTAATTGTACAACTTTTGGATAGCTTATTTAGAGGTTACAAAGACAAGTATCATGATTTCTCTTGTATTACATAATTTATACCTGGCACACAAAGATAATTGGTAATTATCTGTTGAATGAATAAACAAATAATTGCCTGATTGAATGACTTCTGTATTAATCAGCCAGAAAAAGGTTAAGCCATATTAATAAACATCTTGCAAATGCTCAGTGACTTGAAATAACAATATTTTCTCTTTTGCATGTTGTTGCATGTCCACTAAAGGATGCTTGGAACCCTCTCCCATGTCACATCTTTCTATGGTGTTCATGAGTAGATTTTTCACTGTACTATAGACCATCATTGGGACACAAAGGGGAAAGAAAAACATGATAAATTACCAAATGGCTCTTACAGCATCCACAAAGATGTGGAAATAACACATCCATTCAATATTGTACTTAGGAAAACAAATTGTAAATACACACCCAAGTCTAGGTGAATAGAGCATCATTGACTAACGAATAGAAGAAATGACAGTCCTGAATTTTCTGAATGTGTTTCTTCACCATCAAAATAGGAGCAGTAAGAGCATTTGTTTCATAAGAAGAAGAATAATGAATGAGACACTCATTATAAACATGCAGTAGATGTACAATGGGAATTAGTGCATTATGGCTAGTGGGAGTTAGTTCATAAAGAACATAATAATGTGAAGAATGTGAGTCTTTATATTTTTATTATTAATTAATCAAATGATTTAGCATACCAAGAAACAGATTTCACTGTGATATTTTCATGCACGCATGTCTTTGTACTTTCTTATTCCTGACCCACAAACTTTCCCCTTCTTGCTACTCCTCTTCCTCTTCCCAAATAGTTCCCTTTTTGATTTTATGACATATATATTCCATTTCTTTCTCTTCTTCATTTCTCCTTTTAGTCATCTTTCTCCTTTCATCTCTCTCTCTCTCTCTCTCTCTCTCTCTCTCTCTCTCTCTCTCTCTCACACACACACACACACACACACACA
Source organism: Cricetiscus sungorus (assembly GCA_030556225.1). Classification (NCBI taxonomy): domain Eukaryota; kingdom Metazoa; phylum Chordata; class Mammalia; order Rodentia; family Cricetidae; genus Cricetiscus; species Cricetiscus sungorus. The sequence continues at coordinate 5,958,874 of JANBXA010000606.1, read as the reverse complement.
CACACAAATGTTTGCACACATTTGCATTCATAACCAGACTTCGTACATGAGAGAAAAGATACAGTATTTGGCGTATTTTCCTTCACATAATTATCTCCAGTTCCATCAATTGTCCTAAAAGTGTCATGAATTTATTTTCTTTTACAGATGAATGTAATTCTATTTGGTATATAAGCAATATACGCAATTCATTCATCTATTAATGGATACCTATATTGGTTCCATATTTATTCTTGTCCATAATGCACCAACAAACATTATGTATTAGTACTCTGTAATATGCTGTCTTAGAGTCCTTCAGGTATAGGCCCAAGAGGGACATGGCAATTTAAGATGCAGCTTTTTGGAGAATGTCAGCTGATTTCCACAGTGGTTTCCACAGTTTCCACTCCCTCCAGCAGTACATAATGTACCTCTTTCCCTCACACACTCGCCAGCATTTATTGCCATTGGTTTTTTTGCAGACACTTTGCTGAGTGAGATGAAATATCAAGTCAGTTTTCACTTGCATTTCCCCGATGGCTAAGGATGTTAATATTGTTTCAAATATTTATTGGCCATTTGAATGTTTTCCCTTGAGAATTGCTGATTCAATTCATAGTTCATTTATTTATTGAAAATAATACTTCTTTTTACTCTTTTGGAGTTCTTTATAGTGTCTAGAGCAGTAGTTCTCAACCTGTGGCTCACAACCATTCTGGGGTCCTGTACCACTTATACTGCATATCAGATATTTACATTACAATTTATAACAGTAGACAAATTACAGTTACAGTGTGGCAATAAAATAATTTTAAGGTTGGGGGATCACTGCACATGAGGAACTGTATTAAACTGTCACAGTGTTAGAACCAATGGTCTAGAGGTTAATACTCTGTCAGATGTACAATCAGTCTATTGATGGTTTTCTTCCTGAACAAAAGCTTTTCAGTTTTATGCAATCCCACATACCTATTTTAGGGATTATTTCCCAATGCAATGGATATCTTTTTAAAAATAGTTCTTGCCTATGCCGTGCCTTGAAATATTTTGCCAATGTTTTCATCTACCAGTTTTTGGTTTCAGGTTTTATATTAATGTTTTTGATCCATTTGAGTGATTTTTGGGCAAGGCAAGAGATACTGACCTAATTTCATTCTCTAACAATACCATTGGCTTAAGAGATGGTCTTTTTTTCCAACGTATTTTTGATACTCTTATCAAAGTTTAAGTAGTTAGAACTAAGTGGGATTTATTTATAGATCTTCTATTCTGTTCCATTGTTCTGTGTGCGTGTTCTTTTTCTGGCAGTACCTTGCTGGGTTTGGTACTCTGGTTCTATAGTATAGTTTGAGAACCTGTATTGTAATGTCCCTAATATTGTTCTTTTGATTGAGTTGGATATTTGGTATATTTCTGGCTTCCATATGAATTACACTATTTTTCCTAATTATTTGAAAAATGCCATTGGTATTTTTATATGGATTGTATTTAATTAATTTGTAAATCTCTTTTTTAATAAGCTCTTTCACATTAATTCTGCCAATCTAGAAGCATAGGGGACCTTTCCCATGCTCTCATGTCATTCTGAAATGTTTTAAATTTAATATCAAACTGTCAGTTTCAAGAAAACTTTGCCACCACCATGGTTTTCACTTTAATGTTTCCTTGGGGACAAGAGAGCTGAGTTTAAGGTTCATTGTCAGCAATAAGCCATAAATAGGAGCCAACTTGTTGCAATTTGAAAGATGTCAGAGTGAATGATAGTAATACACCTCCTATGATTGAAGAATCAGCCCTTCTGCATTTATTTCTATACTTGATTGCAACCCTTCTTCTTGTGAGTCAGACAACTCAACAACTCAAGGAAAACTGATGTACTTAAAGCAGATATGTAAAAAGAACAAGACATTGATGCTTAGCTCTCATTAATTCTAAAATATCTTCTTGAAGTCTACATCAGAAACAAGAGCTTTGAAAGCCACATCTTTTGATATATAAGGCATTTTCTTTAGTAAAGAAAGAGATTTTGAAAAACAGACTGAAGATTACAAAGAATGAGTGAAGTAAATAGATTAGGTTTATGCTTTGACTGCATCAGAGTAAAAAGAAAGCTTCAGGTTGAGCAATCTGTCGGGAGACAAGTTAAAGGTCTCCAGGCTTAGTGGGTTATATAAGAGGAAGGAGGTAGGACGACTCTGGATCTTGAGGAAATCTGTTGGGCTCAAATAGCCATTAAGGGGAGCAGAGGGAGAATTCAGAAGGGAGGCTGTGAAGATGCTCTGTGAGCGGATGGTAGTTAATTTTTGGTGTCAACAGTATTGGGTTGAGGGATACACAGATAGATGAAAAGGGATCTTGCTATGAATATCTGATGATTTTTTGATGTGTTGCCATTTGATTCCATTTTGTATAAAGATCTGTCCTCAATTAGTACAGGCAGGGACTATGCAATTAGTTCGGGAACCAAATGGAACAAAAAACAGAGAAAAATGAAAATTTGTTCTTATTTTCTCATACAGCTGGAACAACAATATCTTGTTCTGAGCCATCACAACTCCAAACCATCTCACTTTCAGATGCAGGACTTACACCTGCAACCTCCCAAGTTATGAAGGCTTTCAGCCTAAGGATTCTGTGGCTCTTTATCTTGCAGATCATATATCAAGACCAATTTATGATGCCCATATATTCTTGTATTGTGGCTTTCCACTGCCCTTCCTCTGCTTCTTCTAGCATGCCTCAATTAACTCCAACATAAAAGAATGCAATGCTGTGTTACTTTGCTTGCATGAAACACCACATTGGTCTAATAAAGAGCTGAAAGGGGGGGAGGGAGGAAGAAAAAGAGGGAGGAAGGGAGGGAGGGAGAGAGGGAAAAAGAGAGTGAGTGAGGGAGGGAGGGAGAGGGAACTGGGATCAATGTGTAAAATAAGAAAAAAACCTATTTGTTAAAATATAAAAAAATAATTTTTAAAAAAGAGCTGAAAGTCCAATAGCAAGGCAGGAAAAAGCACAGGTGTGGCTGGCAGGCAGAGAGAATAAAAAGGAGGAAAATCTTGGAGGGAGAGATCAAGGTGGAGCAAAAGGAAGGAGAGAGGGCACTAGGGGGGCAAGCACCCAGTTACACAGCCATCCACAGGTAAGAATAAATTTGTACAGAATAGAGAAAGATAAAAGCTCAGATAAAAAGGTAGATGGATTAATTTAAATTAAGAAAAGATGGCAACAAATAAGCCAAGTGAATACTGGGCATTTATAAGAATACCTAAAATTTAAAAAAAAAAAAAACATCAAAACAGTTTATGCTGAAGAGGATGTGAAGAAAAGGGTACACTCCTCCACTGTTGGTGGGAGTGCAAACTCATATAGTCACTTTGTAAAACAGTATGGCAGTTTTCTTCAGGAAAATGGAAATCAGTCTACCTCAAGATCCAGTAATTTCACTCTTAGGCATGTAACCAAAATATGCATACTCATACAATAAGAACATATGTTCATCTATGTTCAAAACAGCATTATTTGTAAAAGCCCGAACCTGGAAGCAACCTAAATGCCTCTCAACTGAAGAATGGATGGAGAAAATGTAGTACATTTTCTGCTGAGTACTACTCAGTGGAAAAACAAAACAATGGCATCTTGAAATTGACAGGCAAATGGATGGAACTTTAAGAAATCATCCTGAGTGAGGTAACCCAGTCACAAAAAGACAAATATGGTATGTACTCATTCATATATGACTTTTAGACATAGAGCAAAGGATCACCAGCCTACATTTCATACCACCAGAAAAGCTAGGAAACAAAGAGGACCCTAAGAGAGACATGCATGGTCCCCTGAAAAAGGGCAAAGGGACAAGATCTCCCACGCAAATTGGGAGCATGGTGGAGGAGGGGAGAGGGAATTAGGGAGAAGAGAAGAGCAGAGGTGGGCATGAAGGAACAGGAAGATTGGGGCAGGGAAAGAATAGAGGAGAGCAATAAAAGAGATACCATAATAGAGCCATTATAGGTTTAAAGAGAAATCTGGCACTAGGGAAATGTCCAGAGATCTACAAGGATGACTCCTACTAACAATCTAAGCAATAGTGGAGAGGCTACTTTAAATGCCCTTCCCTGATAATGTGATTGATGACAACGTTATATGCCATCCTAGAGCCTTCATCTAGTAGTTGATGGAAGCAGAAGTAGTCACTCACAGCTAAACACTGAGCCAAACTCTTGGAATCCAGTTGCAGAGAGGTAGAAGTGATGAGCAAAGGATGTCAAAACCAGGATGGGGAAACCCATAGATAGACACTGTTGACTCCAGTATGGTAGCTGGGAAACCAGCGTAGGACTGACTCAGATTCCCTGAATGTGGTGTTAGTTGGGATGCCTAAGAAGTCTATGGGGCCTCTGGTAGTGGATCAGTATTTATCCCTAGTATATGAATGGACTTTGGGAGTCCATTCCACATAGAGGACACTCTCTTAGACTAGAAACTTGGAGAGGGCCTGAGCCCTGCTGCAAATGATATGTCAGACTTTGAAGACTCTCCGTGGAAACCTCACTCTCCCAGGGAACAGAATGGGAATTGGAGGGTGGGTAGGGTGGGAGGGTGTGGGAACTGGGATTGATATGTAAAAAAAGCTTGTTTCTAATTATATATATATATATATATATATATATATCAAAGGGCCAATTAAAAAAAAAGCATACCATAGTAAACCTTCAGTGTCTTTACTGAGCCTTAACCTACATGGACCTTCTTGTTTCTGTCCAGTGTCATAGGTTTCTGAAGGACCTACTATTAGAATAATTAAGGGAAGGTTTACCTAGAAAGAGTACCTGGTCCTTGAATCTTGACTGCAACTTAAGAGTATTCATTCTAGCATCCCTACCTCTGTCTTAGAAAATGAAAAGAGAATAGGGCCTATTTTATTTTCAATGATAATAAAAACTAGTCATATATAATTATTCTATATTAAATTATGTTTCAAATTCAATATAACATGATAAGAGTAAATATTTTAGGTTTTATAAGCTAAGATGCAATACTGAAGAAAAATAATTCTGTATCTATTTTGCTTTTTATTAATTAAAATTTTATTACAAATATATGTCATCCTTTTCTATTGCCTAACAAGATTAGCTTGCCTCACTGAATCCACATTTCAAAGGAACATTTTTATTTAATATTTTTTAATAAAAACATTTTTTTCATGTGCATTGATGTTTTGCCTGCATGTGTGTCTGTGGGAGAATGTCTGATCCATGGAACTGGAGTTACAGACAGTTGTGAGCTACCATGTGGATGTTGGAATCAAATGCCTGTCCTCTGGAAGAAGAACCAGTGTTCTTAACTACTAAGCCAACTCTCCATCCTCCAAAGGAATGTTTTTTGCATAGTGTGTTCCTTTTTCTTTTTTGTATTTTTGAGACAGGTTTCTTTGTGTAATAGACCTGGCTGTCATGGAACTCACTGTAGACTTGAGTGAGATCCACCTGCCTCTGCATTCCAGCTTGTTTCCTTTTCCTTTTCCTTGAGAAAAGACACAATTTAGGAAGTTATATGAAATTGTTTTGAATTCAAATCATTTACTAACCACTAAAACGTATTGGGCACTTACTATAAATCAAGCTCTATTACAAACTTTGAACGCTATCATTTACAACATCGTCATCTTAATTTTATAAAAGTGAGAACTGAAATCATGAGGGATAAAAGCCAAACAGAAATGAGGCCTGGGCCCAGTCTGAATTCAGTATCACAGGTTTGATCAGTATTCCCCCATGTCTTGCTCACAATAACTTTTCTCAGCATCCATGAATTCAAATGTCTTAGAGCTTGTTGTATATTGGGTACTGTGTAAACCATGGGAATAAAGAAGTCAAATGGATGCCAGCCACATTGCCACCCAGGAAGCATTCTTGATCAGTGTTGCAATGATTCACTAGTGCCTCTGGCCTGAAGAGCATTTTCTTCATGGAAAATCAAGATGCAATGGAAATAACTATGCAAACTTTACCGTTGAGTATACACGTGACCCTAGGTAAGCAAGTAAATCATTTAAACTCCCTATGCCTCAGTGCCTCTTAGGTACTTAGAGTCCTCCAACTAATTATACAACCCTGCAACTAGACTAGGAAGACCATGAGCCCATCGAATCATATATACACCAAGAAAGTTTAAAAGCAAATCAGCATGTCTCCTCATCTCAGTCATTCAATGCAGGCCAAATTGGTGACAAGCCAAAGGATACAAACCCACTTTTATCAGCAGTAAAAATATCTAGACTGGAACTGATGCTTTGATCCTGGCTTCTAATTGTTGTGGAGTTCATGTAGGCCACTTAAGTAGACAGAACACATTCCTGCTATCAAGGAAGTAGGCAACAATGTGAAGACGTGAGGAGGTAAGATGCCTTCGGTTCTAATGAGACCCATTTGCAAGAGTCCCCAGCTTCAAATTCTACACTCAATTGAGCTTCCCTCTTCTTTCTCATGAGAGTCTTTGTTTCTTTCTATTCAGAAGCATACCTACTGTACAAATGTCTGTCTTCCTTTTCTCTTTGGTAGGCAGAAGCATGCTATAGAAGGGGAGCAGCAGGAAGGAAGGAAAGAAGGGAGGGAGAGAGGGATGGAAGAGGTGAAGGAAAGAAGGAAGGAAGGGAGAGAAGAAAGGAGGGAGGAAAAAAGGGGAGGTAATCAGGAAAGAAAGGAAGAAAAGGAGAGAGGGAAGGAGGGGAAATGGGAAGTGAAAAGGAGAAAAAGGAAGGAAAGAAGGAAGGAAGAGGGCAAGAGAAGGAAAGGAAAGGAAGGGAGAGTAAAGGAAAGGAAAAGAAAGGAAAGGAAAGGAAAGGTAAGGAAAGGAAAGGAAAGGAAAGGAAAGGAAAGGAAAGGAAAGGAAAGGAAAGGAAAGGAAAGGAAAGAGGAGTCAGGTTAGGCTTGCCTAGGCTTCTTGATGACCTTGCACATAAAACCAACTTTTTTTTTTCAATTCACAAGATAAAGCAAGACTATATGGGGTTGCCAAAAGATTTAAATCACTCTATCATCCTGCATTTAACACTGTGAAACCTTCAAATATGGCACCTGACATGGTACCTGGTGCAAAGAAAATGAGTGACAATTGACTTAGTTATTTGATGCCTTCCTTCATTTTTTTTCTTATCTCACAGCTATAAACTGTAGTCAAAGAAACAATCTCACTTAAAAAAATATGAAATCCTTAAAGAGTAAATAAATAAACCCCTTAAGTAAAGTCATGAAAAAACAAACAAACAAACAGACAAAAGAAACAAATAAAACTGTTCAAGACCTGGAAATGGAAATAAGCAATAAAGAAAACACAAACTGGAGGAATTCTAGAAAAGAAAAATCTAGGTAAGCAAGCCGGAACTACAGGTGCAAGCATCTTAGCTATTGAATGCACAATAGAAATAATAGGTATATTGGTCAAAGAAAAAGATTACACTAAGAAATTTCTGACACAAAACATCCAAGAAATGTGGGATACTATGAAAATGATCAACCCTAAGAATAATAGTAATAAAAGAAGGAGAAGATTCCCAGGTCAAAGTCCCAGCAAACACTTTTAAACAAAGTCATAGAAGAAAATTTTCCCAACCTAATGAAGGGCATGCCTATAAAGGTACAAGAGGGTTACAGTACACCAAATATGTTGGACCAGAAAATGATGTTTCCACACCAGAAAGCCTACAGACTCATGGAAACTGAATAACTCTGGATTGAATAACAACTGGATCAAAGCAGAAATAAAAAGTTAAATTAAAAACTTCGTAGAATTCAATGAAGACCAATGCATAACACATGGAAGCTTATGGGACACAGTGACAGTAGGGAAGTTCATAACATTAAGTATCTCCATAAAGAACTAGAGAGATCTCATACTATCAACTTAACAGAATACCTGAAGGTTATAGAACAAAAAGGAGCAAACACACCCAAGAAGGCAGGAAAAAAATCAAACTTAGGATTGTAATAAATAAAAATAGAAACAAAGAGAACTGTATGAAGAATCAACAAAGAGTTGGTTATTTGAGAAAATCAATAAGACAGACAAACTCTTATCTAAACCAACTAAAAAGCAGAGAGAGAGAGAATATTCAAATTAACAAAATCAGAAATGAAAAGAGGAACATAACAACAGACATCAAGAAAATCCAAAGAATCATTAGGTCATATTTTAAAAACCTTTACTCCACAATATTAGAAAATCTAAAAGAAATGAACAAATTTTTTGATAGATACAACTTACCAAAATTAAATCAAATAAGATAAACAATTTAAATAGACTTATAACCTCAATGGAAATAAGAGCAGTCATTATAGGTTTCCCAACCCCCGCCCCCCAAAAAAGTCCAGGGCCACATGGTTTTATGCCCCAATTTCAAAAAAGAGTGAATACCAATCCTACTCAAACTATTCCACCAAATGGACACAGAAGGAACATTGCCAAATTCACTGTATGAGGACATAATCACTCTGATACCCAAATCACACAAAGACTCAACGAAGAAAGAGAATTACAGACTGATCTTCCTCATGAACATTGATGCAAAAACACTCAATAGAATACTTGAAAACAAAATCCAAAAACACACTAAAAAGCTCATCCACCATTATCAAATGGGTTTCAATCCAGAGATGTTGCAGTGGTTTGATATATGAAGATCTGTCAATTTAATCCATCATACCAGCACATTGAAAGAAGAAAAACTACATGATCATCCCATTAGACACTGAAAAGGTCTATGACAAAATTCAACATCCCTTCATGATAAAAATATTGGAGAGATCACGGATAACAAGGAACATACCTAAACATAATAAAAGCAATAGACAGCAATCCAACAGCCAACATCAAATTAAATGAATAGAATCTCAAAGTGATTCCACTAAAGGAACAAGACAAGACTGTCCACTTTCTCCAGATCTATTCAACACAACACCCAAAGTTCTAGCTAAAGCAAATAAGACAACAAAAGGACATCAAGGAGATACAAATTGGAAGATAACAATTCTTTAAAGTATTGCTATTTGCAGATGATATGATAGTATATATAAGTTGTCGCTTCTACCTCGGCCAGCAAGGAAACACAACCAGGACTCTTCTTCAAGCAGTTTATTCAGGAACCTTGTACATCAGCTTTTGCCTCTCCCAGCCCTAGCAGGCCCTTAAATGTGCTCTCACAGCCCAATCAGCTCATGCCACCTGGCGATCTGGATAGGTCACAGGAGGAAGAGCACCAGATTCATCAATCACTTCCAAATAAGGCTTGTTTACAGCTAAGCTTGAACTACCTGGCATCCAGCCAGGTGCCATCTTGGGGCTGTGGCTTCCCACAATAAGTGATTCCAAAAATTCTACCAGGGAGCTCCTTCAGCAAAGTGGCTGGATACAAGATTAACTAAAAAAGAAAAATCAGTAGCTTTTCTGTGTACAAACTTTAAATAGGCAGAAATAATTCAGAGAAGTAACACCCTTCCCATAGCCACAACTATTGGTGCAACTCTAACCTAGCAAGCAAAAGATCTGTATGACAAGAACATCAAGTCTTTGAAGAAAGAAATTAGAGAAGATATCAGAAGATGGAATGATCTCTCACGTTCATGGATTGATAAGATTAACATAGCAAAAAATGGCCATCCTACCAAAAGCAATCTACAGATTCAATGTAATCCCCCATCAAAATTCCAACACAATTATTTATAGACCTTGCAAGGACAATTCTCAACTTCATATGGAAAAACAAAATACCCAATCCTGAACAATACAAGAATTTCTGGAGGTATCACCATCATTGACTTCAAGATGTACTACACAACTATAGTAATAAAAACAGCATGGTAATTGTATAAAAAACAGATAGGTGAATCAACAGAATCAAATAAAAGACCCAGACATAAATCCACATGCCTAGGAGCATCTGATTTTTCATAAAGAAGCCAAATTATACAATTGAAAAAGGAAAGCATATTGGAAAACATAGTCTATTCTCAGATCAGAATATGACTACCTGTCCGACAGGTTTCCTGGGAGCAAACCACCTTTGGAAACAGATTATTACTTGGCGAGGATAACTAGACCACAGGACAGCATAAGAATTTACAAAATTCATGCGGCCTGTAGGTCCTTTTCTCCCTCTTTATATTGTTGATTCCTTAAGTGGTTTTTAGTTTTACTTTGGCTGTCACACATAATTTTCTCCAGAAGTTCTGTTCTTTCATGGATATGTTTCCCTAAGATTCAGCACAGGACTAATGTTTATCAAATATCTTATCTGGAATTACTAACTACAACTTCTAATTCTCTGAATTTTTCTGACTCGGTAGAAAACAAAAACAAAACTTGGAACATTAATCATGTCTCACAGTTCTGGAAAGGAAAGTATGGCATGCATACACAGACTAGGGAAAATGCCTCAGGAATATATATAGTGCCAACTGTTGAGAGCAAGTTCCATAGGCACAAAACATAGACTCATTGGTAGGATCTGGTGTGATTCAATTGGAAAATACAATGCAATATTTGGGATGGAAAGATCCATCTTTTCCATGCATAGGAGCTTATATTGGTAGAAGAAATATGGTATAGTGTGGTGGGAAAAGAGTGCCTTATCAAAGTCTTCCTTTTACAGAGAGATTGAGACATGGGACTGTCTTGTGAAAAGGGAAACTGTGTAAAAGCATATCTTATAGACACAAAGAAATTGTCTGGGTTTGAATATTGTGTCTTCAAAGCATTGTACCCATGTCTATTACTTTTTAACTTTGTAACTGCAAGTAAATGCCAGTTGATACAAATGAACAGGATGTGTCTGGCCTGCAAAAATGCTGAACTCTATGTCTATATCTAGAATAAGGTTATGAAGGAGATGGCAAAGTGTATGGGGGCTTTTATAATTATTATGATATATTTCTTAATCAAAATAGGAGCCAATAATAAAACTGTTCATGTAAGCCTGGTTTTAAAAAATACACTCTGTTAAAATATAAATAAATATGACTCAAGGTATTTGGGGTCACTTGAGTGCAATCTACCTGGTGGTCAGATTTTTTCCTTGTGCCAAATCCTCTTCCCCATCTCATGACATGAACCCTACTTGAGGTAAACGCATCTTCAACAAATGGTGCTGGTAGGTATGTAGAAGAATGCAAACAGATCTGTGTCTATCTATCACCCTGCACAAAACTCAAGTCCAAGTGTATCAGACCTCAGCATAAATCTAGATACATTGAGCTGATAGATTAGAAAGAGAGGAACTGCCTTGAATGCATGAGCACAGGAGACAACTTCCTAAACAAAAATGACCAATAGTGCAGGCACTAAGATAAACAATTAATAAACAGAATGAAACTAAAACATTTCTGTAAGGCAAAGCACACCATCAATAAGACAAGACAACAGCCTATAGAATGGAAAAGATCTTCATTAACCCCATATCTGACAGAGGGCCGATTTCCTAAATACATAAAGAACACAAGGCACTAGAAAAAAATCCAACTTAAAAATGAGGTACAGATCTAAACAGCAAATTTTCAATAGAGGGATCTCAAAAGGCTGAGTGACACTTAAAGAAATATTCAACATCCTTACCCATCAGGGAAATACATGTCAAAACCATATGGCTGTTTTTCAGAAAATTAGGAATCAGTCTACCCCAAGACCCAGTTACACAACTCTTGGGCATATAACCAAAGGATGTTCAATCATACCACAAGAATACTTACTCAATTATGTTCATAGAAGTTTTATTTGTAATATTCAGGACATGAAAACCACCTAAATGTCTCTCAACCAAAGAATGATTAAAGAAAATGTGGTACATTTACACAATGGAGTATTACACATACATGTCTTGAAATTTATAGGCAAATTGACGGAAATGGAAAATAAAATAATACTGAGTGAGGTAACCAAGACCCAGAAAGACAAACATGATATGTACTCACTTATAAATGGACAGAAATAGAAAAAAATAATCTTGAGTAAGATAACACAGACCCAGAAAGACAAATATGGTATATACTCACTTACAAGCTAATATTAGCTGTAAAACAAAGGATAACCAAGCTACAATCCACAAACCCAGAGAAACTAAGTAACAAGAATGTCTCAAGTGGCAATGCTTGAATCTCTCTGAAAAAGGGAAATAAAATAATATCATGGGTGGACTATGGATGGGTGGGGATGGGAACAGAAGGTTTCAGGTTGGGGAAAATGGAGGAGGGAAGTACTGGGGGGGCAAAAAGACTGTAAAAGGAAGGCATTTCAGGGTGAGGTAAAAACCTAGTGCAATGGAAACTCCCAGGAATCTACAAGAGGGACCTTACCTATCATTCCTAGCAATAGGGGATAAGGAGCCTGGACTGGTCATCTTGTGTAACCGGACAAGACTTACAGTGGAGATTTTGGGATGCCAACCTAGCCGCATAAACTTTCATCTACAATTTGTCCTGTCTACAAGATGCAGTAGGGTAAAGGTGGCTCAGAAATTGTGGGAGGGGCCAAGCAATGAGTGGCCCAGCCTGAGATTCCGCCAAAAGAGTGAGCCACCCTTGACACTGCCCAGATTGCTAGGACCAGGAGGCTGGCTGGCCCACAGACCTAGGATAGAACCAAACACAGCTGGCAAAAAAAATGAAAAGCCAATGAAATGATTAACAATTACATTCTGCTATGCTCATAGATTGGTGGCTAGCCCAATTGTCATCAGAGAGGCTTTATCTAGCAACTGGTGCAAACAGATGCAGGTACTCATAACCAAACATTAGTCCTAGCTCAAAAAATCCTACCAAAGTTGGGGAAGAAGAGTTGTAGGAACCAGAGGGATCAAGGGCACCACAAGAAAAGCCACAGAATCAACTAACCTGGGCTCATAGAGGCTCACAGAGACTGAACCAACATCCAGGGAGCCCACATGGGACTGACCCAGGCACTTTGCTATATGGGACAGCTATGTAGCTGTGGGACTCAACAGTGGGAGCAGAGGCTGTCTCGGCTCTTTTGATAACATTTGGGGCCTTATTCCTCACACTAAGTCGCTTTGCCAAGGCTTAATACAAGTCTAACTGCAACTTGATATGTCATGTTTTGTTGATATCCATGGGAGGCCTGCCCTTTTCTGAAAGGAAACAAAGAAGTTGGGGGGGGGAGGGTGGCAGAGGGGAATTGGGTGGGAGGGTCTGGCAAGAGAGAAGGGAGAAGAAATTGTGCTCAGGATGCAATAATAATAATAATAACAATATTTAAAATGCACTTCATATTTTAAAGTATTAAATAATATAATTTAAAAACAAATACAAGTTTTCAAACAAAAGAGGTATTTCTTTTTTAAAAGATAACTAATGGGGACTTTGCATAAGACCGAACTAGACTCTCTTAATATAGGTGACAATGGTACGGCTGGGACAATATATAAGGCCATTGGCAATGGGTCCAAGATCTAACTCTAATGCACAAACTGATTTAGTGGAGCCCATTTTATATGGAGAGATACCTTGCTCAGCCTAGGGGGTGGGGGGTAGGGAGATGCCTTGGTTCTGCCTCAATGAGATGATGGGACAGACTTAGTAGACTTTCTAGGGGAGGTCTTACCCTCTCCCCAGAGCAGATGAGAGGTGGGGGATGGGGATTGGAGGGAGTGGAAAGAGAGGACAGAGACAGAACTGGGATTGTAATGTAAAAAATAAATTAGTAAAAAAGCACCAAGAAAAAAAAAGAAATAGTGTGTTAATAGGATGTAGTATGATTTTCCATGCACTTTTAAAATTAATGTTATATTATGTTATATCAATCCAAATATACCTGGGTTGAATTTTGTTAAGTTTAAGAACTGGCATTGTATGTCAACATGGGTGTGTGTGTGTGTGTGTTTGCATGAAAATGTTTCATATGTATGGAACTAATTCTTTCTATAAAATGTTTGCTTGATGCTACATAGTAGGATAAAAATAAATATATATTCTTTTATAGTTACTCAATCATTTACAATTTCATTTTAGCATTCATTTAAAATCTATTAATAATCCTTGAAATATACCCAAAAGACCTTGATAACCTCACTCTTTTGCCTAATATCCTATCATTCATTTAAAATGTGTTACTAAGCTTTGAAATATACCAAAAAAAGAAAAAAGAAAAAAAACCAAATACCTGATAGACTCACTCCCTTGCTCAGCATCATTTGTTTGCCTTTTATTGCTCTTAAGATCAAAATCCCTTGCTTGGGCTAGGGAGATAGCTGAAGCTGTGGAGTGCTTGTCTAGCACGCATGAAGCCCCAGAACCATAAAACCTGGTATGGTGGCACACATCTGTAATCCCAGCACTTGGCAAGGAAAGGCAAGAAGGATCAGAAATTTAAAGTCACTTTATGAAACATTTCAAGTTCAAGCTCAGCTTATAAATAAATAAATAAATCCTCTCTTTAATACTGCCCTAGGTCTGTGTTATTTGGGACTTATGTGTGTCCACAGCTTCCACACTAAGCATGTGCCTTTAGCCTCTGAGATCCCTGGTATAGAAGGTACAGGACAACCTTCTGCTCCTTCCTGCGGGCTTTTGCATTTTGATTGCCTTGCTGCTGCATGTAGCACAAGCATCCCAGCAGTCTAGAGAAGGCCTATTCTGAGAGCTTTCATAGTGGTTTCAAAGCTTCACATCTACCCTGCCATAGACCACTCATCCCACATTATTCCAGTTCCTGTGCAATGCTGACGACCTGTCTGATGGACAGCTGAGAACAGGAGCCAGTCTCTCATCCCTGCAAGGCATGCAGACCATCCTTTGCTGTCAGAAAAGGGCAGAGCAGAGCTTACAGGGTGGAGTTAGAGAATCAAAGACAAGCGGTCCCTAATGCTGCTGGAAATACTGCCTGCTTCTTATGAATGTCACAAAATAATGGTGTGGATTGCTGTCCCCGCCTTGTCCTCACAGTGGTGACACATGAGAGGTGTGTGGAAACATCTGCAGAAGTGACTAAATAAATGATTGCTTTTCACCTGCACTGCTGGCTTGTGATTTCCAGCTATAAAGATAAGGGGTCCTGTCTGTCCTGCTATGGGCATTAAAACTCCAGCAGGACAGAACACGTTCATTTCACTTTACCCCTTAGATTTGCATAAATGAGTTAAATACATGAAGCAGACTATTTTTAAAAGTCAAAAGGCACATTTTTATGAAAATAAAGAGTTCTTTCAATTAAAAAATATATACAAATAGCTGAATTTAATTCAGTTCAACTTGGAATACTACTTGAAAATAAAGTAGTTTAATTGAAGTTTCTTAGGAAGCAGGTGATCACACAGATTACACCCATAGATTTAAAAAGCACATAATTAAAATATAAGTAAAATGATAGTTTTATAAAAAAAAAAACTTCTGCCAGACTTGGGTCAGAGGAAAATCAGAAAGTTGCTCATAGCCTGTAGCACTCTGGTGAAATGATGAGGCAAAGCTCATGATAACTGACAAACTCCTCAGGAAGGGTTCTTCTGTCCCAGTGCTGTCAGTTTCTTCAGTGTGTTCTATACGGTTCACGGAGGAATATCATTGTTACTGTCCTTTGTTAAGAAATCTATTTTACTACAATTCTATTCACTGTAATTTCCTTAGTAACAAGCTGCCCTCTTTTTCCTTTAAAAACTATTAAAATGTCATTCACATCACGTTCTGGATGCAGATCCAGCTATTCCCAATAGCTATTCAAAAAACATAATCACCATAATTACTGTTGACATCTAATTAACATTCAGCTCCCTTTCTGCAGCATCCACAGCTGGACAAACCATCTATTACAGGATAAAAACTGATGTTCTGCTGCCCTTTCTGTGAAAAAAAACAAGACAGACTGGGATCCCAAACACCTGGGCTCTTGTTCCATTCTCTCTGCAAATGATGGTTATGGGTAGGAGAACTGCATCATTACCAGTCTAAATATTGTCACCTGTACACTGAACCTCATCAGAGAAAGGGTTACAGGGACGGTAATGTTCATGTGTGCTGTAGGAGGGGTGGTTCATGCAGCGTGACTGCCAAACTTCACCGGTGGGTGCTGTTGCTTGAGAACTGCCTTGGCTTGATTCTTTCTAGCAGGCTTACTTTATCACTTGCTGGCCTTCCCTTCGTTCAAGCCACATAATGCCTGCCAGACTAGTTCCAGATTTCCACAGTACGTTTTCTGTCATCTTTGGGGCATCCCCACAGGATGGAATGTTTGAATCTCAGGGAAAAAATTTATATAACACTAGTGATTGAAACATTCCATTTTGCTTATGCAATAGTGGCTCAGATACCATGGCTAACATCAACAGCTTTCCAATTGGATTTAAGGCCCACTCTGCAAAGACTTAAACTTGGAACTGTGGAGGTCATAGTACCCAAATTCTATTGTTTTACCAGATAGGTGAGATGTGCCTGTCAAACTGCCTTCTAAACACCTGTGTTTACGCCCATCAAGCACTGTATTGTTAGCCCCAACTCATAACAACTGGTAAAAATCCTCATAACAATTGACTATTGCTATATAGCAGTCTATTTCATAGCCATAGGTGGGTATCTATATTTACTTCTCTAAGGATCAGGGATTATTGCAGAAGAGGGAGGAAAAAGAATATAAGAGGCAGAGGAAAGGGTGGGGCATTGTATAAAAGTTTTTTCCCATATCGTAGCATTCCATCCTACAGAGAAGCTCCTTAAGTGAAAAGGCAAACAACCCCCAGAAACTTACCAAGTTCACTAGGCCCCTCCTTCCCAAGAATAAATAGACTGTTCAGAGTCATTGTTAGACAAGCCAAGCTACAAAGGAGACTCAGACCTGGCAGACCACCTGGAAGAAGCAGAGATCAGACAAGGTGCCTGGAAGAGGGTTAGATCAAATAAGCCACTTGGAACGGACACTCTCCAACATGTCGAACTGCAGGCTACACAGAGTGTTCCAGGTTTCCAGTTTTTGTGCATGGTCTGCTGGGCTTTGGTGACACATCTGTCTTTGAGTCATCTCTGTTCCTGTAATTCCTCACCCATCTTCCTGTAAGTAGACCCAATAAAACTCATTGGTTCATCAAGTTGTCCTTTGGTAGTATCCATATTTTAGTCTGTTATCAGGGGTGAGTAAATGTGTGTGTGCAGTGTCTCCCAAGGTAAAGCGCTGTCACACAACAGGAATTTCCTCACTTATGTCTACTTACAAATAGTCTGGCCCTTCTTATCATTAAGGTTTTGGCATACAGAGGAGTGATACAGGTAAAGTAGCAAAAAGGACAGAGATCACAGCATCTTCCACAGTTCTGATCATTATGGCTCCCAGGCTAGAGAAGGATGACTTATATTTGAGATGGAAACAAAAGTTGTGTTCAATATCTTTTTTAACTTTTACTAAATTTGTTCTTTCAATTTTTATCCTCCATATTACTTTCCAGAACAGTGACTCTCAGTGGGAGGAGACCTCTGTGGAGGACTGCTGTAGTTGTTTACATGGTTAGAATGCTGCCAAACTCCCACAAAGCCTCACTGTGCAGTTACCTAACCCCAGATGTCAGTGTCACCTGATGCAGAGAGTAGTCTCCAAACCCATCTGTGCTGCTTGTGAATTGTCTTTAACTTCCAAGACAGAAGGTTCTTTTCTAATCTAACTCACTCTTCATTCATGAGCTTGAACATCCAAAGTTAAGAATAACCAGCAGGGCTTCTTTGTCTTCAGAAAGCAGGGTACCCTGTGAATCCCTGGGCAGACTAGGGGAGAGAGTGCCACTGTTTTCTCCATCTCTCTTCACCTCCCACAGTTCACGCTGCTCTGCCACTGATAGATTGATGGCAGCTGTTTAGAATGCCATTTTGACTCCCATAGTTCAAGGCCATCTTCATAAATGCAGGCACAATCCCACTTGTATGTCATCTCTGGTATGTAATAGCTACCTACATCTTTTGGTCTGCTCTCAGCCTGGTCCCACAGTCTGTTTTCTAGTGTGTGCTAGATACATGATGACTCTTGTAAAAACTTGGTTAACCCCATCCCAAAGTCTGCAGGGACCATTCAAATAAGCCGATGATTCTACCTCTCTACACTCTTGCTCTTTGTCCTTAGGGTGGCTCACTTCACAGCCCAGGAGCTAGAAAGACTTGAACATGTGGCCTGTGATTGGAGTGGCACTTTCTAGTCTCATCTTGACACATTTCCACTTGGCAGTAAACATAATGACCATCGCCATGTTTTTCTTTTAACTTCTAATTGACAGTGGCTATCACTTGCTCTTAGCTGAATGGCTCTTCTCAAGAACAGATTCGATTTCTTGCCAATCTGTTGAGTGTACACACAGCACCAAATTCAATTATCTCTTCTAGTGCTTGCTTTGTCCTTTCACTTGTAGCTTTCATAGCTATTGCTGTAATAAGTTTATGAGTATACCAGCTGCACTTCTCTCTGCCTTATAGGTTAAAGCACTGTGGGTCTTACAGTCCCTCTCCTATTTAAACTGGGGCCTCTTCTTAATGAAAATCCCCATGAAATATTTTTTTGTGTATTTTCACTGATTCTTTCACATGCATGCATGTGTGTGTGCATGCCTTTATATGTGTGTGTGCGTGTGTGTGTGTGTGTGTGTTTTGCATATGTGTACACACACATGCATGGGGAGACTAATATTTACCCTCCAGTAATATTATTCAGGACGTATTCATTTTTTTTTTTTTTGAGACAAGGTTTCCCAATAGCCTGGAACCTGCCAAGTAGGCTAGTGCAGCAAGCCCCGATGATCTGCCTACCCATGCCTTTCTTGTGCCAAGATTTTAAGCACATGACAGCACATTCATGTGCTTTGCTTGGGTGCTGGGAATTGAGTCAGATCCTCATGCTTACACTGCAAACACTTTTCTTACTGACATCTCTTCAGTCACCTTGCATCTGCCATTACTTGCGCCTTACTGCCAGTTTTGCAGCCCTTTTGGATAGTGTTAAAGTATCTTCCACTATGTGTAACAGTCATATATAGCAAGTCATTGTATCTTATTATAGTTCTTATACACACTGGAAGTTAATTAATTGCTTGATTAATTAATCAATCAAGTTTGCATGCTTCTTCCTATAACACTTATTCATAACATTTTAACATCCATGTTTATTTTGAGAAATGACTTCTTTCTTGTTTTGGTTCTGGGTGAGTCCATCAAATATAGCAGCCAATCTTGGTTTTCAGTGATGTCTGAGGAATTTTGGGAACCCCTGGATAATTCAGCCTGCTTCCATTCCTGTTAAGTATGAAATAAATTCTGAATGGTTCTATGCAATGGGTATGACTTCCAAAGTCATTGTGAAATTGGGACTGTAGGTGGTATCTTAGCCTCTCAAAAGAAATCTCTTGCTGTGTGGAATCCCAGATGGCATGTTATAAGGACAGGTGTCTATCCCCATAGAGTAGGCTATGTGGTGAGGAAAGATAGGTATTGTACCAGCTCATGGCCCTCACTTGACATCTGTGTGAGTGGATGAAAGTGGATACCCATCCTTCAGGTGACTACAACAGCAGACATCTTGACTGTGGTCCCAATACTAAGCTCATGTCAGACACTCCTAGCTAAGCTGCATTGAAACTTTTCACCTGAAGAACCCTAGAATAATAAACGACTATCACCACTAAATGAATGAATACATTTTAATAGAGCAGCAGAAGATAGGATGCAGAAAGTGCTGTCAGTTGGTGAGTACTATATGTGGGAGCCAGCATGAATAAACCTTATTTTCACATAAGTGTTAACAATTTTCTTTCACATGTATAGGTCAGCTGGAATGGTTCTGTTGGTCTTAGCTAAGCTTGTTCATTCCTCTACAGAAATAGCTTCACCTTTGGGGCTTTCATTCAGGTGACCCTAGGTTCAACTGAACAGCTGTCTGGCTTGGATAATTTCATTCTTATAGAGCTGATATAAGTCAAAGAGAATAAGCAAAAGCTTAGGATGTCCTTTAAGACTCAGAAAGGAACTGATATTTTTTGTTCGTTTGTTTGTTTTTGTTTTTGTTTTTCCATTCATTTCTACCTCAGTCAATCAGCCAAAGCAAGTTATATGGTTCAATGTAAAGTTAAGAACAGAGACATTTTAGTAGCCAAACCTGCATCTGTAATTCTGTTGCTGGGGTAGGGGTGGGCGGGCATGGGCACAACAATGTGTCTATCACAAGCCAGACTCATGTTACCCATTGCAATAGACAAAATGTCTGTTGCGGCTCCAAAATTTATGTTAAAACCTCATGCCTGACATAATCCTGCAGAATTTTTGAGACTGCTCTCAAAAGGTGGTGCTAGAGAGCTGACTTCTTCTCTCCCCATGTGAGAGGGCAGCAAGAAGGCCCTCTACCAAAGAGGAATGAGCCTCTAGCAGGCAGCAAGGCTGCTAGCCTCTTGATCTTGGATCCTTCAGATCTGTAAAGATAAATTCCACTGTTTATAAGCTGTGTAGCCTGTGGTATTTTGTTATAACAAAACTATTCAATATTGCAAGTACTTGATATGTACCTGTTCTAATCAAATGGTCTCTTCTAAGAATTTAAACCTTGTATGCTTCAAAGTCCAGCACTTTGTACATCATAGATGCTAACCATGAGTGCTGATGAAACATTTCCTTCCATGAGAGCAGTGATGTATGCTTGCTTCTCAGCCAAGAATTATTTTAGTTTCTGCCCATTTCTAAGCCTGTGTCACCATTGTTCCTATAAGTTCTGTGAGCCCTAAATTCCTTTCCAACAGATGCCTGTAGAAAGGAACTTTTATCCATCTTTTCTGGTCCCACTGGTCTAGTTTTCTCTCTGCTCACCTGGTCCTCATAATAGCTTATGTAATAGCCACTCCAAGGCTTAATATCAGTTACAATTGTTTGGCCAATGGCTTGGGCTTCTTATTGGCTAGCTCTCTCTTAAAATATTAACTCATTTCTATCAATCTATGTATCACCATGTGGTTGTAGCTTACTGGTGTTGCCCTGTCATCTTGCTTCCCTGGTAGCTGCATGGCAACTCCTCTGACCCTGCTTTCCTTCTTTCTCTCTGTCTTTGTTTAGAATCCCTATCTAGGAATGTTCTGTCTGGACATTGGCTGAAACAGCTTTGTTCATCGCCCAACAAAAGCAACACACATACACAGCCTACAGAAGAACACCCTACATCAGGTTCCCTCTGCTTAAGTCAGATGGAGTCAAGTCTACTGTTTGCATCTATAATCCTAACAAATAACCCTGAAGTTGGCTGTGAGCCAGGTTCTCATACTGTCCAGGTCAGTCTACACAGTTTCCTTTTGACATGTTGGTCTGGCACTTCATCATTTAGTTATCCTCATGCAGGTAGCATGGCGGAGTGGTCTAAGGTGCAGGATTTAGTTACACCCATCTGAATATCTTTCTAAAAAGCCTTCACTGGAGTCACAGACACAGCTCTTCATGCCTGTTTGTTAGCAGAGAGTGGGGAAGGCATATCTGGGGTCTAGATACCGCAGTCTGTTATGGGAGCACCAGGCCCCATTTGCTTTCACTGCTAACTTGATAGTTAAGCAAAGGCTTTCCTAAGGCTGGTTGGATACTCTTCTTGTGCCCTCTTCATCCTCTGACTTGGAGAGACCTTCCTGTCTGGAGACTTGTTTCCTTCCAGAAAGATGAGAACAGTCAGAAGCAGTGAGCTATATTATCAAAAGAAGCTGAACACTTGAGCCTTTTACATTGTGTTTTCCAATGAGAAAATGTGCAGTCTCCTTTTCACCACACCAGTGTGAGGACAGACACCAGCCCTGCCCATCTAAAAAGAGATAGGAAACTCCATCTTTCACTGTGTCCCAAGGACATTTTAAATCTCAGCATGATGTCTTTGCTCAGGGTATTTGAATGCATATCTCAATGCCACTTTTTATTTTCTCAAGCAGAATTTTTGGGACACAGAAATAAAGGCTTCTAATGCATCTCTGGTGTTGCTATGGGGCTTTTATCACAAGGTGGAAGAAGCTAGTGTCTTCTCCATTCAGCTAAATGAAAGGTTTTCATAGGGAAGATGACTGATGTATTCAAAGCTGTGCAGCTGGGCAAGGTCAACACAGACCAAAAGCCATGTTGGTATAATCCTGGTAGCCTTTCACAGAGACCACAGTCAGTGGCCTAGCTTTGGCCTAACCTCTCATACTACAGGACTTCAGAATCTGCAAGACCTTAGGATTTGTTTCCCAACTATGAACCTCTGAATGTAAGAGTTCTTTGAGTTCTTCAAAAATGCCTTAAAAGCTTCCAGAAAAAAGTGGGGGGGGGACAAGCATACAAGAGAATTAAGTGACAGACACTGTCCTTGTAGAACTCTGGGTCTGCTTATCTCTTTTAATTAGAGCAGTCCATATCCTGTTTTATGTGCTAGAGCTCAGCCTAGTATTTTTAAAGGGTTACCTTGCATTTGAAAGTTACTGATTCAAATCAGTGCTCACTTAGTGAATTCATGATTAGGGAGTGAAGTTAGGTGGTGGGCCTTGGTCTCAAAAAAACAACAATACTAAGCTTACCTCCATACCTAGTTCCCAGTGGCCACTTAACTGTCTTTTCTTTCTCGAGGTCTTTTAGAACTATTCCTCAAACTCATCACTATATTCACAACATCAATATCCCTAAGCTTTCACGCTCTTTTTCCCTATTCTACTTAATCCTCAAGAAGCTTGAAGTTGCAGACAGGGAGTTCTCACAAGAAATAAGCAATAAGAAATACAGGTGTGAAATATTTAAATTGCACGGTTTCCCTCTTTGTCAGATTTGGAGTATTGACAGTCCCAGATATGGAGGTATAACTGACCCTCCATCACACATCTTCTAAATTAAATACCTGACAGCCTGGAGACATGCCCAGGACTGTTCTTGACATGAAGTAAAAAGGATGCTGTCAGTGTGAGAACTAAAAACACTGGCTGAAAAAAACACAGTCTGAACTGACAGCTGCCTCTGAAAGAGACACCATTTGGGCTATCTTGGGAGGCAGTGATTGTAAACATCTCCCTATAGACACAGGATATTGACTTGCTCTGCAGTTGGCTTTATAATTCTCTTCGTGGTGTCTCGCTGCTCTAAAACTTGTTTTGTCATGAAGGGAGTTCTCAAAGTTTCATTTTTAGGCTAATAGCTTTCCCAAGAAGCACGATCTGGAGCAGCCTTGTGATATGATGAATCACTGATGTGAAGGGTAATTAGAGGAGCCTCATACAAGTGCTCGCCAACCCTAGCATTAATTAGCAGTGGAGCTGATTCCATGCAAGGGCCTATCCACACACCCAGGGCAATTGCTCAGAGAGGTGAGAATTCAGGTTAGGGCTGCCCCTTCCATTCAGCCTGGCCACAGGCAAGTGGTTGTGATCATGTCACTGCACTTCAAGGCAATAGTCAATATGGATTCACTGCTTAGTGTTTAAACCTGTCCTCACTGACTAAATTCCCAGGTGGAGAAACTGAGGCAAGAGAAGATTGAGAAAAGCAGAGAAATGGGCTTCAAACAGATCTAATGGGTTTTGATAACTGAAGCAGTAAAAGAAGGAATTCTCAGATGCAAAATTACTGAGAATAAAGCAAGAGTCCAGGACAACTTTGTATATATTACACAAGGAGACAAAAAGGAAGAAGATGCAGGATCAATTACTTGGTGCAGACAAAGTAATAACTAAGCCACATTCACTGAAGACAACACTGTATTACAGTACAATGCACCTGTGTGCAATACTTATTACATAGCAATCAGGTAAGGCTTCCTGTCTATTTTCACAAGTTATTTCTGTTGTTTCATGTGGGGAGATGCATCAGCATGTGTGAGCTATGTGGCTTTATGTAACTACCTAACCTTCCTGATTTTGAATCTCCTTCTTTCCATCTGAAAGAGATATAATCACAGTTGGCACCTCAAAGGATTTTGGGTTTAAGTGTATATTTGTATCCATGTATGTACTAATTATATAGGTGTATATGCATGTATATGGAGTGTAGTTTTAGACAGAATCTCTCAGTGAACTAGGAACTTGCTGATTTGGCAGTCTGGCCAGCCATCCCAGGGACCCTCTTCTCTCTGATTATTAATATATGCCCTGCCAACCTTGGATTCCTATGTGGCAGATGAGGATCTGAAATCAGGTCCTCAGGCTTATGCAACAGGCATTCTACTCTGTATGCATGCATCTCTGTAGTTTGTTTTGAGGAAGATGGTGTGCATAAAATGTGCATATGATGCACAGAGTGCTGAGCATAGCACCTAGCACACAGCAACCAAAAAATAACCAGGAACCAGCACTTCTGTTGCTGTTGCCACTACCACAACACATGCAACAGCAGCTCTGAAACTTGGTGTGACTCTTCCCAATAAGCACAGGGATGGTTCACATACAAAGAATTACTAAAAGGCCTATTTGCACCTGAAATGTATTACAAGGAAAGGATTCGACAGAGTAGGAGGCAAGATGCAGCTTGCATTTGATTGATAGTATTATCTCTAATAACCTTGAAAGTCTTTTGAAGAAAGATAGACATCTTGAAACTGTCTCCCAAAGTATCATGGAAACTGGAACCAGAAAATAGCAACTAGAATGCTTCATCTCTCCAGCTTTCAGCAACTTTAGTGATGACCAGACACTCCCCAAAGCCCCAAATTGAGCCTGTGTTCAGATTTTTAAGCCTAGCACTTTCCACCATGCTTTCCCAGCTTTCCAGATGATTGCAAACTAGGCAAAGATGTGTTTCCTTTGTTTATGCTTCAGAATATTACTTATAACTAAAATAACTGTAAACGTGTGTTACTTACATTTATGCCGCATTTGTTTAACGATGTAAGGATATGTGTTTAACTGTGTAAAGATTTGTGTGTTGCATTTGTTTTTCACCTTGCTTGCCTTAGGCACATGATTTGTCTAATATAAAACAGAACAGCCAATAACTAAGCAGGAGAGAACTAGGCAGGGCTGATAGGCAGAGAGAATAAATAGGAGGAGAAAGTCAGGCTTGGGGTAGGGGAGAAGAATAAGGAAAGAAGAGAGGGGAGAATGAGTCAGATGCCAGGGGAGTTAGGGGGTTTGCAGCAAGGTAGCTGCTAGCCAGCAGACAGGAGAAGCAGTGAGAGATATATAGAAGGAAGGAAAGCAAAAACTCTGAGGCAGAGGGTAGATAAGGAGAAACAGGTTAACTTAACTTAAATGAGCTAGGCCAAGCATTGAAGACTAATAAAACCTCTCTGTGTTGTGACTTGGGAGTTAGTTGGTGGCCCAAAAGAAAAAGGCTGGTGGAGACAGCTTGGTGCTTAGTACTCCCCACAAAGTGTGCCTAGCTTTTCACATTATGGTTTAGATGATATGGTGTTTAGTAAGTAGGTCTTGCTGGACATACCTATTTATATTGAATGCTTTTATCAAAAATCCATAAACATGAAATAATAACAGACTATCTGAAACTAGTGTTCAGAATTACTTTAGGGATATCTGCTATCATTAAAAAACAGCAAAAGGGGACTAATGTGTTCCGCAGTCTTTGATCAGAGATAAATCTGTGTTAATTGGGCTCAGTGTCACAGCTTTATGTGAGGGGAATAGAGGAGAGAAAGAAAAGAGATACCATAAGAGAGGGAGCCACTATAGTTTTAAAGAGAAATCTGGCACTAGGGAAATGTCCAGAGATCTACAAAGATTACCCCAACTAACAATCTAAGTAATAGTGGAGAGGCTGCCTTAAATGCCCTTCTCCCACAATGAGATTGATGACTACCTTATATGCCATCCTAGAGCCTTCATCCAGTAGCTGATAGAAGCAGAAGCAGACCCCCACAGCTAAACATTGAGCTGAACTCCTGGAATCCAGTTGCAGCGAAGGAGGAGTTATGAGCAAAGGGGTCAAGACCAGGCTGAGAAAACCTATAGAAACAAATGATCTGAACAAGGAGGAGCTCATGGACACCAGACTGAGAAACCAGCATAGACTGACCTAGACCCCCTGAATTGGTGTCATTTAGGAGGCCTGGACAGCCTATGAGGCCTCTAGCATTTATTTATTTATTTATTTATTTATTTATTTATTTATTTATTTATTTATTTTTGTGTGTTTATGTATTTATTTATTCCTAGTATATGAATGGACTTTGAGAGCCAGTTCCACCTAAAGGGATACTTTCTCAGCTTAGACACATAGGGGAGGGTGTAGGTCCTGTTCCAAAAGATACGACAGACTTTGAAGATTACCCATTGAAGGCCTCACCCTCCCTGGGGAGCAGAAAGGAGATGGGATACAGGGTGGGCAGGGAGCAGGGAAGAAGGGGAGGGAAAGGGAACTGGGATTGACATGTAAAACAAGATTGTTACTCAAAATGTAAAAAAATATAAAAGGAAAATTTTTTTAAAAATTAGATGATTTAGATTAATCTTAGTAAATAAATAAATAAATAAATATAGAATGGCTTCTCTGATCCATAATGGGTAGGTTAGAATTATTTTCTGTGAAATAAGAGATTCCACCATCTTTGAGAGAGAAAATTTGCAATCAATTGTTTAAATTTAAAAAAAATACTGCCAACATTTAGAGTTTCTTTTACTGTATTCCTCGGCCACTAAACCACATGGCAATGCTCCTTTCTGATTCCCTAGTATAATCCATCAGCATCAAGACTGGATTTAATTTGTACCGGGTTTTGGGGTTAGAGGTGCAAGTCTGGATGTCAATACAAGTAAATATAAAGAAGAGTAAACAGAGGACAGATTATGTATTACACATGTGGAGACATGGGCTCCAAAGGGATAAAAGACTTGGAAACAAGGAGACAAAAGCCTAATTTTCTACTCACTATGTATTAGCATAATGATCTGGAGAAAATATACTGGCTAAGAAAAGGCCAGTCTTGACCCTGGAGAGATTGCATTCTTACAGAGGAAGCAGATACCAACTATATTTGTCTAGAAAGTATTGGTAGTATACATAAAAGAAAAAACCCCAGGGGCTATAAGAACTCCTAAAAACAAAAAATAAATAAATAAATGTAGAGACATGAATAATATGAACAGAAAAAGGCTTTATATCAACTGTGAAAGAATAGAGAGGGTCAAGTGAAATGTATTAAATTTGCAAACATGAGTTTGGCAATACTTTCATCATAATATGGACAACAAACACACTTTCAAGTAAATAAAATAAATAAGATAAAATGAGACACTATACTGGAGACTTGCATATGATTCTTTAATATTGGAACATCCAGTTTTTACCTCAAATAGCACTCTTTTGCATGTACAAGACAATGGATATGAGACCATTTCTATTAGCCTTATTTATAATGCAGTAAAAAGGAAACATACCATATTCTTATTAGTATGGAAGTATCAAAATGAATTTTGGTGCTTTTAGTCATGTGTAATGTGTGACTTTCCTGACTAGTGGCTTAGAGCTACATGTGACAAAAAGAATATATTTTTAAAAATTTTATTAACAAAGACTAGTTCAAGTGTCAGCAGAATGCATAGGAATGATACCTTTTGCTCCACAGGCTCTTAGGCATATGATTTCATTTCTCAGAGGTGTGTGTGTGTGTGTGTGTGTGTGTGTGTGTGTGTGTGTGTGTAGTAACATTAGAATGTATAGCATCACAATTCTGTCACTTTGTCTCTGAGGAAACAGTCAAAAAAAACCTAGAGATGAATCACTGCTATTTTAGTACCTTTAGTCCAGGAATGATAAATATATAAATTATAATAAATCTATATATTAATATAAATGAAAGTTAACCAAAAGAAAAAGAAAACACTGAAGATAGTGTATGCCAGTCAGAAAACAAAGACCTAGTTAGTATATCACCATTTCCCACAAGGAAAGCCATCTCACAATAAGCTGTGTGTGATGGCTGAAACCTCAGGAACTTGGGTTTACTGGATCAGGCAGCACAGCATCCTGATCAGTAGCTGTAGCACCTTCACTGGAACCCTGTCCTGAGTTTCCCATCAGTCCTTTAAAGATGACACTTAATTACCCAGCTGTTGCCCATATTTACAGAAAAGATTGCAAAATTCACAACCACACACACACACACACACACACACACACACACACACACACATTTTCTGAAATGTGATGAACAGCATTATTTTAGGAGTCCTTTTATGATGATGACCATCTCTCTGACAGGAAAAGTAGGAGAAGGAAATTAATCGTGGGGGAGTTTGTATAATGTTGCAATCTCAGATGAAGTTGCGTTCTGCTGCTAAAATAGGTGAACATTACCATTTCTGGAAACTTGCCTGTCACTGTGTGGAATCAGGCACTCCAGTGTTCCCCTTGGAGTGTCCTCTCACAGATTCCCCCAAAAATCTGGTGCTCACTCTCAAGTCTTTTCCATGAAGTTATGACTATACAGCTATTAATGATTGATAGTGCATTTTAGTTAAGCCATAAGTCTCTAGTCTTAATGAAGATAGGGATTGGATTACACATAATAATAATAGTTCACACATGGAATATTCTGGAAGATGCTGTATAGTTCAGGATGGAGCAATAAACATGGCTATTAAAAGCCAAGATGCTGAAGTCAAACACAGAGGCACTGTTACCTAGACTTTGTTGTTCACTAGCTATGAGTTAGGGTACATGGCATTACTTCTATACAAGCGACTCCCAGAAACAATTTTTTTTTTTCATATTCAAATGGAAGTCAGGCCAGATCCCTTCATTCAGAGAGCTTGCAAAGCCAAAAGTCTGGATGGTCTTAGTTTGACTAACAAACACAGATGCTCTCAGGAAGCCAAAACAAGTGCCTACCTGAAACCTACAATTAGACACATTGGTGTAAGTTTAATGGACTTCCCACTTCACATTGAGGCAGATCCTGTACTGGCCTAGGAAGATAAGAGTCCAAGGACAGACTGAGAACACAAAAGAGAACAGAATGTTCTGGGTAAGAATAGTGAGCCACAGGAGGGTAGGAACCCAGGAGAATAGAGACAGGTCCAAGGAGGAGGAGGGTTAGCAATGTGGAGGAGGTGAAAGATGATCACTTCTGGCCCACAGTGTAAGAAGGCCTTGGGAGTGGCTACTTTATGAGAGAATTCTTTTGTTTGTTTTTATCAGCCAGGATGCATCTTGAGTCTGACTAGGTGGGGGCGGGGGTTGGGTGTGTGTGTGTGAATCAAGCAATGAGGATACAGAGGTCCAGCTTGTAATATTTTTCCCAAGTTACACACCAGGGTTCACACTAAGTCTGTACTAATAAAAATAGTAACAGACAGCTGCCTCTCCAGGCTGCTGCTGGCATTGTGTTCCCACAGCAGCGGATGGGGCTGGAATCCTGGGGAAGCGACCAGCCTGGAGGTACCTTCTCCAGGGTCAGCACAGATTCTTTCCTTGTAGGTGCAGAGATAAATGAAGGGTTAGCATTTATCCCTAACCTTTCTGTTACATCAAACTCTACCACACTTGAATCTCACAGCCATTCATTTTTTTCCTGGGTGTCCAACCTTTGATGAATTCAACAGCTACCTGGGTACTATTTAGAGGTCATAGTGCTGCCAGTCTGGTTTGTGAAATGTACCCTCAAGTGAAAGATCCCACTGGATATCTAGCTACTTTTATTCAGATTTTTTTTTATTAAGATTCACAATTAAGCTATAAAGCACATTTGATGGTCATATTCTTTAGAAACAGCAATTTCACTATTGCACATTTAAGCACAGAATGCAAAATGCTAGAAATGATGTGGCTTGCTCTTCATGATGCTAAGACAATGTTAAATATCCGTCGAAAATGTGGAAGCCATTAGTGCAGTTTAATAGCTTTCATGAGTTTCTTATTGAAGCAAGACAATGCTGAATGAAATGCCAGTCTGGCACCCAGAATATGTCTGCTATTACCTGCAAGGATAGGTCTTAATTAGTAAGCCCTACTAGCATGCAAAGAGCTTTTATATGTACAATAACAATTATCCTCCTAACTATCTTGCAAGCTCCCAATGATCAGTCCATTTATATAGAACAGTGAAGAAAAGAGAATGGAAGTAACTTGCCACAGTAAAGGCAGAGGGAGAATTTTTAATTGGGTCAAAAAGGGAAGAAAATGTCCATTGTTTTTGTCTAACCATCATTTGTTTAATTTGGTGTGGAAGCACATGAATTTCCATTGGGGATCTACCTCAACCAAATCCACAACTTACTGGGCTACAAAGGAACTGCAGGGTGCCTTACCTTCAGTGTGAGCACACCCACTTGCCCAGTGCCTATTTCCTGACAGCTAAGCAGCAAGGGATAGGTAGACAGTGAGCCAATCAGAGCCACAGTCCATCAGTCACATAGAACTGGCTGTGTCAGACACCCTTTCTGCTCTTCACCAGGAGCAATAGACATCCAGAGGCCCGAGAGTCCTATCTGAGGGAGCTCACTGCAGAAAGAGAGCTAATGACATCATTTGATATTTGACCCTAACAACTGTCTTTTCTTTCCCTTTTTAGTTCAGAAAATATGTTTGGATTGTGTTCTATGCTTAAGATAAGTTTTAGTTATTTAATTAAAATAGAGCCTAACCTTGTTTTTCATTGATTTAATGTACCATTTCATAATGCACTCTACAAGAAGGGGATCTATAGGCATATTCTTTTATTTCTAATTTCTTTGACAGGAACTAAAAAGAAACCATCATTTTTATCCTTGTTCATAACAATTTGATAAAAATAAAAACCTGCATGTAGCTGAAATTTTAACTCCTCATGGGAAACCACAAAGATCTAACTTTGGAGGTAGGCATGACAGTTAGATTAATATAGGATAAAACCCATTTCCCCTGCCCCCGTTGCCTTACTTATGGGAAGTTATATTGTGTGAGCAGGTGACAATTAATGGCTTTGAGAGTATAACATTACATTTCTGATATGAGTGTCATAACTCCCAGGACCACGTGTAGCTAGTCTCTGATAGTCACGTTTGGAATTGTACCACCAAAAAAAGGGTAAGTTAAAGCATAACTCCAAACTTTTCATGGGCTAATAAAGAACATTAAGTGAATTCAGTTTGTATTTCTCCAGTTGGTACATGCTGTGCCATGCTATCCAGTTACTCACTCCCACAGTAGTGGCAACATCTATGATCCATTTTCAGAAGTTCCCGTTTGGTCAGCTGATCCCCCTGTGCCAGCACTGCCTTAGTTCTTCATCTCCTGGGTCCTGTCTTTCCCCTGTGACCATTTCAAGTGCTTATCTATGCTCCAAGCTCCCTCTGGTGGCTTCTCCATCTAGTCTCTGACTGGGGTCTGCTTCCTGGGAAACCAGGCTTGTAATACAGCACAAGCAGTGTCTTCCAAGAGCTTCAGCCGTGGTCCTGCAGTTCTTCCAGAGACTTTGAACCTCTAACGTCAGTCCTGTAAGACTGTGAGTAGCCCTTATGCAAGCAGACTTCTTCCCATCTCTCCGCTGCTTCCAATTCAGCTCTTTTAGGTGTTTCCATCTGGTTTCTTTGCTTATGACTATGTGTTTTCATCTTCTGTCTTCCTTTTTCTGCTCTTCAGAGTCCAGAAGAAGTTTCTTTGATTGACTAGAAGGATGAGGAAGACTTCAGGAGGATGAATTCAAAGTTTCCCAACCACACAGAATTATAGTGACACAGTTTTGTTTTTCTTTTAAACATAGGAGTGAGAGGGTGAGAAAGGTCTGACTGTAGAAGCTAGTGGCATTTACAATTTTGATTAATTTGGATATGCCAGTAGAAAAAGAGGAGGTTCATTATAAAACAGAAATCCACAAATCTTAACCTTTGCTTCTAAACACAGTGGAATTCTAGCATAATTGTGCAGTATATTTTTACATTAATTTAAATAAGAGTGATTAAAATGCAATGCTGAAGACTCATGAGATCTCTTAGTAGATACAGCGACTTGTCATGCAAGCATGAATACTAGAGTTCAGTGCTCAAACCCACAAATGCCAAGCAGGAAAAGCAGCTGCCTGCAATTCAGGGCTAAACAAGCAGGTACAGGAGACCCCCAAAGCAAGCTGCTCAGCCAGACTAATCATATCGATAAATTCTGGGTTCAACTGAGAGAGCCTGCCTTAGTGAATAAGGTGGAGAGCACAGAAGACTCCAGACATCAACCTCAGGCCTCCAAATTCACATGCACATATGTGTGTATATGTACCTGCACACACATGTGCATGAGAAACATTGCATATGTGTGTATACATGCATATATATATATATATATATATATATATATCACACATATATATACACACATAGAGAGAGAAAGAGAGAGAGGGGGGGAAGAGAGAGAGAGAGAGAGAGAGAGAGAGAGAGAGAGAGAGAGAGAGAGAGAGAGAGAGAGAATTACTATACTATAGCACACCAAAAGGGAAAATTGCAAAGGTGTAGTAAGTCACAGGAAGGTTATGATGATATAACTAAGTCACAGGAAGGTTATGATAATAAGTCATTAATACAGTGTTTTAAGTGGCAAGACATTTGTAATTCTCTTTAACACATTGTATCATTTATGAAAGTTCAGCCCCTGCCTTGAGGAGATGGTACATTTCCTAAAAGAGCCATGAAGCCAGATATAACCTGACTCCAGGGAAATGTGAATCTGGAGGAATTACTGCAGTTTGTTTTGTAAAATTATAATTACCCTGAAAGCAGAGCAGACGCCACATAGCAGGGACATTGGCTCTTGAAGGTCCTCCTTTGACCTGACATATGCTGTCACCACCTAGGGAGGCAGAGTCACAGCCCAGCCTGATGCCTTGGGCTCAAGTGCCTGAAAAGCGTGACCAGCTCCTAGTAGGTTGACCCTCTTGGCAGCATAGCCACTGCCTGGTCCAGGCCTTTCACCAGGGCCCCAGGCTGATGGCAGTGTGGTGAGTCACAGTCAGATTCACATGTTTTAAGTGGGGCAGGATGGAGGAAAGAAGGGAGAACTAAGGGAAGTAAGAATAATTCACTGCTGCTCTTACTCTCATGGAAGATAATTACAACCAAACAAGAAAATTAAATGTCAAAGTGCCAGACTATATTATAATTAAACAAGCACAAAGCAGGTTTCAGGAACATTAAAGCTACCATCTAAATGATTCAAACAAAGCTTGTTAACAAGGAAGGCAGGCACCTTGTCATTACTCCAAAACTTGGAACTGCCCCATCCCCTGGGAGATGGCAGGCAGCAACGGCACATGTAGATTCTTACAGGGCACAAAACTTTTTTTGTTGCTTTATTTCAGTGGTAAGACAATAAGGTTCATAGCGAAGGGTGTGAAGCTCATTAGAACACCTGGAAATTCAGCACATGTATTCTCTGTGCACTTATCTTACCTATAAAAGGAGGGCTAAAAACAGCTGTGGCCTCAGTGCTCCTCAGTGGCCCATTGGTAGTCAGCTCTCTGGACCTGCTGGCTGCACACTGCTAAAACAATTAATACTGCCCTAAGAAGCAGATGTATTCCTGAGGCCCAGGGTTCAAGTCCTCACAGCCTCTACGTGTCATCCAGCATCTTCCTTGTAAGCTCTGATGCTTCTAACGCTTGGCTTTGATCATCTTTGCAAGACTTTTGGCAATGAGAGCAAAGAATACATGTTTGGTTTTTCTCTAAATCTATCAGTTGCTTCTAGCATTAAGACAGTAAACAGCACATTTCCCCAAAGGAGTGACAAAAGATTTTGGCCAACTGTCCTCCTGCCAGTTCTTAACAAGTTGCCCCTATCTTCAGTCCCTACATCATTTGAAAACAGATTCTAAATAACATTTGAAAGGAATTAAATCATCAGCAGTGGGGAGAGCGAGAGACGCTATTAAAGTGATGGCCACATTCATGTTTCTTCAGTCAAAAGGGGAGTGTTATAAAAATAACTTTGCAGATTGCTGGGTAATTTCATGTCTATTCCTCCATGATATTTGCATAACAATGAAAAGAGTTCAAGGCAGTGCTTCTTAAGTTCTGCAGCATACATTTCCAGAGCTGTGATATTAAGATAGAATAATGTTACAGCACAAATAGAAACATTGTTTGATTTCCAACTAT
Source organism: Cricetiscus sungorus (assembly GCA_030556225.1). NCBI lineage: Eukaryota > Metazoa > Chordata > Mammalia > Rodentia > Cricetidae > Cricetiscus > Cricetiscus sungorus. Next base: position 5,924,887 of record JANBXA010000606.1, on the reverse strand, counting down.
TCTACATTTTTTTACATTGTCAAAGTACTTGTGTCCCCTTGATATCTGCACAACTCTTGGTGGCCCCTCTGGGAAGAAAAGGTCATAGGAGGGAGAAAGGAAGTAAGAATAATGCAAGGAGAGAGGAAATGGGGGGAAATAACCATCTTCAAAGGATTATGTGGTGTTTGAAAAGAATTTAAAGGCACCATTTTTTTTCAATGTATTTTGAGGCTATACATAAAAAATAATACAAGGTAATGTTAATACTTGTATAGAAGATACCGGAGAATACAAAACCAAGGTGATTTTAGATCACTGAAGTTTGTTTTTTATAGTTCTTGTTTAGATTTAAAACTGTAGGACAGTTGATATCATCAGGTGCTTTCAATCAAACTCTTGTCCTATTTCTTCATAAGACTGGCTGTCTCCTATAGAGCTAGCAAGATGGCTCAGCCAGTAGAGGTGCTTGCAGCCAAGTCTGATGACCCAAGTTCAACTCCTGTGCCCCACAGAGTAGACAGAGAAAACCACCTCCTATAAGTTGTTTTCTCAACGCCATATGAACATCATTGCATTCGTGAACACACACACACACACACACACACACACACACACACACATGCACACACATACACACACGTGTAATAACAATAAAAACAACCCTTCCTACTCTTTGAATAACTTTAGAGGTAGAGTTTAGTGGAGGAGATCTGAAATGGAACCCAGATTCAGGAACTCTAGCCATACTTCCTATTTAAAATTTTGTTTTAAAAAGGGGATGACAGGGCGTGGTGCACCAAGAGGATTAACTCAGAGTCATAAAATGCTGTTTCCATAAGAAAATCAAAACTAGGCACTCAACACAGTCCCACATCAAGAGTAGGAACTCTACAAATACCTTGACAAAATAATAATAATAATAATAATAATAATAATAATAATAATAATAATAATTGAAAAGCTTAAGTAAAATGAATTTGACTATTCCAATATTGTATTATAATGCTTACAGTTTCAACCAGAAGATCTAGTCTTGGTCATGATATATTGTACATGCTTTTTTTGAGAAAATCATAGCCATCACAAAGGTTTGCTCATGAGACCAACTGGTTTAAGCACAGAAGCTGAAATTGAAGACTCTGGGGAAGGGAGAGATAGCAGAGAGCTTACATGTGATTCATATGCACAAGGCAGAGGGCAGTGGAGAGGGTGCTGTGTTAACTGGGAATGGAATGGACTTCTGAAACTTCAAAGCCTGCCATCAGTGACACACTTCCTCCTCCAAGGCCACCCCTAATCCTTCTCAGTCTAGCAACTGGGGATTAAGCCTTGAAATACAAGAGCCTAAGGGGGCCATTCTCATTCAAGACACCACAAACAAGGATGCAAAAGTCCTTAACAAAACAGCAAGGTAGATTTCAGCATCTAGTATTATGATCCTGACCAAGATTATCCAGGAAACAATCCTTGTTCATCATTTCAGAGTCATTCAATGTAATCATGTAACACACCATACTACTAAGTTATAAAGTATGACTGCATGTTCATATAAGCCCATGCATTAAAACATGTGACAAGCTACTATGTTTCCAAGTGGCTTTTTCATACACCTTTCATTTTAGTTACCCCTCCTCACCCTCATCATCTCCATATCCCCCATTTTAACCGCTCCATTCTCCGTATTTGCCCTCTCCACTTTTATTTCACACACTGTACCCCTCTTTGAAAGCATCCCTCATCAATGGCCCCTTTTAACGCCTGCCTTTCACAGATACTGTCAGTCAAACATACAGAATGTAAGGTTCGAAGTTAGGATCTACAAATGGCAAATGGAAACCACATGTATCTGTCTTTCTGCATTGGATTACCTTATTGAGCACAACTTTTCCCATTTATGTCCATCTACCTGGGACATAGTTTTCTTTACAACTAAATGAGAGAGGAGGAGTCACTGTCATCAGTTGTATGCCCAGTGATGATGTCACCAAGCTCCAATGATAGTTCCAAGCCCATGGAGATACAGACTGCTCTGGTTTAATGCAAAGAATCACAAATGGGAAGGGGTTTGTAAGGAGGAAGGAGACTGATGGTGGGAAGTAGATAAGAGAGGGTGGGTAAGGGTAAAAAGAATGTGAAATCATATGAATCACAGATGAGCCATCTCTCTGAACTCAAGAATAGCTTTACAGAAAAAAAAATTTGAGAAGCTATCTAGATGGCTCAGCCATTAAAAGCACTTGCTATATGATCATAAGAACGGAGTCCAGATTCTAGCACCCACATAACAGGCTGGCCAGCCCACAAATACCTTTGAGTCACACACACACACACACACACACACACACACACACACACACACACACACACACCCTTCATTTCCACCACAGTGCCTCAGTAAGAGACGTTTTATGACCAATTTCCCAGCACATGCTCTCTCCCACCCCCCACACTCCCAAGACTTAAACAAATGCAGTTTACAAGTCTGGGGTTAAAAGGCACCTGGCCCCTCTGTTGGAAGTCACTTTAAGGTACAGAAAAAGAACTCTTATTTTAATTATCAGGTTTAAGTGAAACTGACAGCCTGGAAAGGTACAATAAAATGGCTTCAGGACAATAGCAGGCTCCAGTGAAGCCATGCCAAACTATCGTCTTAAATGAAACCATGTACTGCGAGCTAAAATCTTTATTTCAGTGTATTATATAATAAAAGGGGATTTTATTTTTTGGAAATAGTCCACCAGCGAAGATGAAGCAAATGAAGTGTGACACATTTTAGTTGCTAAACAGAGCCCACTTCACAAAGACACGGTGCTCCTGAAATCTGAATCTGTGTTATTAAACAAAAACATTAATTATGTGGTTTCCATCAGCATAGAACAACTTAGAGTCATTACATAGAATGTTCTGTGTGTCATGACTTTCCCTTCTCTGCCAAGTTGAGTCTGTACTAAAACAACTGCAATAGGAACTAGAGGATTAGAGTCTTGGGCTGCAAGAATAAGTGGGCACAAGGGTTTAGTTTTTTTTAAGCTTCATGACATTAAATCTAAAATATTTTAGCTCAGTATTGTTCAGAAATCAAGCAATGAGTATTGGTTCAGAAATCAAGCAATAAAAGTTTAAGCTATGATTTTTAAAGCTGATATTTGGATCCATAAAGCATTTATATAAGAGCATAAACTCAGACATTTTGGAGTGGGAGATGATGCAACATAGTGGAATGTTTCCAATAGGGAAACAAAACGTGTGCCTGCTTACACATAGTAGTAGATGTTCAGTGTACACAGGTTATAAACAGATGAACATTTGCAAATTGCCTGATGTATTATTTCATAATGTGACTTCAAGTGCCCCAAAATTAAATTGTATAGTGGAAATGGTATTCACTTTCAAATTCTCTCTTTGAAAGGTTCTATCCATTTTTATTTTATGTGTTTGAGTATTCTGTCTACATATGTTTAAGTGCACCACATGCATGAAGTACTCAAAAAATGTAGAAAGGATCAGGAATCCCCTGTAATGGAGGTACCAAGGGTTGTGGGCTCCCTGTGGGTGCTGGGAACCAAATCCTGGTCCTCTGCAAGAGTAGCCAGTGCTCTGAACCTCCGAGCTACGTGTCCAACCCCTTCTATACCTCTCTTTAGATTAACTTACTTATTTGTGTGTGTGCAAGACTGTATGAGCCTATTTGTACACACACGCACACATATACACACACACTCCTTTCCCAGTTTTACTACATATATATTAATTTAGAGAATCGAAACTCACATCCACAAATAAGACAGAGCATGTGGCATTTGTCTCTTTTCTAGTTCCAGTTGTTGCTGGGAACTCCAGGAGATTTTAAAGACAATGTAGGCTGCTTTCATTTCCCTTAGTTGCTTCTAAGAGCTTGTAGTTGCGATCCTACTGCTGATGACACCACACACTTTAAAACAGGACTTGTAGGAGTCAAGCTGGACCTGACCTGCAAGCCTCTTCCCTGAGGACTAGCTCTTTTAGTATCAGATGTTATACAAGATGCCACAAGAGAAAAGCAATTGATAGTTCTTCCCAACTAGAACTGTGAACCACAACACTGACCAGGTTGACTATTGCCAATGATGCAATAGTGGCTCTTAAAATATTTGGGGTAACTAATGGAATTCTAATTGGACTTAAGGGCCACTCAATAGGAGGGAATTCATGCCTGGTACTGTAACCCTAACCAGCTACCCCTGGCTGATGTAAAGTATCAGTGTCCTCCAAGACTAAACCTTTTTATAAAGCTCTTTAAATCACAGAGTATTAAAGAGAGGTGAAGCATTCCATCCTGCAGTGAACCTTCTGAAACTTCTGGAATAAACAGCAGAATAGCTTTCATAAATCCGTAAAACTGACCAGAATGACTTGGCTCTTCCCTCCTTGGGCACAGATTAGTAGTAACAACTGGTAAGAGATACTCTCAGACAAGCAAAGCTGCTAGAAGAGAGACCAGCAGCTCTGACTGGAAGAGGCTCAAACCAACTGAACCACCTAGAAAAGACACTCTCCAACTTGTTGAACAGCCTTCCTGATGTGCAAAACAGTCCAATCTTGCAGCCTTTGTGAGCTGTCAGTTTTGGTGGGCTTGGGGGTTTTAGTCAAATATGTTACTATAAATAACCACTCACCCATATTCCTGTAAGTAACCCCATTGATTCACCATTTGGAATTTAGTGATATCCTCACTTTGGTATATCATTAGTTCCCCATCACACCTTCCCAGAAATAGTGTAACAGCTGGAGACGTCACAGGCTGTAGAAGAGAACCTATGGCTACCATTTCCCAAAATCTGTATACTTTCTAATTGCATTCAACATAGTTATCTGTATGGCAAAAAAATACATGTAGCTCTCACCCCTTGTTCTATTTTGTTTTCTATTGCTGTTATTAAGATTATGACCAAAAGTAACTTGGAAAGGAAAGGATTTTGGCTTACACATCTCAATCATAGTCCATCATTGAGGGAAACTAAGGCAGGGACTCAAGCATGGGCACCTGCAAGCAGTACTGAAGCAGAAAATGTACAGGATGCTGGTTTCTGGTTTGCTCTCCATAGCTTGTTAAGCCTACTTTCTGTATAACCCAGGACCACGTGCTCATGGGTGGAACCACCCACAGGAGGCTGGGATTGCCAACATTCATCATCATTTAAGAAAATACCCCACAATCTTTCATACAGAACAACCTGATGGAAGTTTCCTCTTCCCAGATGATCCCAGGTTGTGTCAAATTGACAAAAATGAAGTCTAATGAGCATACCTCTCACCAAACAGGCTTCTTTTTGCAGTAGATAAAGACTTTTACAGAGACCCGAATAGACTAAATGCAGAAAATAAGTGAGCATGGGGTGACAGCTACCCTATGCCATGTACACGGCACAGATGTACCATGGAGTACATCTACAACATACCTAAGGCTCAGAGAATATCACAGGAAAGGGGACAGAAGGATTGTAAGTTCCAGAGCACCAGGAAGTCTGCTACAAGATAGTGTCTTCTAGACATGACAGGATGCTGTACCCAAGAAATCTCAACAATGCTGTTTCCTAAACAATACCTGCATGATGACTACACCAGTCGACAGGCCAACATGAATGATAGAATTTTCACAAAACCCTACCCTGAGAGAAAGAGGTACAATCTACAGCTGCTGAGAGAAAGGAAATCAATTTTCTTCATGGATGATCCCTCTGATAGGTTATCCATCTCATGTGGTCAAACCAATACTCATATACATATAGGCATCTCAGCAGGGTGTGTGTGTGTGTGTGTGTGTGTGTGTGTGTGTGTGCACGTGTGTATGTAAAACAGCAATTATAGAAGAGGCAATGTTATTTTTGAGAGTGAGTGGTTGCATGGGACAAGTTGGAGGGGAAGAGGGAAATGTGAAAATTATGTAAATGTAGTACTCCTGAATGAAATTTCCCCAAAATATTATTTTAGTGGTAGGTCTTATTTTAATCTTCTTATTGAAAGCTTAAAAATTAACATTCCTGCCCAACTTATCCATAGTTATGTTATCTGACTTAGTAAAATGTTATTGCAAAGCTATAAATAAGGGGAATTAGGTTAAGGTGTGGATTTGTGAAAAATACCACAATAAGAAGACAGTACTGAATGTTTAAGCATAGACAGTGTACGAGTTGTTTTATATTCTAGTAATAACTTGACTAAAATATTGCTTTTAGGGCCTATGCTGCAGCAATTAAAGTGCATTATCAAACAAAGCAAAGATCGTTTTCACACAGTAGCCATGACTCAACAAAAGGGAAGGGACAGAAAGTGATGCATGTGGCCATTTTAGATACCACAGCTTGGAAGAGGATTCTGGTCAGTTGGAATCGGAGCTAAAGCCTAGAAGTTTGGGGGGAAAAATTATCCAATTGCCAGAAGATGTCAGATGAGATAGGGAGCAGCCTGAAGCTTAGAAATGGCAAAGGCACTGGTGAGATGTTCCATTTCTTCTAAATGTGGAAAAAAAAAGCAAACATGGTGCAGGGAGGGACTATCTGGTGCAAGAAAGGTCCAATGATGTAAGAAGATCTGCAAGTAGGTATATCATGTTGGAGGACTGTGTAGACAATAATAACAGCTGCATTTTATCCTAATTATAAGATAAATTCTTTCCAGGTTTGCCAGGGAAATGGCATGATCTCATTATAATGAGATAACTTGCAGTCGTGTTGAGAACAGGTTTGTGTTGGTGAGATGAGGTCTGAGTGAGAAGAATGTTGTGAGAACTCTCTTGAGAGACATGGTGATGCCCATTCTGGAGTCCAAGGTGGAAAGAAAATGATGGACTTAAGCTGCTTTCAAACATGTGTCTGATGGCTCTTGCTGATGAATTAAAATGGGAAAGGAGAGAGAAGGAGAGGCTCCTAAGTTTGTGGCTTCATGTGTGGTCTCTTGACTAGCATCAGGGAAGAAGCAAAGCTGAAGGCAGAAAGCATGAGGCCGTCATGAGGTCCTGGCTTCCAGGTGATTTACAACACTGGAAAACCTGGTAGGTTGAAACACACTCAATGGAAAACTCTGAAGAGTAAGCAGAGGCTAGTAAGAAAAATTCTGAATATATTGGTATCTAAACAGCATATTTTAAAATATGATTGAATAAAATCACTGTATTAGTTTCTCTTCTCATTGCTAGAACAAAGTATCTTATTTAAAACAAAACTTAAGGATGGAAAAGTTTATTTTGACACAGAATTTGAAGGTTAAGATCATCATGGAGTAGAAGGATTGTGGAGCATGAGACAGCTGGTCACGTTAAGTCCATAATCAGGAGGCAGAGAAATAACAGTATTGGTATTCAGCTGATGTCCTGGCTAGGTTTACTTGACAAAATCTAGAGTCATCTGAAGAAAGAACCTCAATTAAGAATCCAGCTATAGGACATCTTCTTAGTGATTGATGTGGGAGGGTCCAGCCCATTGTGGGTTAGACGTCCTAGATATATAAGAAAGCAGCTGAACAAGCCATGAGGAGTGAACCATAAGCAGCACCCCTTCATGGCCTCTGCATCAGCTCCTGCCTCCAGTGTCCAGCCCTGTTTGAGTTCCTTCCTGACTTCCTTCAATGATAGACTACAATGTGGACGTGTAAGCCAAATAAACCCTTTTCTTCCCAGTTTATTTTTGGTTATGGTATTTTGTAACACCAGAGGCCCCATATATTGCCCAGGCCTCCTAATTGACACCCACAAAAACATAGGCAATAGATAATCCCACTTTACCAACAGTTAAAAGAAAAATTTGTGGAAATCTACACATAATGCCAACAACAACAACAAATCCAAAACAAACAAGAATTAACAATCAATGGTCATTTATATCTCTCAATATTAATGATCTTAACTCACCTATAAAAAGTCATAGGCTAACAGAATGAATACAAAGACAGAATCTATCCTTCTTTTACATACAAGAAACACACCACAACTTCAAAGACAGATGTTACTTCAGAGTTAAGGGTTGGGAAAAGATTTTCAAATCAAATCCAAGAAACAAGCAGGTGTAGCAATCCTAATATCTAACACATTAGACTTTAAACTAAAATTTATCAAGAGATAGAAGAAGGTCATTTCTTAGTCATCACAGGAGAAATCCATGAAGATGAAGTCTCAATTGTGAACATCCATGCCCCAAATACAAAGGCACCCACATTTGTAAAAGAAACATTACTAAAACTCAAATCACACATAAAACCTCACACACTTATAACACATTTATAGTGGGAGATTTCAACACCCCACTCTGAATATTAGACAGGTCCACCAGGCAGAAACTTAACAAAGAAACAAAGGAACTAACAGAATCATGACCCAATTGAGTTTAGCAGACACTTATAGAACATTCCATCCAAACACAAAAGAATATACCTTCTTCTCAGCGCCACATGGAACCTTCTCTAAAATTGACCACATACTCAGCAATATAGCTAACCTCAATAGATACAAAAAAATTAGAATAACCCCCTGTATCTTTTGAGACCATCATTCTTTAAAATTAGAATTCAACAATATCACAAATTGCAGAAACCCTGAAAACTCATGGAAATCGAACAATGAGCAATTGCAACATTCCTGGGTCAAGGAAGAAATAAAGAAATTAAAGATTTCCTAGAATCCAATGAGAATGAAGACACAACATACTCAAACTTATGGTACACTTTGAAAGCAGTATTTTAACATTCAAAATTTTTGCAAGTCATCGAATCAATCTGATAGTAAAAAGCATTACTTCTTACCCTTCTCATGGACTTGAGCCATTTCTGAGTAACTTCAATGTTTCTGGAAAGGAGAAGGTATGTTCCAAAGTGAACATATCAAGTTCTATGTTGTCTAACTTGAAGATTTTCCCAGTCTAAGAATTTCCAGTGATACTTACAAATCCTAGGCAAAAAGTACAGACTAGTTGGTCATTCCAAACAGCAATGTGTACAACTGCCATAGCTAAATTCCAGTAGAAATCTTGGTTGAGCACAGTTTCATTCTTCAGACCTCTCCAGACATGCAGCAAAGAACGTATCCATCAAAGCCTTTGTTGACAAACTAGACAGCTTGTCAATATATGTTTTTAAATTTAGCTAAAGGAAGATCAAAGCATTAAAGAAATCCTGAAGCTAGGCAGAGTCAATCCTCTCAGAAAGCTCTCAAGGGCCTAGTTTTATAAGTGAAGCTGTGAAGAGTATTTTAAGACACCATTGTTCTTCTCACCGTGGGCTAGATTTTCCCCAGGACAGAGAGCCAGCTCCCATTGGAAAGCTATCAAAGCACACAGGGGTGTTAATGAACACTGCATGTAGCATCTACAGATTTATCAATTACTCCACATCTCCTTCATCTGTTTATCTATTGACTGATTTCTTTGACTTTCAAAAACCAAAAAGAGCATGTGTTCCTCAAGGGCAGAAATACACAAACAGTATTCCAATTTGCTCTAAGATTCAAGTGAGCTAACTCAAAATAACAAACCACAATTCTCTTCATATTGTTGTAGAATTAGAAAGGAGAAGGCAGGAGTTTCAGTTTTCTGGAAATGGAGAAAGTTCCTGATAGTCTTTTCCTGGCTCACATCAAAATCAGAATATTTTTATATTGTTAAACACACAAGAAATGAAGTTAAAACCACATAAAGTATAAGCAGCATTGAAACAACTGTAATTCCAGCCCCATAAGGATGCAGCAGGAAGATTTTCAGTTCAAGAACAGCAAGACTATGTCTCCAATGTCAACTACAACAGCTAAATATAGCAACATAGAAGGTTTTTGCAGCAACAATCGTCCTTCACCATTATATCACAGCGTTGACATTTAAATAATGCCAACAAAAAGATAGCAAAAATGGACAAAGGTATTACATCATAGGAGGTTTGAAATGGCCCAGCAGGTAAAAATACTAGTCACACAAGCCTGAAGAAGACCAGAGTTTAATCCCCAGAGTCTACATTTACACACACACACACACACACACACACACACACACACACACACACACACACACACACACATTCATAGACAGCACTAGTAGAGTGGGGTTTCAATAGCAAGATACCTTGTTTTTGAGTGACTTTTAGGACAGCAATCTATTGTCTTACTGCTGGAGGCAGGAAACAAAAGGTGTGGTGGCTTGATTCCTCCTAAAGCCTCCTTCCTTTCCTCAGCTGAAAGATTGTTATCCTTGACCTCTTTGCCTGCTTGCCTTCCTGCAGACACTTTGTCCTTCTTATGAAGATGCCTGTTGTGATGAAGTAGATCCCCACTCTGAGGGTTTCATGTTAGCTCAACCACCTCTGTAAAGAAACTTACTTGCCAATTAAGTGAAATTTTGAGCTTCTAGGGGTTAAGCTGTTGGTGTGAGAATTTGGAAGGATCACGGTCCAGCTTATATTAGAAACGTGTAGCTAGTTTATTTCTATTTATATTCAGGTAGGCTAAAAGTGACAACTTTTTTTCATTCATAAACACAAGGTCAAGGTAACAATGAAGCTCATCCCTTTCCCTAGACACAGCATGAAAATCTCAAACAGAACTGTGAATTTTGCAGTAAAGATACTATGATGGCTAAAGAAACTCAATTTTGTGCTGGGCATCCATCTTGGTAACATATAGTCTGTCTCTTACTCAAGGTCCTGTAAGGTAAGTTGACAACGACACTGACTCCTTAACCCCCACCTGGAAATGTGCGGTGTGGCCATCACTTTTTGTGATATGACAAACTGCTGCTTTGATTTCTGTAACTTGCTTATGCAGACATTCAAGGACTATTTTGAGGTCACCTTGATTATCTAATCTTGGAAGAAGAAAACAGCTCTTGCCTGTTATTGTTTTAAAAGCCTTGCTTTACTCTCTTCTAGGTAACAAGTTTCTGATTTGGGTTTGAGATTTCCAGACTGTGGCCCTGCTAGCAGTTTTCATAAACTTGGCTAATTATAATCTGAATTAAGTCTGGTGGTCTTTCTCTTTTGCTCTCAAGCTCCACCACAACAATATCTTAACCTTCATGCATCCTGGGGTCTTAAAAGGGGCAATCCTGTCGGGCAGCCCACAGAAAGACCCTACCATCTCCTTATCCACCCTTTCAAACTAGCAACTTTAAGCCTACCCAAATCCTATATATGACTATCATAAAGGCAATGACTGTAACACTTCTCTGAGGATACACACATGCACGCACACCACACACACACACACACACACACACACACACACACACACACACCTTTCTTCCTCTCCTTTTCTTAACCTTTGTGCTTAAAATGGTGTTAAGGGATTTTCAGCAAACCTCAGCTCTGCTTCAAAAACTTAAATAAATAGAGGAAGCCATGTGTTTGAGAGAGGATGACTGGGAAAGATAACGTGTGTGGAGAAAGAGAGAGATTCTTTAGCCTTTTTAAAAGAAATTGTTATTTGTGACAACTACATGAGAATGCAAACACTATGCTAAGTGAAAGAAAATCAGGGAAAACCAAACACTGCTTGCCCCAATGATTAGCTCTACCCCAAAGAGTCTCTTTAGTGTTATGCAGCTTCACCTCGGGTCTAGAGTGCTCAGACAAAATCACTATGAACTTAAATCTTGCCGACTATAAGCCAAAGTAAACTTCACTTATTTAATTTTATTTTCTCAGGTGTTTTCATGGCAACAGAAAGCTGGCAAACACATTGGTGTATGAAAAAAATCACATTTCTTTCTCCCTCAACTGATAGTTTGCAGTGCAATTTCTCTGCCTGAGTGCCCTGCACTCAAGCATGAAACCTGTCATTATCTCAGTCCATTCATTAACGTACTCTGCAGGGATCTAGTGAGCCTCTGCTAGGAAGGTCCTCCAGAATCAAACAGACATAGCCCTTGGCCTTGCAACTTCTCTTGATGGAAGCCAGTTCTCTTTGATGTTGTCCTATGGCAGGTACTGGATTCTATAAATTCATTACTCATCTTACCTTTTATTTATTTATTTATTTATTTATTTATTTTTACAATTTCTTACAGAAAAAAAAAAAAACATTTTTCCCCCATTGCATCAATTTTATGGCACCGAGATGAATGTGACAGCCAGCCACCAAGCTGGTCCATTCCTCTACCTTATAGCATTAGCCTTTAACTACCATCATTATCACCACTGTCAGAGTTTCCTGGACTTCTGAAGAAGAATAATCTGATTAAGGAGCTGAGGAAACTGGAAGCAATGCATAGATATGAAGTCCTACTTTGCCACTTAAATGGTTAAATCACTTTGGAAGTCACTTCTCTCATCAAGACCTGTTTGTTCCAGATACAATATTAGGTTAAAATTGTAACTAGTTCGCAGGTTGCTGTGAAGGACATTGGCTCACACTTGTTTCCACCAGTGACAGCTACAACCATCACTGTCATCTGTTTCAAGTCTTAGGTTTATTTTCCATTCACAACCTTTTTCCACCCAATAAATTGTAAAGTGACCTTGGGGATAAAGATACAGAAAATGGGACTACAAATCAAATGTTTAGTAATAATAAATCATAAACATATTCATTTTAAGATAATTATTTTGTATACAGATAATTTTAATCATTAAAGATAAAAGCAAGTTTACACACTAATGAGATTAATGTGCTGATCTTTACATAGATTACAAAATATTAGATGAATTACCAATGTAGGATACAAAGCATCTCTAAGGGTGTTTCAGAGTTGATCAATAGATCAATATTTTATTGTATAATTGTCAATGCTCAGAATATCATTTTGCATCAGTGCACACTATAATGTAAAGTTATGTTCAGGACATTTTAGAAATTACTGGAGATTCTCGAGCCAACATTTATTATCCTTCTTTTTAAATGAAACTCAAGTTAGCATATCAAATAGTAATTTTTAAAGTCAAACATTCTAATATAGTATAATGTAACCTGACTTGGTACTTACATACTGAGAAATGGTAATAGGAAAGTATTAAAATTCTTTATTTTCTGCAATTATACCATGTTTCTGTAAAACATAAAAACTTTGTACATGTATTAAAACACTGCCGTTCATGACATATAAAAGTTTGGAGTCTGAACTAGCATGTTTCTGACAGTATTTGTTGTGTTACATGCATGAAGTCATGCCCCATACAGAATACATATGTTGTATGTTCAGAGCCATGGATGCAGTGAAACTACTCAACACATCATGAGGAGAAATGTCAGAAACACCGTGGGTTCATGGTGCATTTGGTTTTCAATTAATATTTGGATATCACATGCTCAGAAATATTTTATCATTGCTAGTTTTGTTTAATTCCCACATTGTTATGAATCACAACCCACACCTTGAGGAACTGGTGTCTACTCTATTAGCACCTGTCATTGACATGCTTAGTGTGCAAAGCACTATGTCTACTGCCTGCTGCGCAGTTACTCGTTTAACTTTTATTCTCAGTATTTGCTATGTGACCCTTGGGACAAGTCTCTTTATTTTGTTTCCCCCACCTCTCTGTTCTCTCTCTCATTCATTAGAATTTTTTTTTGTGTAATGTGCGTGTGCATGTGCATATACCAGTGTCTACATGCAGGGTCAGAGGTTGATGTGCGACATCTTCCTCTTCCATTGTTGGGTGTTTTTAAGACAGTATTCTTACTGAAGGCGGGGCTCCTTATTTTAACTAGACTTGCTTCAGGGAATGTCCAGTAGCTTCACCCAGCTAATGTCACAGGAGCATACCACCACATCTGGCTTTTATGTGGGTCTTGGGTATCCAATGTGAGATCCTTATGCCTGCTCAGCAGCAATGATTTTACCCCTGGAGCCATATCCCCCATCCAGAACAAGTTTGTTAAGTGTGCCGTGGCTCAGTGGGTTATTTTTTTATTTTTTTATTTTCATTTATTTTTTTTTTAATTTTACAGCGAGGTGTTATAAGGAGTGAAGGTGATGGTGCATGCAGTTGACAGTGCTAGGACACAAAGTTTGTGGTAGCTGTCGAGTGCTGTGCTCTTGCCTGCCACACTCGCTGTCACTTTAATAGGGATTCCACAAGTGCATCACTCATGGACTTCCTGAGCAGCTGCCCAGTAAGGTGGGATTCTGTCTTAGATTTGCTTTGTTTGTTTTTGTTTTTGTTTTTTTCACATAGTAGCGAGTCACACACAGAAACCCCTTGCTCAATGAATGACAATGAATAAGTTGCCTGGAAACATCCCTTGTCTGTAAAGGCACACACCCTTCACATATAGTGTGATCCAGACATTCCCTAGAGTGGCCTTTCTGCTTCTGTTTGTACAGCATGGATTAGTATACACTAGTTTCTGCTGTGCAAACGTATCTGACAAAACAACTGGAGGAGAACAAATTGGTGTGAGCACAGGAGTTGAGGTAGCCATCACACTACGTCCCAGTAAGAAACAGATGAGCGTGTGTTCACGCTCAGCTCTCCTTTCTTTTTTCTTCAGTCTGGGGTCTCAGCCCATAAAATAGTGCCCCAGTTAGGGTAGATCTTTCCCTCAGTCAATTAGGGCAGAACTTCCCACCCCAGTTAGCCTCATCCAGAAGCACTTTCACATGCCCAAAGGTTTGTCTCCATAGTGACGCTGGATCCTGTCAGGCTGACAATGTCAGCCGTCACACCAAACTTGATTGAATAGTGAAGTTATTCATTTCTGGCTCTACAATTAGATATATGTAGAGCATCTAAATTTGTCTAATGTCATAAGTTTTCCCTTCTCCTAGAGAATATGAGCATTTTGGGAGTCTAAAGAAACCTGTAGTGGAAGCAAAGAAAGCCCTCAGTTTTGTATCAAGAAAGACTTGAAAGGAGTTAGATTCATTTTGGATTCAATGTATATAATTAGCAACTATATTTCAGCTAATGAATCCCAGAAGTAAAGATCATTAACATCCTGCCTCTTTTGCAGAAAATAAAATGTATTTGGCATGACTCAGTCTTTTAAATCTCCTATTAATATAATTAGTAAATGTAAATATTTATGAGTTGAACAGAGAATGTTCAGCATCACTTAAATTAGCAGAGAGCTTTTGCCTCAATGAAAGAAACAGGAGACAGAGCATTAAAAGTACCTCGCCAGTTATTCGCTCACCTCGAATATGCGAGAAATAATGAGAGTCTGAGATGTGTCCTTATTAACAGACTCATCACATTGAAGCACTACCAAGGGTCAAATAGTTGCAATTGCTTTTCAGCTGAATTGAAGATGCAATCAAAAAATGTCTCCAACTTTATTGTATACGTATAATAATAAGCACACACATTTATCTCCTATGTTCTTTAAATTTATATTCCTATATCTTTATATATAAATATGTGCGTGCATATATATTGAATTCATACCCTCACCCTTTGGCCCTTTGGCCTGGGTATGCAAACTAGTGAAGGTAGTGCTGAAAATATTTCTTTCCCTTTCTGATATATTGAAAAAGGTGGTATTTTTCACAGCAACTTGTAAGGCTTGCTTCCTATCAGTAACTTTTTAGCTTTATTTTGCCATGTTAAATTTTAATCCATCAAATTAAAATTTAAATTTCTCCACATTTGACCCTGTAGTCTATAAGTTCCACTCCAACCCCCACCCCAACAATTCCCTGTGCTACAAGGGACTCCCAGACACATAGACATCACCTGCACCAATTGCACAAAAAGGTAAGTGACTGGTCTCCCACCTGGACAGCCCCACATTGAGACCCTAGGGACCTTCCCCACCCATCACTGTCTCACTAGCTGGTGGTCAGCAAGCAAGATGCCTGTGGGCAGGCTTCTCCACCACCACCCCTAATAAGACCCCATAATCTACAAGTCACATTCTCCAACACCCAACACCAACCATCCCCCATGGCATGTCTAGAGACACAGACACTACCTGAACCAACTGCATGAAGTGCTGTTTGCTGAGACACAGACAACATTTGCATCAGTTGGAGGAAGAGATGGGTAGATGCCAGTGCATGAAACACTCAACAACATAGAGGGTGATATGGCAACACCAGAACCTAGTGGTTCTATAACAGCATGACCTGCACATCCAAATGCATAAGCAGAAGAAAATGACCTTAAAAATAGCCTTATGTTCCTTGGCCCCATCCTCAGTAGGAGAGTTGAGTGCCTGGCCTCCCCCAATCCTCTGAAGGCCATTAACCTCTAGGCCCTACTTGCCCAGGACACATCACATGCCTCATCCCCACCCACCAAAACCCCAGAGAACTGGGGGCAGCCCGAAAACCATCCACCACCAAGGCTCCATCCACCGGAGCCTTGGTCCCACCCTACTGGGAGAGGAAGTGACTATCTAAGAAACAGACCCCACTTATCCCAATTGGAGGAAGAGAGACTGCCTGAATCACAGGTCCACCTGCACCCACTGGAGGAAGAGATGGGTAGACAACAGTGTAAGAGCACATTCAACAATGTAAAGAGTGATATGACACCAACACAGACAGGGTTCTATACCAGCAAGACCCGAACATCCCAATGTAGATAAAGCAGAAGAAAACAACCTTAAAAATAACTTTATGAAGATTATCGAGGCCATTAAAGAGTAAATGAGAAAATCCCTTAAAGAAATGGAGAAAAAAAAACAAACAAAAAATGCAAGGTATCAACAAATCCCTTAAAGAAAGCCAAGAAAAAAATCAAACAGGTGAAGGAAATAGTTCAAACAGTTCAAGAATTGAAAACTGAAATAGAGGCAATAAAGAAAACACAAACCGAGGGAATACTGGAAATGGAAAATCTGGGTAAATGATCCAAAACTACAGCTACAAGCATAACCAACAGTATACAAGAATCTCAAGTTTTGAAGATACATTAGAGAAAATATATTCATAGACCAAAACCAATGTTAATGTAACAAATTCTTAACACAAAATATCCAGGAAATGTGGCACACTGTGAAAAGGCCAAACCTTAATAATAGGTATAGAAGAAGGTGACGAAGTCCAGCTCAAAGACACAGAAAACATATTCAACAAAATCATAGAAAACTTTCCCAACCTAAAGGACAGCCTATGAAAGTACAAGCTTATAGAACACCAAATAGACTGGACCAAGACAAAAAAAAAAAAAAAGTAGAATAATCACATCACCATAGAATAATCAAAACATCAAACATTCAGATTAAATAAAGAATATTAAGAATTGCAAAGGATCAAAAGCAAGTAACATACAAAGGAAGACCTCAACGGAAACTCTGAAAAAACCAGAAGGTCCTGGACAGATGTTCCACAGACACTAAGAGACCACTGATGCCAGTCCAGACTATTATACTGAGCAAAGCTTTCAATCAATATAGACAGAGAAATCAAGATATCCCATGGAAAAACCAGATTTAAACAATACATATCCACAAATCCAGCCCTATAGAAAGCGCTAAAAGGAAAAGTCCAACCCAATCAAGTTAACTATACTCACAAAAACATAGGTAATAGATAAGCCTACATTACCAACCCCCCAAAGGAAAACACACACACAATACCACCACCAACAACAAATCCAAAAATAACAAGAATCAAGAGGCAACATCATTAATATTGCTTAATATCAACAGTCTTAATATCAACAGTCTTTTTAGATTATAAAAAGACACAGGCTAACAGAATGGATACAAAGACAAAATACAATCCTACTGCTACATGCAACAAACACACCTAAACTTCAAAGACAGATATTACCTCAGAGTAAAGGGTTGGAAAAAGATTTTTCAATCAAATGGACTTAAGAAGCTAGTGTAGCAATCCTATTATTTAGCAAATTTGACTTCAATCTAAAATTAATTAAGAAATGAAGAAGACCATTTCACATTTGTCACAGGAAAAATCCATCAAGATGAAGTCTCTGAACATCTATGCCCCATATACAAGGGCACCCACATTTGTAAAAGAAACATTACTAAAACTTAAATAATACACACAATCACACATACTAATAGTGAGAGACTTCAACACCCCACTCTCACCACTGGACAGTACTACCAGACAGAAACTAAACAGAGAAATAAGGGAACTAACAGAGGTTAAGATTCAATTGGGTTTAACAGATATTTATAGAACATTCCATCCAAACACATAAGAATATACCTTCTTTTCAGTACCACATGAACCTTCTCTAAAACTGGCCACATACTCAGCAACAAAACAAACCTCAAACCTCAACAAATACAAAAAAAAATGTAATAACTCCCTGTATTTTATCAGTTCACCATGGTTTAAAGTTAGAATGCAACAACAACACAAATTTCAGAAAGCCTACAAAGCATGGAAATAGAAAATGGAATAGTTCTCAATGGCATCACCCCTGGGGCAAGGAGGAAATAAAGAAAGAAATTAAAGACTTCCTAGAATTCAATGAAATTAAATTCACAACATACCCAAACTTATGGAACACTTTGAAAGCAGTGCTAAGAGGAAAGTTCATAGCGCTAATTGCCTACACAAGGAATTTGGAGAAATCCCACATTAGTGACTTGACAGCACATCTGAAAACTCTAGAACAAAAAGAAACAAACTCAAGCAGAAGGTGTAGATGACAGAAAACAATAAAAGCGAGGGATGAAATCAATAAAATAGAAACAAAGAAAACATTACAAAAAATATGAAACAAAGAGTAGGTTCTTTGAAAAAATCAACAAGATAAACAAACCCCTATCCAAACTAACCAAAAGATAGAGAGAAATATTCAAATTAACAAAGTTAAGAAATGAAAAGGGGGACATAACAACAGACAACAAGCAAATTCAGAGAATCATCAAGCTGTACTTAAAAAAACCGTACTCCAAAAAATAAAAAAAAAAGTTAAAAGAAATGTACAATTTTCTGAATAGATACCATATACCAAAATGAAGACCAGACAAACAACTTAAATTGGCCTGTAACCTCTAAGGAAATAAAAGCAGTCTTTAAAAGCCCCCCACTAAAGAGAGAGGGGGAGGGAGGGAGGGAAGAAGGGAGGGAGGGAGGGAAAAAGCAAGCCCAGGGCCAGATGGCTTCAGCACAGAGCTCTAACAGTAATTCCAAAGAAGAGCCAATACCAATACTCCTTAAATTGTTCCAAACAATAGAATCAGAAAGAACAGTGCCAAACTCTTTTTATGAGGCTGCAGTTACCCTAATACCCAAACCAGACAAAGATACAACAAAGAGAATTACAGACCAAACTTCCTCATGAATATTAATGCAAAAGTATTCAATAAAATATTTGCAAACTGAATCCAAGAACACATCCAAAAATGATCAACCATGATCAAGTATGCTTCACTCCAGAGATGCAAGGATGGTTCAACACAAGAAAATCTGTCAGTGTAATCTGACTGAGCAATAAACATAAAGAAAGTTCACATGATCATCTCATTAGATGTTGAAAAAGCCTGTGACAAAAATCTAACACCCCTTCAGAATAAAGGTCTTGGAGAGATCAGGGATAAAAGGGACATACCTAAACATAATAAAGGCAATTTCAGCAATCTGGCAGCCAATATCAAATTAAATGTAGAGAAACTCAAAGTGATTCCACCAAAATCAGGAACAAGACAGACAAGGCTGTCCTCTCTGTCCATATCTCTTTAATATTGTACTTGCGTTCAAGCTAGAGCAATAAGACAACAAAAGGAGATCAAGGGGATACAAACTGGAAAGGAAGAAGTGAAACTTTCACTATTTGTAGAAGATATGATAATATACATAAATGACCCCAAGAATTCTACCAAGGAACTCCTACAGCTGATAAACACCTTTAGTAAAGTGGCAGGACACAAGATTAACTAAAATAATAAATAAACAAATCAGTATCCCTTTTATATACAAATGATATATGGGCCAAGAAAGAAATCAGAGAAACAGCACCCTTTACAATAGCCACAAATAACATTAAATATATTGAGGTAACTCTAACAAAACAAGAGAAAGACCTGTGTAACAAGAACTTTAAGCCTTTAAAGAAAGAAATTGAAGTAGATGTCAAAAAATGGAAAGATCTCTTATGCTCTTGTATAGGTATGATCAACATAGGTATGATCAAAAATGGCAAATCTTACCAAAAGCAATCTACATACTCAATGCAATCCCCATCAAAATTCAAACACAAATCTTCACAGACCTTGAAATATTCCACTTCATATGGAAAAACAAAAAAGGCAGGACAGTTAAATAAACCTGTACAATAAAGGAACTTGCAGAGACATTACCATCCTTGACTTCAAGCTCTACTATAGAGCCAAAGTCAAGAGGATAGCTTGTTATGGGCATAAAAGCAGACATATGGAACAATGGAATTGAATTGAAGACAGACATATAGACAAATGAAATTGAATTGAAGACCCTGACATTAATCCATAAACCCATGAACACCTGACTTTGACAAAGAAGCCAAAACTGTGCAATGGTAAAAAGAAAGCATCTTCAACAAATATTGTTGACATAATTGTCTTTCGACATATAGAAGATTTCAAATAGATCTATATCTATCACCATGCACAAAACTCAAGTCCAAGTGGATCAAAGACATCAACATAAATCCAGGTACTGGAACCTGATAGAAGAGAAAGTGGGGAATAGATTTGAACACATAGGCACAGGAGACAACTTCCTAAATATAACACCAGTAGCACAGACACTGAGATCTACAATTAATAAATGGGACCTCCTGAAACTGAGAAGCATCTGTAAGCCAAAGGACATGGTAAATAAGACAAAATGGCAGCCTACAGAATAGGAATATATTCACCAACCCCACAACTGACAGAGGGCTGATGTCCAAGAAAGTAAACATCAAACTATTTTAAAAATGGAGTATAGAGAATTCACAACAGAAGAATTTCAAATGGTCAAAAGACATTTAAGGAATTGCTCAACATCCTTAGTCATCATGGAAATGCAAATCAAAATGATTCTGAGATACCATCTTACACCTATCAGAATGGCCAAGATCAAAAACACTGGTGACAATGTATGTTGGAGAGTATGTGGAGAAAAGGGAACACTCCTCCATTGCTGGTGGGAATGCAAACTTGTACAGTCACTTTGGAAATAAATATGGTGGTTTCTTAGAAAATTGGAAATCAATATCAAGACCCAGCATTAGTACTCTTAGCCATATACCCAGAGGATGCTCAATATTAAAACAAGGATAATTGCTCAGTTATGCTTATAGCAGAATTAAATATAACAACCAGAATCTGTAAACAACCTAGATGCCCCTTAGTGAAGAATGGATAAAGAAAACATGGTACATTTACACAGTGGAATATTACTCAGCTGTAAAAAAAAAAAAAAAAAAACAATGGCATCATGAAATTTGCAGGCAAATGGATGGAACTAGAAAAAGTCATTCTGAATGAGATAATCAGACCCAGAAAAAGAAACATGTATGTACTCACTCATGAGTTGATACTAGATGTAAAGCAAAGGTTAACCAGACCACAATCTACAGCTCCAGAGAAGCTAGCTAACAAGGAGAACTCTAAGAGGGACACATGGATTGCCCTACAAGGGGGAAATAGATAAAATCTGCTAGGTAAACTGGGGTTGGGTGGGAGGTCAGCAAAGGGTGGGGAGATTGGGAATAACAACATGAGGAAATGGGATGGTCAAGTTGAGGGAGGGATAGATTAGGAGAGCAACGAAAGAGATATCTTGAAAGAGGAAGTCATTATGGGGCTAAGGAGAAACCTGAATGTAGGGAAATTCCCATGAATCCAAAAGGATGGCCCCAGCTAAGACCCCTAGCAATAGTGGAGAGGATGCCTGAACTGGCCTTTTTCTGTAAACAGATTGGTTATTACCCTAACTGTTATTGTAGAGCCTTCATCCAGTAACTGATGGAAACAGATGCACAGATCCACATGGAATCACCAGCCTGAGCTACAGGAGTTCAGTTGAAGAGAGGGAAGAGATAGTCTATGTGCAAGGGGATGTTCAAGGTCATGACAGAGAAACCCATAGAAACAGTTGAACCGAACTTGTGGGAGCTCACGGACTATAAACTGGCAGCTGGGGAGCCTGCATGGGACCAAACTAGGCCCTCTGCATGTGGGTGAAAGTTTTGCAGCCTGGTCTGCTTGTGGGACTCCTGAAAGTGGGAGCATGATCTGGCTTTTTGAAGCCCATTCCATATGGTGAGATGCCTTGTTCAACCTTTTTTTGCTGGGGGGGTGGTTCTACCTCAATTTGATGTGCCAGGATTTTTCTCTCCCTACAGGAGGCCTTACACTTCCTAAGGAAAGGATAGGGGTGGGTTGGGGTAAGGTGGCGTTACCAGGAGGAGTAGAGGAGGGGGAAATTGTGGTTGGTGTATAAAATGAATAAAAAAGTTTAAAAATTAAATTTCTCAAGTAAACCGCACATCGATCATAGCAAAATATCCAGAACTGCAGCTTCCCTTTAGGATGAGTGTCTGGAATCTCTCCTCTTCCCCTGTCAGGAGGGTTTTCATGGAGACCCAGGATCTGTGGCACTCTATTTGAAGAGCTTGGTCCTCTGTGTTCTTAGAGGTTATTCTAAGCTCTGGCTTTCATTTTTCTGTGATTTGTGAGTCTTTTGGTAGAAATTGCCAATTAAACCCTTGGCCACACAACACTGTGTTTCAGATCACATGATCTGTGCTGGTAGCCACCCCTCTGCAGTTAGCGAGCCTTCTCATTTATTCCCGGAGGACCCTGGTTTTAAGCAGAGACCACCCCACTTTGTGTACTTACACACATTCCAAAGCAATTCTTGTCATTCATCTTTAGTTTCTAATATAAATTACATTTAATCACACTAGTTCCTCATTGCAGCTTATTTAGGTCACTTCAGGTCATTGTTTCAATCATCTGACAGATTGACTTTTTTCTTCACACTAATATTATTTATGAGATTAGTGGGAGTAAACTCTTTAATTCTGAGTGTCCCAGCCCTCTCTCATGCCTACTAATTGACCATCTTCAATGGCGAACCCAGCTAGCTTCAGCTGCCCATGCTTCCCAGCTGAGTCAGATGAAGGGTGGAGTAGACTCACTCCAAAGTGACAACACAAGTCACTGCCAGCAGTGTCAGGACCAAGGGCAGACACCGATAGACAAGGCTTGATTTTAACCCAGAAAGCAGTTCACTGACTCTTGCCTCTTCTTACTTACCTTTATCTGTACTGAAAACAATTACATGAGTGACTTTTCTACAAAACTTTAATTATGTCAAGATTTCCTTTATTTTTTTTTTTTAAATTTAAATCTAAGCTTTCCTGAGGCTGTGAAGCTAAATGTTGCAAATCCCCTTCCCCCCTTCCCTCACTGTGTATTCATAAGCCATTGACCTGACTGACTGGCTCTGGATTGGGTACTGTCACTGTGCACTGATATTAAACTGTACCTTTATGCACTCCTTTACGCACTCCTATTCCCTTCCCGCTCCAGCTCCCCATTTTTAAAGTCATCAAGCCGAGGTGCTTCCAATGCAGGGCCTATGGGCTCGTTCACAGGTTGCCCATCTCACCTTTATGGCAGTTGTGTATTTTTAGCCACGGTCTGCATTACATTTCTAGGCTAGTGTTCATGTGTTTTGACAGAATAAGTAGAGGAAAAAAAATAGAGAAAATGTCTTCAGTGCCGTGCTCTTGTCATTCTAAATCAAGCATCCTGAATCTGCAGGGATGTCATTTGTTTCCAGTGATACATGTTTCTCTTTGTACTTAACATTTCTCTTTATTGTAACATATAACTTCCTCAGCTGATGAAGCTATTGGACCTGTGCAGACGGCTATAAAGGGTTTGGGTGAGAGGAAATAGAACTATCTGAACCTTGGAGCAGGTTCACTGATGCCGCCTAACCTGGACTTGGCATAAAAGCAAAGACTTCATTCATGTCTGGATTCTCAGTGTCTAGCTCAGTGTTTCTCAACCTCCCTAATGCTGCCTCCCTTTAATACAGTTCCCCATGTTGTGGTGACCCCCAACCATAAAATGTTATTGGTACTTCATAACTGTAATTCTGCTACTGTTACGAATGGTAATGTAAATATCTGATACACAAGCTATCTGATAAGTGACTCCAAAGGGGTTAGGACCCACAGGTTGAGAACTGCTGATCTAGACATGCTTGAATACCTAGCTAAGCAAGTCACCACACGATGATAGAACACCTCACCTCAGCTGATACCTACAATGGCCCAAATAAGTATGTATCATTCTCTGTTTTATGAGTGAGGAAAATAGGATTCATAGTACAGAGTAACTTGCATATGTCACTTGAAAAAAAAAGCCTGCATCAAAGCAACACATTTACCAGGTCAGCCACCCACCAGCCATGTCCCTTATGACAGTCTTGACACTCATAGCTACTCAGCAACTATGTCCCATATGACAGTCCTGGCACTGACAGTCACCCACCAGCCATGGCCCTTAAGACTCACGTCCACTTATCTTCCCATTCAAAGGAGAGAAATACTGGTTACAAGACTTGTTCACCTTTAATCTACTTTGAACGTGCAGCCAAATTGATGAGCTTATCATTACCTCTCAAATCTTCCCTAGGAGGAAACATCTAAACACCAAGGGCGGATACTTACTACAGAAACATAGATGCTGCGCAAAACTGTGCTTTAAAAACTGAAGAATTAAGCCGGGTGTTGGTGTTGCACGCCTTTAATCCCAGCAGTCAGGAGGCAGAGGCAGGAGATTCTCTGTAAGTTTGAGGTTAGCCTGGTCTAGAGAGTGAGTTCCAGGGCAGGCTCCAAAGCCACAGAGAAACACTGCCTTGAAAAATACAAACAAACAAAAAAGAATTGAAGTATTATGTAACAATATGAGTATGATTATGACACTGGCTTCCAATAATTAAGCACCCAAGAATCATTCCTCAGAATGATATAACAAAAAAACCCCAAAAATTGTATTTGAAGGTCATTGCATAAGAATATCATAAAAATTCTCTTGGAAGTACTTAAGTGATTTTGTTGCTGCTGGTGCTATCTTTCTAGGAATCATTAAGATAACTCCCTTTGCTCCCTTCACAAATGTACCTTGTTATTTTTCTAATAAGAGGCTTAGGTGTGTAGTGTAATTTTATAATCTAGAACTGGGACTAATATATAGTAGAGAATTGAATAATTATATTAATATCTATATGGTTAGAGGCTGAGGAACATCTGCTTACTGGGTTCTTGCATACATGTCAACTCCTCCTGGAAGCCCTCCTTGATTCCTCCCTTCTCTTGGCAAGGCTAGGCTGAGTTCTTGCTCAGTACCGGCACTTATTCCCACAACACATGTCATAGTTGTGATTCTAGAGTGGTTGCTATTTGGTTACTCAGCACAGCTGACACCATAGCTGCTAACATAAACATAAGTCCATTGGTTCATTATATTTCTCTCAGAAGTTTGGCAATGTGTAGGTGTCAGGTTTGGAAAAATGTTAGGTTCCTATGGTTTGTTTGTAATGAACCTACACATAAAGCTAGAACAAAGAAACGACTATAGTCTCCATGGAAGGAAATCTTCTATCAAACATGGTGATATCTAGTTGATGCTTGCCTGGCCAATATCAGCCAAAAAAAACATTACCATCTTGCTTGGGTCATGATAGCCTCAGGAATACTATGAAGCAAAGAGCTGCCAATCATAGATTTCCTTCTCACCCCATTGATATGTATTTCACATTAGAGAGTGTTCTTTATACGCTCACACAGTTATGCAATCTCACCTTGGTTTCACCACCTAAACCATCTCTGCTTTCATTGACATGAAGAAAATGGGGGAAGTGATCTAAATGTCTCCAAATAATAATACCCATTTTAGTTGAGTGGTCCCATAAAGCTACCAACTTCTTATTTCTCAAAACAATCAATGTCTGCATTTTTTCCAATGTGTGTGAATAGAGGAAGATTTAGCTGCCCTTTCAAGGACATCACACTCCTCATGCCCGTAGTTCCATTTTATATCTCCTACATGCAGGATCCGTGTAGACTTTCACATTAACTCCATTCCTCGTGTCCTATGTGGCAGGAGTCACATAGCATTGCATACCTCCTCACATAACTCTTTGGCAACAAGTGAAATCAATGCTTGCTGTTGTGACTGTTGCCCTTTCTTCTTTCTCCTGGTTAGGTCACTCAAAAAATCCAAATGCCCCATTTCCCATAGACTCAAAGTGTAACCTTATTTTTCCTTTGTAAAGAGATGGACATCAGATATAATACAAGGACAGGAAAATTTCAGAGATGGAATAGAAAACTGGTTCTGTACAACCTAGATGTGGTCCACCAAGCCTTTCACTGATTAATTTTAGTGTTTACTGGTTGTTGTGCAGAAACAATCTACCTTATGCCTTTGTAGGATAAGAATGCTATCTGTACTCAATAGACAAACATTGTCATGAATGGCCCTGGATATCAGTAAGTGTTATAGACAAAAAGGAAGAAAGAGTAAATGCAATGGGTAAATGTCAACACAACTTAAGATATGTGGAAATGCTTCTTGAAAGGCTGATTGCACCATATGACTATCAGGTGAACAGAGTTCTAGGTCAAAGGGAGGCTGGAAGCACCAGTGTCCTGAGATGGCTAAGCTTTATTGAAGGAAATCAAGTAGGCTAGTGAGCTCGCCTGAGGTAGCTCCTTCTGTGTACATTTGGAGATATACCCAGGGTCCTGACAATGTTGTAGGCCGAGATCAAGACAGCTGGGTTTTATTTTTGATGTAACAGAAAGTCATTAGTGGATTTAATGTTTTTTTTTTTAATTATACTTTTTTTTAAACTTACTTTTCTGGTAGCCACATGTAGAATTGTGCTGTGTTAAGGGCAAGAATTAAAACTGGGAGAAAGAGGGTGCTGCAAAGGCTTGGGTAGGTATCTCTGTCCATGGGGCACATTGGAAGTAAAAAGTTGACAGAGTTCAGATATGGGATAAGTAACAAGGGAAAGACTTTGATGATGGACTGGATGTGGTTGTGAGAAGGCAGCAATGATGCTCAGGAGGTCTTTGGTGGTAATAACTGGGAATAAGAAGTACATTCATAAAAAAAAACTGGTAGAGTTTGGGGGATGCTAGAGAATTTTATTTTGCAAATATTACCCGTGAAGTACATATTGTCCATTCAGGTGGAGAGACCACATGCATTTGTGTGTGGGATGTGGCATATATGTGAATGTTCACAGACTGTGATTACCTTCTGCCTCTCTACATCATTAGAGCTGTATGTCTGGCTCAGATTACATCTTCACATTATTGTTGAACCTGTACACTCAGAGCCTGGTAAGGGCTTGTCTTATTCTCCTTCAATTGACTATTATATACCACCAAGTGTCTATTACATACCACCAAGGAACTAATGAATTCCAAGAGACAAAGACAGAGTTTGAGGTCCAGAAAGCTGACAAAAATCACAAAGGCAAGAACGAGCAGAGGTAGGACCCGAGGCCAGGTCTGAGTGTAAGACACTTTGACCCAGAGATCAGAACATGAAAGAGCTGTGGTCTGCACTGTCTCTCTAGCAGGCTGACTTCAAAGGCTGTGGCCACAGGATGCTGTTCAGTGTGATTACATCATGGCAAGGGAAGGCTGGCATGGGGCAAAGACTTCAAAGAGAAAAGGGCATCTCTGTGGGAGAGCCACCAGCTGCCGACCTGAGGTTTAAGGAGGCATGGCACAGCAGCAGTCAGCTTTACTTTTCTAAGGAAGCTTAGAAAACTCTGTGAATCTTCTCGCAGCCTCCCGCGCTGTGTGCATAAAGCCCAGCTCTTGCTTGACATCTCCTGACAGCAGAACAGTTAGCTGGAGAGGAAGAAAATGTTATTCTTTTTACATTTCTTATTGGTTTGCTTGTGTGTTTGGGTATGCGTAAAACCCTCCCCCCCCTCTCTCTCTGTGTGTGTGTGTGTATGTGTGTGTGTGTGTGTGTGTGTGTGTGTGTGTGTGTGTGTGTGTGTGCATGTATGTGAGTCAGAAGTCAGAGGGTGACTTTGGGTGTTGTTTTATCATGAGTTACTTTTTATTATTTGTATTTTTGTTTGTTTTAGGCAAGGATCTAGCATTTACTGATAAGGTTTGACTGTATGGCCAACAGCTTCAGGAATTCCTCTGTTTCCATTTCCCCAGCGCTGAGATTACAAGTTTATGCCACCACACAGGCATTTGAAATAACCACCTTTAATTGTGCTTGTGCAGTGAGGAGTGACAGCCCCTACCTTGTGTAAATCTTACAAGTTTGAGAGTAAATGTGTCTTCTTCCCAGAGGTAAACAGTGACAAGATGAATGGATGTGTCAGGCTGCCAATATATGCGTCTTATCTGAAGCTTACAAAAGAGTTAACGACTGTCATACCCACCCACCCAGCTACACCACCCACCCAGATGATGTTGGCAATGCAGATTCCTCAGATGACAGGATGTGAAACTCAGGGGCCTGGCCCAAGAGCTTGATATTTCAGAGTGATTGAGTGATTTGTGTAGCCACTTGAGACTTGAATCACTTCATCTTGGCTCTTCAGTGTCCTCCTTACCTTCCCTGACATAATACATTGCTCAAGGAATGAGAGGGTTTCAGGTAGAGAGCAGGACTCCACTGACTTGAAGTTGGACTGAAGGGGGCCATGAGAATCTGTTCAATGGGAAATTCATTAACCAGCTGTCCAAAACCTGTGGTTATCTAGGAAGCTGATACCCCAGACACACAGGCACTGTAAGACCCATACCCATACAGGCAGAAAGAAAACAGCATTATGGAAGGCAATGTCAGGTGCCGATCACTCTCATCAAAAGCAAATGACAATGAGTCCAGGGACACACAGGGATTCCTGTGAAGTGGCTGAGAAAACAAGGCCCTCATTACGTCCCAAGTGTACACTAGTGATGGTCACCATTTTTAGAGCAATCATTGTTTTCATATGAAAAGCTCAATTCTAAACATTGTTTTCACATGACCTCATTTTAGTGCCATGCCTCCCCAGGCATACAGGCACCGTTACCACTCCCAATGTTTAGAGAGAGAGTCCACTGCTAAGCTAAATATTGTACCCAGATCTGCACAGCTGTCGCATCACTCGTGCCTGGAATTCAAGAACTTTGGTCTAGAAGTTTGGTCTTGCTGACTGTCTATGTTGTGACGTCAACTCTTGCTTTGTTCCTGTTGCCAGGCTTGCTGATTTCTTTGTCTTACTCTACTACAAAAAGTTTTTTCCCATAATCTGCTTATAAGTTTGTATCAAAATAAATGTATTTTACATTCAATTAATAATCAAATGTAAGCTTGGTCTAGGATACCAACTTTACTTTGTATATGGTATAGCCCCATAAGGAGGCCGAAAGTCTCCCATTTAAAGCCCAGTTGGCCTTTCTAAAAGTACTGTAAAGCACGAGCAGTAGATAATGGCAGAGCCTCTGATGGCCTCTACCACTGCACTGTGTTCAAGTCATACAACAGTTGGATATTGAGATGGCTCATTTTGGCTGTCCAGGTGGTTAAACTCAGAGTTGCCTGGAGAGCAGTAAAGCACTCTTGGTGTTCCTGTGAGGTCCTTCATAGAGGGAACTGGGGAAATGTCTTCTCTGAATGCAGGTGGAACCATCCCCCCAGGAGGAGAGACCAGATGGCAGAAGCTGCTAACTAGAGGCATTCTCCCTGTTTCCTGGCCTCCAGAGGGGAGCTGCTCAGGCCCTCTGAACCCTTTCTATTGTGATAGACCGCAAACTTCTAGAGCTGTGAGCCAGCATGAACGTTTCCTTCTCCTAAGTTGTTTTGTGGAGAATTTTTTACAGCAAGGGAATGGATGAACAGAGCTGTCTTAATGCTGAGAGACTGCTGAGCACAGATCCCATCCCCTCACCATCCCTCCACCAGGTAGCTTGCCTCATTCACCTAGCTGACTGTGTTAACAGCTCAGAGTGGTGGAAATGCACCTTCAGAAAGTGGAGGTTGGGTGAGCTGGGTCGACTCAGTCAGTGAGTCATGTAGAACACACCTGCCGAGATCCGAATCATCCAATGGCTCCGGCCATATTGTTCTCTAGCCAGAGGAACATCTCCAAATTTCCACTCCAGTCTGTGTGGACAAAGGCTTTGCCATTCATCACAAATGTCGGAAAGGTCTGGAATGTGCTGTTTAACACATAGTTGCTGCGTGGGCAAAGGCAGGAGTCCCAGTTTAGGAGGTGGCCGAGGGCATCTTGGTTGTAGAAGGTCTCATCAGTCTCAGTCACTGCGAGGAAAGGCACTGAGCCGTTCTGTTTCCTTTCTGGGTAGACTTCTCAATTCCTAGCATCTTTTATTCCTTTTGAAGTGTCAGGGCCTCTCTCCACACCCCCCCTTTTGAGAAAGGGCTGTCCTGGAATCCCCAATTCACAGAGATCTGCTTGCTTCTGCCTGTGGAGTACTGGGATGAAAGATGTATGTCCCCATGCCCACCAGAACATTCTCTTTCAGCTTATCTAGCCAACTTAGCATTTCCTAACCACAAAGAATATTCTGTGGCCTGGGTGCTTAATCAGTGTTTGGGCAACAACAATAACAAAAAGATCAGAGAAAGGAAGCTTGACAGACAATGTTCATCATGGCATTGCAGGTTCCTGGCACACTGCCGGCACTTGGCAGATGCCGAATAACTCTGAATAAATAGTCTGCAGGCAAGCAGAGAGCCTGTACTGGAGTCAATCTAGATGTATTTCCTTGAAGAGATTGCCTACCCCAATGCATGTGATTATAATTTGTCAATTATAACTAAAATTAAATGTAAAAAGAGAAGAGATTCTCTGGCATGCCTGCGAACCCGGGTGCCTGAAGCAGTCTCCAGTCTGGCTGCCCACGATTCCCATTTGTCCCATTAGCTCCCAGTTGCCTAGCAATGAATTCCCTCCTGGCTTCAGTTAGCTGGGCCTGGACTCGTTGCTTGCAGTTGCACAGTCCTAATAGAGCAGTATCTCTGAACACACAGCCACGGACCTCTCACTTCCAAATGAGAGCTGAAGCTGTCCATCCAAAGGCCTCACCCTTGTCCTGGGACAAACTCCTCAAGAGACTCTCCAGTGTGCTTTGGGGACTAACTCAAAGAGGGATGGACAAGGTCTCCTCAACATGAAATGGCACAGCTGCATGGGTAGGGGAAGTGATGGCCCCTGCAAGCCCCAGGGTCAGTGTCTGACCACATGCCATACTCTGCCCAGTTCTTGCCATGTGCAGGCTCCGCAGTGCCCTCTCCTCTCCACACTACAGGTCCATCAGTATCCTTTCTCCTTCTCTACTTTGCAGGGTCTTTACTACCCTTCCTCTTTCCTCTCCACACTGCAGGCTTGACAGCGCCCTTTCTCTTTCTACTCAGGGTCCTTTGGCCTTGCTTCCTCTCACTTACAACTTCCTGCAGAGTCCTCACCTCCAGAGAACACACAAAGTCCTATAGCACAGAGCCTGCTTAAAGTGCAGAGTGGCCCCAGCACCCAGCAGGTGCTTCTATCTAAGAGGTGACCTTGCATCAATCTGACCTCTGGAACACAGTCGTGCCCTTTGGGGTGGCTCTGGCTTGCTACTACTTCTCTGTCCCGGCCCTAGAGTTGTACTGCCAAAAACAGATTCTTGGCAAACAATGTTGCATAAATGAGCCCACATGAATTATGTGCTCTCTGCACACTGCCCAGCACCTACTACTCAGAAAACATGAACTCAAGACTCTAAAGGCCACACTCTTCTTCGGGAATCTGTCCTCCTATTCCTAAGTGTTACTGCCTGTTATCTCTAAATTTGATTGTTATTGCTAGAATAGTTAAAAGAGCTACTGTTCCAACTTCAAATTTAAACTTAATTTTTTTTTCCCATGAAGGAATAAAGAAACTTCAATCTCTCAAATCCCAGGAAACAGGAAAACTAAGCAAGCTAGGAGAATGCTTCTTTGAACACTCTATACTTGATTTGAAATGTGCTCCTGCCCTCTCCTGGACAAATGCAATATTGCAACTTGAACTCAAACTGTCAAACCCATTAGGGATGTGACCATTAAGTGTTCTGTACCCCAAAATCAGATAAAGAAAGCAAACGAAAAGAGTAAGATCCATAACAAATAGATGAACAGAGGGCTAAACACAGTAAGATCCAAAGGTACAGCTCATGGAATCCTGGCTGTTTTCTTATAAGACAAGAAAACATCAGGGATAGATGTTCATTTTAGAATAATTGAAAAACAAAAGATTAAGCGGCAAAAGAAAAACAAAAGGCAGGAAGGAAGCATAACTTGTGAGTGGGGCACAGAGCAAGGAGAACAGGATTATGATTTAAATTCAAAGTGGTTGAATTCCTCACAGTTAAAAACAAGGGAGGGGCCTGAGGTGGTTATGAAGTAAACTACCTTGATGAGAGTTCACAGGGCCACTAAATGGTGTCAGGCTCCACATTTTTTTTTTTGCATGCTATAATTAATCAAGAGGCTACAGGCACTCGACACATCTTTCAGATTCATGCATGCATACTTCCTGTTTAGCACACTCCATTTCCCAATGGCTACGCTGCTTCAGGCAGACATTTTTCTGGGTTAGCCCCACAGGCAGTCGACTCACTTTGTGTAATGTTAAAACACTGCTCTTCTCGACCCAACATACACACATGCATACAGGCACACATAGGATGTGCTTTAGCAACCTACATTTTCTTCCTCCTTCATGATCTACTCAGAAGTCTCCACATGCCAAAAAAAAAAAAAAAAAAAAAATAGGCGAGATACGGGGCTCCCCACTTTTTACCCTCTCCCCTAGCCCTGCACAGTGTGGGAGGTGATGTGGCATTCTGAGCTAGAGTCCTTTCAGCATCTCTGTGAACACATACTGCATGAGGAAAAGGCATGTCTGGGGACATATGCTGTGTAAGTGAGGAAAAAGCCCCCTTCCCACAAATGAGAGTCATTGTGGACTGTGTGTTAAAAAGATTAACCTACAGACGTCCTTTCCTCTCCACATTTGGAAGTAATGTATATGATTCCAAATGTAAAAGTTTTCATTCTGTCACTTACTTCCTAAAATACCATGGGTGAAATGCTAAAATCGGGGTGAGTTTACTGTTCTTATTGGCTTGGTATAAAAGAACACAAATACCCTATATTTTAGAAACAGGACAACAACATCTGAAGAATGCCTCACATTTAAGCTGTGACTAGCTTTAGTGTGTTGGGATATGTTGACTCGGGGGTGGGCATGGTGGCACACACCTTTTACCCTGACACCCTGGAGGTAGAAACAGGCAGATCCCTGTGAGTTGGTGGCCTGCCTAATCTGCACAGTGAGTTCCAGGACAGCCAGGGTAAACAGTGAGACCTTGTCTCAAACTAACATGATGTAGCATCTTAACATTTTGTCTTGGTGTTTTATGAGACCAAGACACAGGGGAAATAAAAACATAAAAATGAAAACAAAAGTTAAAAATGAAACTTTGGTCATGCTGCCATTAAGGCACTTAGGTACAGAGAACATGGCTGTTCTGTCGCCACCTACTGGTCAAAAGCAGGGAAAGCTTAAAATGAAGCCAAAGCTCCAATTGCCAAGCAAATAACAGACCAAAGATGGGGACAGAGCAGGCAGCAGTTGCGCTTACGAAAAGAAAAGGTTGGGTGTGAATTCCACGCAAGGAACAACAGGCATTCAGACACTATCTTTAACAGTCCAGCACCTACCTCTGGCCAAAATTCACAAAGCAAACACTAGAACATGTGGCCAGAGGCCAGAGCCTGATGCTCTTCAATTTTGTCCACTGTGGGGCTCATGGCCTGCAGAGGTTTGAGTAGGTGTGACCCTATAGGCTCCTGTGTTTCAGTGCTTGGCCTATAGCAAATGGCCTTATAAGGAGGTGTGGCTTTGTTGGAGGCCGGCATTGCACTCTCCTATGCTCTAGCTACTTACTCTCAGTGCAGTACACAGTTGCTCCTGCTGCCTGAGGATCCAGATGTGGGACTCTCAGCTGCCTCTCTCCAGCACCACGTCTGCCTGCATGCTGCCATGCTTTCTGACATGAAGACAATGGACTAAACCTCTGAAGCTGTAAGCCACCCCAACTGAATATTCTCCATTGTAAGAGTTGCTGTGGTCGTAGCATCTCTTCCCAGCAACAGAAATCCTAACTGAGACAGAAGTTGGTATCTGGGACTGGGATATTGTGTGATAGGCCAGAGCATGCTTTTATTTGGAGGAATTTAGGTTTGGGTACTTTGGGTTAGGGAAGTAGTGGAATGCTTAAGCACTGATTAATGGGTCATACTAGTAGAAGCTTGGAAGACAGTGGTGCTGAGGATCGGTTGAACTGTGGGGGCCTGGCTTAAGATGTTTCAGAGGAAAAGAATTTTAATATGTGGCCTAAAAGCTCATTGTTTGATATTTTGGCTGATTTTGGACCTTGTCTGAAAATGCTAAGGCGAAAGGGAAGAGTTTCGGATTAATTGCTTTAGCAAAGGAAATCTCAAAACAGCCCAGTATAGACTTTATTGTGTGTTTATTAGTGTTAACTCTAATGAAAATTTATAATGAAAAGGAGTAAGCTGAGCAAATAAAAATACAAAATGTAAAGATGGAAGAGAAAAGGGCCACCAGGGAATGGAATGGAGCTAAGCCCTGTGTTCAAGGAGACAAACAGATTAAGCGATGGAATAAAGGGAGGGGTGACCTCGAGGCAAGATTCAACCCAGCTAAGCTTTCAACTCGAGAATGGTCCAGGTATGACAGTGCACACCTTTAATCCCAGTACTCAGAAGGCAGAGGCTGGCAGATCTCTGAGTTTGAGGCCAGCCTGGTGTACAGATAAGTGTTTCGGGACACCCAATTCAGGCAGTGAAGGAAACCATTGAAAACAATAAGTCAATGAAGATGCAATTAAACAAGGGGGCCATGTTCCATTCCCAGCAAGCAGAAGAACTTGGTAGCGTTAGTCATGTGGTTCGGGCATTAATATCAAGAACAGAAGAAAGGGGTTATGGAATATACCTCCATGACTAAAGAAACCGGATGAAGCCAGGGACTTGCCAGGGGTATCTGATGGGAGATGTGATTCTGTATATATGTTTCTCATACTGGTTAATAAAGCTCTGTGGCCAATGAGATAGCAAGATAGGCGGGGCTAGGAGACTAGGAGAAGGAAATAGGAAGTAGAAAGGTGGAGTCAAGATGTAGCCAGGGAAGAAGGAAGACGCTTGCCGCGGCTCCCCGATAAGACGACCACGTGGAAATACTTAGATAAGTAGAAATGGGTTAATGATTAAGGCAGAGCTAGCCCATAAACAATAATGGTAACTGGCCAACAGGATTGTATCAAATACAGAGTCTCTGAGTGTTATTTGGGGCTGGTGTGGCTATGGGCCCAGACTGGCGGCAGGCGGAGGCAGGCTAGCAGGCTGGAGCTGGCGGGAACAACCTGCTGCAACAGGTATCCCTGCATGGAGGCCCAGAGGCCATTGCATGAAGCTGTGAAGTTGAAGCCGGGATTGCTTTGGAGATCTCAACATACTGGAGATACCAGAGTCATGGGATACCTGCTGAGGGGAGCTGTTAACCTCAAGTGAAAGCAGCCTGAGAGAAAGAAGTGTGTTGCAGTCAAGAAACTGAAAGGAGCTGGAGATCTGAAGAGCGTTTTAACATCAGACATGGAGAAGTAGAGTTTGGAGTTTGTCCAGCTGGTTTTTGGTCTTGCTTTGGTCCAGTATTTCCTCACTATTCCCCCTTTCCTCCATTTTGGAACAGTAATGTATATCCTGTGCCATTATATGTGATCTGTTTTTCATTTTGATTTTACATGGGGATTACAGTTAAGACATTGCATGACTCTCAGAAGAGACTGAACTTTAGACTTTTAAACATTGTTGAGATTGTGATAGATGATGGGGACTTTTGAAGTTGGACTAGATGCATTTTGCATCATGATACTGTTATAAGTTTATGGGTGCCAGAGAGTGGAATGTGGCAGTTTGAATAGGTCTCACCCCCATAGACTCATGTGATGGGGATGTCCTTCTGAATATATGTTTTTATTATTGGCTGATGGATAAAACACTGATTGGCCAGTAGCCAGGAAGAAAGTATAGGCAGGGCTATGAGACAAGGAGAATTCTGGGGAAAGGATGCAGAGAGAGTTGTGATACCATGTATCTTTTGAGAAAGCAAGATTGACCAGTACAATAAGACCATATGGAAATACTTAGATTAATATAGATGAGTTAATATTTAAGAGAGAGTTAGCTAATAAGAAGCCTGAGCTATCAGCCAAACAGTTTATAGTTAATATAAACCTCTGTGTATTTATTTGGGGCTAAATGGCTATGGGACCAGATGGGACAGAACTTCCAACTACATTCATGTGTTTGAGTGCTTGGCCTATAGGTAATGGCACTATTAGGAGATGTGGCCTTGTGGAGTATGGGCAACCTTGTTGGAGGAACTGTGTCACCATGTCTGCCTGCACACTGTCATGATTCCTGCCAGGACAACAATTCACCAAACCTCTGAAACTGTAAGCCAGCCCAATAAAATGTTTTCCTTTATAAGAGCTGCTGTGGTCATGGAGTCTCTTCACAGCAATAGAAAGACATGGCCAGAGCATAACACTTAGCTAACTGCAGCATGGTGTAAGAATAATCATCAGTTATTTCTTTAAGGATGTAGATTGTTTATCACCACTTAAAACCATGTAATAACCAACACAGAGTGAGGCACAGTGACCATCTTTGTCTTCCCAGTTATGGACAAACTGAAATAGAAGGGTCACTTGAGCCAGAGGTTTGACACCGACTGACTGGGAAACTACATCTAACAACAAATAAAAAAATCAAATTTTCTCAGTTCTGTAATATAAGCACTATTTTTATCTTACAGTGTGAGTAACTGAGGTCTACATATTAGCACGGAACATGGCTATCTACTCTGTTTCTTCTACAGAATAATTCATGAAATAAAAATGAATATCCTTCCATTCATATCACTAGAAAGGCTCTCACAGCAGTCTTTGCCCAGCAAGTGCTGTGTAGGAAGACGGCATTTTCAGGACTTTTCTGGTTAATCCCATCTGGATGCTTAGCTCGAGTGACAGTCATAGTATGGGAAGCACCAGAACATAGAATGTGTTACACCATACTTTTCACTAATGACTTTTCAATGATAAGGACCAGTCATACTCATTGTCACCTAAATCATCTTCAGAAAGTGAAGCGGTAACTAATTATCCCGTATGTAAAATCTCTATACTAAAGAGTCAAATGGATCTGCCAGACAGCTCAGATATACTTTCTCTAAAGGCCTGACCTAGCCCAACTCCTGGATCCAGGATAGAGAGAGACAACCAGCTCCCCCAAAGGTATCTTCTGACTCCTACAGGTGCTCTGTGTGTTAGAAACGATCACATGATAATCTAGGTGTCATGAAAGGAACAGAGGGAAATAGCCCAGAAAGCAACATCTTTTTGCAAAGAAATGGGTGGCAGAAGCCAAACAGGATGGAGACTCATCTGTTTTGATTCTGACACAGGTGGGGATTGGGTATTTTCCCTGTTGGCTGAAGTGCAACATCAGGTCTCCCGAGACTGACAATTTTAAAAGAGTGAATGCGAAGGAGATGAAGGAAGGAAGAAGGGATGGCCATTCCAGGTCATCAAGTTCTGGGGAGGCAAGGGGGACTTTGGGGAAAGAAAAGTTTTACTGGGTGACATGATTAAAAGATTTGCATAAAAGCTGAACAGGTTGCAAGACTAAAGGTGGGACAGATTTCTGAGACATTGGCCCTTGACAGGCAAGCTATCTTTGATAGAAAAATAAAACTCTTACATGTGCCACACTTGTACCTGTGCACACTCACATGCACATACTAACAAATAAAATAAAATGTTATAAAAGAGTGAAGGTATCATAACAATATGTGACTGTGTTTGTGAATTGGGGAAAGTTCCAGTAACAAGTTACTGACATAAAATTATAGACCAGCATTTTGATTTTAATCTTAGAATGATTTATTTTATGTGTATAAGTGTTTTGCTCTCCTATATGTCTATGTACCCAGTGTGCCTAAGAATCGGACCCCTGGAATTGGAATTACAGAAGATTGTGTACAAACTCGTGGGTTCTGGGAACCAACCCCAGGTCCTCTACAAGAGCTCTGAGTGCTCTTCCCATCTGGTCATTTCCCCAGCTCCAGGCAGGCATTTTCAAATGTGAGGAGCTTGTAAGCTGTGAGGTGATTGAAAGAGACTCATATGACAAAAATAATATGGAAGTATGGGAAGAGTCAGAAGAGAACCCTTTCAGGACTGCATGGAAGATAAGGACAACTTTCCAAAGATCTGATTCATTAGACATATGTATCCATCTAAATTCAGTTTGTGTCTTTCTTTTTAGGCCACCAGGATGGACTGCACAACTGGACTACCTTAGGTTCTGGTCTGAGTGAGATGTTGTCAATGGAGCCCATGGATCAACAGGTGAGGAGAAAGGGAAAAAATGAGGATTCCCCAAACTCTTCTCTGTATGGTCATCCCAGCCAAGCCATGCCACTCACTAGTAGTCACTATTCGTTGCTTCTTCTGTGTACCTGAGAAGTTCTGAGAAAGAAACAGTACTTGTATTAAATATTTTACAGAAGCTGATGGATGGATTAGAACTTCTATGATTATGGAGAGGTTGGAATTTTGCAGGCCCATAGACAAATATCTCTGGCTATCGTTACCTTGAGTAGACCAGACTTTCTTCAAAAAACAAAACAAACAAACAAACAAAAAAACAAAACAAACAAACAAACAAAAAAGAATAAAGCATGGTTGAAATCCAAGTCCACTTTTCATTGGATAACTTAAGTGTCTGTCTCACCCATTACTAGATAAGGAGAGAGGAAATATGTGGACAATTGTATCAAATGCAAAAGGAATATTCCATGTCAAGGGACTGCTGCTACTTTGTTACACCCCACACCACACACAAACACTTTTCCTTCTCTTTTGATGTATGTACCAGGCTTGTTATCAGAGACACATTCTGTGGACAAAAGACGTTTATTACCTTCCATCAGAATGTCAGACAGGAAGATTTTTAACTGAGCTCCACGGTTTGAAAGGCCCCTCTTTCATCCTTCCTTGTATGGAGCTTTGAAATGATTGCAAATGAGCTGCCTAGGAGCAGTGCAGCTCGCTGTAATGGTGTGCATCTGTGGGGCTTTGCTCCAGGAGTGGCCGCATTTACATCACTAAAACGTCTGC
This sequence comes from Cricetiscus sungorus, assembly GCA_030556225.1. Lineage (NCBI taxonomy): Eukaryota > Metazoa > Chordata > Mammalia > Rodentia > Cricetidae > Cricetiscus > Cricetiscus sungorus. The sequence continues at coordinate 5,885,755 of JANBXA010000606.1, read as the reverse complement.
AATTACAGCTCAGCCCTTCTTTCCGGCAGGCAAACAGCGAATAGGAATTGCAACTGCAGGTTTCCTGTCTTGGATTACTGCCAGCAGCCTGAGTCATCACCCCAGACATCTGTAGAACATTAAACCCTACCCTTGTCCTCTACTCTGAACAATGGCTTAAAACTCTGACAAAACATATGGCCAAAGCCTTAAGAATTTTCTAAAGTTGAACAGCAAATCATAAGCCTGTAAGCAATAACTTCTGGTGTCAATACATGACGATATTAAAATAATTCCATGTTGGGGCTGGAGAGATGGCTCAGAGGTTAAGAGCACTGGTTGTTCTTCCAGAGGTCCTGAGTTCAATTCCCAGCAACCATTTGGTGGCTCACAACCATCTACAATGATATCTGGTGTCCTCTCTTGGTGTGCAGGCCGAACACTGTATATATAATAAATAAATCTTTAAAAAAAAAAAGTCCCATGTAGGTCTATCATTAGCTCAGTAGCTTCTTTGACAATATAGCAGAGCTTCTTTGACAAAATAGCAGAAAGCCCATGTGTGACTCCAATGGTTTTGATAATATCAATTCCATTTAACTCTCTGTGTTTCAGGACATGCTATGGTAGACAACATCAATGCTCCAAACATGACAAATTATTTGAAATACTCATCTTTATCTGTATGTGAATGTCCCCTTCCATTCACGACCCATCTTTTTTCTCTCCTGATTCCTATCTCCTAGGGAATAAGAGGCTGCCTGGATGGGTCACATCAGTGGGCTCTCGGATTCTGGCTTATGTTGAACTCAGCCAATGGGAAGCCAGCAGAACATAAAATGATAAAGGAGAGAGTGAGGTCAAGGAGGTGGTTCTAACACCAGTGAAGGAATGCCTGTCAGGTTGGATGGACTTGCCAGCAAGAGTGAAGACAAAGAGGCAAAGAACAAACTCTTCTTTGATCTCTGTCCTTTTACATGGGCTGCCCTCAGAAAGTGTGACCCAGATTTAGGGAAGCTCCTCCCACCTGAAATGATCCAAACAAGGAAAATTCCTCACTGGTGAACTCTCTCGCTTGGGTTTTAGTTGACGCTAGATATAATCAAGTTGACAGCCAAGGTTAGCCATCACAGCAGCTTTGCCATTGTAGAGCTAAGTGTCACCATTTTATGGGTTCACACACTTGAATGACGGTTTTTGCTTGTTTGTTCGTTTTTCTGTGTGTGGTGGTTTGGAAGTGGCACTATTAGGAGAGGAGGCTTTGAAGGAAGTGTGTCACTGTGGCAGTGGGCTTTGAGCTCTCCTTTCTCAAACTTCACTCAGTTTGACTGTCAGTCAAATTTCTGTTGCCTGCAAGGTGTAGGACATTTGGCTATTTCTCCAGCACCATGTCTCCCTGCATGCCACCATGCTCCCAGCCATGATGGACTTAACCTCTCAACTATAATCAGACTACCACAATTAAATGTTTCTCTTATAAGAGTTGCTGTGGTCATGATGTTTCTTTACAGCAATAGAAACCCTAAGACACTGTAGCTAATGAATTCTTGAGTCTAGTTCCCCGATACAATCTTAATCTATGCTCCTATATTGCCAATTCACTCTAATAAATGTGTAGGACAGAACCCTTTATTCTCCCAGGAGTAAGCCATTTATCAGTCTATGCCACATGAGTAGTCCTGATCTGGTGGCAGTGTTTGTAGGTTCTTTCCATCTTCAGAATGGAGTAAAAACCTGCTTATAGAATGCAGTCAGGTTTCACACAATATGGTGTAACTTAGAGTATGACAGAGCATCATCTCACCTATATCTCACCTATCATGAATCCACCTTCTATATCCCAAATCTACTTCTTTCTGTATGTCAGGATCAGACTGAGACCCAACCCACCACCATTCCTATACAGCGAGGAGTACAAGAATTTCAGAGCCTGTCTTTCAGATACCTACCTACACTATGGTCCACAGCCCACAGCAGCCACAAAGACCGTTCATAAATAAAAGTCCAAGAGTAAATGATGTTTTCTTGCTTTAAATAATCAAATGATGGGATGTTCACATAATTGTTGGACGTTTGAATACTTGGGCCCCAGCTGGTGGCTGTTTAGGGACAATTAGGAGGTGTGGCCTTGCTGAAATTTGTATGATAGTGGGGACAGGCTTTGAGATTTTAAAAGTGTGTTTTTTGCCGCCTGCTTGGAGTTTGAGATGTGAGCTCTCAGATGTCTCTGCTGCCAGGCCCCCATGCTGCCATCTTGGACTATAACCCTCTGAACCCCAGACTCAATTAAAACTTACTTTTATAGGTTGCTGTAGTCAAAGTGTTTTATCACAGCAATAGAAAAGTAACTGAGTCACCACCATCACATTTGGATTGTTTCTGTGCTCCAAAGGCTGCATTTTATGACCTTTTCCTTCCAAAAAGGAGAAAGTACATTTCCATATACTCTCACACCTGAGGCCTGCTGGTTTTGGTGCTATGGATAAATAAACCATAGTAACAACCACAGTCCTTAGTTCACACTCTGCATTATACATACACTCTCACAGGCTTTATTAATTATCATGTTTCCATTACAGCATTATACTATGCATTTGGGGAGAGGTTTAGGTGTTCCTAAAAGTCTGTGTTTGGCCTGGTATAAAACTGCCAGGCTATCTTTCCTCACACATTCCCAGTAGGGAATGAGAGTCAGCGAATGAGAGTTCCAGCATCCCACATCCTCATTAGCACTTGGCATCTTCAGCATTTTTAAATGCAACTATTCTAATGGGTATGCAAGTTTCATCCTGCCTTAATTTCGTTTTTTTCTAAGGACCTATGCTGTGAGTATCTTTGAGCTCATTTGTCACCTGTGTGTCTCCTGGCCAGGTGTCTGAGCAGGTTTTAATGAGGTCATATTTCTCTTGCTGAATTTTAGTCACTATGGCTTTTGAATACAAGCATTTTATTGGATTTATGTTGCACAAATATTGTTTATTACTCCATAGCTTGTTATATATTTCTTAAACACTGGCTTCCATGAAACAAACAATTTCTTCTAATTGGAGTCCAGCTTTTACAGTTTTGTTTCTATGAACTGAAACTTTGCAATTGTTTCTAAAACTTATTATTAGACCTATGGTCAACTAGATTTTCTCTCTATTGACTAGTAGAGGTTTGATGTTATCCACTTTACATCATTTGGGTTTATGTTGTCTGGGTTCATGTTTTTGCATTTGGTTATCCATTTGGTCCTGTACCATCAATACAGGGAATATCTTTGCTCACAGGCCTGCTTGAAGCTCAGTTTTAGACATGAAAATTTCAGATTCTAAAATCACACATTCACAATTGACAAAGTATGATCAGTAGCAATTTGGTGAGCATCTTGAATATGTTATTAGTCTTTGTGTGTCTGGATTGTTTCCCTTATAGTCAGTACTAGTTAACGCAGTTTTTGGTTTCCCATCAGAGCAGAAATCCATAATTATAGCCTCTGGGAAATACTATATATACTCACTCTTTAATAATTTGAATTTTGCACTAATTTTCCACATTATGCTTTTCTTTGTTTTTCATATATTTAAGTAAATTGTATTAATTAAATATTTAGATATTTTCTAATATTTCTAAATATGATTAAATATAGATCACATTTAAAGGAAATTGCACACCTATTACTGTCACACATGGGGGCAGTGCTGAGACAGGAGGATCAAAAGTACAAGGTCAGCCTGGGCCACAGGGACCCTGTCTCAAAAAATATGAAGGGAAAAGGGAAGTAAAGGAATAAACAAACTAACAAATAAGAAACTCTAGGGAACAGGCAAGCCAAACTGAGTGGAAATGGAGACATTGAAACAGAAGTAGATGGCCAAGAGGGATGAGGGAGTTCTGTATGTTAAAAGAGCATTTGATCAGGGCTACTTAGGCCAGGTGCATTCTTCAGATGAACACACTTCCGAAAGCCACCCATTGCTGTGTTGCAGGTTAAACTAATCAATGAAAAGGAAACCTCCTGGCAGGTCACACTGTGACTCTGTTGCACTAGACACTGCACTTACAGAGATCATGTCATCCCCAAACTTGGTGCTTCAGAGCACAGGGATAAATGTAGCGTACCCAGGTGTCATTGTGTTCAAGAGGCTGCATAGTGTACACTACCTGTTAAAGGTCATCTCCCATTCTGGAATTACACCTCTGTTTTGGGATGTTTGCATTCTGCCTGAAGACGTATTTGCTGTGATTGGTGTAATAAGAAGCTCAACAGAAAATAGCTAGGCAGGAGATATAGGTGGGATTTGGGGGAGAGAAAGAAGAGGAGGCAGAACAGAGGTACACAGAAGATGCCAGGATACATGGAGAGGAAACAGAAGGTGAAAAAGAGGTAACGCCATGTTATAGGACATAGATTGATATAAATGGGTTAACTTAAGTTCTAAGAACTAGTTAGGAACAAGTCTAAGCTATAGGCCCAGCTTTCATAATTAATAAGTCTCAATGTCATTATTTGTGAGCTGTGTGCCCAAAGGAAAAAGTCTGAGGTTTGTAGCCACTCACATACTCCTCTGTATGTCTTTCTCTCCTTTCCCCTTCCTCTCTTTTCCTCTCCTTCTCCCCCTCTTTCCCTTTCAACATACTCCTCTCACTGTGTTAGTTGCTTAGGAATTCGAGACTGAACACCAGAAGGCAAATAAAAGACAGTTATGACATTGGCTAGTATTATGAATGTCTGATCTCTCTTAGTAGAACTCTTGCCACAGAAGGCAAGTCACAGTCACCTCTCACCTTACTGACCTGTCTCTCTGAGCCTCACCCATGGATGAGACATGGATGAAATCCTAATTGTGTATATTGTTGACATGGGTGTCATTATGTAAAAGAACCCAAAGCTTCAGACCCATGGCAATGGCATCCCCCTGTGCCACTGTTGACAGTGTCCGCAAAAGCTAGCAGTTGCAGCTCCCTCTTCCCTGATGACTAATTCCACACAGCTTCCCTACAGAGACTTCCCATGAAGACTAGGCAAACCTCCTCCTTGTGTAGGACACAATAAATTCACTGAGTTTCTGGTTTTCCTAGCCTCTTTTCCCCATAAGAGAGAGCATAGCCTACCTGATCCCAGCTTTTCTGTATGGGTCTGCTGTTTCCTCATTCCTGAGTTGCCCAAATCAGGTTTCCAGGACCAAGCTACACACCACTTGGCAGCTTCTGTTTTAGGAATGTTGGACTCTCAAACCTCCCAAAGCTGCATTTTTTATTTTAAGTCCTGAGCCAAGCCAATCTTGATGGAAGTCTTATTGTCTCTATTCCAAGCTTGTGCCTGCAGGCAGCTTTTATTGACTAGAAAAATATGTACTCTCACCCGTTTCTGAACACAACAGTTAAAATATTTGCATTCTGTGCTTCTTCTCCACTCAGTAAAGCAGCTGTGTGCCAAAAAATAATGCATCACACATGACCAAAATAGCACAGATTATTCTAAACAACTGACAGCTTTAATTCTGAGAAGTAATAAGTGATCCACCACTAGGTGGTGCTAATTTCTCTATTATGGTAGACCATCTCATGGGGGGGGGGTGAGAGAGCATAATTTTATTTTATTGGATGTATATCTGTACAATTTGTTTTTATTGTTTAATTAATTTTTTTCATTTTGCATACTAGCCCCAGTTTCCTCTTCCTCCCCTTTTCCCATTCTTTTACCTCCCCGCATCACACTCCCATCCATTCCTCAGGGGGAGAAAGCCTCCAATGGGAAGTCAACAAAGTCTGGCATACAAAGTTGAGGCAGCACAAATCCCTCCCCTCTGTATCAAGGCTGAGCAAAGTATCCCACTATAGGGAATGGGCTCCAAAAAGCCAGTTCATTCACCTGGAACAATCCCTGGTCCCACTGCCATGGGCTCCACAGATCAAGTCACATAACTGTCACCCACATTTGGAGGGCTTATTGAAGTTCCATGCAGGATCACTAGCTGTCAGTCTAGAGTCCATGGGCTACCACTAGCTCAGGTCAGCTGCCTCTGTGTGTTTCCTAATCATGATCTTGACCTCTCTTGCTCATAAGGCCCCTCCTCCTCTTCAGCTAAGCTCCCAGTACTGAGTCCAGTCCTTGGCTGTGGATCACTGCATCTGTTTCCATCAGTTACTGGATGTAGATTTTATGATGACAATTAGGGTAGTCACTAACCTGATTATAGGGGAAGTCATCACTATCTCTGACTTCAAACTCTACTATAGAGCTACATTAATAAAAACAGCTTGGTATTGGCATAAAAATAGACAGGTGAATCAACATAATCAAATTGAAGGCCCTGATATTAATCCATATACCTATGAATAACTGATTTTTGACAAAGGAGACACAATTGTACAATGGATAAAAGAAAGCATCTTTAACAAATGGTGCTAGCATAACTGGATTTCCACATACAGATTATTACAAATAGATTCATATCTGTCCCCATGTACAAAACTGAAGTTCAAATTGTTCAAAGACCTAAGCATAAATCCAGTTACACTGAACATGATAAAATAGAAAGTGAGAAATAGCCTTGAACACATGGGCATAGGAGATTACTTAAATAACTATATATCACTATATAGCACAGACACTGAGATCAACAATGAATAAATGGGACCTCCTAAAACTGTGAAACTTCTTTAAGGCAAAGGACACTCTAAATAAGAGAAATTGACAGCTTACAGAATGGGAAACGATCTCTACCAACCCCACTAGACATTAAAGTATCAAATAACCCAATTAAAAATTGGGTCTAGATCTAACCAGGAATTTTCAACAGAAGAAATTCAAATGGTCAAAAGACATTTTAGGAATTTCTTAATATTCTTAGCCATGAGGGAAATGAAAATCAAAATTACTCTGAGATACCATCTTCTACCTGTCAGACTGGCTTTAAATGAAAAACACTGATGACAGTTTATACTGGAGAGGATGTGGAGTAAGGGGAACACTTCTCCACTGCTTGTGGGAGTGCAAACTTGAACAGCTACTTTAGAAATCAGTATGGCAGGTTCTCAGAAAATTGAGAATCAACTTACCTCAAGACCCAGCAATACAATCCTTGGCCATTTACCCAAAGGATGCACAATCACACCACAAAGACATTTGCTCAACTATATTGATAGCAGTATTATCAGTAATAGCTAGAAGCTGGAAACAACCTAGATGCCCCTCAACTGAAGAAAGGATAAAGAAAATGTGGTATATGTATACAATGGAATATTATTCAGCAGTAAAAAAACAATGACATCTTGAAAAGTTCAGGGAAATGGATCTAGGAAAAAAACCAGACCCAGAAAGAAAAACACAGTGTGTACTCACTCCTAAGTGAATATTAGACATAACCAGGCTACAATCCACAACCCCAGTGAAGCTAGGTATAAAGAGGGACCCTAAGAGAGACATACATGGAAGCCCCCAGGAGGGGGAAAATAGTTAAGATCTCCTGGATAAACTGGGAAGGGCAATGGGAACATGAAGAAGGAGTTTGAGGAGGGGTGAAGGTGGAGAGGAATGAAAGAGATATCTTGCCATGTGTGGTGGTTCAAAGCAAAAGTCCCAGAACTTGGGAGGTCAAACCAGGAGGATTTTCACCAAGTTTGGAAACAGCCTGTGTGTCCCACAGTTGCGTTCCAGATCATGTTGGTAAACACTTGAAATCCATTGTAGGTCTTCTCTTAGTTGTTCAGATCCATAGATTAAAAGAGTCATTTGAGATGCCACCAAATAAGGTGGGCAGAAAAAATATCCTGACACAGGAGGATCCAAAGTTAGTACATCTAATTAGTTATTGCAGTTGCAATCCAGCAGAGAAAGCTAAGATAAACACTATGGTTAGAGAAAAATCTGATTTCCTCAAGCCTATGCCCACCTCCCCCCAAGTTAAAGATGCTGGTTTAGGATATGGTTAATGTTCTAGGGCTATGACAATCAGACCTGTCCCACATCCCCCAGTGTCACCGCAGGCTGGAGCCATTTGGATTCTCTGCTGTGGGGGTAATGGTGTGGGTTGAAGGAGAAATCTCACCGGATTCTATGAGGAGAAGGTGATGATGTTGACAATATCCAACTATTTTCAGGGCAATACCACTATAAAGGCCTGGACAGCCCCAAAGGTCTATTGTGCCAGCACTGATAAGCTCTGGTATCAGATAACATGAACTCTGTAAAGCAGCTTGGCGCTTTACAGAACCATGCTAATTCCCATAGACCCTTGATTTGATGTTTGACAGCTGAGTGACTTGAGGAAATAACTCTAAACTGTCTGGACCTACACAGTTATTTATAAAGCAAGGACTTTAAACAGCCTGAGGCATCCTAAAGGATCAATGCATATCAGTTTCATTTTCATAGTTACTGAAGTTAAGTCACATAGTTTTTCTCCCTGCAATAAATGTTTTGAGTACACACTCTGAACAAAGTCCCCCCCGAAAAAAAAACAAAAAACAAAAAACAAAAAAATGGCTGTGTTACCCCAGAAGGGCCAAATGGGCTCTGGCCTTAATGAAGATGACATTTCAGTGTGAGACATCTTAGTAGGTGATCTTATTTCAGGATGCTGGCAAAGTCAAGCAAACATACAGAGAAACAGACATGTGAGCATGGGTAGGAAGGGACACAAGGTTAGGCCGCGGTGTCAAGGGCAAGAGAGACACCAAAGGGAAAGAGGAACAGAAAAGGCCACCCAGAGAAGTATAGGCATGAATTCCTGAGAAACGTCAGGCTGAGACATGCAACCTTGTAGGTCCAGATACAACTTCTATGCTTCCTTCCAGGTTATTGATCTTATTTTGAAATCTTTCCATTTGTGTTAGGCATGCTTTGAAAGGGAATCCACTTAAGATGATAGCATGGCCATTTCTTCAGACTAGAAAGTGTGAGTTGGGTTTCTCTGAAGAGGACACCTCTGTGTGGAGGCCTCTGAAGGCAAACTGCCTGACCAGGGCTCTTGTAGAGAGGTGTAATATTGCAGATGGAGAGCCAGAGTGATTTTGGGTGACCTGTGATCCCTTAATAGCCATCACTTTCGTGTCCTCTACAATTAACCTAAAACTTATGTGACTAATGGGTAAAAAAAAAATTAAAATGTGTTTCTCAATAGACTACTTGTTACTATCAACCTTAAAGCCAAGAATGTTAGAAGATGGCACCTGAAATCCATAGTAGAACTTTCTCTGTTCCTTTACCTGCCTGATGCCCCTACTGATGTATTTGGTAAAAGTGTTGATCCCTTTCTCCTAAGACTATACAAAATCATGTGACCCTTTTGCAAAATAGAGCATATTACTGAGGGATCTGATTCCCATTCTGACACATTCAGCTTAGAATAAAGTACCACTTACATCTTGGAGCAAGAGCATCCTTTTGCATCAATAAATGTAAGTACCAGAATAGAACACTGGCTTATGGACTGTGGAGCTGCTTAATGGTTAAAGGTGCTTTTCGTCACACTGGAAACCTGAGTTAAACTCTCAGGATCCACATTATTATAGGAGAGAATCAATTTAGGCAAGTTGTACACCAACCTCCAAATGTATCTTGTGACATGTGTAGGCCCCCTTCACTTTAAATACACAATTGAATAATAAATGTGAAAAATAAAAATGAAACAATTGGCTATGCCCCTTCTAAACCTGCAGCTCCTGGTGCCTGGCCCAGCACATAGAAAGCTCAGAGAATGCCTTTTGATATGTTTGTAGCAGCCCAAAGAGGTTCAGGACCACACTCTGCAGCTTCATCGTTAAATGGCTTTAGAAGAATCTCTTATCCTCTCTGAGTTTCAACTGTCCCCTCCTAAAGAGAGAGGGTAAGAAGTTCCCAGAACTGCTGAGAATAAAGTCCTGTTCATGAAGAGATATTTTCAAATTCCCCAAAGGGGGAAAAACTATTTGCAATATTCATACTCAAGCTCCAGGTTATGTTTCGACTGCACCTAACTGGTGACACTGGTGACAATGATAAAACAATTATTTTTGCACTGTCCTGGACTTCAAACTGTGGTGGACAAGATGACCTGCAGGTTGAATTGACATGGAGTTCATACGTAAATTATTCAATAAAGAAACTGAATAATTTGTGCAGTTGCTATGTCTTTTTGCCCAAGACTGGGCGTGTGGCAGTAAATTGAGCAACACGGTCAAGGGAAGTGTTTTGTAGCTGTTACAATAAATGAAAGGTATGAAAACACACACACACACACACACACACACACACACACACACACACACCAGAGAGGCTACCACTGCTGTTCATGCTCATGTTTAAATAAAGGCCACTGACAAATGTGTCAAGTTTATTCAAGCATGGCATAACTGGGTTTCAGCTCCAGGGAATCAGAGCCATAGCCATGAGCTATGAACTCCCCAGAGCTCACATCAGCCATCTATGCAGATGTTTATCTTGCATGACCACTGTGCTGGCCTCTACAGCTTCACAGCCCCCAAGCGCTGCCTTCTTCCCAGGATGCCTGGCTACTATTCTTAGTTACCAGCAATTTTGTTTTCATCTTCATTCCTTTGTCCATTTTGCGAACACATGATTGTGAGTCAATAGCAGAGAGCAGGCATGTTAGAGGAGCGGGGGCCTGGAGCACCAACCCGGTGATTAAACTCTTGGGCCATGCTGATACATTGCAGAGTTCTTTCTTTAAAATACAGAGCAGTTGCATTTGATATGAAATGGGCTGACTCAGGCCTGTCACACTAAGCAGGTCACTTAATTGTGGCTGCCTATGCAGCCTGAATAAAAACTGTTATGGTGCATTCCAAAGAGGGAGAAGAGACTCTGGGCTTAAAGGGGAAGTACAAAGGAATTATGTTCAGAATATTACTGGTTTCCTGCTGTAGTTTTGACTTTGGCTTTTACTGGATTAGTATTAAGTATCTAATGTATCCTATGGCAAATTTGAGAACTGTGGCATTTCTTAAAAATGACATAGGACAAAACTTATTTTAGATTCAGTGTATGTGGTATTCTTCATTTAGATATCACAATTTATGCCTGGTTAGTTAGCTAACATTGTGGGTCCTGCTTTTCCTACCTGCATATGTCCTAGTCCTTCTCACACATCACTTTTCTGCCATGTCCTGTAAGCATTAAACAATACCAGTGAGTTTCCAAGGAGAAAGGCTGACAATCCAGCCATCCCAAAGACACCATCAGAAAGCTCTCTTCAACCTCTTCCCTTGACAGGCCACCACTGCTGTTGCTCCTAAGGCCATCGTCTATTTTTTAAATATTGGGTTTTAAATTAATTGATCAGATAATATATACTCTTTCATATCTGATCTACTTTCCTGATGGGGAATGACCTTCTGTATATGTGTTTTCCTAATTGGTTGATGAATAAAACACTGGCCAATAGCCAGTAGAGGCAGGAAGATAGGCAGGAGTAGGAGACAAGGAGAATTCTGGGAGAAGTAGGCAGAGAGGTGCTGTTAGAGGACACAATGCTGCCCAAAGAGTAACATGCTGGATTACGGGTAAACCACAGCCTTGTGGCAATACATAGATTAAGAGAAATGGGTTAATAATCAAGACAGAGCTAGCCAATAAGAAGCTCTAACCACCGGCCAACAATTTTATAATTACTATAGCATCAGTGTGTTTATTTGGGGCTGAAGGGCAGCAGGACCTGGCGGGACAAGAAAATGCCAGCAACACCTTTCTCACTGTTTTTGTGGGAAATTCATCTCTCTTGGGTAAACTCTGGGTTTGTTCATTCTTTCTTGGAGGAAGTACATCACTTTAAAAATTTAAATTCTTGCCTCAACCTCTGCTTCCTTTTGCACATATTTCCAGGCATGAATCTGAGAGCAAAATTTTAAGTGAAGTTCTCTAAGCCAGCTTCAGTCTCTGCTGTCTACAGAGTGGGGAATAGCTCACCCTCTGTAGTCAGATGTTTCCAAACTCTTACACATACTGCTATTGATGTCAATGGAACTTAATGAGTTCCTGAATTTGTTTCTGCCTATTTTTCTCATTTATAAAGTCATGTCTTCTACCAAAATATAGAGATTAAAAGATATATAGATATAGATAGTGGACATAAATAGAACAAGAGTTGTTAATCTCTCTTCATTTAATCTTTACACCTCATTTTTATTACACAGACTCATAATACACATGATCACCTTTTATTCTGGAGCTGTGACTCCTCGGAAATGAGCTAATGAATGAATGTGACAGTGTCTTAGTTTCTGGTTTTTGTCATGAACATACAGAAGCACATAAAGTGAATCCCCTTCACAGACTTAGTCTCTCAGCCCCTGTGTGTCATAAGGATGGTTGTCCTTAATATCTCATGTTCTTGCATAGTAAGCAGAAATTATCTGAGTGAGAAGGAGAAATTTACAGGCTTACCAATGTCCTCTTGTTTAAACAGAGTTCTGTGTCAGATGTTAGCTGGGTGGACAGTTTCCCTAGAAATGATCATCCAACAAGACTTCATCTTCTCTGATCCAGATTCTAATGGAGACACATCTAAACTAGCAGATTATCTGGCCTCCAATTTGAGGTACATCAAGTTTTGTTTAGATAAGTTTACTCTGAGTATAGGAGGCTAGCAAGGAGTCTGCCACAAGGAAATAAAGAAGTGATTGCTCTTACTGCCACCAGGATGGTACCTGATAAGCTGGGTACCTTCCCTAGTGGAAAATAGAAATAAATTAGAAAGGCAAATAGGAGCGTATGTTACACCTGATGTGACTGACACATTCTTCATCAAAACTTTGCTAGAAGTTTTTTTGCTAGGTCTTTGTATAGATCAGTGGTTCTCAACCTTCTTAATGCTACAACTTTTCAATACACTTCTTCACGTTGTAGTGACCCCAACCATAAAATTATTTTCATTGTTACTTCATAACCATAATTTTACTACTGTTATGAGTTGTAATATAATATCTGTGTTTTCCAGTGGCCTTAGGTAACCCTCGTGAAAGGGTCATTGGACCTTCAAAGGGGTTTTGACACACAGGATGAGAACCACTGGTACAGATGGTGTTTGACCATTAGACCACAGATTCAAATGACTTTAGTAAAGTTACATTTCTTGCATAATCCAAAATGATGGTGCTTAGAATTCATATCTGTTAGGTGCAGGAAACGGCCTGGTACATATAAAGGGTCATCACTATTATCTGGAAGATCTAATTAACACCCTGTCTTTTGTTACCCAAGAACTAAGCTGTAATTGTAGTGTCTGTTTTGCCATACTATAAATAGTTTTTTACTAAGACTTTACTAGAAGAGACTTTTTTTTCAGCCTTTAACTGAAATGTTTTGGATACCAGAATATTAAGAAGAATACTCACCAGCTGGCCTCATCAAAATAAAAATTTTATTTTTATAAAATATTCCTTATCAGTCCAAGTTAACATAGCAGATAGGATGAGGGGAGAATGACTGTGATAATCAGGAGTCCATCAAGCAAGTTCTCTGATGTTTCTGTAGAAGAGCATGTGCCTCTTGCTTGTATTTTCATTGTATTTCTTCCAGAGGTCCATGGAGAACAGCCATCACCATCTGGCCAAGCTAATTCTGGGTGGCTGCAGCTGCAGCCCAGTGTCTGGCAATCACAGCTCCAGGTTCTTTCCATACTAAATAGTTGGCTCAAGTTGCAACCTAGCCAGAATATTCCACTGCAGACAGCCTCATTTTCTAGTAGGAGATCATCCTTGTCATTCATAAGCCTGGCAATCATATTCCTCTTTTTCCTTTTAGGATGATACATCAGGAGTTTGGAACCACACACACACACATCTCACTTGGGCACACTGTGTTACACAGATGGTTGCACTCAATCTATAATTGATCCCTCTGTTTTGCGTCTTCTATTTCATAATCCATCCAATTCTAAATCCAGATTAACTATTCAGAAGCTCAGATCAAACCCTGTTGTTCCCAGGTCATATTTGTCTTTTGAAACACTCTCACTGTAGACCAGGCTAGCCTTGACTAGATTTCTTTCTGACTTAGATTTCTGCTAGGAATATAGGTGTGGGCTACCACACTGTACTGCAGTTATGGCCTTGCATGGCTCTGGGATAAATACGAACATCCTGGGTTTCACTCGAGGCATTTTATTATCTGGTCTTACTCTTGGCAAGCAGTATAACACAGTACTTAAGTGGTCACAAGTACTGGCCCACAGCAGCATCTTTCCAGTAGAACCAAGACATTGTGGCATGCATCTTTTTTTTTTTTATCTCATCAACTAAGAGAGTATGGTCAAGGTTTTAGTCTTTCTGACACCTTCAGAGTAGAGGGTAAATGAGTGGTTCCTGTAAATAAGCTTCATCCAATTTCCTCTTGAACAAAAGGACCCAGACATTCAGGACTTAGAGGTACATAGTAAAGAGAAGTTGAAGTGGACTGTCAAGCAGAAAATAAAAACCAACCCCCACATACCAGAATACAGATTACCTTTGGACCTTATCATTTCCTCTAGTACCAGTTTTGTGCATTCTGCCCTTAAGGAGAAAGTGCCATTAGTTCATAAACAATACCAAGAATCTTAATAATGCAGTAGCTAGAGTTTGTGGGATATCTGTTGATGTGGCTGAGCTGGAACTTCTCCTCTGGGACTTTCCAAAATTGAGGGAAAAGAGTCTTCGTGACTTAATTCTTACCTACTTACTGAAAACTTTAAAAGACCTACTTCTAAAGCTTTCACTCGGGGTTCAAAAAAGGAGCCACAATAAACAAAGGAACTACAAACTAAGGGAAAAAATATAAAAGATCTACTCACCATGTTTCTTGCATCCATATCCCTTTACTTTTTCTTCTGCCTCTATTCTAATTCTTCTGTCCTGTCTAAAATTCCTTAGCTCCAATTCTCTGTCTCAAATATAATTTCCAAAACATTTTTCTTTTCCTCCTTCTTCTCCTCCTCCTCCTCCTTCATTTTCCTACACACTATCCTTTTGCATTTCTGCCAGCTTCTGCTCTAGCTTCTGCCTCAGCTTCTTCTTCAGCTTCTGTATCCTCTCTTGTTCTACCCAGCTTATAGAGACCCACACAATTTTACATGCCTACATCTGAAGTAAATTATAAGAAATAGATTCAGTAAATACAACTGTATTCTTTTGGTAATAGTTTATCTTAAAATCTTAAATGTGATGTTATCAATATACTCCAAATGCATAGGGGAAATTGTGCCCAATAGATTGAGACACATCATACACACCACATGAGATTAATTACACACTGCAATGAGAGTATTGGGGAGTCGTCAAGCTACTTCAGCAAATGTGAGCAACAGTCTGCAGAGTCCATGGTTCTGCAGCCCTTGTCTGGAAAGGATTAATCCTCCATTAGACCACCAGTCCTCGGGTGGGTTGAGATCTGAACATTAATTGCCACGTGCTGTAACTGTCTTGACCCCTGATACCTACTCTTATCTCTGCAGTGCCCACAAAGAAGATGTTCTCAGTGTTTTTGCAAAGTTTCTCTTGACTCAGGGAGGAGAAATGCCCATGGCACAAGCTGCCCCAGGCTTCTGCTCCTGACTCTCTTATCTTTTCTAGAAATTATCATTTCTTTTGCATCTGTGCACATTCACTTTGATGATGGAGAGCCAGTGGGCTTAAGGGTAAAGAACTTAGAATTTTGCCTTCATCCCATTCATGACTCCAAACATCAACACAAAACCAAGTGATCTTGGGAAAGTAACTTTGGATCTTGACATTTCTTTTTTACTTGGGAAAAAAGGGACAGGACTAGCTAACCCAAAGGATCATATTCAGTATTAAACCTAAAGACTTCTTAGTAAAAGCCTCCATTAATCAGTAATAGCTTTGAATACATTTACTTTCACAACACAATATGTTATATACACATGCATAATATACAACACACACAAACACACACACACACACACACACACACACACTGCACGCACACACGCACACAGGCACAAACACACACCAAATGCACAAATCTACTAGGAATGATAGTAGTCAGCTATATTCCCAGCATTGAGGAGGCAGAAGCAGGAGGACTGTAAGTTTAGGTTACAAAGCTTTTTCTTTTTTAAGCATATTTAAGCTTAGATTCTTGGTCTCTTGCAGATGTGAATCCAAACCTGTACTACATACAAAGAGGTATTTAGATGTTCATATTCACCTCAGTGTGTACCATCTGATTGTGCCTTCTCAATTGTGTGCTTCTGATGAACATTTACAGGCAGACATGTGCTCCTCTAAGCTGTGAATACACACTGCAGTGTTCTTCCCCAACACAGAGTCAGTCTTACCCAATCCTTCATGAAAAAGCCTTCCTAGTATTCTGGCCATGTGCATTTCCTTGAAGCCCATCTGAAGCAGACCTAATTTAACTTGTAACAACATGGTGACAGGCAGGCTGTAAACATGCAAAAGGAAGAGTCACCATTCCAGCCTTCTCAGAGTTGAGAGCTGCTACCTCCTCTGTAGGCAGCCTGCCATGGCCGCTTTTTAGATTCCCTCTTCAAGGGAGTCTCAGTGGCCCGGGGGACTTGCTCAATCCTGGTGCAAGGAAGCCTTGGATAGATCAGTAACAGATAGGAATAGTACACACTCTACTCAACCACTGCAGCATAAGTTACAGCCGTGGTTCTCAATCCCACAGAGGCTACACATCAGATATTTACATTACAAATCATAACGGTAGCAAAATGACTGTAGTTTTTATGAAGTATCAACAAAATAATTATATGGTTGGGGTTTACCACAACATGAGGAACTGTACTAAAGGGTCTCAGTGTTAGGAAGGTTGTAAACCACTGAGTTACAGTGATATACATTACTGACTTACTCGGCAGTTGAATCATGCACCTGGCTTCATTCTAATATTTTATAGGTGAACAATAAGTGTTTTGCATTTTTCTTTACAAATTTCAGAATATTGGCAGAAATTGTATTGCTATATTTATTTTTTTAATCTCTAAGTTTATTGTGA
Source organism: Cricetiscus sungorus (assembly GCA_030556225.1). NCBI lineage: Eukaryota > Metazoa > Chordata > Mammalia > Rodentia > Cricetidae > Cricetiscus > Cricetiscus sungorus. The sequence goes on along the minus strand of JANBXA010000606.1, from coordinate 5,868,831 downwards.
ATGGATCCCAGCAGAGCTTTGTCAAGCAGTATGGTTTTTCAACATCATATATATATATGTTAAGGCCCATTTCATAAGAAAGTTTTTCTACATTCATTTATTACCATCATCAATAATGGAAAAACATACTTTTGTGAAACTTATTGAATTATCTTTTTATTTCTTTCTTTTCATGATTCAGTTGACTGAGAAATTGGCAGACAACATGAATTATAATTAAAAATTCCTATGGCCAGTACAACCCAGCTGAATCTGAAAAGGTTTACAAAGGTTGCCCAGAAAAAACACCTGGTCAGCTTTTCTCCAGTGAAGATGATCTTCCATGCTATTTGCCAATTTGTTCATTCATTCATTTATCCATTCCACAAATGGTTGATGGGGGATGTTCTTCTATATATATGTTTGTCTTATTGGTTGATGAATAAAACACTGTTTGACCAATAACCAGTAGAGGCAGGAAGATAGGCAAGTCTATGAGATGAGGAGAATGCTGGGGAGAGAGTTGGAGAGGGCCAAAAGAGATGCAATGTAGTTGCCAAAGGAGAAACAGTCCAGACATTCTCCAGTAAGCCAAGACCACATGGAAATACATAGATTAATAGGAATAGGTTAATAATTAAGATAATTAGCCAATAAGAAGCCCTAGCCATCAGCCAACAGTTGTATAATTAATATAAGTCTTCATATGCTTATTTGGGGCTGAGAGAGGAAGCAGGACTTGGTGGGACAAGAAAACTTCAGCAACAAATGGTAACAATTGCTACACTGTGAGACCTTAAATATGTATTAGTGATTTTAACGCTTTCTTTCATAAAGGTGTTTGCAAGTTTATGGAAGAAGAGAATATAAACAGAGGAACAAGCCTAGAGCCTTGTGATTCCCATCAGATCAGTGCTATTAAAGAAATACAAGTGCTTTTCTCTGACCTTCACATGTACACTGCAACAGATACATACCCACATACATACAGACAGCACACACACACACACACACACACACACACACACACACACACACGCGCGTAATTGTCCTAGGGTTTCTATTGCCATGAAGAGACAACATGACCATGGCAACTCATAAAGGAAAACATTTAATTGGCATTGGCTTACAGGTTCAGAGGTTATACTGTTATTGCCATGTTGAGAAGCATGGCAGCATGCGTGCAGACATGGTGCTGGAGAAGGAGCTAAGAGTTCTACATCTTGATCCACAGGCAATAGAAGGAGACTGTGTGTCACACTGGGGAGTTATATGAGGCCTCAAAGCCTGCCCCCACAGTGACACACTTCCTCCAAAAAGGCCACACTGCTCCAACAAGAACATACCTCTGAATAGTGCCATTCCCCATGAGTCAAGCACTGAAACACAGGAATCTATGGGGGCCATCCCTATTCAACCACAACAGTAATGCACATTAAAAAATTGTAATGTTTTAAAAAGAAATGTAAGTACAGATGTAGAACAACCGTCAAGGTGGAAAGTGGAACTGTGAGAATAAAGTAAGGATATCTGGAAAGGAGTCAGGGCAGATTCCTCAGAAAGGTGAAGGGAACATGATTCTTGAGGAGTAAAATACAAGCCAAATATAGAAAAAAAATGGCCAAACAGACTAACTGTGGCCCCATTCTCAGGAGTGGGGCAGGCTTCTGGGAATTTACTATGAAAGAGGAGGCAAGGAGATGCTCATCATGTAAGGAAGGAAAGAGAAAAGAATGTATGTGAACAGGGTTAAGTGATCTAATAGGTTTGACCAAAAGGAGGATGAAGGATATATTGTTTTTTCTCTGGCAGTAGGAAATGAATACTTCAACCTATAGACAAGTCCAGACAATAGCTAGAGTCTGAGAAGACATAGCAGAGTTTGAAATGGGCTTTCTGAAGGTAGAGGAGAGGAAGGGAGGGAGTATAGACAGAGGGAAAGAGGAAAAGAGAGAAGGAAAATAGGAGAAAAGGAAAAAGAATATCCATGAGCAAGAGAGAACTGACTAAGATGATTGGAAGACAGCTGGGAGCACCTGAATCCCAACTGGTAGGATGCTATGAATTACAGATTCAATAACAGCAAATTAAACCTTTAGCAAACAGGTTGCAGAGTTTCAAATAAGGTCAATATATATTTCTGTATTATATATATATATATATATAATATATGTATATTATATATACATACCAGCAAAGACAGGTTTTCAGAAGAAAATTCTCCAGCACATCAAACATTACTAATGAGTGTCTGAGTGATTTTTGATGTGTACTTTATTCTGTAGTTTGAGAGTTATTTAAGAAAAAAATTACACTTCCTCTTTGTATTTTCATGTCTTTATTTTTTTATAGGCCACAGAGTTTAATTAGTGCTACTTGCATGTCGATAGTGAGGAGCAACTTACCAGTGTGACACCACACACACAAAAAAAATGACTCCCTCCTCCAGTAGCCATTAATCACCAATGGTCCCTCAGCAAGGGGTGGTGTCACATTTGTCCCTTCCACAGTCCATGGTGGGATGCTGACAGGCTTGGGCTTGTGCAGGTCTTGGGCAGAATCCTTTGCGACAGGATCTAGCTTTAGGCAGCCTGGAACCCACTAATTCAGGCTGACCTCAAACTCATGAATCCACCTGCCTCTGCCTTCCAAATGCTGGGATTAAAGGTGATCTTTACAGACACTACATGAAGAATTCTTGTGGAGATCCCAGTCGATTCCTTCTTTATTGTCACTAGTTTCAATGCTGGCCCCTGGTTGTCAGGGTGCAGATCCAATTTCTCAAAATGACAAAGGAGAGACATAAAACATAATTACATCCCATTTGGTTTTGAGCGAAAGATATTGGGAAAACAGGGAAGGTAACTACAAACAGAAAGTTTACTTAAGCAAAACCACAAAGCATTGACTTCTCTTAGCTTCTGTCCATGCACATGTATTAACTGCCCACACCCAGTTTCTGAAGACTGTGGAAAGAACCTGCATTATATTAAGCAATATCTGCATGCATTGTGGGTAGCTTGGGTAGCTAGAGGAAGTGAAAGGAGAAGGAAGAATGCATTAGTGCCTCCCTCCAATGGTGTAATGAATGGATGTTTGAACCATGTATCCAAATCAAGACCCTCTCCTGGTTACAGTCTGTGACCTCTTGATTTCCTTCTGAAAACCCAGATTCTTAACTTTCGTGTCATTTAATTCAGACACCATATTGAGTAGAGCTGGAAGCTAGCCAGTACCCCACCATGACCTGTGAAGTAACCCCATGGTAGATATGTGAAACTATCAGGGAGAGTGAGATAGTGTGAATCTTTAGCTGAGATATATGAATATGAAAATCACAAAGATAAGCCCCCAAAGATCAAACTATTTCTCTGTAACTAAGCTCATCACCCAAACATTTGTATAAGCTTTAAAGCTTTACATCAAGCAGGGTAAAATTTACAAAATCTGTACCTAATCAAACTTGGTCAAGTATGTAAACAAATGATGAAACACAACTCACTGTGAAGGCAAAAAACTGTTAGTAACTGAGACAGAAGCAACACGGGTTCTGGAACAAATAGACCATAATGTTAAGATGGAAAGAACCATATCACAAATATCCAGTTTCAGCAGGGACACTAAAGAAAAAAAGTCCAAATTGAAATTCTAGGAATGAATATTAACAATTGAGTAAAACCTGTCTATTTGATGAAATTAATGACAAAATGAAATAGCAAAAAAACAAGTCATAACTTAAAGACATTTCAGTAAATGCTGCCCAGAGTGACAAAGAGAAAAAGAATATAAAAACAGGGCATCTGTGATCCGCGGAACAAATTCAAGAAGTTCAGTATGAGAAATTGGAATCTGGAGGGGAGGAGTGAAGGCCACAGAGGAAAACTTGAAGAATGGAGGTTACCAATGGAGAGAAGTATAAAGTGTATCATTGAATGGAAACTAGAAACTTGATGAAGAGTTATAACACTACAGTCCTTTGATTAAGGAGTGTAAATGACAAAGGTCAGGAAGGACACTCTACCAGATACATTGGGGGTAAGTTGTTCAACAAATGTGCTGAAAATGTTACATATGATACCTGGAAGAAAAGACACACATATAGAGAGGAAAAGGGTCAGAATTATAGATTATTTCTTATTAGCAGCAATGCAAGTCAAAGAAACAGTGAACATTTTTAAAAGACTAGAAATCAAAACCTACAACTTACATTCTTCTATAAACAAAGACAAGGGTTGGGGAGATAGCCTACTTCTTAAAGTGTGCAAGTGTAAAAGCCACTCCCCCCAGAACTCATATTTTAAAAATTAAGGCATCATGGTGCATGTATGTAATCCAAGTGGGGAGACACAGTCCAACAAATTCTACAGCTCATGAAAACCAAGCCTACCTTAGCTGGTGAGTTCTAGGCCATTGAAAGACCCTACCTGAAAAACAAAATGAATGGAACTTAAGGAACCACACCTGGCTGATGGTTTATACACACGTGCGTGCATACACACACGCACACACACACACACACACACACACACTCACACACACTCACTCACACACCCACACACACACACAGACACACACACACACCTTTCATTCAAACAGGTAGAAAATTATTCCTCAAATTGCTAATAATATGATTTACTATATTTGAATCACCTCTCAATAAAATTGTATAAAATTAAAATATGTGAAAGCCAATACATTTTATTTACGGAAACATTTATTGGATATCTGCTATATATTTGATACTTTATGTTCTGAGATAATGTTCATTAAATATGTCTAAAATGTCTCCCAGATTGCCTACAACGGTTGAAACCACAATGGGAAGTTCTAAAATAAAGAGCAGCAAAGCTGCCTGTGTTCTCTCAACTCTCAGAAGAAGCATGAACCAACACAAGGCACTGCATTCCAGAAGTCTTATATGTAACACTTACAGACTCTTCTGTTTTTGGTCGAAATAGGTTTTAATATTCCTGAAAGTGCTCCTTTCTCTTTTTGTCCTTCAGTGTCTGTCCATTACGTTGGTAAAATCATTTTCAATATTTTTCCATCACATGAGTAGGACTAAAAGCTGTGAAGTGTATCTTTTCCAAAACTGGTGTCAGCTGTCTGTTAGAGCCTTGGTACCGGCTACATTTTGATCAGCCATTGCATTTTTTTTCTGAATTTGCTGAACAGGCTCCCTGCTAGGAATTCTATCAGCACAGGATCCCTCACATCATCTATCTGATCTTTTTTTTAAAATACATTTTAATATATGAGAATTAAAATTACAGAACTTGTAAATTCGGGGCTCATTATGAGCATTAGGAAACTCTCCTCTGGAGACTTCCTTCTGTTTACACAAAAAGAGATTATATGATAGGAAGACAGAGGTGAGGAAGAGTGGAATCAGAAAGAACCTCTAACCATGCCTGCTTGAGGCCAGCAGCTAATTAAAGGGCAGAGGTGGGGGAGGAGTTTGCAACATTTCTGAAATTCTAATTCAGTCAATGATATGAATGTGTTAGTACATGGCCTCTGGGAAACCAAATAAAGGAATGAAGGAATAAATAAACTCATTACTCTCTTAATATGTTAGTGAGCACTTTTAAAGACAGTCTCAAAGAGGTGAATCTCACTAAAAAACTTATTTTAACTTGCGGTCTGGACTGCAGGAGGGAATTCATGGCTGCTCTGTAAATCAGGTCAAAGGCTCATGGCTGGAGTAGTCATAGACCAGGGAAGACCTCACTGTTGTTTTGCTAAACAGTGTTATCAAAGGGCTTTCTAACTATTTATATCTATAGATCAGAGCTGCTCTCAGCCATCATCAGGGAAGATTTTTCTTGCAGTGAGTAGTGGCTAATATGGACACTCACTAGTTAGTGAGCATAAGTGACTGTTGAGTGGTCAGCCTTAAATATCAACACCTCCTGCCTACTCAAGACTCAGGGAACCTAGAAGGCAGGGTGGATAGAATGAAAGAGCTTGAATACAATTACAAGCACCATGAAACACCATTTTCTAGACATGGCTGTTAGATTCTCAAACTCATAGGGGCTATGTTACTTTAAGACTTGCACAGATCAAGCATGTCAGCATTCCAGCATTTATAGGAGGTTCTCATGAGCCCCACCCCCACCATGATGTGCTAATAGGTGATTGACCCCTGCCACTGTAGGAAGTTGTTTTTCTTCAGAGGTATGATTGCTGGTAGATTGCCATGCTCCTCACACCCATGCACATGCAGACAGTGCTAACTAGACTCTGAAAAATTTTTAAAGGGGCCATGAAGGTGGGTTGGAGAAATGTTGAGGGGATCCAGGGAAATTAGGAAAGGGATGTTGTAGGGTATATTAATAATATATATATATATATATATATATGTATATATATGAGAGTGCATGCACACATAGACACACACACACACAATGAAATTTGTGATGAAATTTCTCCATCAATGAAATTGTCTTCCTCAAATCTAAAGCAAGTTATGTCAAATCTGTGACTAAAATCACCTGTATCCCAAGAGCAAGGTCTTTCATTTGTCTAAAACCTGGAATCTGGAATTGGGCAAAGGAAATATATGCCTCTTCAAGGGAGAGAGAGTTTTGATTGATTTCTCTGCAGTTTGAAGTCCTAATTAAGCATATTGAGTCTCCTCTTGCTTTGATATTTATCACTATTGTGAACTCATCAGCAAATTTTAAAGGATTATCTACAATCAAATTTTATATTATTTTTAACACTGTTAAATGTAAGAGATCAAGGTAGCATAGTCACCAGTGACCATTCCCCAGAAGCTGTAGTGGGCTTTGCTAATGAAGACCATGAGTTGTCAAGGAAGGGATCCCTACTGCCTTCCTACACCCACCCCAGCTCTTGTGCAGTCTTTTGAATGCTTCAGGAGCCAAGAACACAGGATCATTTCAAACTCAGACTGAAAGGGAGCATGCCTAGAAACCTCAGTAGAGAGACATGCTTTGTTTGCTCCCTCAAGACTTGTGCTTGAGAGCCGCACCTGAACGCTAACCAACACCTCAAAGCCAGGAGTCCCACATTCATTCTTGAGATGAACAAGACAACAATCCTCACCCCGGGGGACTGACGAAGAATAGAGAAGGTACTCTTACAAGATGCTGTGAAGAAAAAATACTTTGAAATCCAAAAGCCTCCAGGATAATGAGGGCGAGTCTAAAAAGAATCTTAGGGATAGAGACAGGACATCAAAACTGGGTTGGATAGTTGTGGATGGAGGTGAAAGAGAATGATGGGAATGGAGAATTCTAGCTACCCAGGTTGGGATGGGAAGGCCCTATGATCCATCCTCTCAGTGTGCACAAATTCTCAGTGGGATGATTAATCATAATATATTTGGAAAAATAGAAGAAAACATAAGGTTTGGGTGTAGAAAATAAATATTTAAATTGTAAAACTCCGTACTCACCACTTAAACATTTGAGTGTTTAAAGAATGAACTGGTTTTCTCTGTCAAAGTTATTGCTTACCAATGGCTGAGTAACAAATTAGTCACAGAATTTGCCACTTACAATAACAAATGTTTACTGTCATACATAAATTCTGGAGGTCAGGAACCTAGGGTTAGGGTTGATGGGTGGTTCTGACTCTGTGTCTCAAAGACTGTTCTTAACTCAGACTATAGTCAGCTCAGGAGCTGAAATGTTCATTTCACTACCATTACTGTGAGCAGGGCAGGGCCCATCCCCTAGGCTACAATAGCATGAGTCTTCACATGACAGACATTGTTAAAACTGGAAACTACAACCAAATGACCAGTAACTTCACACTCTCCCTCAACCCAACCCTCCCTCTCCCTCTCCACCACAACCCTGCATTTTTGGTTACTGTTGCTACTTGATAACTGACTAAAGTGTCATTGTTCCTAGGGGAACTAGGAGCACCTTATCCTTCTCTTTAGGACCACAATGTTTCCCAGCAAATATTGATGACACCCTGTAAAATTAACACAGCTATTATTTTTTTTCCAGAAGAGTTGCTATTTAAATGTTGCAACTGACTGGAATGAAGAGTTTTTTTGAATATTCTTATAACAAGAAAAGGGGTGACAGAAAGACAAACGTACTCATTAGAGATCGCAAGTGATGTCTTGTCCTAATTTGGTTTCTGTTGCTATGATGAAACAGACTGACCAAAGCATAGTTATGAAGAAAAGGGTTTATTTAATCTTACAACTCCCGGGTCACAGTCCGTCATTGAGCAAACGGTAGGAGAACCTTGGAAGTAGGAACTGAAGTAGAGACCATGGAGGAATATTGCTTATCGCTTTGCTCCCCATGACCTGCGCAGCCCCCTTTCTTATATAGTTCAGGACACGGGCCCAGAAGCCTCACTACCCACAGTAGAATGGACACTTCCATATCCATCATTAATCAAGACTATGTTTCACAGAATGCCCATAGGCCAACCTGTTGTTATCAGTTCCTCAATTTGGGTTCTCTCTTCCAACTGACTCTAGTTTGCATCAAGTTGACAAAAACTAACCAGCACATATCTCCAAAGTAAAGTTGGAATTTCGTGTGTGTGTGTGTGTGTGTGTGTGTGTGTGTGTGTGTGTGTGTGTGTGTGTGTGTTGGTCCTACAGCCATTTTCAACAGATGATTTTGATAGTTAACTGCCTCATATTATTGAGGGAGGTTTATTAACTACATTTACTTAATAACACTTAAAGTTACCATTCTGCTTTATGGGAGTTAATACCAAGTAATAATGAAGCTTTAATAAACAATTGCAAAAATAAATTGCTGGGAGAATCCAAAAGATCAAGTTTATGAATTGGCTAATTCTTTTTTGAGGCAAAGAGATAAAATAAGTCTACTCTCAGTGCTTTTTCTGACTCACATCAGCTACTCTCTTAGTAGTATTTATGCATGTTGAAATATCATTTGCCATAATAACTAGGAGAAGAATGTCTACTGAAATCACACAGATGACATTAGCAGTATTCATGCATGTTGAAATATCATTTGCCACAATAACTATGGGAAGCACATCTACTGCAATCTCACAGATGATATTCAATAACTTGCCTATCCCAGAAGTAGCTGAGCTTAAACCTGGAAATGAAATCTGTCTCACCTAAGCATATAAGATACCATTTGTACACGTATAAGCTCTTGTTGCTTTGCATGCTTACTCAGACCTAGGTCCCACAGACTACTAGTTATAAAACATGGTAAGTGGACTGAATACATATTAGTGGGTTCATTTTACAGATGAGCACCCCAAGTCTCAAACATGGAAGTCACCTTCCCAGGGATCTCAACAGTAAGTGTCAGAGTCAGATCCCAGATTGAGGATTTGGATGAAACAACCCAGGGCCCTTATAGCACCCTGCTTGGAAGGGAGATTTGTGAAGAGAGCACCATGACAGTGGCAGCAGGATAAGGTCACACATAGCATTGTGTTGTATTTTCCCTCTTGAATTTAGGATTATGTGATAGAGTATTTCCAAAGTCAATTTTCTACATGAATACTGTGAACATTTATTTTAGAGGTAAATAACCTTTATCTCTTAAAACAGAGGCTTTTATAAACAACTATTTGGGGGGGCTGGAGAGATGTTTCATTTGGTAAGAATACTGGCTGCTCTTCCAGTGGACACAGGTTCTATTCCCAGTACCTACATGGTGGCTCATAACCTTCTGTAACCCTAGTTCCAGGGAGTCCAACACCCTCTTCTGGCCTCTGCCAGTACCAGACACATACATAGTACAGATATACATGCAGCCAAACACTCATAAGATTAAATTAAATTAAAATTATTAAAGTGAATCATCATGGCTGAAAGTTTAGCTTAATAGTAGAGTGTTTGCTTAATAAAACTCTGTTTTCAATCCTTAGAACAAGGAAGGAAGGGAGGGAGGGAAAGAGAGGGAGGAAAGGAAGAGGGAAGGAAGGGATTCCCAACATCTAAACCACTGTCACCACCCACAGAGATATCCCACACATGAGAACACTGCCTCCATCATTGTGAAAACATGGCCATCACTCTCCTGGGTGCTGTGCTCGATCAGGGATTACTCAACCCTTGAGGCCCAGCTCCCTACACCTTGCATTTTCTCACATTAACATATATATATATATATATATATATATATATATATATATATAATCCCTTTAATGGGGGACAGCAGAACACAGTGACATGAATATAGAGGGGGAGAACATGGATTTGGAAAGTGCTAAACATATATAAATATGGGAGTTTGGAGAAGGGGGAGGGGGTGGAGAGAATAGCTAATCAAAACTTAGGAGACATGAAAAAGTCATATGGAAATATATTACTTTTTAAGCCAATTAAAAACAAAATAAATGTTTAAAAAAGTTACTGTTGACAAGGGAGAAATTTCCCAGCCAGCCATTGCCATCCTTAAGGTGTCTACCTGCACCAATCTCTCCAAATCCTGCTGTAAGATCCTAGCTCAAAAATATGAGGCAGGCACTTTATCTACTTTTAAGAATATAGACCAACAAAAATAATGTTGGACACTTGAACTGTCAGGTTAGAATCAAACTAAGGAAGGGTATTGTCTCCTTGTATCCAAACTGATAAGATGGCTTAGAGTAAGGATGAGGCAACACAAAAGCAAACTTATCAAGGCCAGCAAGATGCCCAAAGGCACTCCCCTCATTTCTCCAGCTCCCAGATTTCTTTTCTGATTGATTCCTTTCCTGACAGCCTCAATTCCTTTCGCTATAGACTTGTTCTCCCTGAGCTAGTCTGAATGGTTGCTGCCCTCGTCACAAACAAATGACTGATAGGCTGAAGGATAAGAATGGACCCAGTGTCTTTAAGTATAAATTCAGATAAAGCCAAGTGGAAAGAGAATTCAGAAGCTTTGAAATTCAGTTGTGATATATTGAAGACAATACCCCTCTCCTCAAGATCCACTCTCTTATTCTGTCTTTACAAGTTTTACTGGCAGTACTACGAGCCTGGGCATGAAGCCACATTTCTGTTTCTTTTCAGGGGGCATTCTGGTGACACAGTCATCCCCAACACAAGTCCCACACTGGGCGACAGAAGCTCCCTGCTGTCTCTGGTGCTAGCATTTCATCAGTGGCCTCACTATGGTTTCCTTCCCATCCCCTTCCCTATGGCTTCTCCATTCCTTTGCCAGTTTTTACTAGCATCACCTCCCAAATAAATTCCTGTTGATTTCTTATTTCCCAGTCCATCACTGAAGAAGCCAAATGAAAACAAAAGTCAGCTTCTACGAGGCCATCTGTGATGAGTGGGGGATGGAAGTGCAAAGATGCCTCTTTTCTGTCTCCAAGGCAGGTAGTTCTGAGAGGTATTGCCTGAGCTGTCCTGGCCTCCCAGTTTACACACAGATTTCTCATTCTCACCTTTCCAATTCCAATGCTTTGTTAATTCATGTTCTATTGATGTGTGTATGTGGTCTAGGTTCATGTCATTGCATGCATAGATGCATTTGCCCATGAGAACATGCAAAGCCAAAAAGGGGGTGTAGTGTATCCTTCCCTATAACTCTTTGCCTTATTCCCTCCAGAAAGGGTATCCTACTAAACAAGGAGCTAAGATTGCCAGTCACAGCCATCTTCCCATCTCCATTCACTGAAGCACTACAGACAACCATGCCTGCCTTTTCATGGGTTCTAAATTCAGGTTCTTAGGGGCATTTGTAGCAAGCGCTCTTATTCACTGAGCTATCTCTTCTGCCCCTCAACATGTTTTTTCTTGCTAGATAAATCTTAGTGATATATATATATATATATATATATATATATATATATATATATATATCACATAAGGGTCTCAGTCTTGATAGCTTTCAGTCTGTCCTCTCTGTAAGTCTTAACTCATTAAGAAGTAATGACAAGTACCATGAGATACTCTTATGCTAAAGCAAAAGAATCAGTACAAACTTTGACAACTGTTACCTTTTAACATGCAAAGAGAAAACAAGGTTATTAGATGTATATTTTTAGTTCAATATTTAAAATCAATATACAATCATGTGCTGTGACCGTGTCTTAACCTCTGACAGACTGCATATACATGGTGGCTCACTAATACATCAACAAAACAAAACAATAAACTGAAAATTCCTGTTGCCTGGTGACATGATTATAAATGGATGTTTCCTGTCCCAGAGCTGCTCAGTCCCAAATACTTGGCCACTGCTTACCAAATTACCTCACAGAGGCTTTATTACTTATAATGCTCAGCCAATAGATAGCTCAGGCTTGTTACTAGCTAAGACTTACACTTACATTAACCCACAGTTCTTATCAATGTTTAGCCATGTGGCTTGGCACTTTTTCTCAGTACAGCATTCTCACCTTGCATCTCTATGTTTGCCAGCAACTCTCTGACTCCACCCTTCCTCTTCTCAGAATTCTCCTGGTCTAGCTGTCAAACTCATTCTCTTTCTGATTGGCCCTGCTTTCAGCCAAATAGCTTTTATTTAACAATGAGCATGATCCACAGCACATGATGGTGCTGATTGTAACCAACCCACTAAGAGCCTAGTTATGTAATAGTAACACAACAATTAATTGCATATGGCACAGAATGCTAGGTAACAATCAGTCATGACCTTACTAGTTTATGCTTCCTATACTACATATTTAAAATCAATTTATTTATTTATGTATGTATATGAGTGTTCAGTCTTCCTGTAAGTCTGTACAGCAGAAAAGGGCATCAGATCTCATTATAGTTGGTTCCGAGTCACCATTTGGTTGCTGGGATTTGAACTCAAGACCTCTGGAAGAGCAACCGTTTCTCTTAACCACTGAGCCACCTCCCCAGTCCCCTATATTATACTTTTAAATCATTGTTTTAGAGTACACTCCTTCCTATAAAAAATCACTGTACACCAACACACCACACAGCAGCTGCTCTCGTTTTGCACCCTTCTGTTAGGTACTTAATTAATATAGCTTTGCTTTGCTCATCACAGCACCAAGAAAACCAAATATTGATAATGTTGAATGGCTGAGCTGGACGTGAGATTTAAAGTGATCAAGAACTAGAAACTGCTGTTTTGCCTGCCCCTTAGATATTCCCACATGACCCACTGTGTGAAGAAGAAGGATGCTGTGGATGCTGTTAAAGTATATGTTTCCTTGAGGGCAATAAGAGCAGTGAGAGCTGGCCCAGGACCCACGTCAGATATTTCTAATGTCCTGTATTAAAGACACAGAGGCACCCTAAGTAATCACAGCCAAAAGCAACAAGTAATTTATTGGTTCTGAGAGGTTTTGGTTTAAATGATTCAAGACGTGTTACTCATTACATGTGAGAGTGAATATCTGAGGTTGCAAGTGCTGATTTGAAGGCAGCTGAAGAATGTTTGAAAACTCTAGATCAGCTGATTGTGGAGAAAAGCACTTGCCAAAGCAAGTCTTCATCTAAATGGAACTGGTTAGCACAGTGATGAAATTGCTCAGAAGATATGCCTGCCATTAAGCAAAGCATGGCTATGTGAATGTGCAAAATTCAAAGTATATGGAAATACACAAAAAGTATCAAAATAAAGAATTGCTAAAGTTTGTAAAATTCAGACATTACCCTGTGCCATTGCTAGGGTTACTACTTGCTGCATTGTCTTTACTGGTGCCGGCTGCTGGTCCCCATATCTGCTGTTCACCAAGGCTGCTTTGATGGCCAGTGCTGAGAATTAAACTTCATCTCAAGATTTGTAAGAATATTATGTGGAAATTATGTAGCTCAACATTTGTAGGTTTATTGGGTAGGGTTAAAAATCTGTCACAAAATAAGTTAACTTAAAACCCTTAACACAAGGTGTTGGTAGTTAAAAATCTATGTATAGGTAATCTTAAAGGAATTATGTGGCATAATGACAGCTACCTTGTAATGTAAGCAACACTAGTCTCGCTGCCATCAAAGCTGATGGCGCCATCAGAATGGAGGCAGAAATGTGGCTGGCAACCATCTTTAGTTAGACAGCATAAGTGCTATGTGACTAGGTGGCTACATGGTATAAAACAACTAAGAAGGCAACAGCAGGTCCCCAAGTTACTTTGGATTAGAATAAATTTTTCTGTGATAATTCTTGTCCTAAAAGCAAAATCATAATGTGAAAACAAAGCTTATTTGACAGATAGGATTTAAAAAGCAATGCTTGTTTAATAAGGTATCAAAGCTACACCTCCATGTGTTCATATACAAGGACACAGCTCCTGCTGGCAGATGAAACACAGAAACCCACTACAGTAATCATCCAGGTAGCTAGTAAGTGTGCCATTTTAACCCACACAGAGATCCTTCTCAGATCTCTGATAGTGTCGATTGTAGCTCTGTTAGTTTGGCAACTTCCGGAAGCAGCTCCATCCCCAAGGCTACCTTGTTAGTTCACTTTATATGTAAAAATATGGGCTTCATTTTCTGGAGCTACTAGGTCTCCTGCTGAGAAGGGCAGACAGGTTTGCTTGCTAACAGGCTTGCTATTAAAGGATAATCAGGCTTCAGGTATAACTTTATTCTGTCCCTTTATGTAAAGAAACCTGCTGTGAAATCACTGCTCTCAATAATCAACCACTTGGTAAGTGCTTGGGTGGAAAAGGTTATGAGGGTCTAAGATAATGTTTTAAGGTATGAAAATGTTAAGTTGTAAAGGTTTAACAAAATGACTTAATGAGAAATGTTTCAGATTTCTTTCCTTTTCTGCTGTTGTTATACTAAGATATTCAGAGTTTTAACATTGATCATTGGAGGTCTGATAAGGTGGTAAAGCACTGAATGCTATTATCAGTCACAGGGTCAAGATTTTAAATTTTCTTTGGCTGTCTTCTTAGTACAGGTGTAAAGCTAAAAATACCGCTGTCCAATCATTATATTCAGCCCTCTGAACATAGAAAAGTGCTTGCTTTTGCTACACATGAATTACAGTACCAGCTACAGTGGTAATGCTAATGTGTCTAATACTTCATCTCTTTTTGTAAGCTTAAACAATTCATGTAAGTTTCACAGCCTGAATCTACCTGTCACAGGCTAATGGACTCCAGATATGTATCCTGTCATGTCAATCAATAGCCTAAGCTTCCATACCTACTGTCTATTCCCAAGGGGGGGGAAGCTCCAAATGTAAGATTTTTGAGTCTCTTAACTTTAACTTCTGTCCCTGTCTTATATCTGTTTCAGCAGATTTCCTCTCAGCTGATAGACACCATCCAGGAATCAACATTGGACTACAAACTGCTCCAAATTACTGCAAACCCTGGACTTATTGAAAGCTGATGTGATCAGTCCAGCCAATGTAATTGCTCCCTGTCTCTTCAGCTGGGCCAGCAAATCAAATGCTTCTGATGAATGCCACATCACCTGAATCCCTCTCCCGCCTTTGACTAGCACTCTAACCTTCCCAGACCATGACAGCAATGTCCTAATTTCAGCAGGAAGTAGTTACAGAAGACAGCACATTGCCCCTTATCATCAACAGAAAGCTGAAATGTTATGTCCAAAGGAAACTCCCTGGCAAAGGGGATAAAATGGCTACCTATAATGCCTATTGACATACCTATTGACATGTTGGCCTCCAGGCTCGTTATCAAAAGGTGCCTGTTAAAACCAAATAGACCAAGGTCAATCAACAGGTAGACAGATCCATTAGCTGAAATAGTTCCGTACTATGATAATGCACTCAATCTGCTCTAAGCAGATGATGAGGTTATTGTGTGACTATAAGATGAAAATGTTTTTCTATTCAAACCACTCAGGAATCATTAGAGATAACAGAGGAGAGAGAGAGAGAGAGAGAGAGAGAGAGAGAGAGAGAGAGAGAGAGAGAGAGAGAGAGGGGGGGGGGCAAAATTAGCCCAGAGATAAAATAAATGACTGGTTTCCATTTTTACTTTCAGGCTTCTACTGGATACTAAATATAATGTCAGCTATCACAGAGCCTTGGGCCCTTCTGTTTCTGCTAATTACTATTGGCTTTTGCTTCATTAGTGTCTTAACTGGGTACATAAATTCCTGTCTGAGTGCCACTAGATGGTGGCTATTAGATCTCAATATAAACAGGTACCACAGAATCAAGGATTTGACTCAGGACATAATTCAAATATATATGTGTGTATATGTGTGGGGGATTATGATGGCTACCAGTATGTTTTAAGTTGAAATACTGTGCTTAAGAGATCTATAAAACAAAAATGAGACTAATTTGTAAGCCCCACTTGCCCAAGGACAGATAACTTCCTGGAATGCTGGGGGCTATTCATGTAAGATAACAAACCATGTATTTTCACTTCTGTAAACAATCTTGGTTGCACCAACTGCATAGGATATGTGCTTGATCACATGTAGGTAGGAAGTACATCAGGATGCATGCTTGCCCCAGATTGGATAAAGGAGGTATGTAGCCTTGTGGGGTTTGCCTTTATAAGCCCATAATGAATGTAATTTGGTGCCATACTCTGGGAATCTCAAGTATAGATCTGACCAGTAGCCACAGACACGGCCAGTATTTAATTACAGATTGCTTCAAATTTGGCTGAAAAATTGTGGTAGTGGTCTTATTCTCACCCACTATGATTAAATCATAACTTTCATATGATACAACATTTGAGATGCTTATGTTTAAAGTGTTTTCTTTATAAATTAATAATGCTATATTATAATTTATTATCTTTGCTTGATTTGTTTTTAAAGTTATATTAGTTTCATACAATGATTTGGAAAGTTATGTTGACATTATCCAGAAAGTTTGGAATCATCAATTTGAGAACAGATATAATTTCTCCTAGAATTGTTTAAGTGAATTCACTATTGAACACTTCTCATGTTAAGTAGGATAGTTTATGGTTGTTGGAACACAGTACAGGAATGGAGCTTTGCGAGGAGAATTCTGAGTGCTCGTGAGAGTATTTCAAGAAAATAGGACAAAAGTCTTATGACCTCAGTTTCTTCAGAATTGTTCTTGGAATGTGCTTTTCATTCCCTGATGGTGGATGTCCTTCTGTATGTATGTGTCTCATATTCACAAATTGGCCAGTAGCCAGACAGGTTGTATTTGAGCTGGGGGTGGGGGGTATTACCAGACAAAGAGAAGGCTGGGGAGAAGAGAGAGGCCGCCAAGGAGAGATGCCATGTAGTTGCTGAAGAAATAACATGCTGGAGACTTCTCTGGTAAGATAAGGCCATATAGAAATACAAAGTTTAGTAGTTAATAGTTAATAATTAAGAGAGAGCCAGCCAGTAAGGAGCCTAGCCTTCAGCCAAACAGTCTTATAATTAATATAATGTCTGTGTGTTTATTTGGGGCTAAATGCCTGCAGAACCAGGTGGAACAGAAACCTCCATCTTCAATGACCTTCCCTCCAAGGTGTAGTAGAGTGTGTGTGATTCAGATTACCCAGGGCCGCTTGCTACTCAGAATGTATCTAGTCTGACCTCATGTGAACTTTACTCCCCTGATCTGTTCTAATCCTCAAAGTATAAATTGTCTGATGCTCTAAATAAAGTGAGTTGTTGCAAGAGAATTTAATTTAGCTCTCCTCATCTATTGGCTCCATTCTCCCAGGCCCTATTGTCTCTAGAGTGGTGATATACAATGATAAATTTATTATCTTTAGTATAAAAAGAAGCATTTAAATTTTTTTCTTGGTAACTTTCTGCTTTAATAATTTTTCCATCACACAACCAAAAGAAAACAAAACAGAAAATCTAGGAATACCCAGTCCTCTTGTTTTTCTGAATGTTTTCTATCATTTGCCTAAACAATGGTACTACTGTCTACAAATAAAGTAATTTCAATTCAAATAAAGCAACAATACTCTTTCATTTACTGTTCTAACAAGACAAAACTTTCTAAAACTGGACTTGGATCCAGGTGTGGGGGCACATAACTGTGATCTCTGCAGCTGGGTAGAGGGAGACAGGCACATCAGGAGTTCAAGACCAGCCTCAACTGCACAAAAAGTTTTCCAGGCCAGAAAGGTACACATGAGATCCAGACTCTAAAGAACTGTGCTTTCTTCCTAACTGAAAGATAACTGAGCATCTGCTTTGCCTGCCCACAACAGCACTGATACCCAACTGAGAAAAACACAGAGTAGGTTCTGGAAGTCCATCACCTTGTCCATTTTACTCTGACACTTCTAGCCATTTATATAGATTGGATCTCCAGGGGAGAATAAAAAACTTTATTGCTGCTAGGTTAAACACAAAGGGTCCTTTTTGGCAGCCAGGCAGAGCTGGGGACAAAGGTCAGTGCTGTGAGCTATTATTATATGAGCACACTGGACCACTGTTCTCCACTGTTTTTTGTTTGTTTGTTTGCTTGTTTGTTTTGTTTTTTAAGCCTGAGATTCTTTTGCTAAAGAGAAAGAAAATAAAGATGCATACATTTGTGAAAGTTGGAGTCACTTGTAAAGATCTCAACATAAACACATATAAAGCAGGAAGTGAGATGGACGGCTGTCATGTTTGAGGGCCTGTTGGTAACCTTGACAAAGCACATTATCAGGATCAAAGTTTGCACAGAGGTCATTGTGGTCATCCACAGGCACTTCTGCAAAGACAGCTGTCCATTCTCTGCCTGGGAGGGACGCTAGATTTGTGATTGATCCATATAGCCAGCATAATTATTTCAAAATAGCTATTGAAATCCTTTTCATGTTGTCTTCAGTAATGTTCCCTTACACCAGCCTCCTCATGATGTTCAAATTGACTATAGCAATACAACCATCCCCCAGCATACATCAGTGTTCTTTAGACAAGTTTTCCCCTATGGCAACGTAGGTTGAAACATTTTAGTGGGCACAACATGTAGAGTGTAGTACAGTGAATATAGAATAAATGGTAACAACTTTTATGTAAATTTACATAGATGACTGTGGTAGTTTGAATGAAAATGTCCTTCATAGGTGCCAGTATTTTGATACTTGCCTCCCAACTGTTGATGCCATTTGGGAGAGTTCAGGAGGATCAGTAAGTCTCTGGGGGCAGGCTTTGAGAGCTTAAAGACTGAGCCTAATTAGGGTTTGCTCTCTCTGCTTTATGCTTGCAGTTGAGGAAGTAAGTGTTCAGCTTCCTGCCACTTGTTGCAAAGTTTCCCTGCCATGACAGACTTTTGTCACTCCGGAACTATAAGACAAATTAATCTCCTTCCATGAGTTACTTTTGGTCATGATGGTTTATTATAGCAACAGAAGAGTAACTAATACAGTGATCAAAAGTAGCAATGTGTGAGAAAGAGGCAGAGCAGATTCATAATCTCAGTTAATAGCAAGTGTGGTCAGGAATGTGGTTCAAGAAAAAGGTTTTGGAATCAGGAATATGCTTATTTTCATTACATTTTATATTGCTTACTTTGTTATTAATACATTTTTTCTATAATTAAAAGCCATATATGCCTCAACACCCTCTGATAGTACAATAACACTTTTTGTAGTCTATCTTTCCCAACGGAGACCACTAATGTTCTGAGTACCTCCAGTCCTGCCCCACATTCTCATTCATAGAACTGTGTACATTTGATTCAAGCACATGTACAGAAATTCCCTGAGTACAGGCTGAGGCTTATACTATCACTGAAAATAAAATAATAAACAATTGGAACAAGTAAATTTATTATGAAATATAAATAAAATATAAACTAGAATGATCTAAATTTCAATTTATGAAATTATTACCATCTGAAAGATTGTGACAGTGGGGATAGCTACCTTTGATGTTCTCAATATAACACATATATCTGCCTATGCTTCATATAAGGAAATATAATGATTGTTTCTGGTGCAACCAGAGCACAGAGACCTACATAATGTCCAATAGTGGACTCATACCATGCCCCAGGAAGTCAGAAGCAGCAGCTTATATAAAGGTTCATGTTTGGCAGCTGCGGCTATTGCTTCATAAATCAATTCTGTTTATTTATGTATTTCCAAATTAAAGCCAGAATACAATTCTCATGAAGAACGTACAATGTTAATGCAAGGTTAAAGAAGCAATGATTTAGCTAGACTTCATATTATATTTTAAAAATGTGTAACTGCCAATGATCTCTCCATAGCCACAACACTGAAGAACAACTTGGTCATTCTTCTTTAACTATCTGTAAAATATATAGTACTTTGAGCCAGGTACTCACCAATTAAAAACTAGACTAACAGGGGTTGTAGAAATTTATTGGTAGGTAAGAGTGCTTGTAGAATTCTTGTAACCCTTGTTAAAAATACTCTCTCTCTCTCTCTCTCTCTCTCTCTCTCTCTCTCTCTCTCTCTCTCTCTCTCTCTCTCTGTCGTCTCTGTGTGTGTGTGTGTGTGTGTGTGTGTGTGTGTAAAATACAAGCTATAGTTGGTTGTTTCACTCTTTTGGCTGTTTTACTATTGGGGGCCCCACCACTCAGCTCCCAAGTAAATACACATGCAGAGATGTATTTTTTCTTATAAATGTCCAGCCTTAGCCTGGCTTCCTTAAATTATCCTATGTATCCCAAATACATGTATCCCATGCATTTTTTTCTTTACTTCTTATTCTGTGAATTGTTGAATATATAGCAGGGTGACTAGCCCTGATTTACTCTTCTGCTTCTTTTCTTGTTCCTTGATCTCTTCTTTTCAGATTTCTACTCCTGTTTATTTTCTCTGCTTTCCAGCCCTGCCTATCCTTGTTCCAGTCTTGCTATTGTCTGTTCAGCTCTTTATTGGACCAGTTATATGTTTTAGACAGCAAAGTAACACAACTGAACAGATTTAAACAAATGTAACATAAAATAATGCAACATATCTTTGAATATTAAACAGGTGTTTCACAACATAAACAAACATAACATATCTACACATCTTAAAATAAAAGTCCACAACACAAAGCACTATGAGGTACTGAGAAAAGAGGATCCACAGTAGCTCCAGCTTCAGTGGCAAGCCTGTCTCAAGGAATAAGGCAGAGAATGATAGAGTAGGAAACACAATCTCCTCCTCTGGTCTCCACATGTGAGTGGGTCCATGCACCTGTACATACACAGCACATACATGTACACACACACACACACACACAGAGAGAGAGACAGAGAGATGGAGAGAGACATACACACAGAGAGACATTAAAATAAAAAGACGATAAAGTTAATTGTATTAAAGCACAGGAAGTGTGTATCTTTACAGAGGTCTTCACAGGTTTTATGAATAGTATAATATGCATTTGAAAACTCACTTATGGATTAGTGAGATAACCTCAGTAATAAGCACACACTATCACAGTAGAGAGCGTTGAGGTTTGGGGAGAAACAGTTTGTCTAGTAGCAAGTATGGAAGCATAATTCACACTATCTACATAGAAGAAAGCCAGTGGCAATTAGTCTCTATTCTGACTGCTCTACTATCAAGGGAATTAGTCCTTCTTCCCACTTTTGAAGGAAGACTCCTATGAAATCCTAACTGTAGCACTTCAGAATATGATTTTTTTTTGGAACCACGGTCAAGCAGGTAAAATTGTCAGGTGTGTGTTTGTGTGTGTGTGTGTGTGTGTGTGTGTGTATGTGTGTATGTGTTTCTTATTGGTTGATGAATAAAACACTGATTATCCAGTAGCCAGGCAGAAATTATAGGTGGGGCTATCAGACTAAGAGAATTCTGGGGAGAGGATGCAGAGAGAGGCCTCAAGGAGATACCATGCAGTGGCCAAAAGAGCAACATGTTGGATCACTATGGGTAAGCCACAGCCTTGTGGCAATACATATTTTAATAGAAATGTATTAATAATTAAGAGAGAGCTAGCCAATAAGAAACCTGAGACATCAGCCAAGTAGTTTCTAATTATGTAAGTCTCTGTGTGTTTATTTGGGACTAAATGGTTGTAAGACCAGGTGGGACAGAAACTCAATCTACACATTTCTTTAAGGGAATTTTTCATTTCCTCTTTAAGGGCCTCAATCATCCTTAGAAACTTATTTTTTATGTAGTTTTCTTCTACTTCACCTGTGTTGAGATGTTCAGGTCTTGCTGTTGAAGCACCACTAGTCTCTAGTGATGCTGAATTGCTCTTGCTGAGTGTGTTCTTACCTTGTTGTCTATGCACTAGATGCTGTCTTCTGTCGGTCTCTGAGTTGTTCCTTTGGAGCAATCTCTTACTGAGCATATACCACTTGGCCAGCCTATCTTCATTCAAGTCTTACATGGTCTTCTAAAGTACATTGGTTCAGTAATATGGTTGGTGAGTGACCAAACAGGATCTTCAGCCAACTCTACATGACCTGCCTCTCGTGTGCATGCCATGCTGCCAAACATACCAAGTAGATTGATACTTGCATTTTGTTTTTGTTTTTTGTTTGTTTGTTTGTTTTTTGGCATTTATTTTTGTCAAGACTGGCATCAAGCAAGCCCCAGTAATTCCCTGTCTCCACTCCCAGTCTAGTCATAGTACATTGGTTGCAGGCATGTACAAGACCACATTTGACTTGTATGTTATGTGGGTGCTAGAATCGAAGCCTGGGTTCTCATTCTTATACAAAAAAATGATGTTAATCATTGGCGCATTTTATCAGAGTGCTTATATACTTTAAAATTAATTTCTAATATAACCCCCTAAGTGATGTTGGTGATTTCATGAATAAGTGTGCTTTTCTTTCAATAGCTTCATAAATGGAATTGAAAAGTCTATCTGTGAAAGTTCTTGAATAAACCTCATTTCCTAGCTATGCCAGATGAAAACACACCTTGCCCATATCCTCACAGAACTGTGGTATTAATGCAGTCAGTGGGGCATTGACCCACAGGAGAAGTTCTCAGGGACTTTACCTCAGCCTGTGTTTGTTTTGATGCTTTAGTCTTTGCATTTGGTAAGGCTGCATTTTAAATGCATTTGCATTTTATACTTCAAATACTGGTAGAGGAGTTTGCTCAATGATTCTTAGTTAGTAGTTAAATTTTAATACATCTTTGATGTAGGCAAAAATCCCTAAGACACTCGAGGCTCAGTGAATTAGATTTGTCCATGAAAATATCCAAGGGTGGTGGCTGAGATAAAAGTTGTATTGTTCTAAATCCAGCATATTTTCTTTTCTTTCTTTAGAAGCAGGGTCTCTCTGTGTATCACTAGGTGTCCTAGAATTTACTATATAGACCAGGCTGGCCTTGAACTCACAGATCTGCCTGTTTCTGACTTCTGAGTTCTGGAATTAAATGCAATCGCCACCACACCTGGTCTCTCAGCACATTCTAAATCATGTTATAATCTCTCCTTGGCCAGTCACCTCCTTTTCCAGATGTCCTGTCTATGAGGATCTCAATGTTTCTCCTTGATCATGGGCCAATAACTGGCAGTTTTCTAGAATCACTTTTCAATCTAACACCTTTCCCTTTGTGGTCTGGCCTTCTGTCTCAGGAAAGATTCCAGCATGTTAGCAATCTGTCTGTCAGATACAAGCAAAAGGTGAAGTCATCATAGAAAAGCAGAGCCAAGCTGTCTACAGTCCACCAGATGGGTGGATGAGCACTTCCTGTTAACACTACAGAGGAATGTCTTCTTATCTGGCACACAAATCCTCCAAATAACAAACCCAAGGAATCATGGTTCTTGGGCACACTGGAAGCAGACAAAATTCACGTATTTCCCATCATCAATGGTGGAATGCATTTGGCTTAAGTAATTTCCGAACATCCAAAGGAATTTAAGTGTTCATAATCTTGCTAAGTATCTAGAGATTTCTTAAATTTCCCAGATGTCTTCCTGGGCATATGTCCATAACAGATTTCTGAATTTGAATTTCTTTAGGAGTGGACTAGTGAATGAATATTCTATAAGATATATAAGGTAAATAAAGTTTCCTGAAGAAACAGGGATATTTTTGAGTAGTAAGAAAGTCCCTGAGAGGTTATTTTGAGGGCACTTGGCATTTAAATTTTGTTTTATTTCTGGTTGCATTTGATAGTACAAAGGAAACTGAAGTAAGGATGAGAAGAAAAATTTAAATTTCTAAAGTCTTATATTTTATTATTAGATGATAAACACAGATATAGATATCTGCCTTTTCTATTTTGTTGTCAGTGGGGGAAATCAGTGACTCTCTAGATCCAGGCATGATCTCTGTTAATGGAAAAAATTCAGAAAGCTGAATCAGGACATGGAGTTTGTTGGCTGATTAGATTCACATGCTTTTTTATGTTGTCTGCCTTTAGGCAAGTGATTTGATCATTCCATTTATAAACACAGTTACTAATTAGTCATCAGAATATAGTAAATATCAAATAAACGATTAACAGCAATTTCAAAACTGTGTGGTGTGCATGTGTGTGTGTGTGTGGGGGGTGCTCTTATCTACCCATTAGAATTAATGCTGTTTGTGTATGGTTTATGGTCATCTCACCATTCACCCTTTTCCAGTGGGAGGACAATAAAAATAAGCACACACACAAAGCATAACTGATGTAACATCACAACATTGAGCAAAATGTTTATACAGAGGGGAGGTTTGAAGATTGATTATTACAACTGTAAATGCAACAAAATAAAAAATAAGTTCTTCTCAGAGTCAGTCCCACAGCTGCAGTATTGACCAGACACTGCTGGGGATTCTGCTAAAATTTAACCCTTACAAACAAGTCAAAGATGTGACATTTATGACACCCGTTAGATTTCAATGGACCAGTGAGGATTCCACAGCTTTAACACATAAAATAAAATCAAAATTAAAAGGGTCAGAAGTCTAGCACATGGCTAATTCCAAACCCACATTTCTTTAATACTGAGGTAAATTTTGCTTATTAACTAAAGCATTTTCTATCACGAAACAGATGGCATTTTTCACATGGAGCAAGCCAATGATGTTTCTACAAATTTTCTGTTCTCTAAGACATCAACGAACACTCCCCCCCCCACACACACACACAAACACACACACTCAACACACACAGTACACACACAAAACATACACATCCCCCACACACAAACATACACACTCTACACACACACACACCACACAAACACAACACAGTATATAAACACACATACTCTACACACATATCCAACACACAAACTTAACACAATACATATATAAACATATATACTCCAAACACACACACAACACTACACACAAACAGAACACAATACATACATAAACACACAAACTCCACACACCACACACACATGCACACCACACAGAAATACACAAACACCCACACACATATGCATACCACACACAAACACAACACCCACAAATACAACACAACACATACATAAACACACATAGTACACACACCACACAAGCATACATACATAAACACATATACTCCACAAACAACACAATATATAAAAATACATACTATATACACAGAACACAGTACATAAACACACAAACTCTACACACACATTCATACTGCACACAGACACACACACTCCACACACAAATACAACAGAATGCATATATAAACATACATATTCCATATACATACCACTACACACACACCACACCATACACACCAACCATACACACTACACCACATGCATCATATGCACATTCCCAGTGTTCAGTCATTTGATGGAAATCATCTATTTTTAATAACTTATTTTATTTTTATATGTATTGGTGTTTGGCCTGCATGTGTGTCTATGTGAGGGTGTCAGATTTTGGAGTTACTGACAGTGGTGAACTGGGACCTGGATGCTGGAACTTGAACCTGGGTCCTCTGGAAGAGCAACCAGTGCCACTAAATTATTTCCAGACCTATAATCCATTTTTGCCACCTACATACAGATCCATAACTGGTCCTGTCATGCCCATAACTTTAGAGATTGTTCCTCCTACTGCTCCATTGGAAAGGATGGTGTAGAGGAGAATGGCTTGACTCTCATGACCCTTTAAAATCAAGTCACAAGTGACAGAATAACAGTAGACATTTGGCCTGTGGGCAGTGAATCTTTACACTAGTTTATTGGCTTGTGATATGGCCTGGAGTTGATAGTTGGATTTAACTGAAAAAATGATCAGCTGAGGCAACTGCATTCCATCTTCTCGGGTATCAGATGAGAATACTGGTTAGAATGAATAAGAAACAGACAGAACATGTGGACAGGGCAAGCATCTCAGTGTCTGAAATACTGCTTGATGCTTGGGTCACTGAACACTGAACTATGAAGCCTGGCCTATTTAAGTCCTTACCTATTATTTTTATAAGGGTTCTCTTCTGTTAATAGCTAGTAAGAATGTCTCTACCATCTTCCTTCCACATGTCACTCAGCATATTAATCCCTTTCCCAACTAAGACTAACAACTTACCTTATACTGCTATGGAGTCTTCACAATTCTTCAACAGATTCCATGAAGGGACCATGCTGTCTAGGACTCATTCGTTCATCCTCCATTCTGTTTCTCCCATCCTTCTTTCCCTTGCTTCCTCCATCTAATATTGAGTAGTCCCTAGGCCTGGGAGCTATGCGAGGATTAGCAGATGTTGTTGGAGTCAGCCCTTCTGTATATCAAGATATGCACTACATCTTTAGAATGAGCAGATGAGTATGACCACAGTCTGCTTTGGGTGGAATGCAACCACACCACTGAGCAGCATGCTCTAGACTCCCTTAAGAGGCCAGTGTCACCCAGCATAGCCTCCTAGCCATGCTGACAAAATGAAAAGCAATTCATACCCAGTTGGGGTTGGGTAAGAAGGGAAATGGAGTATTCCAAAGAGGAACTGCCATGTGAGAAAGCCACCTGTTCAGCAAGAACCCATCACCAGAGCCTCCAAATGTTTAAGAAGTGTGAAACACATACAGAGCAGGAAATGAACTTTGGATAGAGGCAGGGAAAGGGTGATCCTGACTCCCTCCTGTGTGCATGATAGTTTGGGGAATAAATTAGTTTCAACTTTCTCTTTTGTGCATCTCTGAATGTGTGCATGAGTACATACGTGTCCATGAATGGTGTGTGTGTATGTGTGAGTGAGTGTACATGGGAACCAGAAGACAGCCATGTATATTTGTTTCTTAAGCATCATTCACATCTATTTATTTATTTACTTACTTATGTATTTATTTATTTTGAGACAGGATCTACCCCTGACCCAAAACTCATCAATTTAGGTAGGCTGATTTGAATGAAGAACAAGCCCCAAGGCTCTTCCTCTCTCCAACTTCCATTGTTGGGATCATAAGTACATGACATGCTACTATGCACAGCTTTTGCCATGGCCTCTGGGGATCAAAATTGAGTTCTCTGGCACTTTATTGCCTGAGCCACTTCCCTAGTCTGATCCTCCCTCACTCTTGTAACTTCTAAGGAGACTGAGGCAGGGGCTAACTGGTGGAGGCTATGTAAGAAAGGACTCAGCCCTGTGGGGAGCAGACCTCGAGCTCACACACTTGAGACCTCAGCACATCCTCCATCCAACAGCCCTCTGCTCTTGGAGTCGCCATCAGAAGCTCCCATCCTTCACTGCCAGGGCACTCATTGGCTCACCATGAACTTTTACAGGCATGATTTCTTGTAAGATTCCTGACATTGTGGGGAGGCAGGCAAGGCATGTTCTCCCCAGTGTCCAGTTCTTTGCTGTGAGGCTAAGCAAATGCAGTGAACTCCCAGGAGCATGCTCCTATGGTGGTCGACAGGTTCCAGAACAGGGAAGCAAAACATAGTCAAAAGAAAGAGTAAGCCAGGCCCTGGTGGTAATGGCAGTCTTGGAGCCTGACTAACCAGCAGTCGGGGTGCTAGTTATTTATACAGAATTCAGTAAGCAGATATAGATTGATGTTGTTCCAAAACATAGATCATTGTTTTCAGACATGTGTTTCACTTCTTATCTTTTAGTCATCACTGATAAACTGTTACAGAACAACAGAGTTATCTTTTACAATCATTTTTCCTCATTTAGTCATCATTGATAAACAGTTATCCTTTGTAATCATTTTACTCAACCCTGTAACCCAACTTTTAAGAATATAGAGGAACATAATAATCTGTTCTTGGGACAAAACAGGTAGTTCTAGACAGAAAGTAAACCTCCAAACTAGCCTGGGCAGATTGCCACATACTGAGCAGGAGTAGTGTATTATAACTCTTAATGGTCAGAGTATCAACAGGCCCAAGACAAATCCTCAGGCCCATGATACTGCAGGTATTATTCAATTTCTGACATAATTCACAGTTTTACATTTTACATCTTTATAGAATTTATTTACATATTTAATACTGGATTTCTGATGTTTCTTGGTCATATGACATCACAGTAGTCCTGCATGAGCTAACTTAGCTAACTTATCTGAAGAAGGGGGGTCCCAGCCTCTCATTCTTTTATTATCTTTACACGCCATTCTTTGCCCATCAGTGTAAGTCTCTTTGTAGGGCAGAGGTAACTTCAGCTAATCTAACTTTGTTGCTGTACATGCCACATAATCTCATGAGTGTATAGTGGGAAGAGGCTTGCAATCTGATCTGTGTCCAACTCCTCTAGCCCACCAAATATTGTTGATCTTTTCAAGTTTACTTTGGATCATCTTGTTCCTGAGTAAGCACAGGGACAGATGTTTCAAGAATATCTTGTAGCATCATAAAGAGTTCTCTGATGTCTTTCAGTGTGTTACAACCTTTAAGGCAAAAGGAAGACATTCGAGTAGATAAGGATATCTCCCTAAAAGCAAGGGGGTAGTATGTTCAGGACTGTCCTGGGGAAGCTTAGGAGCAATACTCCTAGGAGAAGGCATACATAAGTCATAAGGAATATCCCATTGATCCACTATCTCCGAATTGTTCAAATATTAAAAGTCTCCCAAGCATGCAACATGTGGATATCAAAACCAAAGTGCCACAGTGGCCTTCATATGGCTCAGCTTTGTTGGATCTTTGCCCAACAGCTGTGCTGGCCTTATGCCTTTTGCTGTTCCTATTTGATGTGGCTATACTAGTGACCAAGGTTATGCACAAATGCAACAGAAGTGAAATGCAGCCTGCAGAAGATAAAGACACTAAGAAGGTCATGGTCCTGCACACATATATCTTACCCATCTAGAATTGTAAAAAACTAATATGTGACTGGTTTCCTTTTCACTTTACATCTGTGACATGGAGAGCTTTGAATCCTCTGGAGAGAAAGCTTACTCTCTTATTTCCCCTGTTGTGATGGGCCCACATGCCAGCTGCCTTAGTAAACCCAGAGAAGCCTTATGTGCTGACTTCTGGGGTGTTGCTCTCATCGTGCATTTATCCATTCATATTCCAACTGTATGCGATTTTGTCAGAGGCAAGAAGGTTATAATTAAATATACATTGACTTAGCTTTAAATACACCAGACTTTTAATGGAAGAGAGCCACTCTGGAATTCAATGTTTTATATTACAACCCCTTATCTTGCTTATATTAGAGGGAAATGGGAATTGGTTATGGTATGCAAAACAAAAGAATGATTAGATTATTGACTCTATAATGAAATCCTTTTGTGGACATTGTACGTGGAAAAAAGTCATTTTAATTAGAACTTGCTTGATTAACTAATAATGAATAAAAAATAAAGCCAAATATAAAACACAATAGATGTCTGTTGAATTTTCTCTAAAGGCAGACATTGCTTGTCATTTTCAAAAAAAATCTTAAATATATATCTTGATGGAAGTGATAAACAACACGACCTATGATAGTGTTGGCTTTTAAATCTTTGAAACTTCTTGACTCCAGACAGCTAGTGCCTGACACATGGAAGGAAGAAGGCTGTAGCATTTAGACACACAGTTCAGAGTGAGGCTGGCAAGCTTTGGCTTTAGCTTTGTTCTTGATGAGTTAGTTAGCAGCCATGAGCCCTAAAGTGAAACAATGTCATAAAAAACAACATGGCACAAGAGATGTATCTTCATCTGAAGCTTACAGAGGAATGTGATTGTTACCCTCCTCTCACTCATGTAACATCATCATTATATCGCACTCTGTTATAGGTACCAATTGATTGCTACCAGTAGAGAAGTCATGAATGCTAACTCTTGATAGACAGGAAACAGACAGAAGTGTGATGCTTCTTGGAGAACATAGATTAGAATTTAGCTTCAAGAGTGGAGATTATATAAATGCTAGTATATTTAGTCATCTAAATAGACTGCATGCATTTCTGGATTGGCTGGCCTCATCATGGAGGTAGAGGGGCAGAAATAAAAGTTAGGATAGAAATGTGAAGGCCAGAACAGTAGAGATGTTATAGTAAAATTAGGGATGGATGTCAGAGAATAAGGATTAGAAGAATTGAGCAAGTTGTTCCTGTAAAGGAAGAAACTGGAACTGCAGCATAGTGATAGAGGACTAGTCAAGCTACACAGCGTAGTGCTAGAGGACTAGTCAAGCTACACAGCGTAGTGCTAGAGGACTAGTCAAGCTACACAGCGTAGTGCTAGAGGACTAGTCAAGCTACACAGCGTAGTGCTAGAGGACTAGTCAAGTTATACAGCGTAGTGCTAGAGGACTAGTCAAGCTACACAGCGTAGTGCTAGAGGACTAGTCAAGCTGCACAGAATAGTGCTAGAGGACTAGTCAAGCTACACAGCGTAGTGCTAGAGGACTAGTCAAGCTACACAGCATCACCAGGGGGAGATTGTCCTTCAGTATTGTTCCAACAGGGCTGGTGTTTGAAGCACTATTGTGCCCTGACCAACACGGACATGCTGATCCCACTTTCCACTTCACATGAATACCACGATGCAAATCCAGAGTTTATAAATAGCAGAAAAAAAGAAATAATGTGTTTGTTTACACACCTTGAGAGAGAAATGGGGTGGGAGTAGGTGTGGGTGTTATTTGCAGTATTGAAGTAACAAAATAAGAAAGACCAATAGAAGACAGGCTGATATTTGCATAGCTTTTCAAAAATATGAAAACAGGATAAATTGAAGTATTTTATATCATTTCCAAAAAGTGGGTTAGGGGATTTACAGCACATAATTTCTCCACAGGGAGTAAATAAAACAGGCTACCAAAGTCAGGTCTGTGTTTTGCATTTCTAGTTTCGAAGCCTTAGCGAATGTCCCCTGACCTCATTTAAGTAGAGATGAAGGATGGACAAGCTTTCCCCATGGATGTTTGAAAGTGCTTAAGGCTTTTCACTCCATGCTTTTCTGAGCTATAAAGACTTTAAATTTACTTCACCCATGAGTTCTGTGTAAAGAAAGAACATATGAAGTGTCCCCCTAAGCTATAAGACCAAAAGTAGAGGATGCCTTTGGAGATCAACCCGTTCATATGGTCCATCCATAGAAAAAGCACTTACAATTTGAGTTCCTAAGAGTCACTCACATGTATAACTGTAGACAAGTGTTATGTCTGCAGTCCTGATTTTCATGACTTTCCTGCCCCACTCTACCACTGGTACCAAGTTCATCTTTTCAAGAAAACCAACAATATATACAACTTGTCAGTTGTATATATTGTTATGCTTCCCTCTTATGTTTTTATCACACACACACACACACACACACACACACACACACACACACACACTCTGCATTTTTTTGTAAAGAGCATGTTGTGTGGTACAGGTATCCTGCACATCTGATAGAGCTCATCATTTATATACTGATTAATGGAATGCATAATGTTCACCATTTAAAGTTTATGAAATATTTTAAAAGAGAGGAAAGCTTGTTTCCTATTCTTAAGGATTCTTTTGAAGCAGGATCTTACTGTGTATCCCAGGCTTATTTTCCTGCCTCGGCCTCCTTAATAATTGTATCAATGAGGATTATAAGCCTCAACCTCCATATACATGAATATTAAGTTAATTGATTGTTTTTTAATTATAGTATATTTCATCATTTACACAAATTACACCTTTAAGTATTTTTCTACATGGATTTATTAGTTGTTTCCATTCTTTCCCACTGCAAATGATGTTGCAATAGATACCATTAAACATGTTGTTGTGGCTTAGATGTGTCTATATCTTCCAACATTTACATGTTAAAACCTAATCCGAAAAATGGCAGTATTAGACGGGACATGAGTCACTCACAAGGACAGAGCTCTCATGAACAGCATTAGTGCCCTTACCAAGGGCAGATAAGGACAGAGAGAAGATGCCATCTGTGAACCAAAAGTGAGCCCTTGCCAGACACAGAATCTGTCAGCCTTCAGTTGAAACTTCCAGCCTTCAGAACTATGAGAAAGAAATATCTGATGCAACAGCTATCCAATTTAAGGTGATTTATTATAGAAACCCAAGTGGATGATGGAATATATATCTCTATGTGAACTTTTACATCTATAATATAGGGGTTAAAAATGATTATAGTTTAGATCGGAGACTCAGCCCCAAAGCCATTTTCTATCACTTTGTCACCTTCTTCAGAAACGGAAAAACTGAGATATTAGTGCTCTCATCACCAATGGAGGTTTTCAGATCATTCACTGTTTACCAAGTGTTCTGAATGGGGTTAGTAAAAGATACAGATCCAGGACAAATTTTATTGTACTAGGAGGTATACTTCCATTTGATGTTACTGTCATCATCTGAACATTCATGCATGCATGCATACGTACATGTACATGTTTCAGAAAGGTTCCACATGCTCTGTCCACACATAGGTGTATTCTGGCTCTTCTGCTCAGTACTGTAATCTCTCACTCTCAAGAAAAAAACAACCTACAGTAAAATGAAATACGGTGTGATACTTCTTGAAAATAAATGAATAAGAGTAACAAAGACCCAGGGATGGAGTGAATCAATCACTCAGTTTGGGAGGCAGAATTGGGGAAGTATGAGACACACTTTATTGAAGAGCCAACATTTTAGCTGAGAAAAAAAAATAGACAAACATCTTCCCAAGGCCTGGAATGTGAAAAAATGTCAATGTTCACAGAGGTTAAATAACAGTGCCTTTGCATTCTAAAGACACAGTGGTACCTGTGTGGTGTTTTGTCATCACTGCAGCATCTGAGAATTACCTAAGGGGGCTTGCTCAGAATGATAGCTGATGGACAGCTCCTTTTGTTCTGATTCAGTGTCCAGAAGGTTGTGATATAAACAAACTCTCAGGCTAACCAGGCTTTGACATTTATCAACAGAGACCTTGTGAGTGGGGGCAAAAGTCAGTTCAAGAAGGAGTGACATTTCAAGTAAATGACAATGTGGGACAGTTACGGCTTATGTCAGAAAGGTTTCTGAACTTTGGGGTCGAATACATTGCCAGTTAAAGTACTATTTTGATTTTTTAAGGACCTACTCCTTCACAAGAAGTGCTGACTGCATGGCTAAGTAAATGAATGCAAGTAAGAGGTTAAGAAGACAGCTAAAAGATTCTTCAACCATGAGAATAGCATAGCTTGTTGGACTTGGCAACAAGGGAACAAAATCAAACCAAATAAATAACAACAACAAAACAATCTTAAGGCTGGCAGAGTCTCTCAGCAGATAAAACCCCTTGCCACCAAACTTAGCAATCTGAGTTTAAATGCAGAAATCTATAAATCTATGCATGTGGAATGAGAGACCTAACCCTCATATTGTCTTCCAATCTCCACATGTGCACCATGGCATTGGTGTACACACACACACACACACACACACACACACACACATTGTAAAAGGAAAACAGTATCAAAATAGCCAACTGAAAGCCAGTAGCTGGAGACTTCTTAAAGGACTTTCTTGAAGAGGTTAAATTGATCATCTAATCAGGCATTGTTGTTTAGATCAATGCGCATTGCAGGTGTGATTACCGAGACTGTGATGTAAACATGTGTCACACTCATGTAGTCAAATGCAGACACAAGCTTTGTCTCTGCCTCTGAAGCACAGAGCAGGCTCTTACATAATTTGCTAGCTAGTCAGTGTTAACGCCTGTGATTAATGCCACATGACGGGTTTTGAACTTTCTGTTCAGATGACTTCTCTAGCCTTGCAGAGCTCCTAGCAAGAAGAAATGTGTGACCCACGGACTTCACTCCTGATAACTATCATTCCAGCCAAAAACATTGCCATTGCTCCATGAGGCCCTGTGAGGAACCATTTTTGTGCCTTGCTTCTGTCTACAGACAAATTATCATAGGATTCGAGGTAGGTCTTTAAAACATAAACAAACCTGAAGAGAAACACAACTTAGCTTTCATCTGAGAAAAGCCAGAAGAGTCCAAGAGGACAAGCCACAGCAGAGAAATGATACTAAGGAAGTCCTGGCTCTGCTACCCTCTCTCTAAAGCCTATTGGAGACCTCCTCTAGCTGGAGTTTCCGGCAGAACAGAGATCTCAGAGCTGTGATTATCTCTGTCCAGAGCAGAGGCTGTCCCAGTGCGAAACCAACTTTTCCAGCTTCGACAAGTCCTCCCAGTTATCTGTCAGCGTTCCTGGACACCTTCCCCGCCTAGCCTTAGGAACACAGTGGGCCAGAGCAGCCTGGAGGCTTCAGTCCCCTGCCCCTTTCCAGCTTTTCCCAACAGCCCCTGCTGGCCAGCATGCTTCCAGAAGAGGTGATTCTAGTTCCTGTACAAATGCATTCCTCCTGGAATCCTAGTGTGACCTCGACCTCGACCCCACCTAGCAACCCTGGAAAGGCACCTCAGGAGCAGGCAACATTGAAGGAGGCTGAACCCCAGGCTGTGAATAGACGGGGCAAAGAGCGCCCTAATTGACCTCTTTCCACCTGGCAGCTGCTGCCTCCCAGCTACTCACCAACTCCAGAGCTCGCAGGAAGGCAAGGGGTTCCTTCAATGCCCGAAAGGCACCCGCCGAGGCTAGCTACAGATGAATTCGACAAGGGAAAGAAAAAAAGAAAAAAATGAGCGGAAGGCTGGGGATACCTGTCCAGGTGTCGGGGTCCCAGGTGTTACCCAGCCAGCCATTTGCCCTGTTCAGTTCTACCTGGCTCACAGGGTCCATGGCTCGCCCTTGATATGTCTTCTCCGCACCGGTTACCTTCAGGGATGAAGTTGGTCTAACCTATGGTCCCTAGGGTCAGAGCCGCTTCAGGCCGTGAGCAGCTGACCCGGGACAGGAACCGGGAGCGCAGGCTGCGCGTGCCGGCTGGCTGAGGCTCCCTGCTCCACACTCTCCCGGAGCTAGCACAGCCGCGGGAGGCAATCGGAGCTGGAGAGGGGTGGGCGGGGCAGAGTGGGCAGGGGAGCAGCAACAGGGGAGGGGAAAAAGCCAAGCCATCGGGGCCAGGCTGTCATTGGCCAGCCACACGCTCCACGGGGGAGGGCGTCTGGGTGGGCTAGGCTCAAGCCGCTCACATTGGTCCAGGCCCAGCGCGCGCAGATCTGGGCTCCGGGGAAACTTTGGAGCTGTTAGCTGGCAATAGCAGGCAAACGTCCTCAGCAAGAAGGTTGTCCGCTGCAAGGGGCTTCTGGTAAGAAAAGGACACCCAATGACAGTGGAGACCGGCATTCACTCAGGTGACTTCTCTATGACAAAGAAACCATCGGTCGCTCTAGTCATTACCCAAAGCCTCCAGGAAGCAAGGGTTAGGGAGGAAACTGGTGAGAGAGAGGGAAGGATGGAGTGAAAAAGATGTGTGTGTGGGGGGGGGGCGGGGGGTGGTCAGCATAGAGTGGTCAGAACTGGTCACTTGATCTTAACTATAGCATCAGGTTCCAGGCAGGTAGGTAATCTCCCTGGCCATGTGTGAGGTCCATAGTAAATTCTCCCTATTTTAAAAGTAGAACACAGATGGAATTAGAACCAGAACAAAAAGGACTAAACTGACATTGAACTCACAGGACATTTCAAGCCTAAACTGTCTCTTTTAATTACGTGTGAATCCCCTAAATGAAGCTCTCCCACCATAAGAAACAGTTTCCACCTCGACGAGTCAAACTCCGCTTGAATTTAATGAGAAGTAGCTCGCCCCCACCCATTAATGGGTCAGTCTTGCCGAATATAATAAACAGCAACAACTTAGTTCTGTCAATCGGGGAAACACCTTGCTACAAGCTTGATGGACATCATTTCATTAAATATTCACCAACACACATGGGTTAACAGTATTATTCTCTGTCTTGAGATGAAAAAAAGTGGAGCTGAGGGGAAATGACCTGCTCAGCATTGTTCAGCTTGCAGGCAATGAGCCAGAGCTGGATTAAAAACGGACTCACAGAAAACAGAGGAAGGAGAAGACAGGGAAAGAGGAAGAAAAGTGTATAAATCCATCACCCTTTGCAGGCCTTTCTTCTCCCTTTGGACTGGATTCTACATATGAAGTGGTCTCCCAGCAACAGAGAGTCCATCTGTTTACTACAAAGATTTGCCAAAAAGGCTTGCACTGTGTGGAAATATGTGAGGGTGTATTTAATATTTAGGAGCGAGAAAAATAAATATAGAAAGGAATAGTATGCGATCTATAAGAAGAGATAGCAGTTCAAAATTGGGTAAGAAAGGCAGGTTTTAGGAAAGACCCCCTCCAACCCTGTCAATGGATTTTATTAAAGAAAAACTAGACATTGCAAGAGTGGGAATCCCAACAGGCCAGTTGCGCCATCTGCAGCCTCAGCTTTGTTCCTACTGTTCTTCCTACATGCAGATAGATAGCGTCTAAAATGATTGTTTAAAAAAGAAGCTTTTATGCAACTACCGGGTATGTGGGAAAGGCGAAACATAATCAAGTATTTAGTACTTAGTGTCCTGAGTTGTATTTTTATAAACACATGAGTGAATCTGTTTCTTTTCGTTTACAAAATAAAATACACAATACTGGATATTTACTGTAGCTAGGTGCTATGAGGACTCTAGCACGCTTTGTAGATAGCCTGCACAAGATAGTATCTTCATACTTCAGTTCTCCCACTCTCTTAACTGAATCTTTCCAAAAGCAACCATGAACATGTCAAGGTCCAGACTATAGTGTTCACCATCACTCTTAGAGTGCTCCTTCCTTTTTGACGTGACTTCCAGAGACAACATGTATTTCTAAGGATGTTTTAGGGAGAAGTTTGGGAAATTTTATATAATCAGGCCCTCTGGCTTATTTACTAACACTAAATGGTGATGAATATAATTTCTTCATAGAGATTGGGGGCTACAGACTAGTGGTAAAGCATTTGCCTGGCACGTGCAAGGGCATGGGTTCGGCTCCTAGATTTCCAAATGCAGGACAGGGGAGAAGACTTCTATAGAGACACCATTGACAGCCTGGGTTCCCACACAAGGCTGATGTAGAACAGAGCAACAGCTGAGCCTTATGACTAGGAAGTTAAATAACAAGTGTTCTGGGAACTCTAAAGAACTGAGATATTAAGGATTGTGCTGTTACTGTTGTTACAATTAGCCTTAGCTTAAAGAGATTTCACACTGTCAAGTAGGGAAACCAAAATTCCACAGTTTGAAGTCTGTTTGACCTCATTGTCTCTTCATTCTAAAACATCATCTTTTCTCTTTGCATAATTGTCAATGACCTTAATGGGTATAGCATCTGTTCACTGATGGTAATTGTTCTGATAGTATCAGTTGAGATTTGCTACACCCAGAAGGTTTCAGTTTCCTGTATTTCATTTAAGCCATGTCCCAAGCTTCTCTCCTCTATGGATTGCATGCCAAGTCCTAGATAACTTGCATGAGTCCATCTATAAATGTGAATCTCCAGACAGGAAAAGATTTACATACTGCATTGACCATTTGCAGATCATTTGAGCTCAGACCCTGGCATGATTCCTGTACCTATTCCCTCAGATCTCTCTACACTCAACAACTCCCCCTGACTAATATGGTGACATCATCATGTGAAGCTGGCAGATGAGAATGGAATAGCTTGGATAACAATGACACATTGTCAGAAGTTGCTTTTCACATTCCACAGATGTATATGTTCCAACAGCTGCGTCACCAAAATAAGCAAAAATTGTGAGCTCCATATCGCATTTGCAATGCTAAATATTTGGTAGGCTTTGAGGTTAGAACCTTTGTATGCAGACCTGGGAATAACTCCAGTTTCCTTCCAAATAGGTTGGGAAGAGAAGGAAAAGTGGCATAAACACTTCCATCTTTCTATTTCTGGTGACTTAAGTAGACTCCTTCTCTTTTGGCCTCAAATAGTAAAACCTAGTTTCCATCTTATTCTTACAAACATTCTTCAAGGGTTCGATTACTCTATTGACTTTGATGGTGCATAGGCAATCTATTTAAGTGCTTTGTGTTGACTATGAAACTCAAGTAGTTTCCTAATCTTTTTGGTTTTAGTATAGGGACTCATAACTATGAATACTTCCTTTTACCCAGCAAGGACATCTATCTGCCTTACTTCAGAGGAGCTTATTCTCAATAGAGGAGATTTGGGTCCCTCCTTGCACTATTGGCAAGGTTGGGAGGCATTTTTATTTTTATGTCTGGGACAGGGGGAAGGTATCATCAGGAGGGTAAAGTCCAAGGATTATTCCCAGGAGCCTTCTGAGAAAAGAATTATCTCCACAGTAGTGAATCATATGGAAAATATCAATGGCTCTAAGGAACAGTAGTCTTAGCTTGCTCATACGGAAGTAAAGGGTGGGAGTCTGCTGCATATTGATTTGGTTGAATTCTACCTTCCCAAAACTTGCCTTGCAATAAAAAATACTCAAAGCCCAAACATTTAAAGTCAGTATTTTCTAAAGATGAAATTGAGAAGGCAAATTATAAAAACAACCATTTTCTGTGTCAAAGAAGACTAATATTAGATCAAAACTACAAAAGAATAAATCATTATAAAATGTAAATATATGCAATAATGTATTACACAAAAATATTCTTGTATATTAAGTAACCCATAAATAGGCAATGATAGAAGAAAGCTACAAAAACAAACTAGCATATTGCAGTAGATATACATATTGTTCAGGCAAATTGATTACTTTCAGACCAGTATCTTTGGATTTTACCTTCATGCTCCTCCTGTGAAGAAGAAAAAATATTTAAAGTTTATCTGTGGCAGCAATACAAAAGGAAACTGTACTCATGGGTTATAAAATCTAAAATACTACAAAGAAGTAATAAGTGGAAGCCTATCAAAATGATACATAATGCACTCTGTGTTCCTGCTGGCTACAAGAACTTCCCACAGTCTTCCTAAGGTCTGAGCAAGTGAATAGGGCAGTTTAAGTTAGAGAGCTTATTTGTTTACTTGCTTTGTAGAGACTCTAACTTTACAACAAATGAAGTGCTCACTTTCAAACATCCAATAAAACCATACTTATTTTCTTATGTTTTTGCCTTTAGTGGATTCACTAAAACACAAAAGAATATGTTTAAAATTTCTTCACAAGATAAGGCCTCACAAAATAGGTCTCCTACTACAAGTGTTCTGTACAGAATTTCTCTCTCTCCATACAAGTATTCAGTGTACTTTGAGGCTGTTTGACTTCATATTACCTATCTTTCCCTTCTCCCCACTCCCTGCTGTCCGTGTTCCTTACTTTCTACTTTCAAGTCCACTCCTGTTATCATTCTTAATGCCCTATTTACTTGCTCTAATCTATACAAAATTATAGGAAACACAAATGAGAGAATATACATGGTATTTGAGACATTCTGGGACTGACTTAATTTCTTTATTATGATTATCTTCAGTTGGATCCACTTTCCTACAAATGATATAACTGCTATGTATTATGAATAAAAGTTCATATATATATAACATCTCTGTATCTCTTCCTTTGTTGATGAACACATAGGTTGATTCATAACTTAGATGTTGTATAATAGTGCTACAGTAAACATAGGTATACAATTTTGCCTGTCATGTGATGCCACAGACTTTTTGTCTAAATATTAAGGAGTGGCATAGCTAGGTCATAGGTTGATCTATATGTAGGTCTTTAAAGAACCTTCAAACTGACTTCCACAGAGGCTGGATTATATTCACAGGCAGTGTAACAGTTCCCCTTTGTCAGCTTCTGTTGATTGTTTTTTAATGTCAGTCTAAATGGTATGAAATACAGTTCAATGTAGTTCATTGAAACTTTGATGGAGATTATATTGAATCTATAGATTGTTTTTGGTAACAAAGCTATTCTTGTGAGAGTAATTCTTCTAATCCACATCATGGTAGACGTTATATCTTCTAGTGTCTTCAGTTTATTGCTTTAGTGCTTTAACTTTTCATTATAAAGCTTTTCTCATCCCTGGAGTAGGTTTATTCCAAGATAATTTTACCAGGCTCGATAAAGAATGGGATTGTTTATCTGATGCCTTTCTCAGTATATGTTATTTTACATAGGAAGGCTATTGACTTTTGTGTGTTAATTTTTATTCTGTCACTTTGTTAAAGGTATTTATCACTTCTAAGTTTTCTGATGGAGTATTTATGTCATTTATGTGTAGAATTATATCATGTCCACTAAAGAAACTGTGATTTCTTGGCTTATTTGATATTATTTCTTTCTTTCATCTTCTTGCATAGACTTCAAGATGTAGTGAATACTCTTTTCTAGTGGAAATATTCTTAGTTATTTCCTATTTACTGTAGTCTAGAGTACAGTTTTGCCATTTATAGCTTTTATTATTTTGCTACCCATTCTTTCTATTCATATCTTCCTTGGAGCCTTTATTGTGAAGGGTTGTTGCATAGTATTCGAAGTTTTTCTGTGTTTATTAGAAGAAACATGTGATTTCTGCTATTGAGTCCATTTGTGTAATACATTCATTGTTCTATTATCTTGACCCATTCCTACATCTCTGGAATGAAGTCAGTTTGGTCATGGTGAATGATCATTATTACATGTTCTTGAATTCAGATTACAAATATTTTATTGAGAATTTTTTACTGATGTTCATCAGGAAGTTTTGCCTAGAAGTATTGATGTTAGTTCTTTGAAGTTCTGTTAGAATTCAGTAGTGAATCCTTTTACACCTGAACTTTTGTTGTTTTAGATTTTAAAATAAAACAAGTATCTGTGTGAGTGTTGGTTCCTATGGAGGTCAGAAGAAAGCTTCCCATCCCCCCACTCCATGTGAGAGCTGGGAATAGAACTGGGTTCATCTGGAAAAATAACAAAGCACTCTTAACTTTTGAATCCTCTCTCTAGTCCCTATACATGAACTTTTTAAATTGAGAGATTTTGTTTTCTAGTGCTGCTTCAATCTTTATTGCTTGCTACAGAACTGTTTACATCACTTATCTCACCTTAGTTTAGTTTGGGTAAGTCATATATATCTAGAAATTCATTATTTTTTCCCAATTTAGTAAAATATATGTTTTCAAAATGTCTTAATGGATTTCTGAATTTCACTGAACTATATTGCAATGTCTCCTTTGCATTGTTAAGAGTGATGTTAATCTGGATTTTCTGTCTCTTTTGGTTTGGCTAAGGTTTGTCAAATCATTTATCTTTTATAGAAGTTACTGTTTCATTGATTGGTTGTGTTTTTATTCATTTCAATTTTATTAATTTCTTCTCTGATCTCAATTGTCTTCCTTCTTGTACAGATTTTGGGTCTTACTTGTACTTGTTTTTCCATGGTCTTAAGGAATACTGTTATTTATTTGAGATATCTCTGATTGCTTGAAATAGGGTCTCAATGTGTGCGGTGGATTGAAAGAAAATGGTCCCCAAAGGGAGTGGCAGTATCAGAGGGTGCAGCTTTGTTGGAGGAAGTATGTTACTGTGGGGGTGGGCTTTGAGGTCCCTTTTGCTCAAGCCTCCCTCAGTGTGACTGTCAGTTGACTTCTTGTTGCCTCTGAGTAAAAATGTAGGGCTCTCAGCTCCATCACCACGTCTTCCTGTGTGCTGCCATCCTCATCACCATGATGATAATGGACTGAACCTCTGATGCTATAAGCAAGCCACAACAATTAACTGTTTTTCATTTATGAGTTGCTGTGGTCATGGTGTCTCTTCTCATCAACACAAACCTAATGAAGACACTGGGTATGGCATGGAATTTTCTATGTAGACCAGTCTGGCCTTAAAGTCATAGAGATCTGTCTACCTCTGCCTCCTGAATGCTGATATTAGAGGTGTGCCACCATTCCTAGGGGTTTTTCTTAAGATTTAGTTTAATTTTCACTTTATTATTATAAATGTTTTACCTGCATGGCTGTCTGTGTATCATGTGTGTTCAGTGGCAGTAGAGACCAGAAGAGAGGACTGGATCTTGTAGAACTGGAGTTACAGCTGGGACTTGATAATTTGTTCGTTTATTGAGTCAGGTTTCTCTGGGTAGTCCTGGATTTTTCTGAAACTGACTTTATAGTCCAGGCTGGTCCAGAACACAGAGACCTATCTCCTATGCCTCCTGAGTGCTGGGATTAAAGGCTGGTGCCACCACTGCCTGGCTGGGTGCTGGGATTTGAACCAGGTCCCCTGGAAGAGCATCTAGTGTTCTTAACCATTGAGCGATGTATCCAGACACAAATGTTTATTTTATATGTATTTGTGTGTGGTGGGGGGGTAGCATATGCATGTGCACCACCTATGCACTAATACCTACAAAAGTCAGAACAGCACATTGGATCTCCTGGAATTTCAATTGCATACAACTGTGAACTGCTCAATGTGGACACTGGGAATTGAGTCCTGATTCTCTACAAGAACAACAAGTACACCTAACTCTGAGCCATGTCATTGGCAGCTCGGGTTTTTAAGTAGGCTGTTGTACCTACAAACTTTTCTCTTTGGAAGGTTTTTAATTGTATCACAGGTGTGGATATATGATGTTTTCATTTTCATTCAACTTTAGAAATTTGAGGTTTCCTTTGTGATAGTCACTAATTATTCAATAGTGTATATGAAGTCTTCATGAATTTATAGAAGTTCTACAGTTTCTCTTGATATTTATTTCTTGTTTTGTTACATTGTGATCATATAGAATACACTGAATTATTTTAATTTTTTACATTCTATATGATCTCTTTTAGAGAAAGTTCCATGGGACTTTAAATATAATATGTATTCTGCAGTGTGTAGATGGAACACTCTATAGGTATATCCATTTGATCTATGGCTTTATTTGACTCAAATGTTTCTGTTTCTGGTTTTTTTGGCATAACTTTTCTATTAATAAAAGTCAGATATTAATGTGTGTGGGTTAAGCTATGTCTTTACTTCCAATTTTGCTTCATAAAATTTGGTGCACTAGTGTTAGGTACCTATATGCTTAGAATTATATTAGGCACTTAATTAATACTCAGAACCAAATAGTATACATATGACCAATATGAACTCACATCACAAAATGCCTATTTCTGCATTTTAAACCAAAGGGAGTGATATACAATTTGAGAGCTTCAATACATGCAAGTTAGACACCAAGCTCTTATTGAAGTCTTTTCCATCGACCCCTGGGCATTGTAGTAGCAACTGAAATTGTAGTAACAATCTGGCAATGCATTAAGTAGGCCCTGGGCAGAAGACAAGCACTCCACAGACATCACTTCATTCTGCTCTCAACCTTAAACCATGAGCTACTGTCACCTCTACAATGCAGTCATGAAAATCTAGACCCAAAAAAAGTTAAAACCCTAGCTAAGGTCTTATGGAAAGTAAACGGCAGAGTCAGTGTTTTCTTCTGTCTCAGCAGCTTTCTAAGAAAAGAATAATGTGAAGTTCTCATCACAGACTTGAATACATCACAAGCTGTTGGCAAAAATATGGTCCTTGCTAGAATATAAGCAAAAATCTCTTGGGAGGAATGGAAGAAGGACAGACAGCATATTCTCCTAGAATTACTATTGCATGAACATTCCAGAACTTGATTAGAAAAAGTCCTCCTTTTCAAAGACTGGCATATTCCATTTCTGCCTTTTACCATTAGTTGTTTTCCTGAGCACTCAATACTTTGCTGTTCTCTGGGAGTGCACACAGCTCTGAGTTCCTGCCACATTCTTTCCAGGTTTTGAATGGGGTTGAGGGAACCCACTTAGCTCAGGTTCTTCCCCAGGAAGTGGTCAGCACAAGAGACAGAGTAACAAAAGGTCAGGCACAGATTCAGTTCATTTCATCTGACTCTTCCAGTTCTTAGCTACAGGGAGGGGCTGTTATTTTTATTGTTTAATTAGCTTACAATGTGTTTCATTATGGCATTTACATACATAATTTACTGTTGTTGGTCTTGCCCACACTCTTGTCTTTCATCCCGCTGCTACCCCCATACCCTTCCATCTCCAGGAATACTCTTCATGTTTTCAGGCCACGTATTTACTATTTCCCCATCCTCAAAACCTTATTTC
Organism: Cricetiscus sungorus; assembly: GCA_030556225.1. Lineage (NCBI taxonomy): Eukaryota > Metazoa > Chordata > Mammalia > Rodentia > Cricetidae > Cricetiscus > Cricetiscus sungorus. The sequence goes on along the minus strand of JANBXA010000606.1, from coordinate 5,824,807 downwards.
TTTCCTAGTAGTCCCCCTTTTAGTTTCCCACAGCCCTACTCATGTCCACATCTGCATGCATTTATTGTAGTGAAAAGCTGGAGTCCACATATGAAAGAGAACATGCTGGGCTGTGTGACACATGTAAGTCATGCTATCTTCATTCAGCTTCCTTATACACAGAATATGATGGGGTTTTTTTTGACTCTCATTGTTGTGTAAGAAGGAAAGGGTTCATGAACATAAAGCACCTAGATGAGTCTCGGTATCAAGGAAGTCAATACAGATATCTACTAACACACTAACAACCACAGAAAGTTATGTTGTGACTATTACCCACAATAATTGCCTTAAAGCCTTAAAAAAACCCATTATACATACTTTTTTCAAAGTTCTCTGTCCTTATTTCTCTAATTTTCTCTCTTTGCTTCTCAAGCCCTAGACCTGTCAGTTGATCTGGGATTTTACTTTGAGGATAATATTTGTTCATTGAAAAAGATCTTGGGGATGGAAAATGCTTAGTGGTAGAACATTTGCCAAGCATCAGCACCACACACACTAAAATCTCTTGGAAGAGCTTTCAGATACAAGTATTTTTAAGAATTACATAATATAAAGAGGGTCTTTTTTGTTCTTTTTTTTTTTTGTTTTTAATTTCTCTGGGCCTGAGGTGAAGGCTCAGTGGATAAACTACTTATCATGCAAACATGGGGTTCTGAGTTGGGATCCTAAGAATCTGTGTAAAGCCAGAAATAGTCCTGTACACCTGTTGTCTTAGCATTCTTGCAGGAAGATGAGAAGCTCCAGAGAGAGTAAGCCTGGAACACTCTACAATGGACAAAAAACTGTGGGACAAGCAAAGTAGATGAAGAGTGACACTTGCGGTTGACTTCTGACCTCCACATATGTATTGTACCATGTGAGCAGTACCACACACACACACACACACACACACACACACACACACACACACTAAAATCACTGTTGAAAATAAGTAGGGATTTGGTAGAGATTTTCATAAGAACACTTTTGTTTTCAGTCAATTTATCCTTGTTTTGGGGAAAAATTAATATGAAAAAATCTTATGGATGATAATGATAAGAAAGAGTAACTAGATAGTCATACATATAGTCAAACGTAATATAAGTAGGCTATATGCATTTGTTGTATTATGTTCCCCAGGTAGTCTTTAAATCTTATTTTTCAGTGTCACAAGTACCTTCTTGCAACAGTGAAAGAAAACCTTATTTTGCTCAGCAAATACAAGATGTTACTTACTCTTTCCAGCTAAACCCATGCATACATACATACACACCCACATACATACATGTATGCATACTCTGCTTTCTCTTGAGATTACAAAACTCTATGTTCTTTAACTTTTCAGTAAAAAAAATGATTTGAAATTATTTTTGTGGGAACACAGTTCAAAAATGGAGCCATGTGGGTAGAATTTTGAGCACTTGTGAGAAACTCAAGAAAACAGATAGGAGTGAGTATGTGACCTCAGTTTTTTCAAAACATGGAATTCTTCTTGGAATATGCATTTGTCCTCCCAAATGTAGTGGATTCAATAAAATTTTATATACCTTGTGATAATTTGAATATATTTGGCCCCTATAAGCTCATAGGGAGTGGCACTATTAGGAGGTGTGGTCTTGTTGGAGGAAACTAGATGACACACAGCTTTAATTTTGCCACACCTTCTGTTGGAAGTGTCACTTTGGGGGCAGGCTTTGAAGTCCTTTTCTCAAGCTTCACTCAGTGTGACAATCAGTTGACTTCTTGTTGCCTCTGAGTCAAGATATAGGACTCCCAGCTCCAGCACCACGTGGGTCTGCCTGCATGCTGCCATGTGCCCACTATGATGGACTGAACCTCTGAACTATACGTGAGCCATCACAATTAAATGTTTCCTTTATGAGTTGCCTTGGTCTTGGTTTCTCATCACAGTAATAGAAACCTAACTAAGATATGCCTCTATGGGAAAAACAAGTTTTTGCTATATACGGCTCATCCTTGTGGTTGTATACATCTTGAACTCGTTACAGCTTTACTGGTGTGACATTTCTTAATCCTCAGAGTAGAAGTTGTCTGAGCCTTTGAATTAAGTTGGTGATTGATGAGACCTTAGTCCTCCTCATTTTTTGTCTTCATTCTCCCAGATCCTACCACCTCTAGAGCTGTGAGAATTTCGAATCTGAGACATTAGAAAATTAAATTCTGTGTCACTCTGTGGTCATGCTCTTGCCTGCCTCAGTCCTTTCACAAAGCTTGAGGAGACTGTACAGGGACAGTGCTAAATATGCACACACAGAGAGAAGCAGAAATTCAATACCTAAAATTGGGTTTTTACTAAATTATACCACAGTGCAGTTTCCCACCTGCTTGGCAAATAATACCCAGAGGAAGGCTACAATTACATAGGCTTTTTGCCAGAAATAAAGGAGATGTTAAAAATAATAAACCCTTCAAATAAGTAAAAATAGAGATGAAAGGAAGGAAGAGAGAGAAGAAAAGAAAAAAAAAGAGAGAAGGAGGAAGGGAGAGAAAGATGGGGGAAGGGTATAAAAGAGTCTTCCTGAATCAAGATCAATGGATATCATCAACGTCCTTGTACATTACTTATGCTCAGGATTCACTTTATTCCCCCAGACCCAATCCTCAGATTCATCCCCAGCTCTGAAATAAAATACCCACAGCAGTCTTTCCAGCTTGTCTGCTCCCAGTTCATGTGGATCTCTGGAGATCTTCTCTTTCTAGCCTTCCTCCCCCAACTTGTTGCTTTGTCTCAGAGATTAACTCCAGTTATCACCCCCTGCTAATCCAAGAGTCGCTCCTCCAGGGCAACAAGTAGGCTGAAGGCAGAGCCATGCTTCTTCTATGGCTCCTGAGGTCTAATCCCCCCACTCTAGTCTTATCTACAGCTCTATAGCAGAGCACCTGCTGTGGTCAGCCTCCCTTTCCACTCTGACTCCCTCCCCAAGTGATTACAAAAATCCTCTTCTCCAAACTTCCTACCCCCAGTTCCTCCCATTATTCAAACCTCCAACACTAGCAAGCATTCCCTGTGAACATGGCAGCTGAGCAGGCCAGAAACACACTGTTAACACACAGCCATCACACTGTCCATAAACATCCAGGGAAGAAACAGAAACCAAGGACCAAAACACCCACCCAACAAATACAAATTCAGAAATCAGCACCCAGACATGTTATGTGTACTTTTTGCCTTCAGGTGCCTGGGTCCTGCCACTGCTTCAGCCCCTAAATAACACACAAGACACTGTATTAACTATAAAGCTATTGACCAATGACTAGGGTTTCTTATTGGCTAGGTCTGTCTTAATTATCAACCCATATCTATCGACCTATGTATTGCCATGAGGCTGTGGCTTACCCAGATGTCCAGAATGGTGTTATTCCTCCTTCATCCTACATCTTGACTGCAACTTTGCCTAGACTTCCCAGAATCCTTCTTGTCTCCTAGTCCCACCTATCATCCTGCCTCATTGGCCACAGTGCTTTATTCATCAACCAACAAGAGAAGCACATGTACAAAAGACATCTCCATCACAGACATATAGTCTTCCCAAACCCATATGTCTAGATGCCCACTGAAAAACACAATAAAAAACAGCTAGAAAAATATATCTCCACTTGAGCCCAGCAGGCATTAAATATTCCAGTATAGCTGAAACACAAGAAAAAGACCCTAAAACCAACAGTATGGTAGAGATCCTTAAAGAGGAAGTGAACACATCCTTTAAAGAAATCCAGGAAAATACAAACAGTTGAAGAAAACAAATAAAACTGCTGAAAACCTGAAAATAGAAATACAATCAATAGAGAAAACACAATCTGAGAGAATCCTGGAGATGGAAATATAGGTATGCAAACAGGAAGTAAAGATACAAGTATCACCAACAGAATACAAGAGATGGAAATGAAAATCTCAGGTGTTAAAGACACAATAGAAGAAATGGCTGCATCAGTCAAAGAAAATATTAAATCAAACAAACAAATAAACAACAACAACAAAAACTCCTGCATAAAACATCCAGTAAATCTGGGACAGAAAAAAATGTCTCCAACAAAATCACAGAAGAAATTGTTCCTAACCTAAAGAAAGAGATGCCTATAGAGGTACAAGAAGTATACAGAATACCATATAGATTGGACCAGAATAGAAAGTTCCCTCACCACACAATAATCAGAATGGTAAACATATAGAATCATACAGAGAAAAGAAAGAATATTAAAAGTTGCAAAGGAGAAAGAACAACTAATACACAAAGACGGACCTATTAGAATTACACCTAACATCTCAATGGAGACTAAAGGCATAAGGGCCTGGGCATACTGCAGACTCCAAGAAACCACAAATGTCAGCCCAGGTTATTATATCCTGCAAAACTTTCAATGACCATAGGTGGAGAAAACAAGATATTCCATGATAAAGTCAAATTTAAATGATGTCTGTCTACAAATCCAGCCCTACAGAAGGTACTAGAAGGAAAATTCCAACATAAGGAGGCTAATGACCCCCATGAAAACATACGGAATAAATAATGTCACAGCAGAAAGACCAAAGGGTGGGACACACACAAAAGAAACAGACAATCCACCACCAACAACAAAATAACAGGAACCAGTAATCATTGGCCATAACATTACTATCTCTCAATATCAGTGGTCTCAATTCCACAATAAAAAGACAGACTAATAGAATGAATGTGAAAATAGGACCCATCCTTTTATTGCATCCAAGAAACATACTGATGGGAGATGTTATTCTGTATATATGTTTCTCATACTGGTTAATAAAGCACTGTGGCCACTAGGAAACAAGATAGGCGGGGCTAGGAGACCAGGAGGAGGAAAGAGGAAGTAGTAAGGAGGAGTCGAGATGTAGCCCAGGGAGGAAGGAAGACGCCTGCCGCGGCTCCCCGATAAGACGACCACGTGGAAATACTTAGATAAGTAGAAATGGGTTAATAATTAAGGCAGAGCTAGCCCATAAACAATAATGGTAACTGGCTAACAGGATTGTATCAAATACAGAGTCTCTGAATGTTATTTGGGGCTGGCTCGGCTGTGGGCCCAGACTGGCGGGCTGGCGGGAACATACACGCTACAGATGGCGCCCACTGGAGCCGGCAGGAAGGAACAACCTGCCGTAACATATCCGTAACAACATACCTTAATGTCAAGGATAGATATTACCTCAGGGTAAAGGGTTGGAAAATTACATAGCAAGCAAATAGACCCAAGTAGCAAGCTGGTATAGCAATTTTAACATACAACAAAAGATTTCAAACAAAAACTAATCAGAAGAGACAGGGAAGGATACAGCATATTCATCAAAGCAAAAATCCACCAAGAGGACATTTTAATTCTCAACATCTGTGCTGCAAACACAAGACACCCACTTTTGTAAAAGAAATACTACTGCAGTTTAAATTGTTCATTGTCCCTCACATACCAATAGTGTGGGACTCAGTACCCCATTCTTATCAATGTACAGGTCATCCAGACACAAACTAAACAGAGAAATGCCAGACATAACAGATGTTATAAACCAAATGCAACTAAAAGATATTTACTGAACATTTCACCCAAACACCAAAGAATACACATTCTTCATTGAAAACCAATGGAACTTTCTACAGATTCAATGTAATCTCCATCAAAATTCAATAAGTGAAAACATTATTAAATTCTAATGAAGTAGTTGTTATAATTCTGGTTTATCAAAATATCTATTTAACACTATTATTTTCCTAGTCACAGATCCACAGTGTTCAATGATAGAATAAAAGGGACCATCTTAAATGACCCAGTACTGAAAAGCAAAATTCTCTTGTGTTCACTCATGTGTGGAAGTTGACCTCAAATCTTTAGATTTATGTGTTTAATTTGTAGTGTCTGTAAAATTCAGAAATCTATAGGCAGTAGAGCACAGGTTACATAAAAGGAAAAGAGGAAATAATGTGGATGGAGGTTTAGCTATGGAGAAGGATGGGAAAGGAGGGTGGAGAAGGGGTAAAAAACACTAAGGATTATTTGAAAAAGACATATGGAAACCCAGGAATATATGTGAAAAGAGTTTTATTAGTGTAGCTACCCTAAATAAAGGATAACAGTCCTCTCTGAAGCCAGAGTCACCTAATTAAAAATTCTAGTGCCAAGTGTAGGATACCTCAAGTTGTTGATCAGGTTATCCTGGAGACTCTCCAAAATAATACACCCTGTAGTGTGAATTCTAATTGGTTTAATAAGTCAGATACAAGAGCAAATGCTGAAAGATCAGAGAAGCAGAGCAGCCAGCCACTAGTTCTTATCTCTACCAAATCCTAAGACCAAATGGGTGATTCTTTCTCTAGGAATCCTCAGACTGAATGCAATGAGCTCTTGTCTCCTTTCACCTTATATTTCTCTATCTTCCCAGCCATATCACTCCTGTCTCCACTTCCCAAGTGTAGGGATTAAAGACATATAAGTCCCCAGTACTGGGATTAAAGGTGTGAAGGAATACCACCTGGCTCTGTTTCTCTTTTAGAATGAAGAAATCTCATGCAGCCCAGGGTGGCCTTGAACTCACAAAGATCTGCCTTCCTCTGCCTCCTGAGTGCTGGGATTAAATTGTGTTCCACCACTGTCTGGCCTCTATGGCTAACTAGTGGCTAGCTCCACACTCTGATCTTCAGGCAAGCTTTATTTGTTAAAGCATAAACAAAATATCACCACATTTCTTTTTTTTTTTGTATAAAATAAAAAGGTTATAACTAATATAAAAAGCTATATGTGGTAAGTACAATAATTATATACAATATATACAGGTAATAAATGCATCAACTATGTTTAGTCCACTAGCATTTGACAAATTCAGAAACTGCTCCATTATCTATTATACCTTGGTGATTCCAAAGCCTTGTACCTAATTTACTTTCTATCCTAACTTGCATTACCATCCAAAACTTTCTTTTGATGTCTTTCAACCTAATATATTTTACACCTCTTTAGTGAGTTTTTTTGAGTCTGTTAAACAAGGAAAACTATAATTATAACTATCGAATCTTCAACTCCCTCAGACACCTGAGAAGGAAATAATATTGACTGAGTAAGCAGGAAGAACAAACAAGTTACTTCAAAAAAGATGTAAGAAATGACATAAACAGCTGGCTGCCTGGACAGTTACCTCAAATTACCCTACAAAGTTGGGACATCCATCTACAGTCTAAAGGCCTAGAATATTCAACAGACTTTTCTATGTAGCAGGATTTTTGAAGGACTGTCCTACCTTGTCTTGGCAAGGATTGGCAGTTACTCTCTTTTGTATCCTCCTTATCCAATTTGGACAGCATGCTGTTAGCAATCAAGGCAAGGGCCCTTTCTCTCCAAAGAGCTGACTTTTGCCACAAAGAAAGTAAGCTACATATGGAGTTTATTCTATGCCTTTCATCTTCTTTGAAGTAGATTGGTGCTGCCAGGAGCAGTTATGTCTCATTGTCATAAAAAAAAACTATGCTATTAAAACATTTTAATAGCCACATTCTATAGATCTGAAGTGTTGAAGATGACCTGTATATCTAAAATATATATCTGTTTGACCATGAAAACATACCTAATGTGACTACAAGTTGACTGTAATGACTGACTACTAACTTTGATTTTTTTTTTTTTATATCCTAATTAGTTGCTAACAAAAACTTTCAAGGGCTAAAAATCTGCATTGTATTGTTCAGTGAATTGCATAGGTATACCTTGAACAAGATTAGAAATGTATGTTCACTATGTTCTAACAAAAATAATTTTAAATTTGTATCAATACAAAAAATAATATAAATTTAAAACAAGTAGTTGGTTTTTATTGGTTTAAAGTAGATTCAATTCTCTTTTTTATCTTATTTCTGTATTCCTCCTTTATATCCTATCATATCTATATCCCTGTTTTTCTTTATAAAACAAGAACCCAGAGTCTAAACTCCCTTGTGCAGCTTTTTCCTGACCATTACCTATGACATATTGTCACCAACCACCCTAAATGATAACAAATATCTATAATCCATTGAATGACCAAAAAAACACCTACTTTGTGTCTTGGGAATGTGTGTGTGTGTGTGTGTGTGTGTGTGTGTGTGTGTGTGTGTGTGTGTTTCATGTTCTTTAATTTGCTTTCTGCTGTGAGTGATAGCATCTTTAGCAGATCCTGAAAAGAAAAATTGAGGTTAATTGTCAACTTCTGGGAGAGGTAGCTACATCATTTTTGTCCAGTCTCTGCATAATGGAAAAGTGCAGGACTTGTCTGAGGTCCTGGCTAGAGTAGTCTGTGAAGCTGGATCTTCTCAACTAGTCATCTCAAAATTGTCCTGAGTAGTTTGTAGTTCAAAGCCCATCTATAGGTGTTATTTGTCAACTTAATGGCATTGTCATAGTCCTGGTAGAATCATTGATATGGGGCCCCATCCTCTTTTTGAAGACCTCAAATGTCACTGTTAAGCATGGCCATGGTTCATTACAGAAAAGTTAAACATTTTAAATGTCATATGCAGAAGATCTCAAAGAGGTTAAAAGACCTTACTTTGTTATAAAATCCAGACTCCAAAAACTTAATTCATGCTTTAACAAGTAAAGACAGAGACAGCCTATTGCCATTGCTCTTGTCTACCTACCAGAATTTAAGATACATTTGCAGAAGACATCACACATTTTCATCACATTATATTGCGAAATAAAATTGGTACTGATTGGGGTATTGTATGACACTATTTCCAGGGAAATAGTAACAAATATCTACTCACCTCAGTTTCAAAGTGTTCATATTTACTTTGAATATTTTTATATTAGAAAAAATTATCACAATTAAACTTGTATGTATCAATAATGACTAATTAGTCTAGCAGTAAGGTGACTTATTTTCCCTTCTTGTTTCTCATCACAGTGCCGTCATCTGCCATTTGGGGCAATGCAGGATCCCCAAGCTCTCAGCATCAGTTCTTCCAATTGGCAATGGGTCTCACAGTAGTCAGCATTTGATACGTCCATTGTTGGCATACAATACAGCTCCTACAAGTGTACCAGGTTGCCTCCAAACCTTGGTGTTTATAATAACAGTGGGAAAACAATAAAAATCTGCATGAACTGTGTTCCCAGAGAGGCCTCCTGGTCTTTTATGATACTGAAACACATGGCTACAGGGCCTATGGCCATTTCACACATGCTGTGTGTCTTTGTGACAGAATCAAATGTGCTCCCTTTATGAATGAAGGAATGAAAATTTTGAAAGAACAAATAAATGAGGAAGCCAAATTTGCAAAATGAAGAGGGGAATTTCTCTGACCGATGAAAGGATACATCCATAGACCTGGTTAATATTCCCCAACTGAAACTACAACACCCTCAACACCCAGTCTTCTCCTTTCATTGCCTTGGTGTCCTGTTATCAGCGACTTTTTAGACTCCCTTAAGTCATTTCCCCACTTAAGACTTAGTGTGAAGAAACAGGATTTAACATCTGCCTGCTTATGTTAGGAACAGCTATTCCCTTGGGCAAAGCACTGAATATCCCAGTGAGACAGTGTCTGAGAATGTCAAGCTTCTCTAAAGTTAACTACTTCAGAGTACTTTCTGATGACTTGATAATAATAGACAAACCTCCTTTTCTGGAGTGGAAGATGGAGTATCTCACAGTTTCTTTAATATTTATTCGGGGGTGGGGGGTGCTCTTCCAGATCTCTGAAAGAAAGTTCAATCATACCTATAGATTTCTCTGTTCAAAAAAAATGTGTGGTCATTTAATACATTACCTTGGTTCTGAAATTCATAATTACAGTGTTTATTGTGTTACAGCTTGAATGGAAAGGTATCCTGACTGTTGGGAGCCAAGGAATGCCACAAAATCACACCACACAACAAACCTCCTCAGGTGTAGGGCCTGGTTATTGGAGAACCTCAGGGGAAGAGTCTGAGCCCGGCTGTTAAAGCTAGTCAGTGCATGGTTTGTGGAGTTCCTCAGGAGTGGGCCCTGGCTATTGGAACTAGTCAGGGGCAGAGAAAGCCACTTTTACCACCCAAGTCAGTTTACTATTGAAAAACAAGGGTAAAAAAAGGGGGGGAATGTTATCATTAGACTACTTCCTGTTAAATGGGTGGGTGGGGGAGTCCTTGGAGCAAGCTGGATCCTTTCCATTATGGCATAATTGGGTGTTGCAGGCCTCTGACTCCATAGCTAGGGATTGGTGATCCCACAACAGCAACTGATCAAAAGTCTGGTTAGAAATCATTTGGACCTATTGAAGACATTTAGACAAAAAGTTTATGAGGCAGGTTTCAATTAATAGAATTAAGGAAAGAAGGAGAAGGGGGGTTAGAAGGATAGTACCCCCTTCCATATATGACCAGAGAACCATAGACCAGAGACATCGAGCTCTTTCTTTACAGTTTTGAAGGTCCTTCTGGAATTGTTAGATCTTGTGTTTTACTATATCCAATTGGCTAACATAGAAGCAACATCCTTCCCTGAGGAAGAAATAAAGGCCACCTCTTTCTGCTGTTAGTGCATTGTCTTAATCCTCTACTATTTTCTAGCTCTATGGCAACTAGTAAGTCTATTTGGCCCTGGAGGATGAGGATGCTCTGAGACATCCATTGCAGATCCTGAGTGAACTTAGAAGGAAAATCACTGGTAAATAGCAAGGAAAGTGGTCAGCGCTGCTGCTCCAGTGGTTAATATCCAGGGATGTGGGAAAGAATAGGACCCGAGCTGTTCATTTATCATGCTGTACAGCTATAAACTCTATGATGGGAACTGGCAAGGGTTCTTCACCAGGTACCCTCTCTAGTTTTAGGGAAAAGAAAAACTAGGGCAGAAGTCCCAGACCACCCAGCAGGTAGGCAGTGGTAAACTGTAATGCCTCAGAGGATCGAGGCATTGCAAATGTTTGGACTTGGGGATGGGTCATAAGGGTTAAGATGTTATTGCAGTCTGTGGAATCCAATGTACTCACAAAGTGTGTTCCTGCAGAGTTAAAGTAGTCTGTGACACTGAAGGGAGAGATGTGGAAGACATAACACATAGTAGTGACATTTGACTTAGAGTAATTAATGAATGGTAAGATCAGAGTGTCTAATAAGCCAATTCGTGAGGCCACAAAATGTGGTCATCATTTTGACCCAGGAGGGACACCCAACCAGCATTCCCAAAATGGTCAAGCAGGGCATTATTTATTAGCTAATAATTTGGAGGTTAGGATCTGACACAAGAGATGGTGTGACAGGGAGGTGGGATCAATATTGTCTAAAAGTGGTGACACTGGGGACATAAGTACCTTTGGGGATCTTTGAACCACTTGGACTGTGTCTGTACCTAGGAGTTGAGGGAATGAGATGTACGGCCTCTGTATTTTGATCTTGCCTGATGGGTCGCTGTGATAAATGCTAAAGTAAAGTTTACCAATGATCCCCTTCTCGCATCTGGGGTGCCATGAGTCCTTAACTATGATGTAAAGGACTCCACCATCCATCACAAAAGGTAGAGCACCTTCCTGACTGTGCATCATGTCTCCAACAAGATTAATAAGGGAAGCCTCCAATAGTCTCTGGACACTGTTGGTAGTAATCTCTAGTTTCACTGTAACAAAAGCAAGTACAGAGGACAGGTATTTTAGAAGTTAATTTAGGTGTTTTAGAGATAAGTATCTCTTTTTGGAAACCTGTTGATGAGCAGTTTCCAGACCCCCACCATGTTAGCCGTCTAGATGAACAGTTATGTTTAGGTTTCCTAAACCTTTGAAATCTTAATATAACAATAGCATAGAAAGGAAAAGAAATCTGAAAGATGTTTTTTTACCTTAAATCACCTTTTTATACCTTCAGAACTTTCTTAAGCTTTTGTATCCTCAGAACTTTACATACTTTTTAGAGCCTCAGAACTTACGGAAGTGCCCACGTCCTCAGATGTTTATACCCTTTCTTAGACTGTCATTGTGACTGGACAGTGCTTTCAACAATAGCCCCTTCTGGGCTTTTTTCAGGAACTTCAGTCAAGCCACACAGTGCCACATCTTAGTTGCTCACCATGACCCCTCTTATCTTTTCAATAATACCATCTAGGTGAATTTTACATTACAAAGTCCAGCTACCAGTATGAGTACCTTCTTGTATGAATACATGGAGGTACAGCTTTAATACCTAATTAAACAAGTATTATTTTGTGTTGCTGCTTGTTTTAACTTTTTATTGTTTGTGGATTTCACATCATGTATCCCAGTCCCACTCACCTGCCTGCCCCCTTGCTCTACCCTCTGCCTTTGTAAACTCCCCCTCAAAACAAACAAACAAAACTAGAACAAACAAACAAAAAAACAGACAAGCAAACAAAAATTTCAGTGTGGAAATTGTAGTGTTGTTAAGTGAATTAAGAATTACACCCTTTAGTCAATACATGTTTACATGTTCATTGTAACGAGTCCTTGGTGTGGTTTGAAGCCTCTGGCTTCTGTTATTTTATCAATACTGGATCTTCACTGAGACCTCTCATGGATATTCTGTTTTTGCCTGGTGTCATGGAGATCCTGTAGCTTTAGATCTTCAGGTATAGTCCCTTTACATGCTCTAGCAATTCACAGGTGAGGTGGATGTTGGGGTGGGCAAAGTCATAACACTAGTTCTGGGCCTGGGTGTTAGGTGAATTGGTTAGCCTACCAGCTTTCCCTCATTATCATTACCTATGCAAACTCTTCAACACTGCCCAGGCTAGATCACCCAATGAAGCAGGCAGCAAGGAGTGAGGCCAGTTCTCTTGAGTCCATGGAAGGAGAGAGGGATGATTGCAAAATGAGTGCCACTAGAGGGAGTTCCCATTAGTTTCAAGTATAGCTGAAATGCAAGAGAGAAGGTCAGGAGGGCATACAGAAGCTGTGAGACTTCCAGGATGGAGCTGAGAGAAAGGAGGAGCATGGTTTCAGATACCCAGATGGGCTTAAGAAAGCTATGGGACTGCAGGCAGATCCTATGGGAAAGAGGGAGGATTCCAATAGAGGGAGGGGAATTAAGAGAGCTGTCCATAGGGTGGGACACTGGAGGATGTTCCAGGTTCCAGAATCCAGGCAAAGAGAGATGGATGGATAGAGGAGGTGGAGAAAAGAAGCTGTTGAAAAGGTGGACTTTAGAATTTGAAATCAAATATGGTGGGCGGCAGAAGCCTGCAGAAAGAAATATACATACACCTAAGAGAGACAAACTAGAATAGTTGAAAAGTACATTGCAGCATCCTCTACCAATGCTACCTAAAGAGAGAGAAGTCAGCAAAGGAGTAGTGTTTGGAGACCCTTGTATGATAGGAGATGAGATAGATCATGAAGAGTGAAGCAGTAGTGGGACACCCAAAAGTTAATTTTTTATATTCGAGTATAAAATGTTTGGCTGTGGCCAGAGCACATAGGCAATGAGTCCATCCTTGGATAGTATGCTATAACTTTTTGATAAGTATGAAGTGTGTATAAAGGAAGGCTTCTGTTGGTTTCCCAAGACACCAAGGGTACCTCCCTTCTATTCTGTAAATTAGAGAGAGAAGAGGCAAGTTAAATTCAGAAGATGTAGGGCCAAAGCCTAAAGGAGGGCCTATTGAAGCTGATAAGCAAAAGGGCTTGGTAATGGATATCAGTAGGGGTTCATGTGAGTGGTCAAGGGCCACCTCAAATGGGACAGTCAAGAAAGGAAGAAGGAGGAATCCAGGAGGTACGAAGCCAATCATCACTAGGAAGGATAGAATTTCATCCTTGGTGACAAGGACTGAAAGTGACTTAATAAAATGTTTCCTATTTAGGCTAATGGCCTTGTGAGTAGGATTAATAGTTAGTCCCACATAAGTTACCCAAGGAGTGGACAGTTGGACCTTAGAAGGCCGTGGTGGAGAGGAGAGTGTTAAAGGGTTGGGTACTATGAGATGGAAAGGAATCACTGCAGACATAGTCAGAAGTCCTGAATCAAGTGGTAGGTTCTGATGACTTTTTAAACTGCTTGTTTTGGGGTATGAAAGAGAAAGGAAGTAGCACCCAGGAGATTCTTTCTTAAGAGGTCAGAGATAAGAGACCTAAGTCCCCGAAGCTGTGGATAGAGAGTGAGCATTGAGTCCAGGTGATACAATTGGTAGGGTTTTGTAGTTGAGCGATGAGATGAGGGTGATGTTTGGCTATGGAGGAGTTTTGAGTGTCCCATACCTGGGAAGTCAATAAGAAATGTATCCGATTGCATGGTTTGGAGGAGGATGGGGGAGTGACCAGCAAGCCTGGGGTCAAGAGGATTGAGAAGATTGAAGGAAATAGAGTCTTCCACTTTGACTAAGAGATCCCTTCCCAGTAAGGGGATGGGATGGGTTGGTACTACTAGAAAAGAGTGGGTAAGGGGGATACCCCTAAATATACAACCAAGTGGTAAGTTTTGGTATGATTGATAAATCTATCCTCTTACCCCAGCAACAGGGGAACAAGAAAGAGAGGTGGGTCCTTAAAACTCCATGAGTAATGAGTAAGTAGACTCAGTGTCCCGAAAGAGAGAGCTAGATTACCCTGATGCTGTGGCACTTGCCCAAGGTTTCCTGTTGGAGATGGCAGTGGTCAGGCCATGGAAGTCCAGCCCCCCTCAGGCATCCAATGCTAAGAGGTTGGCTGGAAGGTGATCTAGGCTTAATATCTTCATGCTACAGGGAACATGGGGGCAGTCAGCACCACAATGGGCTTCTTGATGGCACATTGAACATGGTCCAGGTGGTTTATGAGGGTTTGGACAGGCCTGGGGCTGGTAACCCTCCTGACCACAATTGCAACAAGGAGGCACATGTGTGTGGGCTTTGAGAGCGTAGGTTGCTGCTATGGCTGGCTGAAAGGCCTTCACTAGCATTTGTTTGTTTATTTGTTTGTTTTTGTTTTTTCACCTTTCCCATGGTACACCTTAAAGATTACCACTAAGATGTCCGCCTGCTTGTTGAGTCAGGGGTCCTTTCTGTAGACATATAAGTTTGGCCCTAATATCAGGGAAACTCTGAAGGAAGGAGGAGGAGTTATAAGAATTTGTTTTCTACCTGAGGTCTTGGACTCCATATTAGTATATTATAAGAGAGGCATTGTAAGGTGGTCTAGGAATTAGGATGGGTTTTTATGTTTGTCCTGGATGACCTCTTGAACTTTTTCATAATTTACTACTTCAAGGGAGGCCTTGGAGAGACCAGCCAGGAGGCATATTATAAGTTGATCTTTAGCTAGAACACTTCCCTGGGTATTGTAGTTTCATTCAGGATCCTAGTTGGGAACCATTTCAGCCCTAAATGGATGGCAGCATTAGTTTGGTGGATTTAATCTTCATGTGCCCTGGCCCTGCCCATCATTCTCCTGTGCTCCTCAGGGAGAAGGTTGCTTGTGAGAATCATGGAGATATCATGGAGAGTAAGATTGTAAAATATCAGACCTCTTTAACGAAAGTGGAAGGATTAATGGTATAAGATCCCAATCTCTTTTTCTTTTGAGAAGGGCTCTTTCGACACAGGGTTTCTCTGTGTAGTTTTGGAGTTTGTCCTGGGATTTGCTCTGTAGACCACACTGGCCTTGAACTCACAGAGATCCTCCTGCCTCTGCCTCCAGAGTGTTAGGATTGAAGGCATGCACCAACACTGCCCAGCCCCCACCTCTTTTCTATCTGAGAGAGATCACTTAATAAGAAAGAGACATGTACCCTGACCAAGCATTCACCCTGGAAATCCCCCACAAAAGGAGAACTGGGGCTGGGTTAGGCTGGGTAGTGGGAGCTAGAGGGGGTCCCGTGGAGGAGCGGGAATGAGTAGTGGGAGGATTAAGGGCTGCCAGTGGGCTGAAAGTGGACAGCAGGGAGATTTGATTAGAGTGGCCTATCACTATAAAAGGAGAAAGGGAGAATAAAGGAGCTGGAGAAGGAGCTGTGGGTTGAGGACAATAGGGGAAGGCTCACTAACTAGACTGTAAGTAGTAGTTTGGACCTTACAGCTAGGAGGAGTTGATTTTTTCCTTGATTGGCTTATATAGTTGGGAGCCAAGGAATACTACACAAGAACCTCACACAGAGAATTATCCAGAGAGAAGAATCCTGGAGGGTGTTGTCACTGCTTATGTGAGTAGCAACAGAGAACTGAGCAAAGATGGCTTATATAACATTTCTTGGGGGCAGAGCTTACCAGGATGGTCTGGGATTGGAGGGATCATGCTTCGTTCTGACCTTGGGGCAAGCTCAGGGATTGATAAAATTTTTTTCCCCATAGGGCAGAGCCTGACTGCTTTTTTTAGGTGATAGGAACACAGTTACAGCAAATAGGGAATGGCCACATGGCTATTGGAGAAGTTTGGAGCATGGCCATTTGGGCTCCACAGAGGCAGGGCCTGGTGGTTGGAACTCCTCAGGGGCAGGGCCTAGTTATTGAAGCTCCACAGGGGCAAAGGAGTGCTGCCCCTGCCTCCAAAGCTGATGTGAATAGACAACATCTATAACAAACAGCTTTACAAACCAGATTAAAAGCTAGAAGTCTTATGCAAGCAGTGCCTCCTGCTGGAGGATGGCCTGGCTGGCATCTGTTGCTGCTTGATCCTCTTTCCCCCCTTGCTAACAGCTCTCTGGCAGTAATGGGAGGTAGTTAAGGCACCAGAGATGATCCAAGCAGATCCACACTACTGGGACCTGGCTTTGTCCCCATTCTGCCTGGAAGACTGTCTCATCTTCAAACTCCTCCAGTTTCCCATCTGCCCACTGTCTCTTCTAGACTTCACTGTGTTGCCTCTGCTTCACCTCACTTGCTTGTCATCCTTCTGTCATTGCTTAGCAACCACAGACCCTCAGGCTCCCTTTGGCTAAGGGCTATCCACAGGCCATGCCAGGTGCCTTATATTTGGAACACAATAACAACTTGTGGATCCCATTCCTCAGTGAACTTGGAGAGAACAGATCACTTGAAGTTTCTAATTGTCCTGTGACTATTCTCAGCTAACCTGCTGCATTTCTTCTGGAAGGCTGGTGTGTGAGCTCGCTTTCATAGCTTCGGGGATGAACACTAAGCTCTGTAGGTTTCAGTGAAGCCAGTGAATAGCTTGAGTTTTACTCTTCCATTCTTACTGTATAACAGGAAAACCCAGGGCTACACAGACACCCAGGGTTCTGTCTTTATAAAAATCACATAGAATTGTATTTTATTATGTTGTTGTATTTTATTAAGTGAACCCAAGCTGGATTGCATCCATTGTTTTCTCCCAATTTTAAAAGAAATCAAAGTGTTTCACAAGCCCATCAAAGGCAGGTATGAGGTCTTGTTCCTACTGGGTATAGCAGAGAAGCCAGCCATACAAGGACCTCTATAACTATAACCCTTATATTTAGGAAGTTCTGTGTGGCTACTGTGTCAGCACAATTTCATTCTCATTCCCCTCTTATTAAGGGAGCATTGAGTTTAAGTACTAGGCACTAAAACAATGCAACAGATACCTGCAATGTTTAATGTTTGAATATATGAAGTAAAAACATGATGTGATGTTGGGGGAAATCTTAAGAAGGCAATGGCTGTGAATGAATATAATAATCACTCGGGAGCTAAGGCAAGAGGTGTGGGTAGCTTTAAGTCAGCCAGGCTGCATAGAAAGGCCCTCTCTTTTAGGGGCCAGATGAACTCCCAAATTTGTGTATGATTAACATAAGCACTGCTATGTCAAGGACCCCAGTGCCTCACACACATGGGAATGACAAATGTCCCCTGATCCAAGTATGGGCATCAATGAGCAATTTATCCCAATAATTACCAAGCCCAGCTTCTTCCTCCTAAATGACTTCTATCAAAATTAGCTATGCCTGCCTCCTCCTGTATACTATAAACTTGGTTCCTCAATTCAGATGTACAAAATAAATGTGCTGAGGTTTGGGTTGCTGTTGCTGTGTCTCCATCAGAGTGAGCTGTCCACCTGATCCCAGCTCTGCTTCATGTATGTCTGTTCTTTTTTCATCCTCTCATCACTCCAGTCGGGGTTATAGGACCAAGCATCACAGGATGTGGTATCCTCTCAGACACAGATTAAGAGATGGTTTTTAGTATCCCTGCTACTTCAGAGTGAGTAAAGCAAACTAGCAGTGTCAGCGTGTTGTTACATGTTCATCAAGTGGCTGTATTTCTAAAAGTGTTCATTCATTCAACTGTTTATGGATATATACTTGAAACACATGTCCTAGGTTCTGGGGATTAAACTGTGACAGTAAAAATCCACAGGGATTAGCAAATCTCTTGAACAGATGTGTTTGAAATAACTAAGGTGAACTCAAAGTGATCCATACCTGCAGATGTTTTTCTGCAGGTTTTCTAAAGCTAGTTGCCTGCCTTCATAACTATGTGGTGAGGAATTTGAAAATACATGACTGTATCTAGTCACCCATCTCATTTTGATTATTGACACAGTTTTAGCAAAGTTTCCCGTGGGTTCTTGTTGAGGACAACTTACATGTCTATGTTTATGCATGTGATGTAGGAAAGTTTTCCTTAAATGTACATGGTAATTAACATTTCTTGAGATAGAAAAAGAAAACCAAGTAATTATAGGGAATCTTTCTGCTACATCCAAAATATACTTAAGTCATGTATTTTCCTTCATTTTTCTCTGAAATTATCAAAAGTAATTACTGTATAAATGTAATCCTAATTTAACAAAATGGGTTACAGGGCACAAATGGGATATTTTTATAATTTGCTACAAAATAAATGCATGTCCTTGGCTTAAAGGAAATCACTACACAATGGAATAAAGTGGAAGTTGGAGTCTCGTTAGGAGACAATAGCACATTGTTTGTTGGCAAAGCTAATGAAGACTATCTAAATTGTTTCTACTTTTTTTTGGCTACACAGTTGAAGGAACCACTGAGCTAAAGCTAGTCCAGCCCCTATTTTCAAAATTTAAGTTAGAGACCTTTTTATCAGATCATATTTACTTGTCTCATTATTTTTAATCAGCATGTACTCCAGCATTCTCTATGATGTGAGATATTACCTCACTTTACTAGAACTCCTATGGAAGGCATTGAATTTCTTTTACCCAGTTTTATTTTTTGTGAGCATTCTCCTGAATAGTCAGAAATTAATGTCTCTCAAATAACATTTTTTATTCTTTAACTAAATTCCACAAGGCTTATGTAAAGCTGAGAGGGCATGGACAAGGTATAGCATGTTGTCCTAATTAGTTTTTCATCAGGATAGGCAAATGTGGAGTTGTATGTCATCATGCATGTTTCTCAGTGATGATTCATGAAGAACCTTGCATCCCTGATTCCTATTCGGGCTGTTGGGCTTTCTGACGGCATCAGTGGCTGGAGTTTGGGGAAAGTTCACAAGCTCTCCCAGATGCATCTTTTAGTCACACCACATATCTCCTACCTTTAGCATCACACCAAGAGCACTCATGTAATCAGGGACTTTGTCATTTTCCTACTTTTCTTCTCTGTCACACAAGGAAAAATAATCAGTGATCTTGTTAACCTTTTCCCTGAGATTCGGCCTTGAATGGAAAAATAATTTTTGAGGGCACATTCTGAAGTTGAGGCAATTCACTTCTAATGCTACTTCACCCCTGAAGCCTGGGGATTTTTTTTCTCTAAATCTATTGAAACACAGTTTTCCTACTCACTGAACAAGCAACCAGACATTCTGATTATGTCAGGGTCCCGGCTTTTTAAAACTGAAAAGCAAACATTCTCTATTTTATTCTTATTTGCATTCAGCTGTACCCTGTGTCCCCTGAAGCAAGTCATAGAATGCACCAAATGAAAAAGAAATTCAAATCAAGAGAATAAATGACATAAGATGCTGTTCAACATGTTTGTGTCCTAATTATTATTCTTTATTAGTGGTCAGGTAGACATTTACTTTAATCCACTTCTGTTATTGTAAAAGCTATAATAAATATCTGTGTTCTTATAGCTTAAGATTTATGTTTGAACATTAACAATGAAAATACTATTATTTGAATTCCTGGGACAAAGGGCATTTTCCAATATTGATAAATGCCATCATTTTTCCCCTAAAACAGTTTTACTGTCTCCATCTTCCATGGGGTATCTCATTCTCCACAGCTTTCTATAATTATGTTTAACACCTATTCGGTATTTTCTCAGGTGAATAGCTGCAAATATTCTCATAATTTGTTTTTTCATGTCTTTAATTATGAAATATGTTTCTGTATTATCATAAACACTCTTGCATTTTATATCTTGTATTGCTATTGACATACAAAATATTATGTTAAATAATCCTAAATTACACTGAGTGAAATTCAAGAATCACTTTATCTGATCAAGGACATAGATTATATAAAATTTAAGGTAATTACTCTCTCTATTTGATAACAAATATGATGCAAGGATAAGAGGACTAAAATATGAGTTTCTGAGATAGAGCTAATCGCTATTCTGTGATGATATCACTGCATCTTTAAGCTGCAAACACAGCAATGGTTTTCATTACAGTGGATTTTTTCCAGGGCTCACACGACAGCAGCCACGAGAGACAGCTAGCACCATCAGTGTGCATCCCCTGAGCATGTGTAATTATGCAAAGACTCCAGTGTCTAATTAGTACAATGGATTTTGGTCTCAATTCAAACTTTGCAAAGCATCTGTTTCACATGTCCCATGCTGTTACTGACTCAGACTTCCCAGTATAGATTCTTCTCCCTATAAGAATTCCAAAAATAGAAGCTAAATGAAGAGGCATGAGAGTTTCAAGAATAATAGTTGAGCCCAATTGTCAGCTGTATGATCACAATCCTTAAGTAAGTGCTGAAAACACTTATAATATGCTCTCTGTAAATTCTGTGCCCATTTATTTTATTTCTATTTCATACTTACCTAGACACCACCAATTTTCAGTTTCTTCCACAGGGCTGGGGCCTTGAAATCTGAATACCTAGCAGCTTTTCAGCCACCACTAAATTGACCATAATTGCTGCCATGTCCTAAAACTACATGTCTTAGTTAGGGTTTCTATTGCTGCTAAGAGACACCATGACCAAGGCAACTATTATAAAGGAAAACATTTAACTTGGGCTAGCTTACAGTCCAGAGGTTTAGTCCATCATTGTTATGATAGGAAGCATGGCAGCTTGAAGGCAGATATGGTCCTGGAGAGGTAGCTAAGAGTTCAACATCTGGATCCATGGGAAGCAGGAAAGTGAACTAACTAACTTGAGTTTCTGAGACTTCAAAGCCCAAAGTCACACCTACTGTAACAAGGCTAAACCTTCTAACAGGGCCACTCCTTTTGGACCATGTGTATAAACACATGAGCCTATGGGGACAATTCCTGTTTAAAACACCATACTGCACTATGTGCTAGAGAACTCTTGGCTAGTTAATGCCTCCCCATTTCACAAATGAAGCCTAACACTCCCAGTACTTTAGTCATTCTCTACTTCTATAATAAAACAACAGAACAAGGCAACTTAAGAAGAAAGAGTATACTTGGGCTTATGTTTCCAAAATGACACAAGTCCACAATGGTAGGAACTGTGACAGCAAGTGAGTGCAAGCTGCAAGCAGAGAGAGGGAACTGGAAATGGGATGACAACATAGACACCCAAAGCTCACCCCTAGTGATGTATTTCCTCCAGCAAAGCCACACCTCCTAAATCTTCTAAACAGTGCCACAAACTAGAAGCCACATGTTCAAAGACCTGTTCCTGTTGGGAACGCTCTCATTCAAACAGTAATACACACAGAAATGTAGAATCCTGCCCAGAGTCAGTATGTGGCTAGTGGCTGGATCAACACTGAACATTTCTTCGAGTCTGGTAACTTTATATGGAGTATGAGGGTAGTTTCCATATGAGCTATTTCTCAGAACAGACGTCGCTGGAGTGATCACTGATAGTTCTCAGTGCTAAGGTCACTTCCACAGTAGTCCTTCCACTCAGCAGGCCATTTCTCTGACGCAGACAGTTGTTTAAGTTCCCTTAAACATAAGGGTAGGTGAAGAAGCCAGTTTTCTATTAAGTCAAATGTGGAGAAAGAGAGTGTATAAGGCATAGCCTGCATCAATGATTACCCATGATTATCCATGGACCATTCCTTTTCTTCCCCTTCTTGGTCATGGTTGTCCACTCTTCAACCTTTGGTCACTCACATCATCATATGCAGTCACTGAAAGAGCTTGGGAAATGCTTTTCCATAAGAGGCACAGATAGGAGATAGGTTTAGGAAGGAAGGGTTTAGGTGAAATTTTTAGTCATGAAACAGAATCCAGTCCATGTGTTGAAGTTAAACTCAGATAATAGAGCACGTTGAAAATATATCAAGAAGGCAGGCGCTTGGGGAAAGCAATCCCTATCTTGTACATGTAATCAGACAGCCTTTCAGGACAGCCCCTTCTTCAGGACAGGAAGAATTTTGAATCACCAAAATCTATCCTTCATCATCAACTTTATTTTGAGGTCCGTGCTTGAAGGTAAAGTCTTTTATTATCTTTGCCAGAAGTAAATCTGCAATTTTATGCAGAGATTTTAAGACAGGAAGGAAAACTCTCATGCCATGTGGAAGTTTTAGATTGAAAGCATCCAACTTCATTTAATTCCTTCATTTTGAAGTGTTAATGTTCTTATAGAGAAAACCATGCCCATTAAAAAAGAAAAATAAATATTTCCATTTCCTTATAATTTTCAGCTGGACTACAGAATGCAGGTTTGTTTCCAACACTTGTGATTAATCTTGTATCTAGAATTTGCTGGTGAATCAAGATTCCCTGAAAGAGTTTTTCATGATGACAGTTAACATGTATCTTAGTGTGGTGTCAGTCACCATGCTCATCTCTACCTGCAAGTCTCACTTATTTTTAAAATACTGCTGAGAAGAAATTTGTACAAATTTATAAATAAAAAGGGGCTCATTAACTTCTAACATAGTCAGGTATCACTTAGTTATGAGGATTAAGTTCTGAGAAATGGATGGTAAGGAAATTTTGTAGCTGGGTAAGCATCCCAGACTATTATAGTAGGTTTTTGCTGATAGCAAAAACAGCGATGTTCTGTACCAACTTATTCATCAAGTAAAAATTAATAGGAAAAAGTGAGGATGGTAGAGACCAGTGAACAGAGTATTCATTTACTGTAATTTTGAAGTATTGTATTTATTACTTTTTTGTCACTGTAGCTAAATACTTGGCAGAAACAACTTAAAGGGAGGCACCATCTTGGCTCACAGTCTCAAAGAGTCCAGCCATGGTTTTTTGACCACATGCTCTTAAGCAGGACATTATGGCTGCAGGAGTGTATAATGGAGTTTGGTGTAGAGAAGGCTAAGTGAACAGGAATATAGGAAGGAGCTAGAGAAGGGCATAGCCCAACGTTCTCACTCCCATAATTTGCCCCTTGCCTTCTGCTTTTACCATTCCCTAACACCATCATATCAAAAATCCACAAATAGGGGTTAACCTATTAATTAGAGCAGAAATGTATGTATGATCTAGTAGTCACTGAAAATATCCTTGTGCATCAAATAATGAGACTTACTAATTTCTTTGGTGCTTCTCAGTATAAGAAGTTGACAGAACCAGCCATTACAGGTATCATTACTGTTCCTAACTGGGTGTGCAATGTGTTTACAGGATTGCCTTGCAGTAATGCCATGTCCAGCAGCTTCAGCATAAATACATAACACGTTGCAGTATGATGTTACCATGACTACTCCATCACTGGATTAGGAAATTTTCAGCTTTACTATAATCTTGTAACATCACCATGCTTTATGTAGTAAATCTAACTAAATAGAATGCTGTGATATAGTGTATGGATGTACGTAGAATTTTACTCAAGATTTTAATTTAAAAGCAAAGTCTCATCTACTTTGACATCTTCTAACTCTTTATATCATAGAAGTGGCTACAGCAAATCAGCAGCCTTGCTTCAGGGGGTTTGCACATGCTGTTCTTTCAACCTGAAATTGCTCTTCTTTAAATGACCACACAGTTTAAACTTTGGCTCATCTCAAGTCTATGCTCAATGTCAATTTATTATTAAAACAAAATTGTAACCACTTGGTAAAACAAAACAAAATAACCCCACCTATACCTTGTGTTCATACTTATTAACACCTTCTTTCTCTCACTGCTTTATATAGAATTTATTGTCATTTGCCATATAATATATACTTCTATATTGTATTTGTCTCCCCTAGAAATCTAATCTCTATGAGGTTAGAAACTGAAATCTGTTTCTGTTATCTCCAGTACTGAGAAGAAAGAATGATACATAATAGCACTCAGTAAAAACTTCCTGGAAAGAAGGGAGTCACATCTATACTAAAAATGTAACCTCATCTCTATCTTCATCCTCATCACACTCCCCCCACACACTGACACATATACATCACACACTCACACACTCTCAAACACACTCATACACTCTCTCACACACATACACAAACATAAACCTCACACACTTACACACATGCATGCTCACACACATTAACATATACATACACCATACACACACACACACACCGTTCTCTCTCACACACACACACACACACACACACACACACACACCTCATATACATACCCTCACACACATCACAAACATACCCTCACATACATACACACACTCAAACATACACAAACATGTGCACACATGTGCATTTTGGAGGACCCCAGGAAGTATTATTTAAAATTATATCTGGTTCTGTATAAAACCAAGACACAAAACAAGAACCTGTTCAAGAGAAACAGCTGGCAGAAGAGTGTGCACATCTGCTTTCATTGTCAGCTTCCTGACTCCTTTCCTCCCATAGCTCTGTATGTTAAGGAGTTGCCGTGGACAACTGTGAGAAATGTATAACAGTCTTCTCCCTTTATACAAGCCAAACATGTATTCTCAATGGGTGACAGTCAGCCAAGGCATGTGTCTGTCTTCAACACTTACCGGTGCTTCTGAAATATACAGTGTAATTAAATTACTTGGAGGTTTGCTTTAGTTGGTGGCAAATCACTTGAATATTCCAACTGTTCATTGTGAGGGAATCAGGAAAGACTGTCAGAATATTGTCATTCTAGCATGACAAAAAAAACCAGAAGAGGGTGCTAATATTCTTTTTGAAGAATAGCACACATGCACACATACATGCCTTATATCCAAAACTAGATTTTAAAAGGACAAATACTTTGATCAAAATTATAGTGACATATTTTAAGTAACACTCAACACTTTTTTTTTGACTAGGGACATGTTTTTTGTTCAAAGGCTTTTCTTATGAAGGCATACTCGGCACAAGAATGATCACACTAGATTTCTGCTGCATATTCTAAAGGAACAAGAGCTTGGCACTAAATGGTTTGTTTTTTTTTTTTTTTGTGGTTCATATAGTCATAAGGAAGGATGAAAAGGATGAACCTTCTACAACTAAGTAATTTTCAAAATTCTTTTCTGCTTATGCAGTGGAGCAGTACATTGAAGTCAGCTTTATTCAGTAGTTTTCCCATGACTGTGACAAAATACCTGACAAAGGAACTTAAGGAAGATGGAAAATAGTGGTTTTTGTTTGTTTGTTTGTTTGTTTGTTTTGGCTCATGGTTAGGAGGATACAGTACACCATGGCAGGGAATGTGTGAAGGCAGAAGCATCAGACAGCTGACCATGTTGTGTCTGCAGTCAACAAACAGAAGGATGAACGTGAATTCTCAGCTGGCTTCTACCACATTCTTTTCCCTCTGGGATCCCTGGCCATGTGATGGTGGTGTGGTGACATTTGAATGTGGTGACATTTGAATGGGTTAAAGCTGTCAGGCAACTTCCTCAAGACACACCCAGAGAGACATCTGTACATTTTCTGTGGACATAATGAGTGCAAATAAGAGGAGTTGTCTGCTTCTGTGTCTAAGTGATTTTCTTTAGGATACAAATAAGAAAAGCCACGTAGACAGCAAAAGCTGTTTTTGTACTCTATTAGCTTCTGGGCAGAGCAGACCTAAGAGGACATAGATACTTTGGGAAGCTCAGGGGAAGGGCTGTTGTAAATGAAGTACCCTGCATACTGCAGGAGGACAGGGCTCTCACTGAAGAGTTGATGTCTGCATGACCTCTTCTACAAAAACATTGGCTCCCAGCAAGCCACAGTGGAGGTGCACAGGCAGTTGGAAGATAAGATGCAGAGGACTCTGAAGAAGCTTTGGGCAATGAAATTCCTGTCCTCACATCAAGTCTCTCCCACATTCATCCGCCTGGAGTAAGCCACTGCTTGGCTCTTATCCAACCTCTTGTCTATCCTTCCTTATCAACCAATGCACTGCAGGAGACTCACATTCCCCATGCTCCTTGCCTACTACTGTGAACGGGATTTAGCCTTAGCCAAGGGGAGATTCAAATGGAGGCTTGAGGAGGAAGGAAAAGACAAACCTGCGTTATCTACTGCATTCCATCCCCTCTGTGTGTGAGGTGTCTTCATAAGCTAGGGTGTCTGTGGCTTTCATTTTTGCAGGATGATAACTGTTTTCACTGTCTTAATTTCTATTCCTGATTTATAATGCTGTCCTTCCTGTCCTTCCAGAATTTCCCACTGTGGCCTTTTGTTGGTAGTAATTGCCTTGCTTTGGCAAAATTCAGCCCTGTCTATCTTCAATGTCATTATCTTAAATTTTTGCTCAAAAGATTGTGTGTGTGTGCGTGTGTACACGCAACTGCCTTCTTATTCAAGCAGTTAATTATTTTTAATTATTCTTTATTTCAATGGGTTAAAATTTGTACTGTCAGATTTCCATATTATTATTTTCCTCTCTTCTAATTTATTCTTCTCTCAGAGTTTTGCTTGCTTTATATTCTCTACCTATTTAAACATTTTAGAACAATTATATCAAAATTGATTGTAGGATAATTTGTGAATTTCTTGTTCTTACTGTGCAAATCGTTGGAAAATCTCATTCTCGATCCTGGTACCTCACACCCTTCCACAGTTTGAAGTTTCAATCTCATCTTCAGTGGAAACTAATAGCTATGAGCATCCTACTTTCTTTGAGCTATGGAATTCATTCCTGTTGAGCTGCTTTAGCTTTCTTCTGAGGTTCTGATGGGCTGCTTTCATGTTGTTTAGTCAGCTTGATGTTTCTGTTCTTTACAGATGATGAAAACTTGGATTTGCTTACTCAGATTCATATTGCCTATGATTTATTTCACTTTTTAGGACTCACTGTGGATACACAGCAAGCTGTCTTTCTGCTTATGACTGATGGGGGAAGAGTTTTCCCAGTACTGAGTATTACTTGCTTTCAGTTCAAGCTCCCTCATGAGGTCTGTGTCCTTTCTCACTCCTCGTGCCCAAACTCTCTCTATTTAACATAATACTCTGATTTCAGCCTACACCACAACTCACCTCACTCGAGAGTCTATGTTCTGTTTCATAGATACTTTCTTTTGCTTTTGGATTTCAATTCACATATTTTATATTCTTTCATAATATTTTATGAATTTAGATCCTAATGTAGAGGTCTATATAGGTCAGGGTACTCTAGAATAGCACAATTTTAAAAATAAATCTCCTTTTCTATAAAGAAAATGTATTTATTAGAATGACCTACAGGTGTTGGTCCAATTAATCCAATAATGGCTGGCTATGTAGGGAGAGTGCAAGAATCCAGGAGTTGCCAGTCTGGATGTCTCAGTTGGTCTTTAGTGTACCTTGGAATCCTGCAAATGTAGGCTCTAATGCCAGTGAAGTGATGGACTTGGTAAGGAGAGGGCTAGCAGGAAAAGAGCAAAAGCAGAAGGTGTAGACAGATTAAAAGTGTGCTTTCCCACCTCAAGATCTGTATCAAAAGTGTGTGAATTCACCCACTTCAAACCCAGCCAAAAAATATCTCACAGTTGTGCCCTCCATTGTGATTGTGCCCCTCCTAGACTGTAGTCCATTCCTGACGTATTCAAGTTGACAACCAAGAACAGCCATCATAAAGTCTCTTCCTCAGGTACCCCCCACATTTGATCATGTCAGAAGAAAAATATGCTTGAGAATTACAGAAAGATTCTTCCATAATGTGTACTATCTGTCATCGTAGATGACATCAGGCAGGGATGTAAAATACATCCCATTAGCAGAAATAAAATAACTATACTCTCATATAATCATAAGTCTGCAAGAAGTTTATGAAATTGCTGTGGATGATGAGGGCTGGGGAAATCTCAAGAAGAAATAGACAGAGCATAGAGACAGACCTCTACTTATGTTCCCTGGCTCTTTTCAGAGCAAAATTCCAAAGACAGGACAAAATGCAGAATTGGAAAGTATTTCTTTTGCAGAGTAAAAGTTATCACTCAGGGTTGAATGTGGGTGTTCTCAGAGACATTTGCATCCACCAAATATATATGGTCACCATAGTGCTTAGTGATATGAACACATTTTCATAGGGAAATAAAGGATGGTGGTTATCTCCATTAGCAATGCTGGTCCTATCTTGATCTAATGATGTCTTATTTTTCACTACATAGTTACATAGTATCCTGCTGTACTGTAGCTTGGTTGCACCAGATTTAGCTTTCATTCAGTTGCTTCTTTTCCAATGATGTCTAGCATGCCTCAAATGAAATAAAATAGGGCTGACTTTATAAGTGCAAGAACACAGTTTGAGTTGCAGAAGCTCTATTTAGAAGCCAGGTGTGTGGGTCATGGTAAGATGCAGTTTTAGTCTCAGCACTATTGAAGGGGAGATAGGTGGACTCCTAAGTCTCACTGGCCACTCAGGCTGCTATTGAAAGAGAGTCAGGTGAACCTCTAAGGCTCACAGCACACAGGAAGGGCATCCTGGGTGGTCAGTAGGGCATCCTCCATTACACTGGCCACCCAGGATGCCTTGCTTGGGTCTTTTAGGCCAGTGAAAGACTATCTACAAAAACATGTGAATGGTACCTGAAAAATGATACCCTGGCCTAGATTTACTCCTGGCCTCCACACAGACACAGGCACACAGACACACAGACACACAGACACACACACACACACACACACACACACACACACACAGACACACACAGACACACACACACACACACACACACACACACACACACACACACACACGCACACACACACCATGATGCCAAATATTTATTCAATTTTCTATCAGATTAACAATTTATTTTTGAGGCTTTTGTCTAGAAATAGAAAACAATTAAAAGTGGCTTTCAAAATAAGAACGGTCTATTTTTACACCTTCCCAAATAAAAATACGGTCATTTGAGAGCAGCCTAACTATGTCTCATGGTGCTGTTTCCCTTCCAATTGGAGGTAGCTGTGGTTGTTCAGGCAAGACAGCTCCAATATGCACTGGATATAGGAGAGGAGGGATGAACATCTATTTCTTGATTAGGTTACCCCCCCATAAGCAATAAAGAACTTCTCTAATTCCTGGTGGTCTTACCTGGACATTGATTAGAAATGAGTCCATTCTCACTAATCACTGACAAAGGGCAAGAGAATTATAACAAACAATAAAGATCAAATTAGACTCACAGTGGGGCTGGTCACAAGGTCAGGCTTCCCTGGAATAAGAAGTTGGCGAATGAGTGCCCAGAATCAGGCATCTGTAACTGTGTGGATAAGTAAGCAGGAATGCTTGACATTCTCATCCTCTGGGAGGTAGCATGGAAAACCCCAGTGTCTATTTTCCACCATCTTTTAATCTTTCATTTGGCCCATCACTACTTTCCTCTGTTTTCTTTCCAGTCCCAGCTCCTCCTAAGACACCACACATTTCAACAGGCCACCATTGTTTCTTCTCCTGTCTTCTGTGAGAGTGAAGGAGGTCCCTAATGGTTGGAATCTTCTTGCGGTAGGTTCAAAGCCTCCATACATTAGTATCTTCAGATTTAGCTAACTGCAGTATTATCCTGGCTCATATTAACCACTACCCTGCTTTAGAAAACTTGCCTTTTGAGAAGTTCCTTGGTATTGTTGAGAGGCATATGTATATAATAGTGTCCTTGTCTAGGAAGATTGCAGCATCTCACCACATAGCAGAATGCTACCATAGCTAGATAGTTCTCCAAATGTGTTAGTGATGAATTAAAGTTGGGGAATGAATGGTGTTGCCTGAAGTCCTAACTGATACAACCTGCATGGTTTGTTTTAAGGGTTGTGGAAAACCCTACCTTACTGGAAGACTTATATGGGCAACTGGCAATAGATCCTCTGGTTTTCTCCATAGGCATAGGGAATTTGTGTCATTTTATTCTCCAAAATGACTTAACCAAATCTTGACTCTGACCAAACTAAAAATATTAATAACTTGATATTTTTGGATGATAAAAATTTTGAGTATAAACAGTGGTATCTTGAGAAATTGAGGGTCAGAAATGTAAGTTCATCCTTGATTACAAAGTGAGTCTGAGGCTATATATGTCACATAAGACCCTTACTCAAAAACAATACAAAAACAGTGTGATGAAACATATAGCAAAATAATGGTGGCAATAGAATCTATCCTTTAGTGATAAGATAGCCACTTTTAAAATACAAATGCACTGAATTCTCACTGCTACTTCATTTCAAAAACTACTGCTATAAAATCACCTCCCCAGACATCTGAACCAGCCTTCAGGGCTCTATTTCACTTCACTTTGATCCATATTAAGTTTAAGTGACTCCTAAGAATGCTGGGATGTTATGTTCTATCTTAAAATTAAGTAGATAAATCTCACATCTCTTTTTATATCATACTCCATTTACTTTAATAGCATTGAGCCGACCCTGAAATTTTAAAACCTTCCTATCTTACAGTTTTGCTTTTGTTTAGCCCAAAAAAAACCATTTTCCTGTTATGTCTATGAGTTTTCCACCATGAATTTTTCATACTCAAAACACTTTGAAATTTTACCTGAGCAGGCAGGAACTAAGTGGGGAGGACAATGAGGGCTGTGGTATGTGGCAATGAAGCTAATGAAGAGAAATTTCACCTAGACACATAGGGCTTTTTCTATAGCTGTTAGTGAGCAAAGTACTTTAAAAAAAAAGAAGTGTTAGCTTCAAATGAGTGTTTTTCATTAAGATTAACTTCTGACCACAGCAAAATGTTGAGATAAGCACATCCCTCTCCTCCGCATGATGCTGAACTTTACACTCCTGAAGTGGTCACAAAACAACCAGGGGAGGATGCTGAATGGTGGAAGGTAGGATGGCTCCAGACTTCAGGCTGGAGGTGACCTAGACATGTCTTTGACCTTGTTAAAGAAGACAGCCCTGTTTAGTTCAATCTTTACCCAGATCATCCCGGTAACATCACACAAGGCCTCCTTGAGGAAGTCCAATCACAACTTCACCAGCTAGGAACCACCCTCTCCTTCAATCCAGAGCTGAAAGCCTATGGCCTTTCCAATGATTTTTTTTTAATTCAGTCCTGAAGAAAATCCTTCTATGTCCTCAGATAGCACAACAGGAGCCAGTGAGAGTGTATAGTGCACCCCATATCCCAGGCAGACTGAAATACCAGCACAAAGACTCAGAAACTCTGAGGACATAGACAGCAGAGGCTGAGAAGTATGTCTTATACCTGGACTGATGAATGCTTGCTGACATGGACGGATTGAATAGAATGCTTACTCTCCTAACACAGGGTACAAATCGTTCATGTACAAGTGAAAGCCTTTCATCATGCTAGGAACCAAGGGTGTCACAATAATGGGAGAAGAAAATCATTTGATGCCAACATCTACCAAGACAAACAGCATTCTGGAATGATCTGTCAAAAATTGAATCATTAAAATGCTACAAAAATAAGTTGTTTCCTGAAAACAAAAAGTAATCAGAAAACTCCCTACAAGGCCAGTTTGTAATCTAACTTGATCCCCACACTATGTGGACCGTTCAGTGGACCACTCTGGGAAATGCACTGAGAATGGTGAAAACTTAAACTCAGCTTATCCTTGGATAGGATTAAAACACTGGCTCTACCCTCATCAAGGAAGATTCTTCTTGCAGCATTTGGCGATTAATGGAGACCCACAAATGGTCAGCATGCAGAGAATACTAGACTTTGGAGTGTTTAGCCCTAAGTTGCCTATCCACATCACACCCCTTCCTCCCAGTGCTTAGGGCGTAGTCTCAGAATGGGGGAGGGAAGATAATGGATGACTACAGAAAAACTGTTATCAGGACACTCCCACACATGAATTCCTAGCAATTGTAAGTGCATGCGTAAGACCTGCAAAAGATCAAGGGAGGCCTAACCCCAGGATGGGGAGGCAGTCATGAAGCCCACCAGTAGGTAGAGAGCCCTTGCAACTGGCAGCTGCTTGGAAAGGGACGATGGGATGGGATGCTCCATCAGATGGACCTACACCAAAGGAGTACTGGCAGCACTGGGTGGACTCAGTCACTTTATTGAAGAACATACGGAGTTGAGGGAATGACTACAGGGTAAAAGGAATTGGAGGGTGGAGTTGATCAGAACAGATTACGATATACATGTATGAAACTCTCAAACAAAAATAAAATTGGGGAGCTGGTCCTAGTCACCACTAAAGAGTAGCATATCAAAATTTTGATTTATGATCACAATTCACTGTGAATGTTTTTTGAAAAAGTGTCAGATGCTTTAAAACTTTTATAGTGTGAATGTTATAAGACATGAAAATGTCAAGCCAATAAAAAATAATCATTGGTGGCTCTTTCTCCTCTTGTTTTTAGTTTAATTAAATACTTGCTAGAACAAGTCCATATTCAATGGCTGAAGAGTGTGGGCTCTGATGCCTGGGTGTCATGGAAGCAGCCTACGTTCAGTTTCCACTCAGGAAGAGCAGAGCAGGTGTCAGTGCAGGCCGTTATTCTTTTCCATCCAAGCCCTCAGTCTATCGGACGGTACTGTTTTCTCTCACCCAATCTGCCACTCCATGGAAACTGTGTCTGGAAACACTTGCCCAGCAGAATTTTTGATCAGTTCTCTGTCAACCTGATAGTCAGAGTCAACCACCTCATGGAAAAAGTAGAAAAGGCAAAACAAACCAGGATTTGAGAAGATGCAGGGCTAGCACATTTGGTCATCTCATTCAGGGAAAGCAGTCCTGTGAAGAGCCAGTCTGAATTTAAGGTGGTCTAGGTTTTGGATTGTTAGGCAGCTGGAAGAGAGAGAGACACTGGATATGGCTTGAGCATTTGAAACCCCAAAGCCCACCCCCCAGTGATAAACTTCCTCCAACAAGTCAACATGTCCTAATTCTTCCAAATAATGAGATTCCCTATGAGCCTATGGGTGCCATTTTCACTCAAACCTCCACAGTTCTCAAAGACAGCGTAAGCTCAAGTGCAGCCTCCTCACTACTATGCTCTGCCAAAATTAAATCACAGAGACTTGTTTCCAGTGAGTGCTTGTGTGCTGGTCCTGAGCAATCTTACCGTGCTCATGCATTTCCTTTTTAATGTTCTAGTGCTCTAGGAGAGGAGGAAAGGGGCTGATGAGTGGCCATATCTTAGGTACAGAGTCTCTGCAGACTGAGGGAGGGCTAATGGTGGGGTAAATGTCAAACTGAATCAAACTTCCATGTTCTCTTTATTACAGTGAATCAGAGCCCGCCCACCTTCCTTCCCAATGGTTTAAAATTACTTCCTTACAAGATTGCCCTGAACATCCATGAAACCATAAAGGGGGAAAGGAGGTACTGGAAAGAGAGAGTGATATTCCTACCTTAGACAGAAAGCCGGGTTGAGGGCTGGGTTGTATATGGTTGCCAGTAGTGGTAACTGAGATGATTCTGTATGATATATGAATATAATCTTTTTCTTTTTCTTTTTTTTAATTGAAAATAGATTTTTTTTCATAAGATTTTTTTTCTGTTCCCCCTCCTTCCCTCTCATTGGAATCCACACCCTTTTCTGCTTCTCCTTAGAAAACAAGTAAACATTCAAAGACAAATAATAAGATAAAACAAACTGAAACAGAACAAAACAAAGAAAAATACCTAAGGAAAAAGCACAAGATATACGTGTAGAATAGAGACACACATTTGTACACACAGGAACTTCCTAAAAACACAAAACTAGAAGCCATAATCTATATGCACAAAATTTGTGGGAGTTACTAACCAATATCTGATTAGATTTAGGACCCACCCCACGAGAATGAATTTATCCCTGATACTGCTCAAGTGATCAAGAACCAGAGACCTAATAGGCTATAGACCAAGAAGAAAACCAAATACTTCTGTTCTGGAAAATCACCATAAAATGACTCCTAGAAACATTCTACTATACTCATAGAGCAGTTTTTGCTCAACTATCACCAGAGAAGCTTCCTCCTGCAGTAGATGAGAACAGAGACCCACAGCTGGACAATGTGTAGAGAGACAGAGAGAGAGAGAGAGACAGAGAGACAGAGACAGAGAGAGAGAGACAGAGAGACAGAGAGAGACAGAGGCAGAGACAGAGACAGATCTTGATATCTTGGAACACATCATCCTAAATGGGATGTCGTCATCAAATCCCTCCCCTCAGGGTTCAGTGAATACATTCTTATAAATGATTTTTTTTTGTAGTTGAATATTAGTTTCATCAACAATAAAGAGAAAAACCAAGTGCGCAAACTCAGTAATTTTTGGTGGTGTTTCTAGGAACGAGGCTAAAGGTGAAAGAATAAATCTGATCTAAACAGTAGCTTTGAGTGAAAAATATAACTGAAATATAGAATAGTGCTGATGACATGTGTAAAACATTAGAGTTGGATTCATATGTATCTGTCACACACTGAATCTGTCAAATAGAGTGGTCAGTTAATGACAGAGGGGACAGATTCTGCAGTATGATTTCCTTGTTTAGAAATGGGCTAGCTTTTGACTTATAAGATTACCTTTTAAAATATATAATGAAGTAATTGGCCCTTTCTCTGTCATGGCAAATTGCAACCTGCCAGTAAAAGACCCGACAAGAAAACCTTGCTTGCCCACACAATCTATAATAAGTTTCTTGGGTATGAATACATGCGGGATCTTGAAATTTTTTTCACCTGTAGTAGATAAAACGTTTAATCATGTAAGGGATGTGGAAAACATGCTGGGTTTTTTTTTTCTGTTCATTTTGTATTCATTGGAATCACTTGAAAAACAAAATGTAACCACAATGTAATTCCTATATTGCCTGGAAAGCTTTGTTGGAGTATATAAGCTGTAGGGAAAAAAAGTATAACAGTAGAAAGGACAGAAAAAGAACATAGAAAGAACAAGAGAAAACAGGAAAAATAAGGAAGCCATCAAGAGAGTGTGTGAATGCTTATTTTCCTATAACCCTCTCAGGTAGAAAAGTCTGACCCCCCCCAGACAATGATACTTTACAGTTAGCATGTTTAATACTGACATTGATGCTCATCTGTGCAGATGCTTCCTATTGCCACGAGTTAGATTTCTATCTTCTTGAGGAACTTCACCTGTGCATATCCCAGGAAGCTATCCTCTGGGTCATGAACTAATTGGTTTCCCTGCTGCATAAA
This sequence comes from Cricetiscus sungorus, assembly GCA_030556225.1. Taxonomy (NCBI): domain Eukaryota; kingdom Metazoa; phylum Chordata; class Mammalia; order Rodentia; family Cricetidae; genus Cricetiscus; species Cricetiscus sungorus. Next base: position 5,789,340 of record JANBXA010000606.1, on the reverse strand, counting down.
ACCCTCTTTCTAATAGCCTCACATACACAGCTGCTTTATTTAAAAGTAGGTTTGTATGGGCTAAGGATGTGGTTAGGATACAGCACTTGATTGACATTCTTGAGGCCTGGGTTACATCCTTCAGAATGAAAAAGAAAAAGATTGGTAAATATCTGTTTTGATGAAAATTGCTTTTGTGGCAACAACAGTGATAACTCTGACTGTTCACTCAACACATAACCTGTATGCACAAACCACAACTGTGTTTCAATACTTGAATATATCCAGTCTTTCAACGACACTGACAACTAAGCTGTAATAACTTGACCTCGTAGCTACAAAATTATAAGTGGCAATGTCATGATTCTTAATAAAAAAAAATTTGGTTCTAAACTGCCACCTATTTCTACTAATGTTTGGAGAACCCTAAAGAGATAAATTATAAATATAGGTACACAGAGTTCCATTTATTATGGATAAATGTCCCTGGTAAAGATAAATTACGACGCAGAATTTGTCACTATTTGAATTAGGATTGTGACGATGCCTCGCCACTGTATCTTCTGCCAGTAGCTGGAACATTCTCTATCTACAAGTGACTTGGAGAAGTGGATTCAGAATGCCTAAGAATGACAGCTTGAGTCACTCAGCTGCTATGGCTCCGTAGCTGCCACCTGTAGCAAAACAACAGAGAGAAAGCAATGTGGGGACAGGACACCTGTGGGACAGGGTGGACGTGGGCATTGGGTTTTACTAGCTATTTGTTACTAGTTTTTACAGCCATTAAGCCTGGAAGAGGGGACACTAATATTCAAACAAAACTCATTTGAACGTGACTATTATGTAAAAGTCACTGATGATGGTGATCAGTGTTAGCGATACCTCCAATCACAACCTAGACCATCTCTCCCACAATGACTGGCATTGTAGAAAGCAGTGCAACAGACCCAGTTCCCCTGTTTGCAGCTGTAGGGGCCTTAAACAAGTCATGGAAACTAGAGTCCCCAATTAAAATGGTGATAAAGGGCCGAAAGGCTAGAGGGACAATCACTCCTCATGCTTGCTATCCCTAGGTCTACATGAAGGATTCTGGAGTTCGCAGCGTCTGGTGAACAGCTTGACTTCAAGATGACAGCAGGTCTCCAGGCTAGGAAGCAATACTGAAGGCTGACTCAAGCCTATGCAATTTCTAGAGTGGCCACGAGGTGGAGCCAGATGGCAAAGCCTACTTTTGTTTACATACATGGAACCAGGAAAAAGATATATATATATATATATTTCCCATATATATTTCCAGCACGGGTTTAACTCATGAAACATTGTTGGGAAAGGAGGCTCAGAAATCTTGAAGGGGCTGTGAACTGGAGGGAAAACAGGAGGAAACTAAGAACATGGGTGGCTGGGTTTGACCATAGATGCTGCATGTGACCAGCAAAGTAGGGCAAGTGTAAGGACACCACAACCAGATTCAGAAATAATCACTTCTGCCATGATACTTAGGCCAGCTCCCTTCTCCCCAGCCACAGGCTATGCACATTTAGATATCACTGTCCTCTCCGTGTTCATGGGCGAGTACGTCTTAAACAGAAAGAAAGAGTAAACCCAGCCATGTGTCTTGCCTTCCACCCACGCTTATCTTTTCACTTGACCTACAAGAGCATCCTAGCTGCCTCCCCTCCTGCTCTTCCCTCCCACAACCCACTTCACCCAACTGCCGGAATAAGCAAATCCTCCACTCTTCTCCTTAAATCCCCTCAACAGCTGCTTTCTGCACGTGGAGTAAAATCCACACCCCATTCTGTGAGTCACCAGGCCGGCCTGAAAGGGCCTCAGCCTGCCTGTGACAGTGGCCCCTGGTTGGTTAATACTGTGTAAAACTTCTTCCCCCCTGCCCCTTTTGCCTTATCAACAGAACTCTGTTATATGTAACAGCATGAGCTCAGTTGCAAACTCTCAACCCTCCAGACTCTTTTGGATTTAGAAGAAGCCACGGGGACTCGTTTCTAGCTGAAGTGAAAGATACTGATGGGAATCCCTGGGAAGGCTGCCTTTGCTCACTGGTCTTCACCCTTGATCTTTTTTCTCCCAGTTTTGAACTGGAATGCAAGATCCATGATCAGGATTAGGACAAAGCCTGCATGCTCAAAAGGACCAACCCTGAAACCCAGCTAGCTTGGACTGAGGCACCATCTCTGACTGCCTGCTTCAAGGTTCAAGGCTTCCAACTAATGTGATAAAACATGCAACTCTAGTTGATGAAGTGACCACAGGCAGGCTTTTGTTCAAGTTCCTAAAAGATGTATATGTAATTTGCCACCTCTCAGCTTCAAGGATTTTATCTTCTGTGTTTCTCAGGTGCAGTAGATAAAAATTTCAAAAGTTTTCCACCCATGACTCTTTGTCACACATTCACACTTACACTTACACAACATTCTCTCTATCTCTCTCTCTCTCTCTCTCTCTCTCTCTCTCTCTCTCTCTCTCTCTCTCTCTCTCACACACACACACACACACACACACACACACACACACACACACACACGCAACACACACACCATAGTTTGATGGTAAGTCAGGGGCCCAGATGGAATCAACTTGTAAATGGGTTTGGCTGTTGTTTCCACTATCTATGATCCTATAATGGAAAAACAAACAAACTCCTATAGGTTAGATGATCTTCTTGGCAGGGAATTAAATTAGGGGTTATTCTGAGAGGAAAATTATCATGGCAACTAAAAGGTAAGCCTGGAGTGCCCACAGATTAACAAAAGTATGGCTCTAACACTCAGACATATTTAGACCGAGATTGACATCTTAATGAGTTTGGCGTGGTTTGAAGAGGAAATGTTCACCGAGGCTTATGTGTTTGAACATTTGGTCCCCAGATAGTGGCTCTTTTGAGGAAGTTTGAGGAAGGTTATGGAACCTTCAGGAGGTGCAGACTTGCTGGAGGAAGTACATCACTGGGAACTGGCTTTGGGGTTTCATAACCTGCCCCCTCTTCTTTTTCTTCCTGTTTCCTGTGTGTAGACGAATCCACATGATTACCAGGCCAGCCATATACTCCTGCTGCAGGCCCTTCACTGCTGGGACAGACTGGATCCCCTCTGGAACTATAAACCCAAAGACACCCATTCTTCCTTCCCTTTGTGTCTCCATTGCCCCGATAAACTCCAGGACCAAAATCCTGGGGAAGAAAGGGTTTACTTCACCTTACAGCTCTCAGGTCACAATCACCACTCACCAAGGGAAGTGGGGACAAGAACAGGAACCTGGAGGAGGAACTGGAGCAGAGGTCACAGAGAAAGGTGTTACTTGCTCCTTATGCCTTTCTTAGCCTGTGTTCTTAAAGATGAGGACCATCTCCCCAGGGGCAGTGAGGTGGACCCTCTCACATCATGATGAAAATGCTCCAGACTTGCCTACCAACCAGATGGAGGCATTTCCCCAATTGTCCTTCCTCTTCCCAGGTAACTCTAACTGGTATTGTTGATAAAAAGGCAACTAGCACATTTCCCTAACTTTTCCTTTGTCAGGATATTATATCACAGCAGCAGGTAGGTAACTAATACAAGGCTATACCCAACACCATTAAAACCAATATGAATTCAGTAGGAGATGGAATAGGCTTCCAAATCTATATGAACTGGGCTTGCATATCTCACTTCACCCTTCAACTTTTCCTCTTTCTATTTTGTTATTTTACATATGCCAGGACTGTCCTCTGACACACTGTGGCTTAAGTTCCACGAGACTAGCAGTTCCCTCTAAATTTCTTCATTTCTGCAAATCCAGCTCAACCAAAGTGCTCTGTCTGACCTTGCCGGTGGCAAGGATCACTATATTATTATTTAGCAAATATGTACTGGTTGCTTCAGTAAATAAAACATAGTCCTTGACTTCAAAGAGTTGTTTTAACTTGTGAGGAAAGCTGGAAATGAAGATTTCAGAACTAAATGAATGTGCCTGTGTTGACGGAGTGTGAAGATGCAACAGCTTTGATCAAGAGAGAAAATGTAGGGTGGAAAAAGTTCAATCCATCATAGCTGAATCAAGTATCATTTCTTAGAAAGTAGAAGAAAGGATAGACTTGGTTTTTGAAGTGAGATGTGGAACTTAGTAAAATTTTCCTAACACACCTGGTCAGTACACTGCTTTATTGAAAGCAGCGTTCCTTTAGGTAAATTCCACTTTGTATGACTTAATATGCCCTATGCAAGTTTATTAGTAAATCTATTGTAGCGTCAAATTATTACTTTGTTTCTTTCTTCTGCATCAGTATTGCATTTTATGTCAGCACTGATGATTGTAAGACCAAACTATCAGGGCTGGATAGATGTTGCAATAATCAAAAGGGCTTGTTGCTTTCCTAGAAGGTATGGGTTCAGTCCCTGGCACGCAACTGCCTGAAGTTTCAGCTCTTGGCATCTGATGTCTTCTTCTGGCCTCTGAGGCATTTCCCATCTGGCCTCTGAGGCATTTCCCATGTCAGTCATTCAGAGACACATGCACATTCATATAAATAAAGTTATTTATATTATATTAATGTATATTTATAATTGTGTAATATATTTATCATATTAATTTATAAATTAAAATATTAATCAAAATAAAACTGTTGATTTTAAAATTATCGAAGATGCTAAATGTCCCACAGTATCAAATATTCAACTCAGAGTTAATTCTTTACATAAAAATAGCAACCCCTTTTGTATGTAACTTTGCTTTTATCTTTAATGAGTGGGAAAACTTCATGTATTCCAAAGAATTATATACAGATAAATTTCTGTGTGATTTATTATCAGTAAACATTTAATTTGTATACCTATTTCATGTTCCTCTGGCCTGGAAAAAACAGCCAGGGTCAGTGGCCCTACCTTTGTCATCTTAGTATTGGGGAGGTGGTGTTGTGGATGATTCTTCCCATTAGTCTGCTCCCACAGCCACATCAGCCCCAAATAAACACACAACACTTATATTAATCATTACACTGTTGGCCGGTGACTAGGGCTTCTTATTGGCTAGCTCTGTTCTAATTATTAACCCATTTCTATCCATCTATGTATTTCCCTGAGGCTGTGGCTTACCCAGCAGTGCTCCACATGGTGTTACTGCTCTGCCAGCATGGCAAGTCCTCTGGCGGGTCCTCTTGCCTACCTTTCCCAGACTTCTCATCGTCTCCTAATCCCGCCTGTCTTGCTGCTTCAGTGGCCATTGGCCCAACAGTGTTTTATTCATCAACCCATAAGAGAAACATATACAAAAGGACATTTCCCCCATCAAAGTGAAGAGAGGCAGCTCCCTGGAACACCCAGGGCACCTAGTCAGGAGCTCAGTGGATGAGCTCCACATTTAGTGAGAGACTGTTTCAAAACAATAAAGCACAGGGTTAGGGAGAAGGTTCAGGGGACACAAGCCATGGACCTGAATTGGGATGCTCAGCACTCACATCAAAACTGGAAGACACCCAGTATTGCTGGATCCATGTGTACCTATACATTGAACAGTCACCACACACACACACACACACACACACACACACACACACCACACACACACACACACTAAATATTTGTTAAACAGCCAAGATGTTGGTGGTTTAACTTGGTTGGTTCCCAAGTCGAGCTCTTTCTACCCTGAAAGACAACACAAAACAAAAGCAGTTTTGCTTTTGTTTACAAAACTTCAGCTCAACACACACACACACACACACACACACACACACACACACACACGAGAGAGAGAGAGAGAGAGAGAGACAGAGACAGAGACAGAGAGACAGAGAGAGAGAGACAGGGAGACAGAGAGACATACACGTCACTGGTCTCCTTTAAAGCACAGGGTTACTCCCCAGTTTATCCAGTATGTTATTCTGTAAATATGTTTCTCATACTGATTAATAAATAAAGCACTGTTGGGCCAATGGGAAAGCAAGATAGGAGGGGCTAGGAGACAAGGAGGAAAGAGGAAGTAGGAAGGAGTCAGCATGTAGAGACTGGAGAAAACAAGATGCCAGCCCGCCACGCTCAGAAAAGATGCCCACGTGGAAATACTTAGATAAGTAGAAATGGGTTAATAATTAAGACAGAGCTATCCCATAAACAATGATAATAAGTGGTCAACAGCTTGTATCAAATAGAGTGTTATTGGGGGCTGGCATGATAGCGGGGCGGTGGGACCAGACCGGCGGGGAAAACATGTTCATAACACACAAGGGTTAGGGAGAAGATTCAGGGGACACAAGCCATGGACCTGAACTGGGATGCTCAGCACTCACATCAAAACTGGAAGACACCCAGTATCAACTACTGGCCTCCATGTGTACCTGTGCATTGAACAGTCACACCCTCCCCCGCACACACACACACACACACACACACACACACACACACACACACACACACACACACACACATCATTGGTCTCCTTTAAAGCACTGGGTTACTCCCCAGTTTATCCAGTTTATCGAAGCCAGAGGCATCTTTTGAAAGATAAAAATTACTATTAAAAACGGAAATCCTGTTTTAATCAAATGTAAGGAACAATCCAAATTTATCATTGATTCTGGGTAAATGGTCTTAAATGCTGTGTTGTGAGTCCATTTTCAGGCCCTGTCATTCAATAGCTTCATGTCTGAGTTTGTGAATCATCTTGGACTTTGGAGGGCACTGTATCAGGAATTCATCTCTTTCATCCAAGGCCATACTCATTGCTATTCTTGGAAAAATTACACGTTGCTTTAAGTTTTCTCAGAAATGACAGGGTCCTGACACATGACCTGTCATTAAACATGGAGGTCATATTAAAAAGGTACATTCTGCTCTGCACTGTGTAAGAAATCCCTGAATTTACATTAGTCTCTCTAATGTAAATGTATTTAATATGCTTACAATACCATCTTTGTATGCTGCCACCTTATAGCCACAGCAACTCCTCACTGACCATTACCAGTGTGGTGGCCTGCTGTTAACTCTTTGAAAGATATTTGATTAATTAGCTTTAAATCTCTTGGTGATTGAGTTAGCCTTATATCTCTGTTTACAAACAAATAGACGAAGGCCCCCCAAAAAGCTAACCTTTTCTAGCATTAGAAAGCTACACAATGTTAATGACAGGATTAAAACCTGGTTTTGCTAATTGGACAGCTCAGGGGTCTAAACACAAGCTCTAATCACTTCTAATTATGTATGGACCTAGGACAGTCACCAACAGGATGCTGAAGCATTCTTCACCCCAGCCAAATATATGTGTGTGCTTGCTGTTCTGCTTTGATTAAGGTCACAAAGGGTCACAGAAGTTGATGGGAGCTCCCCATTCTTTGCTGGCTATGTTCCCAGCCCCTTTCTTGTTTTCTGAGCTACTGCCCTGTATTGTTCACCCTTCATTTCCGGTGCTGGTGGTGGAACCCAAGGCCATGTACACACAGGACAGGGGCTGCACCACTGAGCTACAGCCACATCCTGTTGCAGTTTTGCTCCAAGAACCTTAAGGATCAGGCTGGCATTTCATTTCCTAGATGTACTAGATTTTTGTCTGGCATAGTTTTCATCAGTACTGAATGTAAGTACATGGCATAGCTACTTAGCCCTAAAGCCTTGTTTTGTTCTCAGAACTAAATCCTTACACATCTTCCTATTGTCACTTTCTGGGGGAGATCATGTGTCCTTCTGCCTTTAGACGCCATCTACATTCTTGAATACCCAATTTCATTCTATGTTTAACACTCTCTTGAGAACACTATATTTATTAACTAAGTACTTGTGTCCTAGTATGCTTGCTGCTGCTGTGATAAACACCCTAACCAAAATCAACCTGGAGAGGAAAGTGTTTTATTTCATCTTATAGCAGGCGCCCAGAGACAAGATCTGAAGCGAATGCCTTGGAGAAGTGCTGTTAAGTGGCTTTCTCTTCTTGACTTACTTGGCTTGCTTTCTTATACATCTGCCCCAGGAAAGGCCTCACCCACAATGGGCTGGGCCTTCTTATATTTATCAACCAAGAAAATATCCCACAGACTTGTCTGCAGGCCATCTAATGGAGGTACTTGAAGTATTTTCTCACCTGTGATTTGTAACATGAAAAAATAAAAGACTCAGAGATAGATATTGGGGTTCAAGTTTCAAGCTGAAGATCAGAAAAGCAAAGCAGCTGGTCACTAGGTCTTACTGTACCTCAGACTGAAAGGGCTGATCCTGTCTCCATGAGCTCTCACCAAGCCTCAGACTGTTGCCTTTCCTCAGTGTGGCTGGAGAATCCTGAGACTTCATTGTTTCTCTATCCTCAATGTAGCTGGAAAATGAGTGCCTGATACTTACTACTGAAGACCCTGCTCCTATCTTTTATATTCCTCTAGTGCTGGGATTAAAGGTGTGTATTCCCAGGTGCTGAGATCATCTTTGTGTGAGCTGTTTTTCTTTAGGACTGGATCAATCTTACGCAGATCTGGGTGGCCTTGGATTCACAGGGATCCATCTACCTCTTAATCCTGAGTCCTAGGATTACAGGTGTGTACTATCACCCCCTAGCTTCAGGCTTCTGGGATTAAAGGTGTGTACCACAGTGCCTGATCCTTATAGCTTCAGGCTGGCTTTGCTTATCTGAATCCTCAGGCAAACTTTAATAAACCATAAATAATATATCACCACAGTGGTTACTTCTTCCCAGATGACCATAGCTGTGTCAAGTTGACAACCTAACCAACCCTCTTTGACAGCTCCATGTTCAATTGGACGTTATTATTTGTATTTTGTTTTCAATACATCCCAGTTTTGCCTCCCTCCACTCCACCCAGGCTCCTCCCCCACATACACACTCTAGATGAACTTTTATATTCAAATTCTCATCCTTCATTTCTCATCCCTGGACACAGACACACACAGAGGGACATACATAAAAAATGTCTCCCATTTTTCTTTTATAAAATTGTCTCCCATTTTTCTTTTATTCCTGCCAGTCATAACGGGAACTGGGGCCTTGATCTGAGCTCAATGGGGACAGAGACACCACACTAGGCATTTGAATACTGTTAACACAGCAAGCAGTTAACTGCTACCTACAACCAAAGAACAGTAAATTGTCCTAGCAGTGACACTGAAGGAACAGCTGAAGATACTCTGGCCAGCTGTGGTGAGCATGACTCTGGCAGGCCTGCTTTTCTCCTCTTCCACCTGCCTTTCTGAAAATCACTAGATCGTGTTCCTGAAGCTACACAACAAGCTCTATTCCCTCATTTGGCCACTCCCCCCTCCTGAGGCTGACTACCGAAGTCCAGCAATCAAAAGCCCCTTATGGTTCACCTAATTAACATGCTCAATTAAAATTAAACATTTCATCCTGGAACAGGGTTCCCCCTTTTCCTTTACTAACCACCATTTTCCTGTGTGCTACATCTGTCTCCTCTCAATCCAGAGGCAGCCCTTTGTTCCTCAGGGACAGATACCCCTACCCTCTCTCCTTTGTCCCCTATCTCCTTTACCATCACATCCTCGCCCTTCTAACATAGTCCTCCTCTTCTCTTCTTAAAATGACACCTGCAAGGTCATTTGCTGCTGTTTTTCTGCCTGAGTCAGAGAGCAGCTACTCAGCCTTGCTTCCCCATTAATGATCTCTGTGGCAACAGGTGTTTGGGTGTTTTGTGCCTGATCTGGGGTCTGGGAGGAAGCCCTTGCTATGTGTGGGTACCGAAAAGCACACCAGGACTATTGAGTCTATTCAGGGAGGAGCTTACCGTTGTATGGCCTGTAGCTGAGGACCAGTTAGTGCTGACAGCAGACAAGGGAGGAAATATGGTAGGCTCTGAGAGTGTTTGATATCTGCAATCTGGATTAGACCTCTGCTCTGGGGAGGAAGTGCCTCTACTGTTGTGAAGAAGAAAAAAGTGTGGTGCCTTTTATAAACAGAAAAACCCTCCATGAAAATGTCCTGGAAGGGATGGGTCTTACTTCCTTCTTTCTGCTGTTTAGTCACCCCAGTGTCCCTATACGGAGATCCTACTAGTGCCTTCACCATAGCAAAATGCATTCCAGTCTATGAGTCTCAGTATCCAGGATGGACAGACAGGGAACTCCTAGCTGAGATGAAAAACTGTCCAATTGGAACCTCCAACTCACACCTGGATGATTTGAAAGCCCTGTTCCTATCCCTCTCTACTGCATCTTCCTTCCTTGAAGTTGCCAGCTTCTCAAGTCCCCTCCTGAAGCATTCAGCTTTGGACCATACTTGAGCACAAACCCAGTCTGTGGCTGAAATGTCATCACCCCTCACTTATGACCTATATAATCTCCTTGCATTAGTTTGGGCATGTGGTTTCTCTGGCCTTGATCTCTGGGACTGGAGAACCAGTCCAGGAGTTGCTTTGGTCAAATAAATCTGTAGCTATACCTTTTCCATTTGGCTTGATCTGGCTTATTGACTTGGGGGGGGGCAGAAAAATCTATTAAGAACTTAGTAATCAGCCAACAGTTATCAACCTCTTAATAGTCGAATTCTCTCTGGTTCTTGCTGTGAAATAATCCTCTTATACACTGTAAAGATTTTTTTAACTTGAATTGGTTTAATAAAATGCTGATTGGCCAGTAGCCAGGCAGGAAGTATAAAGGCCAGGGCGAGGAGGGGATGGGGTGGGGTGACCAAACTAAGAATGCTGGGAAGATGATGGGTGAAATCAGGAGTTGTCAGCCAGATGCAGAGGAAGCGAGATGAGACTGTCTTACTGAAAAAAGTTACCAACCACCAAGCCACGTGGCTAAACATAGATAAGAATTATGGGTTGATTTAAGTATAAGAACTAATTAGTAATAAAACTGAGCTACCGGGCAAGCATTTATAATTAATATAAACCTCTGTGTGGTAATTTGGGAAGTGGCTGCCAGGCATTTGGGAGTTGCTGGTGGGATAGTAACTTCTGCCTACACGTTCTTTATGACTAATTACAATTCTAGCATAAAAGCTCCTAGAATACTCCCCTCCCAAATTTCCCCATTCATTCCTACAATAAACTTGAATCTCGAGCACTGTTCTTTTGAAGCTGGCTGTAGCAGTGTCTATCTTACTGGACTTCTTAATGTTATACTCGGTTCCTTCCAAATGAATCATTCATTTAAGCAATGTAGGCTGAGCACCTGCTAAGTACAGGGTATTGGCTTGACACATGGATCATGATGGAGAGTGAGTTGTATACTAAAGCAGAGCAGATGGCCTATGCTGTGTGAAGCCATGCATAACCTGTAGACTACTCAACTGTCCATACTCAGGGTGTCCTCTCGTGCCTTCTATACAGTGAAAGTTCTGACCTCCTCTCCATCTCCTGGATACATCGAGATCTTTTTCATCTCAGAGCTTTTCTGCATCATGTTTCCTTCTAGAAAGACCTTTAATCCCCCTTTCCCTCTTCAGGTCTCTCTAAAACATGAACTTTCACTTCAGCTCTCATGGATGCTGTACACCATGGCCACATGGTACCAGAGTTACTGGCCTTGCTATGTTCTGCTTAGGGCTGTGGCCACATCACCATTCTTGCATGTGGGGAACATAATTAAGCATAATAATGATTATTTGACAAAAGTTAAGACTGCAACTGAACACTTAGCATGTGGGTGGCACATTGTTTAGTTGTGGAATTTTCTCTTTAATATTTTCAGATCAATGTTGACCATCAACAACTGAATTCACTCACAGAAGGCAAACTGTCCACATGAGAAGATGACAGAACTTCGTAACCCCTCCCCCTGGTCTCTATCACCTCCTCTTTTATACCTCCTTTGGAGAACATGGAAAAGTATATGTTTTTGGTGAACTGGTTGTCTAAGAGTTCAACTGCTTCCCCACAAAGCCAGGACCCTGTCTCCATTCCCACACTTAGCACAGTGCCTTGAGTGTGTAGATATTTGCAGAATGAATGAATCAATTATTGCAAAGGCTCCAAGAAAGTTTGCTTACCCAGCAACACCTAAAATTACCTAGCCACAGAATCATCCTTTAGCATACTATTTCCAGTCCTCCTAAAGATACTCACTTTCTGTCAGGCATGTTGGTGCATGTCTATCATTCCAGCACTTAGCAGGGGTGAGGGGCTGAGACAGGAGGATCCCCAGTTCAAAGTCATTTAAGAGACCAGGCTAGGCTACACAGTGAGCCTCTAGCTGGTAAAACCAAATCTTAAACTAACCCAAATACAAACACACGCTCTGTGAACATGTATGGGGAAACCGTTTGAAACACTCTAGCCCATCCCATAATTCCATCATCCTTCCAAATTGCATGTACTTAGAACCTAGTTATACTTTCTTTTTCAAAACAGCAAAAAGCAAGAACAAGGAGGTATTCTAGAACACAGGCGAAAGGAAAGTTATAAGGTCATGGGATTGTAGTCCCAATGTCTCCTATACATGCAGATAATAGTCAGTGCTGCCATCTCAGGACTGTGGAGGGATATGAAGGGATATGAAGGGATAAAGCAGATGGAGCACCTGATTCACATGCAGAAAGCATCCTCACTCATTGTCGGCCCCTGCACTTCACCTAGCCCTTTGCTACATCTCATTGCAGAGATCGCTTATAGTCTTCAGAGCCTTGCCCTGTCATAGGCTGTATTAATTACTGGAGGATAGGGTTTTCAACTAATGTATCATTTATTATTTTTCATCTCTAAAATTCACTCATCCCTCCAGCAAATCCTCAACATGGCCCTGCCTTTGGGAAACTGAAAACCTAATCTTTTAAAAATAATCAACCCAGAGGAAATAACTCGAGAGAAACAAAGTGCTTGTAGGCAGTGCTAGTTTCAATACAGGAGACACAGTGCTGCTGAAGTACCTAAGACTTCTCTCTAGAAAATGGGATGCAGGCTCAAGTTCTGAGCAATTTCACAAATGCTCTGTAATGGGGCTTGGGGAAGCCATCCCAAATGAAATGAAATTCTTCCTAACTATGTGCTCCTCTAAGACCACAGCACATTTAAGGGAATTTGTCCAAGACAATCTTCAACTAAAGACCCGAAGTGCTTTCTGAAGTCTGACTTCTTATCAGAGTGCCTTTTCACAGACCCTGGGAAACTCAACTGGCAGGCTAATTTTTCTTCTTTTCCCTCAAATTGAAAACAGCTTGAGGTCTCTAAACTCCTTGTCATCTACCAAGGCAAATGGAAAAGAGAACAACCATATACCAAAATAACAGCGGATTAGCCCATGGAGCAGTAGAGAGAATCCTACTCCCACAGGGCCCTGACCTTGACTCTCTCCAGTGCTGTGGCATCTTGACCTGAAGCAAAAGGCACTTCGGTACCTGTATTACCAGCCCAATTAAAAAATTTAAAACATACATTATTAAGGTAGCAGAATCCAAAGGAGTTGGTCAAAGAGGTATTTGTTCAATTACACTTTTCAAGAGAAAGGGTTACAGGGAGACAGAAGAAAAAACAAGATGACAGAAGGGAGAGAGGGAGGGAAGAGAGAGGGAGAGCGAGGGAGAGGGAGGAGGGAGGGAGAGAAGGAGGATGGAGTAAGAGACATGCAGGTATAAGTGTTTGAGAGGGTTATGGAGGCAGAGAACCTGAAAAACACACCCTCAGCTTACATTGTAATTGTGGTCACAGCATTAAGTGGTTTCTGACGTGTTTCTGATTTTGAGTAGGAATCTGTGAGACTGGATGCAAGCCAAGCCACACCCTAAGACTTTCCCAAGGCATACTCACAGGAAGTAGGTTTCTGTTTCAGGGAGGAGTCTAGTCACTGAAGTTAACCTCTTGGTGACCTATGCACCCAACTATAGCTTTCTTTCTCTTTGAGGGCCTGACACCCAGCTCCCAAATAAGTTCTTAGTATTAGAAAGGCAATATTAATAGAGAATATTTTCAAAGTAATTTACAAATATAAATCAACTCTTAATTTCTGCTATTCAACTTGTGGTAGGAATATACATCAAATATGTAGGCCCTTCAGAATCCACAAAATGATGATGTCATTGTCAGAGATAGACATGTATGGGCAGAAGGTGTAGACTTTGAGGTTCCCAATCTCTCTCTCTCTCTCTCTCTCTCTCTCTCTCTCTCTCTCTCTCTCTCTCTCTCTCTCTCTCTCTCTCTCTCTCTCTCTCTCTCTCTCTCTCTGATGCCTGCTTGTGGATAAGGGTGTAAGTAAGCTCTGAATTACTATTCCAGCACCATGCTTGCCTACCTGCTGCCATGCTCACTGCCATGATGGCCATGGCCTCACCCTCTGAAACTTTAAGCAAACCCTCAACTAAATGCTACTTTTATAAATTGCCTTGGTCATAGTGTCTTTTCACAGTGATAGAAAAGCAACTACTGCGTACACTGTTTTCTGCAGTCTGAGTGAGTGGGGATTCTTCTAGAACCTGAGCAGTTTTAGTCCACATGGCAGCTTTGTGCTAAATAGCTTGTAGTTTTCTGTTGCTCTTTGAGAGAGAAAAACAAAAACAAAACAAAACAAAAAAATCCTATATGATGAGCCTTCTCATGATTATTGCACATGGTAGACCCTGAATCTGAGTTAATTAAGTAAAATTAACATGAAATACTGACTGGTTTGTAAAGTGAGAATTATTTTCATTAAGGTGTAAAATGAACACAGTAAATGAAATCTATTTTTCTCAAACAAAACTAATGTTCTTAATTTAATTAAATATGTAAATGGTTTCTATGGTAATATTTATTTTACTGCTCTCTCTTAGGAAGGTAAATGTCCTGTTGGAGGAAACAAAATGGATAGGTAGTATTAGGTCTATGATTTTTTTCTAAGTTCTGCTTATATTATAAAATGCACAATGAAATTATCTGTCATTTATCAATAACCTGCCAAACAGACAGTTCATGCTGTATTGGACCAAGTCAGCACCATCCATGTGTTAAGGAACCCCACATCAACAAAGAAGGCAGATATCAAGCAAATAATTACTTAACTAATTACTTGAGAAGAATGTGATAAATGTTTCTATCTGGATAGAATGTGAGTGTGTTTTACTCAGGGTGCATCTGTTGGAATTTAAATTATATATGACATCACAAGGAAGTGGAAATTTTAGCTTGTAATCCCAACATCCATGACACCAAAACAAGGGGATTGCTGTGTGTTTGAGACCAGCTTCTGATAAACTAAGACCTTGTCTCCAAAAATCAAAGCCAAATCATGCAAACAAACACCAGAGAGATAGAAATTTGATCAGGCTGGTGTGTAGAGACAGATCTTTGTGGAGGTGAATAAGGTCCCATAATTGAACAGGGAAGACTGGAATACAGTGGAAAAGACTAAAAGAAATATTCAACAAATGCTTGTTACCAGTCTCTATCCATGAGAGGCTTTGCACTGCCTCAGAACTCCAGGAAGAAGCTTCATCAGCTCCTCCCACCTTGCATCTCTAAAACCACAAACCAAACTTGACTCTTCATCAGTTACATGGGCTACAGTATTCGGTTACATCAATGGAAAATGGACTAAGGAAATGGTACTGTCAAGAATTGTATGTGTTGCCTATAAATCAGAACTGAGAACTATTCCCTGAGAAAGACATTTCCAACTGAACCCATATAAAGAGATTAAATAAACACTAACTGTGGGAATAGGGAGGGAAAATAACTTTCAGGCAATTTATTTAAAAGACAAAAGTGATAATAGCAGAAAATGTGGACAGAATCAGGAGAAGTCAGGAAAACTGAACTGAGACACCCCAGGAACTTCTGAGAGGAGAGCAGGAACCAGCTACACTTTATACTCTGACTAGGACTCTCAAATTACTGAGAAATTCCTTCAGCCATCATTGGACTGTGCGTGAAAACTGGACAATTCTGATTTTCTTAGTCTTCCTAAATTATATTTCCCCTTAACTTGCTTTCCTTCCTGACCTTCAAATCATAAAATGACACTTATACTCATAGACCAGAGGTATATGTTTTCCTTTAGAGTATATTTTTAATTATACAATATGTTTATAAAATCTTTGAGGATTTTATACGTCTTTTGATATTATTCATCCTCACCTCCTCTCAGATTCATCACAGAGATGTATATTTAATGAGTGCTAAGCTTATAAATGGTTTCATTCCTTTACTGAAGAAAAAAAGCAAAACTTTAGTAGTGGGGAAATGTCCCAGGAATGTGCCCTGCAGATGTTATTCAGTGCTAATCCACAAAAGAGTTCTGTTGTCCATAGCACAGACCCAGATTCCCTGAATGTGGTGTTAGTTAGGAGGACTGGGCAGTCTATGGGTCCTCTGGTAGTAGATCAGTATTTATCCCTAGTATATGAATGGACTTTGGGAACCCATTCCACATAGAGGGATATTCTCTCAGCCTAGATACATGGGGTAGGGCCTGGGCCCTGCTGCAAATGATATGACAGACTTTAAAGACTCCCATGGAAGGCCTCAACCTGCCTGTGGAGCAGAAAGGGGATGGGATGGGGGTTGGTGTGGGGAACAAGGGAGGATGGGGAGGGTACAAGAACTGGGATTGATATGTAAAAAAAAGCTTGTTCCTAATTTAAATTAAAAATTATGTAATTAAAAAAAATTCTGTTGTCAGACCTCCAGGGAAAATAGGAATAAGCAGGTGAGAGCTTCCTTGGATCTTTGTTATTTCAGCTGGCTACTGCCCCTGAAGAATGACAATGAGCCATGGTCTCTGGCCACATGAAGCTCACAGTCTGTTATGAGCACATTTTTCCCTGCAGCCGGTCTGGTCACGCCACCACGCCAGCCCCCAATAACACGCTGAGACTCTGTATTTGATACAATCCTGTTGGCCAGTTACTATCATTGTTTATCAGCTAGCTCTGTCTTAATGATTAACCCATTTCTACTATTCTAAGTATTACCACATGGCTCATCTTACCGGCCAGAGCGGCTGGCTGGCGTTATACCTCTCTGGGCTCTCCATATTGCCTCCTCTTTCCTACTTCCTCTTTCCTCCTTGTCTCCTAGCCCCACCTATCTTGCTTTTCCATTGGCCAACAGGGCTTATTCATTAACCAGTATGAGAAACATCTTTACAGAATAACATCTCCCATCAACAGTCCATAGATTTTGCATTGTGATCTTCCAAGATGGAGGGAATATTTGCAGGCATTCTCAAACTTATTTGAATGTAGGTTTTTTCCCTAGCAGGATATTGCAAGGAATAGCCACTACTGCCTGGACTAATCAATACTCAGCTTCCCCCAAACTGAATTCAAACACCTAGCCCCAATCTAAGAAGTAGGGTGTGGCATACTGCCTGTAACTCAGCATGATTAGGGGCAGAGATAGGAAGATCATTGGGCTGACCGGCTGCCAGCATAGCTCCAGCCAGTGAGAGACTGTCTCACAGAATAAGATAGATCATGATAGAGCAGGTCACTGGAATTCTCTTCTGGAACCTACATATGGTTATATACATGCACATAGGTATAACACACACACACACACACACACACACACACACACACACACAAACACAAACTCATTTCTCCCCAAGCAAGCTCTGGAGACAGACCCCTCAACCTTTCCCAAGTATTTCAACCTCAAAACAGTTGCACCACAGTTGTCCTGTGGTGGAATATATTTTGATACAATTTTAGTTGAAAGATTGGTGTCTATTTAGGTGGGAGGATTATTAAGATGATCAAGTCTTAACTCTGCAAACAAGTACACACATGGAAAATGGTTGGCTCTGAGTCGTTCTTGTGTATGCACATAAAACCAGTGAAAACCTTTATCTTCTGGCCATCTGCAAATCAAAGTCTTCTCTGAAGTTCTCACTGTGACCAAGGACAAGGAAGAGACAAAGGGTGAACAGCTGCATCTCACACTAGTTTAGGTTCACTGCAAGTTCATTAGCCTTGCTGTTGAGAGGTGAAAAGACAAATACCTTACCATTCTTTTTCTGACACAATAGTCAGCCATTAGCTGGCAGGTTTGCTACTGTTGGAACAAACTGAAGTCAGAATATGGCTTTTCTTTCCTCCCTAGTTTCTCCCTAGTTTCCCTCAAGAATTCTACTTTCGAAAGTGATAGCCTCGCTGTGTTGTGTTGTGATTTTCTGTGGAAATACACTATTGGTGACTTATTTCAGATAAATGCCTAGAAACAAGTCATCTTGGTACACCAAAGATATTCAGGAACACTTATTGTTTAACCTCGTTAGTGACCAACATTTCCTATGAGTCATTTTCCCTTTCTGGACAATGTCTTTGACAGCTAGTCAAGTTGAAGACTAAATCCACCTGCTCTGGGTCGTGGTTTCAAAGGCACTTTGAGATGAATTAGCATCATCAGATAACATGGCAGAAGAGACTGGACCAGCTCATCTCAAGCAGGGAGATTAATACTGAGCTTTTTTATTCCCATCCCTGCCAGACTCATAAATCACGGACATGCCTTCCCACTACGAAAATTTAACCTGGGTCTGCAAAGTCAGGAGCCAGTCTCTCTCTTTGAGAGGTTGCTTTCCTTGTGCAAAAAAAAAAACAAAAAAAAAAAAAACACACACACACACACACACACACACACACACACACAAACCATGCTCCAGGGACATATTATCAGAAATGTCCAGTAAAAACCATAAAAAGATATACAACTCTCTGTAGTTCTTTTTGTTTGTTTGTTTGTTTTTACCACACAGCTCCCAAATAAATGCAAGGAGACTTACTCTTACTTATGAATGCCTGGTCTTAGCTTGTCTTGTTTCTAGTCAAGTTTTCTTAAATTACCCTGACTTCCTTTTGCCTCTGGTCTTTTGTCTTTTTCCATTCTGTATACCTCTCTTTGTTTCTTACTCTGCGGCTGGCTGAGTGACTGGCCCCTGACGTCCTCCTCTCCTCCTTTTCTTGATCGTCATTTTTCTCTCTTCTTCCCTTATGTATTCTGTCTGCCTGCCACTCCCACCTATCCTCTCTCTCCTGCCTCATCATTGGCCTTTCAGCTCTCTGATCAGGTGTTTTAGACAGGCAAAGTAACACAGCTTTACAGAGTTAAACTAATGCAATATAAAAGAATGTAACACATCTTTTCACCCTTAAACAAATATTCCATAGCAAAAATGAATATAACACATTTTAAACTGAGATTCCATAACAACTTCAGATAAAAAGAATTTTCTTTTGACTGAGACAGACAACACATCACATATTTAAGGCAGCCAGATAACAAACAGGGATAGCCATCTACCACTCATACAGCTGAGGAACCTGAGGCTAACTTCCTAGGGAGGCAAAGCCTAGATATCCTCATGAATCAAAGGAATGCAGTTAACTCCCTTGCTAAGCACCTGCCACGAGAATGTGACTCGCACAAAGGGCAGTGTGCAGAGCTCTGCTCAACTGCAGGCCTTTATGATCATCTTTCCCTGCCAGCCAGAGGCAACTTCAGCAGTGCCATGTGTTTTAACAGCTACTTGAGATTTTTAAAAGGCAGTCCTCCATGTGAATAAGGAGAAATGTTCCCCATAGCAGGAGCTACTGTTTCCTCACTTTTAGGCATGAGGTCAAGTGTTACACGAAAAGGCAGAGCTGTGCCCACAGAAAGGCAGAAGTCACTAGTGTTTGGACCACGTACTTAGAAAGCTTCTTAAACCCATGGGCTCATCTGTGGATGCAAGATATTATCGTGAAAATATTAAGGACATGTTTTCATTAAGCTTTCTAGGGGAATACTGCTAAATGGTAGACTATAAAATGTGACAAAGCTTCTGACTGTGAAAAGGAAAAACAGCGAAGACGAGGAACTATAAAGGCAGTAATTACATTCGCAATCTAATGCAGTAGATTGTTGGAGTACATTTTGGCACGATGTGGTGTTTGAATGAGAAGTCCCCTCCACAGGTGCATGCATTTGAACTCATACATTTGGACTCCCCAGTGGGTGGCCCTCTTTGGTAAGGTTATGGGATCTTTAGACCATATAGCCTTCTGGAGTATGTCACTAAAGATGGGCTTTGGGGTCCAGGGGCTCCCCCACTTCCTGCCATTGCTCTGCTGCTTTCTAGGCACAGATGAAATGGAACTTCATGGCTTCCTGCTCCTGTTTCCATGCCATCCCTACCATTATGAACTCTATGCCCCTGGAGTGTTAAGCCAAAATAAACTCTTTCTTCCCTAAGTTGCTTTGGCCATGATATTTTACCACAGCTATAGGCAAGGCAAGGTAAGGTAAAGCGCTACTCTAATTCATCTTATCAATAAAAAAATCAAGAGCCAGATATGGTGGGGAAGAGGGGGGAGGACCTAGAAGATCAGAGAAGCATGGAAGCAGCCACAGTTGCTTCCTACCTCTACTGATCCTCCATCCAAATGGGCTCAAGATCCTCTCTCTGCATTGCCTTGCTTCTTCCCATCTCCTCTCTGTCTATGATCCTCCAAACCTCTAAGGTTAGCTAGTGGCTAGCTCTGCCCTCTGACTCCAAGAAAGCTTTATTTATCAAAGCACAATCAAAATATCACACAACAGTAAGGCATAAGTCTATGTGGGGACATCTCCATTGAAACTGCAACAAAGAGTAAATACTACAGGTGTTTAAAATGTTTATAGGGGAAGAGTGAGGTGATATTTCAATTGAAGAAGCATTTGCTGTGCACGGATGAGGGCCAGAATTTGATCAGTAGAAGCCATGTAAAAAGCCAAATATGGTAATAACATCTGTAATCAGCACTGGGAAGGTGGAGGAGATGGGAAGGCACTTCAGGCTCACTTGCCATCCAGCCTAGCTTAATAGGTGGGATTCAGGCCAACAAGAGACTGCTTCTAAAAGCAAGGTGGGTGGCACCTGAGGAATGACACCGAAGGCTGACCTCTGGCTGTCATATAACAAATGTACACAAATACAATAAAAGGGGAAATGACCTTTTTAGACTGGCACAGAGGTCAGACAAGGAACACACAAGGGAGGTGATAATGGGAATGTCTACTAATGGAAGAGGGAGGGAGAAGTTGACGCAACCAAGCTGTGACAGTGTCAGATACAGGAGGGAGGAGCATTGCAGATTGTTTTCTTTTAAAGATGACGACTCTTCATCAACAGGAGGGAGCAGAATTAAATTGTATTCCCCCCTCCAAAAAAAGAAGGCCTAGTTTTTGATTACTCGAAATAATTTCATATGTGGTCACTGCAGGTACAAAAGTGAGGTCCTGTTGGGATAATGTAATTCTGCTGCTTGACTGGTGTGGTTAGAGAGGAGACAGACTCCTGTCCCCCAACCCATCAATGCCTGAGGCAGTTGTGATTGCTGGCCCTGAGTTCAGAAGGGCAGGAAAGCTGCCCCTGAAGGCCACCAGCTGTACCAGTTGGGAGAGCAGGCCTGAACTTCGCATTAACAGCACGATAAAGTCAACCCCATTGTCAGAGATGTGGGCAAGTCAGCTCCAATACTGGGAGCATCAAAGAGCTGTCCCTGTTTCTTACCTTTTATGTTGTAGCATGGGCAGGAAGGAGATGACCATCAATGTTTGAGGCAGGTAGGAGAGCTAGTCCTGCAGCACTGGGGAGAGTGGTCCCATGCCATGCCTGGTCAACACAAGAGAGCTGGCCCTGAAGGTGTGGGGTATCTGACCATGAGGACAGGAAAGCAAGAGACCTCTCCCCTTCACTTGCTCATCCTTGTAAAGGGTGAACTCCCAAGGCCATGCAGGAGAGCTCCCACTGGTAGTGAAGACAAGGGAGAGCTGGTGGGCAGACCAACCCTGAAACTACCCAGGCCCAGAAGCAGGGTTATGAGTTGACCCGCCCCAATATCCATCCCATCTGTGATCTTCTGGAGCACATGAATGGACCAGTCCTGCAGACCCAAAGCAGCAGGATCTCCACAACTCGGGGCAACAGTAGGACAACCAAGATGAGTTTCGTTGAATGACCAGCATCAGTAGTATAGTAAAAACCAGAGGCTTGAACCAGACCAATATCACTCTGCAGTTAACATTTGCAAGTAAAAATTTACTGTATGACTCACTATGTCACACTACAGCTTCCATGAGATGCCCCTTTTTTCCTTCTCTTAAATTTTACCTTGAGGGGGGTTGCTGCAAAAGCAGAGGGCAGGGACTGGAAATGAATGGGATATGCATGATGTGAAAGATACAAAGAATAATTAAAAGAAAATTTAAAATAACTCTGTGAAGGTAGATTGCAAACTAATTTTAATAACCGTTTAAAAGTGAAAATTATCAAAAAGTTAAAGCTGCATATAGCAGAATCTATTCCTTGGGATTAGAACATTTTTAATTTCTTGAGTCTGATGCACAGTTAGCAGATTTGTAATGTAACCTTTTCATTCAAATTGGTGCATTTGCTCAATTGTTATTTGACTTTAACTGTGCAATGTCATCTTACCAGTCTCTGCTTTTGCTATGATTATTGTTTTGCTTCATCAAAGATGAAAACATGCTAACACAAAGTTCAGTCCTACATACCCAAGGAACATGTAACTTCCTGGGATTCTGGGAACTTTAGTTCTTAAAACATAACACCTGCCAAGGACCAGGTAACTTCCTGGGATTCTGGCAGCGGACACTAGCAACAAAGAAGCCTCATGATAAAATACAGTGGCCTATGGGTTTTGTCCACATAAGCTCCACCCACACGTGTCTCAAGGCTGGAAAGCTTCCAAGTGATCACCCCGAACAGATTCCATCTTTATCAGTATTTAAAATTTTAATAAAAGCTTGCTTAAATTCAGGAAGAGGAGGAGGAGATAGATGTAACATACTCTAAACAAAAAGGAGAGATGACCACCTGAAGACAGAGGGAGCGATTGTAACCATGCTTCCATAAACAAAGATACTTGAAAACACTAGTAGAGATAAAGAAAAAAAAGGTGGTAGTGGGTATCTCAGGGATTCTGGAGAGCTGCAAGTGTCTTTGAGGTAAGGTGGCATCTGGTCTCCAGAGCTGTGAGCCAGTAAGTGCCAACTGTAAACTGCCTCTTCTGAGAAATTTGTTCGACTGTGCACCTAGATTGTGAAGGCAATACTACTGGTGGTAAGTTAGGCTGGCACGTACAGTGCACCAGACCACATAGGGCCTGCATAGCAGTCATCTGAACTTCTCCGGCAACTGAATGAGGGTCCACCTGCTATGCTATATTTTCTTCCAACCGCCCTAGAGCTTGTAAATCATTCTTCCCGTTTTCATCCATGCTGGATGCCTGAGCAGATTTTCTGACTTTGTTCCAAGGACTCTGGCTTCTCAGAAACACAATTAAAACAATTTCCATGATCAAAATAATTTGGAAGTTGCAAACTTCTTATTTATTAGTCCTTTTTTTCCCTTGGGAAATCCCAGTGTGCATTAATATATAAAAAGATCTGGGAAAGTCTACAATAAAGGAGGTACCTAATCCCAATTCTCAAATGAGTTTGAGAATTCAGTTTGGAAATGCAGAGGGTTCTTTTGTTTGTTTGGTTGGGTTTTTTTTGTTTTTGTTTTTTTTGTTTTTGTTTTGTTTTTTTAAATACAAGTTTATCCCTCAGGCATGTCAAAATGGGGTCTGGACCAGCTGAGGCCTGGGTTCAATTTCCAGAGTTACATAAAACCAGGTCCTATAGCACATTCCTGTGGTCCCAGCACTCTGCTGGAGGGTGTGTGGGCAGGAGGATAAGAAGTTCAAGGTTATCCTCCACTGCATTTGTTGGAGGTCAGCCTGAGGTACATGACATCCTACTCTGGATAACTTTTTCATATCCCTACTGTCTTGGTTATAGCAATTCATAAAAGCAAACATTTAATTGAGTCTTACTTACAGTTTCAGAGGTTTAGTCCATTCCTGTCATGGCTGGGAGCATGATAGCACGCAGGCTACTGGAGAAATAGCCAAGAATTCTACATCTGAATCAACAGGAAGCAGGAAGAGAGAAAGCAGCTGTGTCTGGTTTGGACTTTTAAAATCTCAGAGTCCACCCCCAATGACACATTTCCTCCAACAAGGCCACATCTACTCCAAAAGGCCATACCTCCTTATCCTTCTCAAGTAGTTTCACTCCCTAATGGCTAAGCATTCAGATATGTGGGCCTATGGGTGCCACTCTTACCAAAACACCATACCTATCCAACTTTGGGACCAAGAAATTTTACTTACATAGTAGGGCTTGCAGCTCTCTTTTCAAGATTTGAGGCTTAAGAGGGCAGCTGCTTATGATTTGTGAAGAATTCTTATTTTTAAGCTCAAGCATAATTTAAGTTTCCCATTTCCAATCATGTTCCCATTTAGGAGGCTTCCCTGCCAGCAATTTACAAATATGATGTGGAGAAATACTTATTAACTTTATGTATGTATGTATGTATGTATGTATGCATGCATGTATGTATGCATGCATGTATGTGTGTATGCATTTGGTTTTTCAAGACAGGGTTTCTCTGTGTAGCTTTGTAGACCAGGCTGGCCTCGAACTCAGAGATCCACCTGCCTCTACCTCCTGAGTGCTGGGATTAAAGGTGTGAGCCACCACTGCTGGGCCTTATGAACTATTTTCAAAACCATGACATGTTCAAACGTGATTTCAAACACATAGCTCTGAACTTTAAAGTTTTGGCTATTGTCACCAAATGCAGAGAGTGTTACATTGTACAGAAAGGCATCCGGGAACCATCTAGCAAAGCATGATGGTTTTGGCCATAAATGGACTAAGGTCCGAGTCACTGAAGAGATGGCACCATGGTATGGTACAAATCAGTCTGTGCAGCCAGGAGCTGAGTGAGCAATGCTTCCTCCCAGCACAGCTTCCTTCTGAAATATTATCTAATAGGGCTTTCCAACCCATATTAAACTTCTCACAGCATTTAAATCCACACATTTACAGTACTATAAAGAAGATCAGCACAACAAAAAGAACAAACACATCTCAATTGAGTGCACCTCCTTTATGAGTGAAAATAGTACATTCAACTTAAAAACCAGGTGCACAGTAACAAGAATGGTCTGCACCTTGAGTTTTGTGTACTAGCGATACACGTGCTGTACAACAATTCCCTTGAGGTTAACAGCAACAACAAAAATTCCTGCTAACTATTTGTAGTTCATTCTGAGTTCTCTGCCCTTGATAGAAGATTTTATATATTCTTTTCACAATAAAAAGTTAAAGAAGTGACTCTGGGGTTGGCGAGACGCTCAGTGGGGAAAGGGTTTGCCATGCACACCCGAGGACCCGAGTTTAGATTCCCAGAACCCACATGAAACGTTGGTCATAATCCTGTGACAGGAAGGCTGCAGCAAGCAAATCTCTGGGATTTACTGGTAGCTGAGCTAGCTCCAAGTCCACTGAGAGAGTTTGCCTCAAAACAGAAGGTAGAAGACAACTGAGGAAGACAGGCAACACTTGCCTCTGGCTTCTACAGGCATCCGCACCCACATCACATGTGCCAACATCTGCACTGACATGTTCACACACTCTCACACACACAATCATACATACACACACACACACATACACACACAGACACAGACACACACTCACACTCACACACAGACTCTCTCACACACCCATACACATTCACACCCACATTTATTCACACTCACACACACAGACTTACACACACATATACACATTCACACATACTCACACACATTTGGAAACTTCCACCACTGGCTCTTCTCTTGTATCATTTCTTTGTCTTTATGTCAAACATCTCTGGCTGTAGGAGGAGCAATGCTCCCATCAACACTGTACTTAGAGTGGGAGAGTGTGGTTTTCTTATGTCTGCCTTTCACTCTCTGGCTACTCAAGATCTTTATGACTGACATGTGGAAGGGAAATTTCAGCTCGTCCTGTCACAGTTGCTACACACACACACATCACACACACACACACACACACACACACACACACACACACGAGAGAGAGAGAGAGAGAGAGAGAGAGAGAGAGAGAGAGAGAGAGAGAGAGAGGCTTGATTGAACACCTGAATGACAGCCTTTCAAACAAGATGGTAGGCCAAAGCACGAGGAAAGATGGCAATGGGGTAACGACTACCCTGAGAGAGTCTGAGCCAAGTCACAGATGTGCACATCACATCAACTGCAAGGAGCAGTTTGCTTGCAGAATTTCACCACCCAAACCTTCCTCTCTACTTTGCATTCAACTCAAGACTACAAATAGTGGTACATCTATAAATTTGGAGACTCAAGGCAATTGTTCAGATTCTATGTCTCCTTCCTAAGGAATATTTGAGGTAAATTTTGATTATACACACCATTATCTTGACTAGCTAGTTTTAGAACCTTATGGATACACAAAGCATACTGTTCCTGGTATAATTTCAACAGATTTACCCAACCCTGTATGGCTTGGGCATGCATAGACTGACCTTTTCTCATAGCACTTGGTGAATTATCTTGCTTCTTCCCTGGGGACTAGGCACTTATACAATCCCACCTATGCTAAGCTAAAAGCACATCACTTCTCAGTGTTTCCTCATCCAAGACTTTAGATAAATCCTTCCAGATGCTTGAAGAGATGTCTCACAGTGCCACTGGGAAGTCCTCATTCAGGAAAAGCTCAGATAGACAGAAACTGGAGAATTGAGAAGAAAAGCCAGGGTGTCTACTGACTCTCCTATTTCATTCTTAGCTTGAATTTGGATGAGTTTCTTCACCTTTCTAGCTATGGTTTCCTCACTTGTAATCAGGAGTGACATTATGCACTAGGAAAAATGCCTAGAGTTTTATAGTGCCATGACCATCACTGGCACTCCCGAGTCCTAGACTGGATCCCCTTCACTGGCTCCCTGTGAGCATCACATTCAATCCAGCTACCTTCAGAAACCAAACGTTAGCTCTGTGTAGAAGTTTAGTCAAGAAGGCTTCATTCCACCAAATCTGTAATATTAGGGGTTGAATTAATTTTCACGAACCCCAGTCCTAGAGACACCATCCAGGAACAGACACAAGAAATGCACAGCAGGGGATGAAAATACAAGTAAGAGACTGTCATGCACAGAGCCCAGAGCCCAGAGCCCAGAGCCCAGAGCCCAGAGCAGTACCAATTTCATTGGCTCCCACAGATCACAGTTATGAGGACACTAGAGAAATGGGTGGCAACAAAATGTGATGACTGACAGCAGGAGGAGTGTGGTCTAATACAGCTGTAGTCCTTCCTCAGCTCTACCATACTGCACCCCTTAACCATGTCACTAAGCCTCTGTGAGCTTAGCCTTTCTCATCTGCATAAATGGAGTCTGGAACCTTGGGGTTGCTGGCATGTGCTATAAATATTGCCACGGACACAGTACAGTGCACAGTATAGCCATGCAGCAGGCCATTAATCAATGATATTGAGTCTTACTGCTCCTCCTTAAGGGTTTTTCTAGACACTTAAGGCCAAGTCTGAATCACTCTTAACCACAGGGCTTCAGCATTGCAATGCTCCAGAATGTATAATACTACTGCAACACTGCATGTGCAAACAAAGAGGGCTGTGGCTCCTCTCACAGGGCTCCTCCTCCTGCATTGAACAGTCATGAAGCAGATGAGAAGAGCTACTTCCAACATCCAAGACACCCACAGCTGCACACTCATTACGCACAGGATATGATTGGCAGACAACATGCTGTTCAAGAATGCTAGGCTCCATTCTCCAGCAGGGATGAAATGGGGCCATATCATGGAAGGAAACACTCTTTTTGATATTTGCCAAATTATTTTATTTATTTTACTTACCAACCATAGCTTCTACTCTCTCTCTCTTTCTGTTACCCCCCCCCACCTCCTTTCCACACCCCTATCCACTTCTCAGAAAGGGTAACGTCTCCCATGGGAGTCAAAAAAGCCTGGCATATCAAGTTGAGGCAGGACCAAGCTCCCCCACCCCACCCCAGCATCAAGGCTGAGCAAGGCATCCCACCATAGAGAATAGGACCCAAAAAGCCAGGTCATGCACCAGGACAGATCCTGGACCCACTGCTAGAGGCCCCACAAACAGACCAAGCTACACAACTGTCACCCCCATGTAGAGGTTCTAAGTCAGTCCCATGTAGGCACCCCAGCTGTCAGTCTAGAATCCACGTGTTTGGGTCAGCTGTCTCTGTGGGTTTCATCATCATGATCATGATACCCCCCAACTCTTTGACTGGACTCCCAGAACTCGGTCCAGTGCTTGGCTGTGGATCTCTGCATCTGCTTCCATCAGTTACTGGATGAAGGCTCTAGGATGACAATCAGCGTAGTCACCAATCTGATTACAGGAGAAGGCAAGTTCAGGTACCATCTCCACTATTGTTAGGAGTCTTAGCTGAGGTTATCCTTGTGGGTTCCTGGGAGTTTCTCTGGCACCAGGATTCTTCCTTACCTTATGATGGCCCCCTCTATCAAGATATCTCTTTCATTTTTCTTCCCCTCCGTTCCTCCCCAACTCGACCATCCCATTCCTCATGTTCCTACCTCCATCCCCTCTCTTCTACCCCCGACTCCCAGTTTACCCAGAAGATCTCATCAATTTCCCAGAAGGAGACCCTCCTAAGAGAGGCCCAGACAACTGGCTGGCCAGGAGTGAGATCTCAGCACTGTTCAGAAATTATCAGAATCAGAAAGGGAAGAGGTACCAATATATTCCTAGAGAAAAAGCCAAATGCTTTTCTTGGGAGATTCTCAGTATTTCTTTGTCCCCCTCAGAGCAGAGCAGTGACAAAAAGCTATAAGTTATCATGGTGGACATACTGAACATTGCAGGTTTAGCTGGCCCAGCAGTTCAGCAAATGAGCTAATATGAAATAAAGCCAAAGGGATCAACAGCTGAAAACAGTCTACGCATTTTACGTTGCTTTAGCAGTCTTATATGGAAACAGTTCCACATATATATTACTTAGCTATTGTGTGTATGCCTCCAGGTTTCTTAGAGAAACATGTATAGCAGCTGTACTCACAATTGTGGAAAATGAACCCTGAAACTTGTCAGTGATAAACAAAATGTGGTATATACATGTATTGAAATACTACATGACAACTTAGTAATACACATATCCACAAGGATGAGTTTCCAATGCATCAGGTGTAAAAGTCAATGTTAGTCTAAAGTTGCACACTCTGGATTTCTATAGAGGACACATAGGAATTTCTAGAAGAAGAAAAACTGCAAGGTTCAAAAACAGTCAGTTTGCAGGGTACAGGAATAGAGACTTGGGATTGCCCACAAATGGACATATGGATTTGGGGAAAGGGACACATACTCCCACACACACGCACACGCGCGCGCACACACATACACACACACACACACACACACACACACACACACACATATGGTCCTTGCCTTAGTTAGGGCGTCTATTGCTGTGAAGAGAAAACATGACAATGGCAACGTATAAGGAAAACATTTAATTGGTGTGGCTTGCTTATAGTTCAGATGTTCAATCCATTATCATCATGACAGGGAACATGGCAGCATGCAGGCAGACACGGACTAGAGAAGAAGCTGAGAGTCATACATCTTGCAGCAACAGGAAGTCAATTGACTCACTCACTGTATCCTGAGCACAGCAAACATTGAAGCCCACTCCCACAGTGACACACTTCCTCCAACAAAACCACTCTAGCAAAGCCATGCCTCCTAGCAGTGTCTATCCCAGTGAGATTATGGAGGCCAAATACATTCAAATTACCACAGTCCTTATGCTCAATGTCCATGTACACACACACACACACACACACACACACACACACATACACATATATATATATATATGTATGTATGTATGTATATATATATGTATAACTATATATATATGTATGTATGTATGGTTATACCAATACTCACAGAAATATAATGTATGTCACAAAGCATGATTTTCACTGTGTGTCTTAAATGTCAATGAAAGTGAAAGAGGGATGTCTCCAGGCTTAATAAGAGTCTGAAGGAATGTAGCCTGCAGAAAAAAGCTTTAAAGGGCACAAGCTCCTTCCAAGGCAGCATCCTGATAAAGGGGACCTTGTTGCACTGCAATGACTGGAAGGTGACTGAGCCCTTGGATCTGGAAGCACTGGCAGGAGCAGCAACATTGCTTTCTGAGACACCACTTGCCTTCCATTTTAAGCTCCTGCAATGCACCCTGTGATGTCATCACAGCTCCCCTAGCTTCCCCAGGCAAGTGAACACATTCAGATGTTGCCCAGATTCCTGGGTAAATTCTCCCTTGAGACTTTACCTTTATGGCAGGATAGACCAAGTTCCCATAACTGCTTTGAATACTGGCAGGTGGTGCCAGCTTTCAGATGCTGCCCTGGGGCTCAGTGCTGGCTGGGCCTCATAGCCAGCCACACCCCTATACCAGGAATGTTATTGGGACAGATTAGCTTCTTTGCTGGATCTCTGCCAGAATAATCAGAGGAAGAAAGGGAGACCAGAATTCAAGATCAAGTGAATGACAGAGATGAATCCTCCAGGCCTGGGGATGAAAACCATGCTAATTAGGATTCGGTGCTAAATTGCAGACATAGCCAGGAGGCAGAGAGGTTCTCTTTCCCTCAGTGTCTTAGTCTCTAAACTCTCCCTTCCCTGTCTGACTGCCTCTGCCTCCTCTTTCTCTCACACAAAAGCAAAGTCAGTCATCTGTTGTAGATGCAAGGCCGGACTATCAGATGTCAGTGTTTGTTCTTTCAAGGGACTAAACCAAATCAAGAGGGACTGAAGTAAAGACAAACCACAAAGAGTTTACATTGTGTTTTAAAGATCTGATGCAAAAGTGTGAAACATTGAATCAATTTTTACATCATTGGCATGTCCAAAGAGCAATCTTCTTGGATATGCTATGTAAAAGGTAATTTTTTTTACACCCTTACTGTGGCTCTGGAAAAATCAAAATTAAAATTTTATTTCTGTTAGGATGGTTTGCTCTATGACCTTGGCAATGGGCATGAAGTTCAGTTTCTTTTGTCAGTGGCTTTAATGATAAAAGCTAAGGAAGGTAAGAACTTCACAGTGGGGACCCTCAAAAATGCTTGCTGCAATTAATGTGAACAGGGGATTTAAGGGATTAGATGCTGCATGGCATTCAGAAAATGCCAAATTATTAATGGCTGCCTGTAGAGATTCACTCAGTAGAGTAGAGCCAGACAGCCTTCAACAGCTGACTTTAGCAACTTCTGTGAATGAGTCTTATCCTCTCCTGGGGAAGCCATGGTTATGGTGAACTCATGTGCAAATCCTGGATGACTCTGTTTAAGAAAGTCAGTCCTTTGGCATTTGGGATGACTGGAGTGTGTTTAGGAGCCATCATCTCTCTGAATCAGCTACAGGTCACAGATGCTGGGTGAGAACTGCAGTACCCAGTGTCCTGGGAGTCTTGACCCTACACTAGGCACAGGAAATGAAGAGTGCCATCTCAAAGTACGGGGAGGTGCTCCAAGGGGCTAACATTCTATATGATGCTCAGGTGGTAAAGAAAGTTGTGCCCAGATTCCCACAAGTAGCCTTAAGACGCATGAGAATTTACATGCAACCAAGCTGGGTCAGAAAAGTAAGGAATGGGATCTTTCTTTATTGCAAACCTAGTATGGATTATTCACCTCTGATTTTGTATTTTAATGGAAATATTTGTGGACAACATGCTTTCAAGTGTTAATGTCTGTGGTCTGCTGTGATAGGGTGTCAGTCAAGAGGTTTCCAGTCCATACTTTAGTTTTCCAGAGGATATCAAGACAAGGGCAATGACATTGTTTTAATAATTGTGGTAATGATGTTTTGCCAGCTGAGAAAAATGGTCAATTCACAGAAAATAGAAACTTTCATTCGTGCTTTGAAAACTTTCCAGACATAAAGATGGCCTATTTGCTGTTCCCTCTCTCAGGTTACGTTCTAGGAGCTGAGTCCAGGTCCCTGTTGCCTTCACCGACACCCCTAGTCGGCCAAAGGTCAGAGCACTATCTTTGCAGCGTTTCCTGTAAAGAAAGGCTGGGCCATCTGCTGTTCACACTCTTCTTCTCAAGGCACAAGTCTAGTGTCCTCACTGCCACAGAGGTGCAGGTAACCATTGTGTCTGCTCCTGGGCCATCTGCCCTGAAAGTCTTTCTGGAACAGCCTACAGGCCAGAGCCTTCGCCTCTGAAGACCACCACTGCATCTTCTGCCATCTGGGCATCTCTCTCCCACAAAGGCAATGGATTTGGATCACCTGAAAACTTGGGAGTCAATGAGAAAATACCCCAGGGTTCAGACAAACTGACTTAGGACTGTGTAGACCAGGGGATGAGAATATCAACCCTGGTGACCCAGCTGTGTCTGGGGCATTGTGGTCTTTGAGTTCTACAAGAAGCCCCCGTACTTCATAATGATTTAACTCCTCTTTCTCTGGTTAAGTGTAGTTGGTTTCAGCTGCTTACCTTGAAAGAGTCTTGGGGGTGTGGAGGGGGGTAAGCTATCTACCTAACCATACTTCAAAGGGTGTGAGGGTGCATAATCTCATTTGGAAGGGTCTGCATGTCATTGGCAAAATGAACTCATTTCTCAGCTGTAACTAGGGGATCTATCGTAATAATCATCTTCCCTCTTAGGGATTTAGAGACAAGACCAAAGTTGAGGTATTTGTTAGGAGATTACTATGACTACTGCTAAGCCTTCTCCACCACTGCATCAGGCCACCCAGACACCACTGGATCACTTAAAAGGGTGTGAGCTAAAAAAGGATGTGAGTATTACTGTCTCTTTACACAGCTCAGGAAGAACAACAATTGGATTTCAATTTACAACCTAAAATGGTCTACACCACTACCACCAGGAAACAGCAGGGGGCACCATAAGAATGTGTAAACAGTAGCTAACAGGCACACTGGCACACCTTTTCTATCCTGTCAAGAAAGCTTTCTCTGAAGTACAGGAAAGGAAATTGTGGTTCATCTTAGAACTAAATTTATTCCAGGGAAGCCCGTGACTCAGGGATAAAGTTTAGAATTACCTAAGCCAACCTCTGAGAACTAGACAAAGACAAAATGAAAATGACTTCCAAATCTGTGGCATGCGTTTAATCCGATTGTCAGGATGACTTAGAAGTTGTCTTTATTTAATGGCTTGGAGATTAGAGGGAGATGATAAAATTACTTTAGTGAGTAATTTATCCGTGCCAAACACAGCTTTCTGAACATTATTTACCAATGTGCACAAGCTTGAGAAAAATGTGCTCCTGATTTCTCCCAGGTCTTCAGTAACAAAACTAGCCCTGTTTTGGGGGCATTTCAGTAAGTCCTCTAGACTATCTTCTCAGCAATGCAAACTTTGCAATAAATAGGTAAATCACTCAAGAACTAGTCATCAGGTGAAGCAAATAGAAAAGAAGCAGGTTGGAAAGACAAGGACAGGAAAAGGGAAAGTAGATGAGGATGGAGGAGAAAGCAGAAGGAGGGAAGAAGGAATGGAGAGAAAATGTGACACCATGCCACAGCAGGGAGGAGGAAGAGGAGAAGGAAGGCAGGCAGGAAGGAAGGCAGGAAGGAAGGAAGGAAGGAAGGAAGGAAGGAAGGAAAGAAGGAAGGCAGGCAGGAAAGAAGGAAGGAAAAAAGGCAGGCAGGAAGGAAAAAAGGCAGGAAGGAAAGAAGGAAGGAAGGAAAGGAAAGGAGGGAGGGAGAAGGACGAATGAAGAAAGAAAGAAAGAAAGAAAGAAAGAAAGAAAGAAAGAAAGAAAGAAAGAGAGGAAGGGAGGGAGGGAGTCAGGAAGGAAATAGAGAGGGACGGAGGGAGGTTGGGAAGAAGAGTGGGAGAGTGGGAAGGAGGGGAGAGAGAGAGAGAGAGAGAGAGAGAGAGAGAGAGAGAGAGACTTCCTTTAAGCCTTAAAGGACCTTCATTAGTTTGAGTGAGCCTTTCTTATATATTCCTTCACACAAATCACAGGCTGCACAGTAGAACTAGACAACTCAGGAGGGCATTAAGGAAGCCAAGGGCTTAGTAGAGCCATTAAGGGGTGGGGGGTGTTTACTTAGGAAGCTATGAGTGGCGGTCTGTGAAAGGCTGTCCCTTCTCCAGCTGTTCATTAGTTAATGAATATAAAATATTGACTCAAGGGTGTCCCCAAAGGTGGTCAGAAAACAACCTCCTTTCAGGTCTGTCAATAGAACAGTGCCTAGAGGGTGGTGGGTGGGACAGGGCATAGTTCACTCTGCCTTTCTCCAGAGCCTTAGGCGTGTGTGTGTGTGTGTGTGTGTGTGTGTGTGTGTGTGTGTGTGTGTGTGTGTGTGTGTTTCACCAGATGGGACCTGGGATGTAAAGATAAACAGACCCACCTGTTCTCTGCTTTCTAAACACTATATAGGATAGGAAGAAATTGACTCTTTAACTTTTTTATGACTATGATAGGTAAAAATCTTCTTTTTAATTAAATCTTAAGAATTTACTTATATGACATCTGTAGAACTATAATCTTGCATATAAGCCTTCAACTCCACACACTGAAGTAAAGCCAAAGGAGGCCTTTACAGATTTAAGGTGTGTATTGACATAGATCAAGATTATTTAAGGTTGCTGTGCAGTCAAAGGCGACCTTGGACTTGTGACCCTCCTACCTCTGGGGTTCAGGTGTAAAACACCATACCCAGTTTTAGGCAGTATGGGGCTTCCTGTGTGGTAGGCAAATTCTCTACCAATTGTGTTACATCTCCAGCTACACAGTCAAGTAGGTATTTTTAGAACCATCATCCAACTAGCCCTGTTATGACTATAAACACAAGGAGGAGGAGAAAGATGAGGGGTCGGAGACACTCATTTGAAGAACAGCAGGTGTCTGAAGCATTGATTAATGGGAAGGGGCAAGTGGATAAACAGGAAGTATTGGAATAGTGGGTATGTTAAAATCACAATGGATCTTAAATGGATTTGTTTCTGATTTAGGACCTGGCAGCAATCTGGTCCCAAAATGATTAAGAGTGTCTGGATGCCTAAAAGGATAGGTTGTATTTGTAGCCAGAGACAAGAAAGTAGATCATAGAAAACAGAAATAAGGTGTAATGGCAATAGTAGGTTTAAGTCTGTACATCAAGTTAGGTTGCAGTTTACCATGCACAGAGAAACCTTTAAAACTAACTACAGTTTTAAAAGGGACTGGTTGGAAAGTTAGATAAATGTATGCTTAGTAAATTGGATAAGCTAGAAATGTCTGTGAAAGACAGACTGTTATTTGGGATCAGGATGGGTCATCCTACCTAAACTGATAGTTCGAGTTAAGGTACTCAATGATAGGTAAGGTCTTGCTGCTTCTCTGATTCAATGGGGAAATGACTTGGTCCAGCAGCTTGTTTTGATCCCTTATTCAAGTTATATTAGTTAACTCTAGTCATTATTTTGGTGTGCCATTCAATTGAATCATGTATCCAAACCATGACAATAAAGTTTTATATAACTGTCTAGTGAAATTTTTCATTTTGACCTCTGCACTTCTCCAAACTCTCCCTTTATTTGTGAGAAGCATCTAACACATTGTTCCTAATCAACCCTAGTCATCTGTCTTTGTAGTGAGTACGCACATTCTCTTTGGTGTGGGTTGGACATGACTCAGACATAATGAAGAGAATATGGCAAAACGGTAAGATGTCACTTTGATTAATTTCCACATTGTACACCCACTCACTCACTGTTTCAGACCTCTTGCTGTAGGAGAAGTAAGCTGCCATGCCCCTAGTGGCCCTACTGAGAGCAAGCACTACCTGGCAAGGACTTGATGCCACATGACTGTGGTGACTAATCTTGATTGCCATTTGGGTGAGATTTAGAATCATCACAGAAACAACCCCTGGGCACGTCTGTGAGGAGTTATTTGAGTTAGCTTGCTCAGGGTAGGAGATTCACCTTATATGTGAGTTGTACCTTTCC
Organism: Cricetiscus sungorus; assembly: GCA_030556225.1. Classification (NCBI taxonomy): domain Eukaryota; kingdom Metazoa; phylum Chordata; class Mammalia; order Rodentia; family Cricetidae; genus Cricetiscus; species Cricetiscus sungorus. The sequence continues at coordinate 5,753,604 of JANBXA010000606.1, read as the reverse complement.
ATGAGGTCCTGGAACAAACACAAATCAGAAGGGAGTTAGGGACTAGTGTCAATTCGTATCTCTCTGCTTCCTGGCTGCATATGCAATGGCATCACTTACCTCCCATTCCACCTTCCACACCCACCCACGGCCACTGAGATGCACTGTAGCCCCATCTGCCTGTAAGGTCCCACTCTCCCCTCCCCACCCCAGAGAAAACCTCCTCCCGTTGGTTGCTTCTCATTCCATGAAGCGGACTGAGAGTGCACACACTGGCCCCTCTATTCCACTTCACAAAGGTAGAGGGGAAAGGTCTCTGTGGATACGAACACCATAATATGTGTTTTATAAATAGAAATCTAGCATTGGAAAAACTAAAACTAAATGCATGTGCTCACCTAACTTTTTGTCCAAGTAGGATCTTACCTTATGCTTTGTTCAACTGACACCCCTCACAGAGTTGTACCACAGCCAATGGCCCTGAGTGAACCCTCCACCTTTGGCCTCATTCTCTTTACTGCACTCAGCCATAAAGCCATTTATTATGTTACTTCTGTTGTGCCTACAGGGTTTCCTCAACCTCCAAGGAAGTGACTCCTGACTGCAAAAGCAAAAGGGTTTTATTGCTAAGAACCGAACCAGCTGGGACCTCACTCTATCAGAAGAGTAAGGTGCCTGCTTACAATTGCGAAGCCTTTTTAAAGGGAAAGGGAGGTTTGAGACTGCTCGTCTCGGCCCATACGGTTTCCAAGGTTACAGAGATTTCATAGAGTATAAAGTTTCTACAAGGCGGGATTGTTTAGCGTACCTGCAAGGTTAGGGGGTTTCTTTCTGTAGGACGAGGGGGGGGGCTCACTTGTCCTTAAGATAATGGGGAGCAGGGAGAATGTCCTCTCCAGTCAGGGAGTTATCTATATTTATTGGCTGAAGCACTTGTTCTTTCTGGTTTTCCCTTCTTGCCATGACTCCCATATCTTTTAATTATTAATTTTCCCTCACAAATTTATTTCTTTTCTTGAGGATTTTTTTTTTTAATTTTGATCATCACTCCACTTCATTCACTAAGGACCAGCGTGTAGTGGGAGCTGAATACATTGGCTTCCTGCCTGATAAGCAGAAGGGCCTTGTCTTTGGGACTGCCATAACAAGCAAACACCTTGTCCTTGATGGGTTTTAAACAGCTGCCCAAGATCAGGGTCCTAGTAGATTCGGGGTCTGGCAGGGTCTGCTTCCTGGTTCATAGGGGAAGTTTCTCTTCTCATTGTATGTAACATTAACAAAGGGATGGAAGATCTCTCTAAAATCCCTTTTATAAGGACACTAACCCGATTTAAGAGAACTCTATCGCTATGGCCTATGACTTCCCAATACCATCACCTCAGAAGTTAGGACTTCAACACAAGACACTTTCAGACAAGGGAAATGGTTGACATGTTTTCTGCCTTTATCAGCTAGCTAAGGAGCAGTCACTGAGCATCATAGATAAAACGGAAATGGTTTTCAAATTCAGTTTGGGATCTCTCTGGTTTTCTGATGTTCAGGTTGATCGTATGGCAAAGGCGCTGGGAAAAATTAAATGGACAATTGTAAAAACTGTTGTGAAATTCCAGCCCCTGAACCTTTAGAAACTTAAAAAAAGATAAAAGAACAAAGACTCGAGTCCTTTCCACCTGTTAGCAGGACCACTGAAGTATGTCACTATGGGGCAGGACTACCCAGCTCCCTCTGTCACTGTAAATATTTGTTTTGAAATAGAAGGGTACATTCTTTACCCATGGGTGGCTAATAACAAAATAAAAACGACTTCAACTGAGAAAATGAGAGCCTAGCCTTAGAAAATCTTATTTGGATAACATTTACTCTTACTGAACTTACATTTGTGTTTTTATTTGAATATGTTTATGTGTTTGTGTGTGTGTGTGTGTGTGTGTGTGTGTGTGTGTAATAATTAACAAAGTGAATCTTGCATGTATCAATACTCTTTAAAAGAAGACAGGGACCCTCAGTTTCCTGTAACATTCTATTTATTTTATTCATTCCAGGCTCTGAAAAAAATAACATACAGTTATATAACATAAACCACTTTTGAAAGATGGTTTAAAAAACCCTCAGATCAACATCACTTTATCTTTATGACTTCTCTAACCCTTTAGTCGAAATACAGGTCTAGTTTTTTCCAGTTACTATAGCTTCTAAACTAAGCATCACAAGATGAAAAATTAATTGCACATTTTCATAGAGGTAAGAAGGAGGGGGATCTATTTTCCTTCCCAACCCTTCTTCCCTCAGGCATGATACTGAAACTAAATAAAGACAATATGTTCCAAATTGCCAATCACTTTACTCTCCATGTGGGCTGTCTCAAACATGCAAATGGCTCTGAAAACCCTCTCTCATCTCACCAAGATTAATGAAAGTGCGCACTGCCATCAATTGCAATGGAAGTCAAAGGAGGAGAGAACGCTTTGGTAAACGAGGAGACACTGCCTTTCACTGTAGACAAACACTGTGTGGAAACACTCTTGATGGATTCTGACATCTCTGGGTTCTAGGCACACCTGTAGCGTCCACTGCACTGCTCCCTTCCACTCCCAGGCAAATATTCCTACAGGTCAGCACATGCCCATGCTCCAACACCTTTAGTGACTTTCCCTTAAGCAATGATCATCTTTTCACTTTGGAGTTCAAGGATCTGGTTAACTTGGGATGTCCTCATTTGATACAGAAGCTAAACATGCATTTTATATCCTGGCAAACTGAACTGTTCTTTTGTTTATTTATTATTGTTCTTATTGATATTTGAGACATAGTTTCATGTATATCAAGCTGGCTTCTAATTTACCATGTAGCCAATGATGACCTTGAAATCTTGATCCTATGACCTCCACCTTCTGAGTGCTGGAGTTGTAGACCTATGCTACTGTGCCTGGAATCTACAGGCCCATTCCTAATTTTGTTTGTTTGTGTTTTGGGTTTGTTTTTATTTTCTATTCAGAGTTTCACTATAAACCCAGACCATCTTCTACTACTCTGTGAAACCCTGCTTGAACTCGGATCCCTTCATCTTAGCCTCCCAAGTATTTGATTATAGACAGGTATCATCATTCCTAGTGTTTATTATCCATCTTCTCTGATAATCATGAAGTCTCTCTGATAATGAGTCTTCTATATGATCACTAATAAAAATTACGGTGCTTCAAAGGAAGTCTAAGCCATGTATGAAGATTTATCATAAATAAAAATGTTTAAAGGCTGGGACCTGCATCAGTATCTCTATTCTTTGAGTAAATTTCTTGTCTCCACACTTGTCACACACTTTCCCCAGTGGAAGGCAAACTCAGTCAATACACGGCAACTGACTGCAAGTGTTCCTGACAACACAGCAGCAGATGCAACAGGTAAAGGAGTAATAAGGTGGCAGACATAGTACTTGGTACTCAAACATTTTTGAGAGTTTGCCAGCATATAGGATCAAGTATAAATGGTAGTGTTCATCTGTTATCATACAAATCTATTAAAAGCATTTCAGAGTCCAGAATTTTAAATATTACACCATGAACCCTCATACTCAAAATTATATCAACCCCCGCCACACACACACAGAGAACACATTCCTACAACCACACACGCATGCATAGATACACATAGACACGTGCGTGCATGGATACACACACACACACACTCACTCACACTCACAGAGAACACACACAGAGAACACACACAGAGAACACACACACACACACACACTATGTACTTCTTCCGATTTACTGTTCAGAGGGTCAACCAAAACTAAGCATGTGTGAAAATGACCTAAAGAAACCTCCTACTTTGTACAGTAATTTAAAAATAAAATGAAGCAAAAAAGTCCTAACAAACAAAATAGACTTGACACATGGCTATAACTATCACTGGCAAGTTCTGAAATACTATTTAAACTTATTTTAGAAAGTTGCTGTTTTCCAGTCACTTGCCATGAAACTTTGGTTCCTATTTTCAGTAGTTCCCTTTAATGAGACAGCAATTTCCTCTCATCCTTGCCCACAGCTCAATATAATGTGTTTTTTTTTCCTTCCTGCTGTGACCCTGCCTATCTTCTCAGGTGTGGCTCAAATCTCATTTCCTCTAAAAAACCACATCTAGTCTCGAGGAATTCTTCTCTCCACACACCCGAAAGCTTTCTGAAGCAGCTACTGTGTGGATATGGAGACATTGCTCTGAAGCATAGAGCTTGGGTACAAGGTTTAGGCTGGAGCAGGGTCACTCATTGAGGCATAGAGCCTGTGTACATGGGTTAGGCTGGTCATTCATCCAGCAGCTATGTGTGGAGTCATGTGGAGATCAGTGGGGAGACAGGGTTTCCTCTCTAAACCATGTTTAAATGGGATTCTATTTACTGAACAGAAAAAAACAAAACAAAAACAAAAACAAAAAAATAATTATCCTGGTGCTTGATGGGAGAAAAATAATATTGAATTTTATGGCTTCCACAAAGTGTAAATAACAGTTACCACCTTTGTTACTTAAATAAAGGGTCTTATTACTGTCCATTGTGGCCCTCTATCCAAAGGAAATGGGTTCCACATGGGGGTGGTGGCTACTTTATAGAGGGGACAGACTGGTGGATGTTTATCTCTTTGCCTCCATCTTATTTTTGCCTTTCTTTGCAGCTTTTGCTAGTAATTTAACAGTTGATCCAAGCTTCTCTCTGTAATTGGTGGAGAACCTGACTGTTGAACCTCAGTTCTGCAGCAATGGGTCAGGCTTTAGGAAGAACCAGAATTAATCCTATGAAGGGACAGAAGGTTTAGTTGCCATTGTTCAAATATGCAATGATGATTTAAACTAAACACATGATATTTCTAATGGCTTCAGCCCATAGTGAGGATGTAACAGAATGAAGGGGGGCCACACAAAACCTTCAAAGAGTCACAGGGGCGTTTTCCTCATTAGCACTATATGTACTGATGTAGCATCATGTGCTATGTTTATCACAGTGCTGTAATCTTTACCATGTTGTATGTACTTTACAATTTTGAGATTGATGGGGCTTCAGGGTAGAAATTTGCAAATCCAAATTTACTGGGATAGCAAGTCTCTAACATTATTTGCTTTCATACAGTCAATTCCTTGTGCTGCTGAGGCATTGTTCCAAATATCTTTTTATTGCAACCACAGTCATTTTTTTCCTGTGTATCCAAGACCCAGTTTTCCTACTAATGCAAATAACAAAATGAACACATTATTCCTGGGGTTTTGTTGTTAAAATACAAGATTTATGAGCACATGAAGCCAGACTTGGAACCATGACCTGATTCTTGCAAATAAAATGTAACAGCTTTTGAAGGCCCCTGATCAGTGATGCTGTACCACATTGGCAGGAAAAAAATCTTGAGCCCCAGTTTCCTACAGTAACACTCTGATTATTCCCTATTTTGTGACATTATTGTTGAAGTCAATCTAGTAATTGAACCCGAAATATTAATATCTGTCATTAAGAAACTGTCCTAACGATAAATGGTATAGTGAGATAGCCACCCCACCCACACCTGTTGCACTGACCATACCCATTGGGACATGGGGACAGGTGTGGGTGTGACCAAGGAGAACTAGGTCTGGGGTCCCAGACCCCAGCTATTGTCTTGCTTCCTGGTTGGAGACAGAGAGCATCCGGAGGCATCCTTGGGATGGGTACCTGCGGGCGGTCATCTGTTTCTCATGTAAGTGATTTCTCCCACCAGCATATCATTTCCCAGACTCTTATTTATCCACTACAGATCATTATTGGAGTAGAATGGCATGCTTTGATAAACTTGAAAATGGGACTAAAAGGGGACAATGACTTAAATAGTCCATGAAAGCTATCAGCTGAAGCCGAAAAGGAATTAGAATGGGTAGAAAAGAGGATATTAGAAGCACATGTGAACCATGCTGATCAAAAACTAGACTGTATTCTGGTTATATTACCTTCTAAAGAATATCCTTCATGGATTTTGATGCAGATGGAAGATATCATATTAGAATGGATATGTCTACCACATAAACATAATAAAAAACTAAAAACATATATTGAAAAGATCTCTGACTTGATTTTGAAAGGTAAATTAAGACTTTGTCAACTGACAGGAAGGGACGCAGCAGAAATTATAGTACCTTCAACAAATGAGGATATTTCCTCCTTATGGAAAAATAATGAATATTGGCAGAGAGCTTGCAGTAACTTTTTGGGAATGATTAGCAACAATTATCCCAAAAGTGAGAGAATCAAATTCATGTTGCACTATACAGTTCTATCTCTGGTCAAGACGTATCAATTCTACCTCTGTTTTAGAGATTTACACACACACACACACACACACACACACACACAGACAATGGTAAAATCATTGTCTTTGCTAATTAGGGAAGTTTCAACCATTTGTAAAGCTATGTTCCTGAGTATTACAGATTATCTTCACCTATGTTTCTTATATCTATAAGATTAATCAGACACAGATGTTAGATCTTCAAATACTTCATAGACCTGTAGAACATGGCATTTAAATGTTTTAATATTAGTCCTCCCTTGACTTGAGACACCATTGCTCCTGACAGCACTAAACATTTCCTGAGAATGTGTTGGACACTGATGTCACTCCTTCTGATGTTCATCCTCTCCTCAGCTAATGGTCTCTTGGGCAAAGAACTGCCCCCACCTCGACCACTGACTTTGGAGATGCTGTCCTACTGTATTTGTAGGAGACAAACAGAAGACTGCTGAACCTTGCCAAGCCAGGGTAAGACAGCCTTTCTACCTCCCTGCTTCTGTAGTGGTCTATCAGATACTCTAGACCTTAGCCAAAAGCTGGTTGCCCTGACATTGATATGAGACTTTAGGTGACTGTCCATGTAGCCTGCTGTTTCTGTCTTCACTGCACCTTTGAAAGCTGCTCTCCTGCACTTCCTGCCTACCCTAGTATTGTTATCTTCTTTCTCTGGTCTTTGATGAGGTTGAAGATTAGACTGCTACAATTATTGTTCTTTCTTCCTAGATAAAAATATTAGGTGCAAGACTTAAGCTTTCCAGTTTAGGACAACTCTATAATAACCTCTGTTATGCCCGGGACCAGATATAATGTGGATAAATAAGAATCTCAGAATGATATGCTCATGGATGTTTATTCAGGGAGAAATCACTTACACCAGAAACAGATGACCGCCCACAGGTTCCCATCCCAAGGATGCCTCTGGATGCTCTCTGTCTCCAACCAGGAAGCAAGAACGAGAGCTGGGGTCCGGGACCCCAGACCTAGTCCCCCTGGGTCACACTACACCTGTTCCCACACCTCAATGGGCATGGTCAGTGCAACAGGTGCAGGTGGGATGGATATTTCACTACAGAGAAAGAGCAAAGATAAATATTTTTAAGACATTTGTAATATTTGTGGCTTAGAGGGTAGCTGCAGAGACCCACAAACCCGGATTATGGAGCTGTATCACAAAGTGTTTCTTAGTTATTGGGATGGTTGCAGATTATTGTCAGGTGTTCTTTCAATGGAATTTAATAAAAACCTGTACTGTACATTGTACCTTTTAATAACAAATCCCAAACACACTGTATTAATAAGAATTTTTTGAATATAGTCAAGAGAGAATTTTCACTTGTTCTTTCTACTTTTCAAGATAAAGTCTTGACTTGACTAATTCCTCAACAATTATAATATATAACAAGATATACTATGAATTATAAACCCAATCTGTGAACATGTCACAGTGGATGGTGATGCTTCTATTGTTGTTGCTGCTGCTGTTTTTTTTCCTTTGTATACTCAAATTTGTTAAGTTTTGTCTAGTCTTTGAGTCAGTATCTTAGCAGCTGCCATGGTCAGGCCCATGGTCAGGTACGGGGGCCACTATGCTATGTTAGTAGAGGAATTCCTTTTGCCTCTTATACACATGTATGCCAGAGTTCTTCATAAACTTGACTTACATCTCTTATGTGTAGCCAAATGCAAGTATTATTTGGCTATAAAATACTTCCTAAAATTGGATAATTAGCATAAAATATTTACAAATTAGAATGCATAGTAGGATAAAAGAATTCATGCAGATGAAATAACTATGATCAGAAATGATTAACATTTGACACATGTGTGATGCACAATAAACGTTAATCAATAGCACACATATGTTGAAGAATAAGGAATAAGTATGTAATAGGGACCAGGGATCATCCTTGAGGCAGCTGACAAAGAGTCTGAGCCTACAAATTAATCATGCACTGAGGGATAGGCTAAAGCTTCCCATGAGTGAGTTGTCATTCTAGGGAATAGTTCACTGTGGTCCTAGCTGTGGACTTACCATGAGGCAATGTGTACTTGTATTTTCATATACACATGTTAGCAAAATTTCCAGGAAAGATAGCAATGCTGTCAGTTTTCTTATTTAATTTTAATTATAAATTTATAGCTGTATCTTAATATATTTATGAAAGAAAGTTTTGTGAATGTAATTTGAGAAGATGGCTTTCCAGGTCCCCACAAGCCATGGGTTATATAAACTGGTGATACATGGGAGAGCTTATATTCTATGATTTTCTGAAAATTTTACACCATTAGTTGGCAGCAGTGATGATAGCCAATAGCTACCATTATCCTAAACTATCACCCCAGCTCCTGCTCAACTGACTGTAGATGACTTCACTGAACTGGCAAGCAGGTTTGCTTCTGTCCTGTACTAGAGGTTGTGAACACCTCTGGCCATGAGTGGAAGACATTAACGCTCCTTCTGTGCTTTTTTGCTTTCTTTGATTGATGATACCAAGGCAAGGCTCCACCTCAGAAACTCACTTTCAAACAATTTAAGAAAGCCATAGCAATGTCAGAGACCGGATGCCACTGAGTCCCTCAGCTAATACCAGATTTCTTCCGGTGTGAGAAATGTAAACACTTGTTTACGTTATCGCTGTTCACTGGTTCTATAGTTTTGATTCACAGCACTCCTGGTGGTTAGACTGTCATTCCATCACGATTCATACCCCCGCCCCCCAGTGACTACTGCTTGTCCTTGGCCCTCCTTCTTCCTCACTGTGGGCTGCCGGACTTTCCCTCTTTTGTGGCCCTCCAGGACCACCTTGTGTATCTGCCTGTCCATCAGAATTGCCCATGAAGGGGGAAAGTGTTTAAGCTGCCCTATCCACTATGGCGGCCATTGAGTACTTGAAATGCAGCTGACATGACAAAGAATCAAATCTCAGGTCAGCTTGATTTCATTTTAAATATCCACACATGGTAAAGTCCTGTCTTACTAGTGGAGACATTACTAGATTATGAGTCTTCTATATAAAATAATATCAATCAAGGTCCTTGTCTCTAGTGGAGAGGCAGGCACTAAGTATGCCCAAATTACTCCACATTGCCCACAGCTGGTGCCACCATCCTTTATCCCCACAGGAAATGGAGAGGAGACGTAAACCAAAGCCATTTCCAGAGTGTGACCAGGGGAAAGACAGGAGCTGTGCAAGCACTCTAAAGTGGCAGCACTGTTTCAGCCCCCGATGCCACGGTCACGTTGGAGAGTTATTGAGCATGACTGTATAGTTCGGATTTTTCAAGAAAGGCAGAAAATTGGAATATTCAGAAGAAATACACATTTTAAGTTCTGACCATGAATTCAGTTTTGAAAGAACCTGAGTAGCTCAAATAAAAGGCACATTGGCAAGATCTGCCAAAGGGCCACCACTTTGAGGCCTGTGGTCCATGAGGCCTGCTGGCCCAAGGGGTCCCAGCTAGCACCCTGCTCCCTGGCATGGTCTGTTTCTGCAGACCTGTCCTGCACTCCTGCCCTCCTCTCCAGGCCTCACATCATGACACAGACTCCCTCCCCCTTGTCAGGACAGCACTCAGCTCAGATGTCTCTTCAATAAACTCTCCCCTTGAATTAGCACAAATTAAATGATTGACCTGGCCCTTCACACGGAGAGCTCTTCTACAGCTCACGTAGGCACTGTCCAACCCGCTTTAGTGACAGAGTTTCCAGGCTCTGTGCACGCAGCATGGTAATCAGCTGTGCTGCAGGGCTCAGCATACTGCCGGTTCCCCCTAGGACTAAAGGAAGAGCATCTCCAGGGCTGCTTCTTTCTGTGAAAAGGGAGAGCGGTGCTATAAGTCACTCCTGTGTGAAGACGCATAAAGGAGTCATATGACCTGCTTGGTGTACTCTGTCACAGAAGAGTGTCCTTGTTGTCCTTCCTATTCAGGAATGTGCCCGGCCGGCAGAGGTGTTAGTGTGTTAAGCAATGCAATCAGCTCATGGCTACTCTCAGGATAGTCTGCTGTGGAGATGTGGGTGGGTGCCCTCCCCCCAGACATTGTTTGGTGGTTCTGAGGCTGTTTTCTCATTCTGCATATTGTCATTCCCCTGGCTGGTGGCTCCACCTCAGCAGGTGCAGATTCCACAGTGCAGGGTGCTTGGGAAGATGAATTTCCTCTCCCAGTTGTCCCTTGGCACTTTCTGAAGTGAATTCTGCGTGTACCAAGTAGTTTGTATTTTATGCCAGACTGTCCAGCTAACCTAAGATCCAAGTTTGGTAGGAAAAATACATGCTTGAAATAGCAAATAGGAAACAATTTTTTTTTCATGAGAATTTCTCTCACTACAGTCCTGTGATGTCTGTCATGAATTTTACTTTCAAACTAAAACCACAGAGGCATAAACAGGTCATGCAGTCTGCCTGGTCATATGGCTGGTAAAGGAGGGATTTAAACTCAGACTAGTTTAAAGTTGAAGCCCATTTTCACTAAAGCACAACTCTAGGCATGAACAGACCCCTTACCCGTAGTACTGGATGTAGAGATGTAAAGAAATATCTGTTCCTATATTATATTATATTATATTATATTATATTATATTATATTATAAGTCACCTATAATCTAAGCACACAGAGGTAAAGGCAAGAGGGATGATATGAGTTCAAGGACAACCTAGGCTACATAGTAAGTACCAGGCTAGCTAGTCCTACCTAGCAAGAGGCTCTCAAAAGACAACACAACACAATGACAAAAAGAAATGTCTATTCACTCTGCAGAGAGAGCACAGCAGCAGAACAAAAAGGGATTTCACTGACGACCAGTTTGGTGAACCGGTGAGTTATTGTATTATGCAGAGAATGTAACTGATAGGCAGCCTTACCACTGGGAAGTTCTCCAAATGCCTCAAGGACAGCTACACCACTGAAAAGTCAACCTCTTATATAATCTCAGGCAGGGACAGGGCCTCCAGAGGATCTTGTGAAGGCCTTGTGAGGTACTGTGAACCCTATACTTCTCTCCCTCTATGGGAGAGTGGGAATAGATAGACCTCAAGAGCATCTCATAGCAGTCACCACTGTTGCTTTTGCTATGGCCATTTCTAACCCATAGGAAACAGTTACACTGCACACTAACATTCCAGGGTAGGAAGAATTTGCAGGGCAGGGTTCATTGCTTTACTTGGTGAGATGTTACATTGCTAGATCAGCTGCCAAGATCCCCATATTCACATTTCAGCAGCTTCTTGCATTCCACTAGAAGCCTTTATCTAATGATGCACTTACCCTTCAGGACTATAGATCAATGCTGTGTTGGCACAAAATTCTCACACAGGCCTCTGAGGCAGCCTGGTCATGTCCTAAAACATAGCCTCTAGGCTTGTACAGCTTGTGCAGACTCAAGGAACATCCAGCACAGAAATAAGACTCTAAAGATGCCACAGAGGAAGAGGACAAGAGAGTCTGGCTACCCTTTGGTGTTATGAAATGTTACTTTAGCTAGGCAAAGATGTGTTACATTTGTTTATGCTGCATTTGTTTAATTATGTAAAGATGCATTGCTGTTTCACCTAGCCTGACTAATTGGTCTAATATAAAGCTGAATGGCCAATAGGTCATCAGTAGAGGGATAGGTGGAGCTGGCAGGCAGAGAGACTAAGAAGGGAATGAGAAAAGAGGAGGGAACAAGGGAGAAAGAAAGGGAGCCACCTGGGGCCAGCCAGCAAGACACAGAGTAAGACACATAGAATGAAAGGCAGGTAAGAAGTCTTGGGGCAACATGTAGATGAAGAGAAATAGGTTAATATTGTAGAAACAAGCATAAGAGATGGCCAAGCATTCATAATTAATAATAAGTCTCTGTGTCATGATTTGGGAGCTGGCTGGTTGCTCAAAAGAGAAAGCCTGCTACACTCTATGTCACAGTCCCCATAGGGCTTACATATTAGACATCCTAAATATCAGATATTTACATTATGATTCATAACAGTAGCAAAATTACAGTTATGAAGCAGCAAGGAAATGATATGATGGTCACCATCACATGAGGAACTGTATTAAAGAGTCGCAGCACTAGGAAGGTTGAGAACCACCACTCTATAACATGGATTGTTTTCTTCAAGGATAACTACTGACTCCTGTCTATTCATGGGCTCTGAGAAGCTTTGACAATAAAAATCATGTTTCCGATCCAAGCTAGTGCACTCTGCTCCTCTCTAAAAACACTTGGATTGTTTAGAAGAGTAGCACCCATTTTGTTGAGTCTATGGAACCTAACAATCCTTAAGAGAGGTAAGAAGTCACAATAAATTCTTGCCAAAAACTTCCTTGGGGAAAATATATTTAAATAAAGGAACAAAGAACATTTTGAAATGTAATGTTCTATAATAGTATCATAGTCCTCCCTATCCTCAGTTCACTTTTCAGACCCTGAGATAGTTGTTCCAAATTCTTGATCCTCCTGCCTCAGCCTACTGAGAGAAACACTACCATGCCTTGCTAGTCTTTCAAAAGTTTCTGTTTCATGAAATCTCACAAGGATTCAAAACAGTAAATGAAAGCTTCCAGCAATAAATAATTTGTTAGCTTTAAACTATGGGCCATTCCAAGTAGCACAAGAAAACATTGTTTTTCTGAAGATGATTATTCCTTATTCAAAGTATCCACTCTGAATATATTGCCTTCCCCTTAGTTCCTTCTTTGACTCAGTCATCTGACCTGTTTTCAACATGGATTTGTTTGTGATCTAGTGAACTCAGCTTCTCTTAATGAAGCTACAAATGCTCAAGGGTGTGGTGACAATGGCAATTTAGAGGGGAGCATAGAGAAGCTGTGAAACAATGTCTTCAGTGACAACAGGGAGAAGATAAAAACGTATAAGGAAAAGATGCAATTCTAGAACTTCTATTATTCTCATTACATTTTATTATATCTCTTATTGTGGCTGACTCATGAATTAAATTTTATCATGCATATGTGTGTAGTAGGAAAAAAGTCTACATAACATAGGGTTGGTGATATCACTCCCTTAAACAAGGTGGGTATCTCATTTTGTTTTCTATTGCTGTGATAAACACCATGAGCAAAGACAATTCGGGCAGGAAAGGCTTGTTTCAGTTTACTTGCAAGTCCATCATTCAGGGGACTTAAGATTCTGGAGGCAGGAAATGAAACAAAGGCTATGGAGGAATGCTGGTCATTTACTTACTCCTTATGGCTTGCTCAGACTGATATATACATACATACATATATATATATATATATATATATATACATACATACATACATATCTTAGGGTCATCCTCATGGCTTGCTCAGACTGATCTATCTATCTATCTATCTATCTATCTATCTATCTATCATCTATCCATCTGTCTATGTATCATCTCTCTCTCTCTCTCTCTCTCTCTCTCTCTATATATATATATATATATATATATATATCTTATATATATATAAGATAGATATATATATCTATCTTAGGGTCATCACCCCAGAGGAAACTCAGAATAATGAAAACAAAGAAGTTTACTTTTTTGCTTTGCAAGCTGGGCATCAGCTAAGAAAAAAGAGCAAAAATAACCACAAACACATTTGGCTCAAACAGTGGGTTTTGTATTCATTCCTAAGTAAATTTCCTTACCCTCGAATTCCCCATTGGCTGAGAGGTGCAATCTTTCAGCTTCTTTAGTTTAGTCTCCACCCCAAATCCCTTATCTTCTTGGAAGCTTTCCTGATAAATGTGCTTACTCCTGTAGTAGGCTGTCTGTCATTTTCCATCCCTATAATAAACTCGAAAGCACCCAAGGCAAGCAGATGCCAGCTGTCAGCTATAGAAATCAGGGGCGTAGTGCCTCCTACTTATCTGAGAGTCCTGGGTGAGCTCTAAACACACCTTATACCGAAATGGACCAGATTGTTGTACTTCTTACAGTGTTACATGTGGATATCCAAGATGCTACTACTGACTTAAACTAGAAAACGGCTACAGTGAACCTCTTGATAATGATATTTCTTACAACTACGTATACATTTAAGATTATCTTAATATTCAAACTTTGAAAAATACCTCAATGTATACAAACCTCTTCCTCATCAACACAAAAACAAAATGTCATTTTTAATGGCTTCTGAATTCCTTTTCCATAGACGTAACCACTAAAATAATGAATCTAAGCAAAAACAACTCCACTTAAAGAATTTGGTAATTTTCAGGTAAAATCATGGTGTGTGTTCTCCCCATCCCAATACTAGATTTTGCCTATAGATTTTGGTTTACATGATGTCAAGGATTTCCAAAATGAAAGCTGAACCTTTGGGAAGAGCACAAAGCCCCTGTTGAAGAAGTCCAGCTGCTGTTTGGAGTTCTTTCTTGAGAGATGCAGGAGAGATGCAGTGTTTCCTCTAGTGTTGTCAGGAAGCTATTGAGTATGCAAACTTACAAAATGGCCTGAATTTCAGTCTTGATCAGCATGAAGCATGTCATTTCCATATAGTACCCTTTGTTAAGCTTTCTTGATGAATTGATAGTGTAAAAATATTAATTCCTCCTATAATGTTGACTAATCTTTGTCCTTGGAGGAAATGGACATGTTTTAGCTCATGTTTAGGTCAGAGGTTTGTGCATTCTTAGAGAAATGCTCAATTCCTCCCCAACTCTCTAGGGCATACAAATATGGTATGATTTGCTTCCCTAATGCAGTTGACTAGCACAGGGAGCTTGTGGAGCCCAAGCTGAACCAGTAATATTCCCTTTCTATGGATCTTGAAATCTGAGAGATTGAGGGGCTTAGCCAGTAATCCGAGCTGGCCTCTTAGGTGCCTGGAGAATGCAGAAGCAAACAAAGGCTGCTGAAAGGTGTGTGTGTGTGTGTGTGTGTGTGTGTGTGTGTGTGTGTGTGTGTGCGCGCGCGCGCGCGTGCGCGAGCATGTGTGTGTGAGAGAGACACAGAGGGGTGGGAGGGAGGGAGAGAAGAGTGGCATATGGGGCAAAAGGAAACCACAACAGAAAGAAACAGGACAAAGAGAAACAGAAAAGGATCCATGCTTGTCAGGGTAAGAGGAGGAGAGAGACACAGACTCTTCTGTTTCTGCTTACAATCTCAGACAGATAGGTGGGTGCTAAGAAATTGAAAATGGCATGAGTTTTACATGTTTGGAAGGACAGTTGATTTGTGGTTCAGTGGAAAGCATAGCATTTTTCCAATACACTCCCCCCTTTCTCACTACTGGATTTTTGCAGCTAAAAATTTAAACTAGGAACAGCTTGGCATCAAAAAAGAAAATCCGTATTGGAAAATGATATACCATGGGTTTCAGCATGTTTGGAGACTTGAAGCCTCTCTATATCCAGGCTAGTTCTGCCTTGGGTTCCTATAGTCTCAATCAAAGGCAATTTTACACAATGTGTGACAGGGATCTCAGCCTAAAATTCTTTTGCTACAATCATATAGGGACAAGATAACGTCAGGTCTGAAGGACATATACTCAGTTCACACACTAGAGACTTGATGGGGCAGTTTATCCTGAATGCTGGATTAGTGAGTAATAAATCATTGAGTGTGTGGGGAGACATTTCCAAACACATCTAGATCCCAGGAGCTCTGATCGAATCATATGTTGATCCCCTGGTGGGCTTTTAACGTGATGACTTCATTGGGAGGTGATGAAAGGAGGAGGAGAAACGACCAAGTTGATAGAAGTGGACCATCCGGGGTTTCACTCTTGGGGTGAGATTTTCCTCTGCTCCTTCCCGTACTCCTATTTCTCTGCTTTCTGATCACCATAATGTAACCAAATTTTCTCCAACATGATGAACTAGAGCTGGAAACTGATATAAATCTCCTAAGCACAGTGAGGAGAAAGACAATTTCTCCAAGGGGCTGAGAGCTGCCAAAAGGTCATTAGAAGATGAGTTGGGAGGTAAGAAATGCATGGGATCCAGTCAGCTAGAATCAGATGGTACCATCAAATGTGTCACCTTGCCAAGCAATATGCTCTCCCTCCCTTGCTCCATCATGCATGAGGACATCTTGCACTTTCTGCATCCTTCTGCCTGCCTTCTCCTCTCTCTGTCATGCCCTTAGCTTATGTCTCTAATGTGCTTTGTATTTTACAAGTCACTAAGTATGGTAAGCCCAGCATATCATAGACAACTTTGTATTACCTGTGGCTTTGCCACTGATGCCTCAGGCACAATTCCAATCATCAGAAACTAACAAATAAGCAAAAATGAGTGCTGAAAAATAAGTGTGAGTCAGACAGAGAATGGATGCTAATCCTAGTAGTTTTCCAACCAGATTTAATTGTCTCTGAGTTTGTTTGTCCACCATGATCTACAAAAGGACTCATGGCAGGAAAAGCAAATGTTCAACACATTTGCAATAAAAGCAAGAGATAAACAACTACAGATTTCAATGTTGAAGTCAATAAAATGTTCTTCCCAGTCTTACAAAAAGAAAGTAAGCTAGAGAGTTAACCAATTTCCCAGCAAATGACTGAAAATTATTGTGTTCTCTGAAAAATGTAAGTATCATATTTTTCTCTGACTTCACCCAGGAATGTAATTAACCAGAGAGCTCTCAGTGCTGGAACCAAACATCAATATTCCATTTCTCAGTTTCACAAATAGCCATGCAGACTTGGCCCCCTGTTCTGCTTTCACTGCCTTCAATTATTTAATGTCATGGCACTCTATCCAAAGCCTGCTGTTTATTATCTGTGTGTCTTGCAGTATCCCTTCAGCCACCAGGCTGGCCAAGCTATAATTTTCAACTCTCTGCACTGGCATTTGCTGTATGACTTCAGTTCTAAATATTGGTTAATTTGGCTATGGGAAAACAAGGTTCTAAGCAACTTGGCTGGGATACGATAGAAATTTCTCGATAAAGCACATTCAACCCATTTCTGGCCTTAAGTATGAGTGTTGAAGTGGATCATCACAGACTTGTATAACATGGGGTATTGTAATGAGAAGGTGGCAAATGGTGTAGGTTTGGGGAGCAGCTAGAGATTGGTTTGGAGTTCTGTTCTGTACTTTGTGGCATTTTTGGACAAATAGATCTCAGGTTTCTTTTTAGACAGGGAGGAAAACAATCCTACTTTGTGATATAGCTACATCTCTCAAATACAGTGTTTGTGCAATACCTGGCCTCTCACACAATGGCAATGGACAGAGTTAAACTATGAAAACCTCAACCCATTAATCTGTGTTGTTTGAATGGAGTTTATCTTCAGTAGACTTTCCTCCAGGTGGATTATTTGGAAGCACATCTGGCTAGGTCATGGTGAAATCCACTCTTTTCCAGGCTTCACACATAGTAGAAATTTAGGTTGCAGAACATGGTCCTTTTTATCTCCTAGTGGCATGACCTGGAGTAAATTAATCTTGCTAGGAATGCCTGCCTCATTTGTGAAGTAAAATATTGCCTACTTAAGATAGTCATTGTGAGGATGCTTCACTACATTTTCCTTTAAATTAATGTTTTTAAACTTTGGCACATTAAACATATCTTGTGTGCAATGCAGGTGTATTTATATGTGCATGCATGTGTGTGTGTGTGTGTGTGTGTGAGCGTGTGTGTGTTGTGTGTGTGTGTGTGTGTGTGTGTGTGCATGCATGTGTATATGTGTGTGACCACAAGATCACTAACATGCATACTCCAACAGCATGCATATGGAGGTCAGAGGATACCTCAGCTATCAGTCTTCACATTCTATCTTTATTGAAACACTCCGCTGTTTTTTTTTTTTGTTGTTGTTGTTGTTGTTGTTGTTTATGTCAGACTAGCTGGTCTGCTAGGATCTTCTGCCTCCCACCTTCCCACAGGGAGCACTGGAATCACATTGCCTGGCTTTACAAGGGATCTGAGAGTCCAAACTGTGATCCTGATGCTGGCATGGAAATCACTTCACCCGCTGAGTCATGTCCACAGCACAGACACATTCATTTAAAAAGACATTTTGTGTGCTTATAAATAAAACCCTAATAATTAAAAAGAAACACAACACACAACCTGAGCAATGCTATGAAGGTTGTACAAACACTATTTCCTGCTGGAGCTCTGAAACCTGAGCCTTGCACTGTCTGTCTCAAGGGAAATTTGCAAATACAGGAGGGTTCGAGCTAATCAGTACTGAGACTTTCTCCTTAGAATTGGAACAATGATCTCACCGTGGGGCTCTTAGGTCCATGTGGTTCCTAAAATTGATTCTCTCAGGGAGGCCCGCTTCTAGTCCCCAGGGACACCATTGATCAGAGTTAGAATGGATTACACTGCTAGAGACTAGGTTAGTGTCATGTCCCTTGGTTAGCAACATCAGACACTGTTCACATATGCATCCATTCTCTGATGTACCAACCACTTTGATTATCTCTGTTTACCTAGGGGGTGGGGGTAAGCTGGGCTTCGGGAAGACGTGGTTTTATATGCTCCATCTAAATGGCTGCTCAGCAACTTTCTCTTAGAGTGGGAGGAGACAGAAAGGGCAAGCATTGTGGAACCTGCCAGTCAGAAGATAGAGACCCTTACAACTAGAGACTTCCCATGTGTAAAGCTTGAGTCTTTGTGGATTAACCTATACTACAAGTAAACATCATTTTCACATTTTAAACACTTCAAAATATTTTAAAAATAAATCTTTTGGTCACTCAAAAAATTTTGGAATGCTTACTTAGACAGGTTGTAAACTGTTTCTAATTTCTTTGCAAAAAATCAATGTAAATTATGGAATTGAGCCACAGGCAAATTCAACATTCTATTTACTTTAATTTTGTAATTTTGTTATTTTTACATTCCAACTCCAATTCCCCTTCCCTTTTCCCTCCTCCCCATCCCCCCACCCTGCTCTCCATCTACCATCTACTCCACATAAGGAATAAGGCCTCCCTTGGGGAATCACCAAAGTCTGAGATACCAAGTTGGGGTGGGGCCAACCCCCTCCCCATGAATCAAACTTGGCAAGGTATTCCACCATAGGTAATGTGCTCCAACAAGCCAGGTCATGTACCTGGGATCAGTCCTGGTCCCACTAGCAGTCCAATCCCCCAAACAGGTCAAGTCTCATAACTGTCACCCACATTCAAAGGGCCTAGTTGGGTCTCATGCAGGTTTCCCAGGTGTCAGTCCAGAGTCTGTGATCTACCTCTATCTCAGGTTGGCGTGTGTGTGTGTGTGTGTGTGTGTGTGTGTGTGTGTGTGTGTGTGTGTGTGTGTGTGTGTGTGTATGTGTGTGTGTGTGTGCGTGCACACATGTGTGTGTGTGAGTGGGTGTGTGCGAACATGTGCATGTGTGTGCGTGCATGCATGTGTATTTGTGTGTGACCGCATGCTCACTAACATGCACACTCCAACAGCATGCATATGGAGGTCAGAGGATACCTCAGCTATCAGTCTTCATATTCTATCTTTATTGAAACACTCCACTGTTTTTTTTGTTGTTGTTGTTTATGTCAGACTAGCTGGTCCGCTAGGATCTTCTGCCTCCCACCTTCCCACAGGGAGCACTGGAATCACATTGCAGTGTTTTTCTCCATCATGATCTTGACAACCCCCCTACTTATATAATCTCTCCTTTCTCTCTTCAACTGAGCTCCAGGAGCTCAGCTCAGTGATTGGCTGTGGATCACTGCACCTGCTTGTACCAGTTACTGGAAGTCGGTTCTATGGTGGGAGTTAGGGTGGTCAGTAATCTGATTAAAGGGAAGGCCTGCTCAGGCACCCTCTCCCCGCTGTTGCCAGGAGTCTTAACTGGGGACATCCTTGTAGGTTCCTAGGAGTTCCCCTCACACCAGGTTTCTTCCTTACTCCATAATGACTCCCTCTATCACATTATCTCTTTCATTGCTCTCCCTCTCATTCCCTTCCCCAACTTTGCCACCCCAATCCCTCATGTTCCCATACCCTATCCCCTCCTTTGAGCCTCTCCGGTTTACTCAGGAGATCTTAACTATTTCCTCTTCCTGGGGTCCTCCTTGTGTATCCCTTTTAGGTTCCTCCTTTTTACCTAGCTTCTCTGGGGCTTAGGATTATAGCCTGATTATCTAACATCCACTTATGAGTGAGTACATACCATGAATGTTTTTATGGATCTGGGTTACCTCAAACAGGATGTTCTTTTTTTCTAGCTCCATTAATTTACCTGCAAATTTCAAGATGTCATTGTTTTTTTACCTTTGAGTAATACTCTGTCGTGTAGATATACCACATTTTCTCTATCCATTGTTTGGGTTAGGGATATCTAGGCTGTTTCCACTTTCTTGCTACTACTAATAAAGCTGCTATGAACATAGCTGAGCAAGTGTCATTGGGATATAGTTGAGCATCCTTTTGGGTATATGCTCAAGAGTGGTATTGCTGGGTCTTGAGGTAGATTGATTCCCAATTTTCTGAGAAACTGTCATACTGATTGCCAAAGTGATTTTACAAATTTGCACTCCCACCAAGAGTGGAGGAGTGTTCCCCTTACTCCACATCTTCTCCAGCATACACTGTCATCAGTGCTTTTGATCTTGGGCATTCTGATGGGTGTAATATGTAATATCACAGAGTCATTTTGATTTGCATTTTCCTGATAGCTACAGATGTTGAACACTTCCTTAAGTGTATCTTGGCCATTCGAGATTCGAATTCCTATTGTGAATTCTCTGTTTAAATCTGTATTCCATTTTTAACTTTGATTATTTGGTGGTTTGGTGACTAGCTTCTTGAGTTTTTTTGTATACTCTGGAAGTCAATTCTCCGTCAGATGTGAGGTTGGTGTAGATCTTTCCTCATTCTGTGGTCTGCTGTTTTGTCTTGTTGACTGTGCCCTTTGCCTTACAGAAGCTTTTCAGTTTCAGAAAATCTCATTTATTAACTGTAGATCTCAGTGTCTGTGCTATTGGTGTCATGTGGCAATGCATTCAAGGCTATTTTTCCCACTTTTTTTTTATCAGCTTCAGTGTAACTGGATTTATATCCAGGTCTTTGATCCACTTGGACTTGAGTTGTGTGCATAGGAATAGATATGGATCTATTTGCATTCTTCTATGTGCTACCATCAAGTTATTCCAGCACATTTGTGGAAGATCTTTTTCTCCCATTGTATACTTTTGGCTTTCTTGTAAAAAAAAAAAAAAAAACAGGTGCTAATAGCTGTGTAGGTTTATATCAAGGTGTTTGATTAGATTCCATTGTTCCAGGTGTCTGTTTTTATCCCAATACCAAACTGTTTTTATTACTAGAGCTCTATAGTAGGGCTTGAAGCCAGGGATGGTGATACCTCCAGAAGTTCCTTTATTGTTCAGGATTACTTTAGCTATCATGGGTTTTGTTTGTTTGTTTTTCTGTATGAAGTTGAGTATTGTTCTTTCAAGGTCTGTGAAGAATTGTATTGGGATTTTGATAGGGATTGCACACCTTCTTGATAAAGTTTCTGGAGAGAATGGGGATACAAGAACATACCTAAACATAATAAAGGCAATATATAGGAAGAGTAAAGCCAGCATTAAATTAAATGGAGAGAAACAACTGAAAGCGATTCCACTAAAGTCAGGGAAAAGACAATGCTCTCTACTCTCTTCATATCTCTTCAGTATAGAACTTGAGGTTCCACCTAGAGCAATAAGGCAACAAAGGGAGATCAAGGGGATAAAACTGGAAAGGAAAAACTCAAATTTTCACTATTTACAAATGATATGGTAATATATATAAGCGACCCCACAAGTTCCACCAGGATCTCCTATAGCTAGCTGATAAACACCTTCAGTAATGTGGCTGGGTACAAGATTATCTAAAAAACATCAGTAGCCCTCCTATATAAAAATGATAAATGGGCTGAGAAAAAACCAACACTCTTCCAGTAGTCATAAATAACATAAAATACCTTGGGGTAACATTAATCAAACAAGAGAAGAACCTGTATGACAAGAATTCTAAGTCTTTGAAGAAAAAAACTGGGGAAGAGATCAGAAAATGGAACGAAGTCCCATACTCATGTATCAGTAGGATTAACATTTTAGTTCATCCTACCAAAGCAATCTACAGAAACCTTTCTTAAACAAGATTTTACCAAAACACTTGTTCTTGCAGAGGACCCAGGTTCAATTCTCAGTGCCCACATGGTTTCTCCCCTGTAATTCCAGTTTCAGGGGATATGACACCATTTTATGACTTCCTTGGGCACCAAGTATGCATGTGGTGAACAAACATACACACAGGCAAAACACTCATACACACAGATAAAATTAATAAACCTAAAATGATTTAAAACTTCTCGCCTATTCTTTCACACACTAATGAGCATCCCAAAGTACATGTAGGCACTCAGCTTGATTCACTTAAGAGTCAAAAAAGTCCATTGGAGAGATGGCTCAGGGGGGTTAAGAGCACCGGCTGCTCTTCCAAAGGTCCTGATTTCAATTCCCAGCACCCACATGGTGGCTCACAATCATCTATAATGAGATCCAGCACCTTCTTCTGGCCGGCAGGCATACATGAAGACAGAATACTATATACATAGTAAATAAATCTTGAAAAACAAAGTCACTATCAATAAGACACCTTTGGTGGCAGTGGTCAACAGAAATTTACTTAGGAAGCAGAGAGCTTAGAGCTTAGAGCTGACAATATTCATAAAGAGCAAGTACATAATATCTCTGAAACTGTAAATTTACAGTTCCCTAAACTGTAACCCAAAGGTAAATCTTGCCTCCCCCAGTCCTCTGGAAAACAGGCAAATTCAGAGTGATCCCGTGAGCAAGTGGCCGCTGACCTAACAGTAGAAGTCTTGCAACTACAGCAAGGACTCCATAATCCACAACACCTAAAATATCTAGTACTGTTATTCTAGAAAAAGTTCAGCCACTGTTTCTGCCAGCCACAGGAATAAATGAAGAATATTTTCAGAATTTCTGCATGAGTTAAATGTTCCCTCACTGTTTTCAGTCAATATACCTCTAATTTCAAGATGAAAATTTTTTGGAGAAGCTAACTGAACTTGGGTGAGACACCCAGACACTTCCCAAAGGGAGCTAAGCCTTTTAGTGACCTCCCCCACTACTGAGACATCATCTGACGGGTAAGGCACTGAATCCAAAACAAACCCAAGGAACTTTCACTGAAAAATGAAGATGAGGTGCCAGGCTGGCATATCATTTTGGTTACCATGGTAACATGAGTAAAATCTTATAGCATACACTTCTGAAGCCCCAGAGAACAGTTCTGACCTCAGATGCATGGTATCTACACCTCCATGAGGCATCTCTTTGGCAATTCATTCTTATGCTTCAGCAAGATTAAAATATATACACAGTCCTAACAATCATGAAACTCTCTTGTTCATTAAGAGTGGAAACAGAGCACATTTAAATTCCAAGGTGTTGGCATTGCCTTTTTTTTTTCTTCAATTCCCAAATGGTTTATAGATCATACTGACAGTGAACAGTGGTTCTGAGAAAGCCTGCCACTTTGAGCAAATGGTGTAACTTCTTTGAGATTCCATGTCCCCAGCCTGCTCTCACTAGCTGTCTCACAGCAGGTCTTTGGTGAGGTGTTGGGTCAGGAATGGGACAGATGTCAAATACTTTTAGAGTAGTTGAGGAATCAGTATGAACAAAAGAACATGAGTGGAAAATCACTAGGCAAAAATAAAGTGCAATTAAAAATAGAAGTAGTTGGGCTGATGATATAGCTCAGTGGTAGAGTGCCTACTTCTATGGTGAGGTCTTGGATTTGGGTTTAAATCTAGAACCACAGGCCCAACCCTAAATCCAAATGGTTTAAATAGCATTGTTTGCCTGTCTCTAAATGTAACATGCAATAGATTTTGAAGAATGGGCTGCCTGTTATCCCTTCTTCCTATAGACTTTAAAGACTTGCTCCCTCTCTCTTTGCAACTATGTCCTCATCTCTTTATATATGTGGTCACTCTGTACTCACCAGGGTAACCTGGCAAAATTAGACAGTGCAATATCTAAGGCCTTAGGGAAAGTATTGTCATCAAGATGTTAATGCCTTTTTGGGAGTAGACAATTTTCACAAGTCACTTTCACAATATTCAGAGATGGCTGTTAACCTGATGCTATTGTATCCTTCATTAGAGCTCCTACCAGCCCAGGTTGTGCTGTCCCAAATCGAACCAGGGTGTTCGGCTCTACATAATGACAGTAAGGATAATCACAACTGCAGACTCTTAATGGGGTTTCCAGCATTGACACAGTTTTCACTTCCCTGGTACTAGGTACTTAGCACCATTTCACAAATGAGAAAAATAAGGCCTACAGATATTACAGAACAAGGTCAAGGGCACAGAGCTTGTAAGCACTGCAGCTTAATTTCAAACTGTCAGGAGCTCCTATGGCAGCCTTCTCAAGAACAAAGCATGGCTCTTCAGTTCCCAGCTTTATTAAATAAAGGGCAGCCCCACTGTTACCTGGGGGCAGAACAAAAGTAACTACAGGAAACTAGAAAGTATTTCAGCTCAGATCGATTGTACTCCATTCAATTGTAAAATAAGGTTAGAGAGGAGAATGCTGATGACCACCAGGGGCAGCAACAGAGAAATGCTGAACTTTACCCGACATGTAACTCAGCAGCTCAAATCATCGGACACCCTTTCAGTTGGCTTGCCTCTGCCTTCAAGTTGCTGGTCTGGTAAAGCCTGTCCGTGACCTCTACAGCAAGAGGAAAGGGAAGGCAAAGCGCTACCATTTGCCATGCTGTGTATCCCCCTGCACAGAAGTGAAGACGGAAGTGAAGAGGTTTGATCATGACCTGAGAAGTCACCCATCCCCCAACAATCAGGTCTTGGCAGTGCAGCAGCAGCAGCAGCAGCATGGAGAGACAGCCCTTGTGCAGTCTATGTCCCCAGTCGCTGGCATCACTCTGTGCAGCTGGTGCTTGGGTTGGTCCATATTTAGATTCTCTAACTAGTTGTCTTCTCAATAACATCATTTAAAGATCAAAGGCAGAATTCCAGAAGAGTGCATTTGTATTCCCCTTACAACCCTACCTCAGCTCCCCAGTCCTGCAAGCAGGAAAGCCACCCTTTCAGCTGCTCAAGCAAGGAATGTTGGCTTCCCTTGTCGTTCCCCCATTGTAGTTCTTCTGTGAGGAAATTGCACAGTCTCCGCCTCCAAACGATACCTGGGATCGGTTTAGGCCCCTCTGTTCTGATCTTGGCTCTTCCTGAGTCATTGCCCTTACTGCCTTGCATCACTGCAACACCTTTCTCTTTTCATTACTTTTTGTTTGTGGTTGTGGTGTAGAAGGCATGAGCATGGAGGCATAGAAGACAGCCTTAGATTTTGCTACATACAATGTATTATCCACCTCAGATTTTTGACTTAGACTTTGCCTGAGTAGGCAAGGCTGGCTGGCCAGGGAGCCCCATAGATCCTCTTGTCTCTGTATCTCCAGGGCCGAGATGACAAGCATAGGTTATCATGTCTATAGTCCTGAATGTTCTGGAACTCACTAAGTAGACCATATTAGATTCAAACTCTGAGAAATAAGTCTGCCTTTGCCACCAAATGCTGGGACAAATAAGATTAAAGGCTTCATGCCTATCTTTTAGATGTAAAGTCTGGGAATCAAACTTTCACAACTATCTTCTTGTCGCTTTCTGCATAGGACCTTCTGCATGTCTATTCCTTTGTTTGCTGGTCTCATTACCTATAGCCGGAAGTGTGTCTATGTTGACTGTGTCTGTTTTTCTCATAGATGCAATTTTGTACTTCCCTTCTACAATGTGTACAAGACATCAGTAGTTCGTGTATTTATTTCCTCACTGCAGGGTGATAGTGGTCATATGTCTTGCTCACCACTAATCTCCAGCTCTCAGCACAGTGGCTAATATACACAACACTCTCAATAAATATTAAATGACTAAATAAATGAATGTCTAGACTTACCTTTGATTCTTTATGGTTTCTGCTGTCTCCTTTATGGTTTCATCAATTTCTTTCCTCCCATCTGCTTAGAGATTTATAGTTTGGGGAGTGCTTTCATTGTCTTTCTCCCATCTGTGAGGGAGGGAGTGGCTGAGGTGGCTTCTTTTGTGTATCTGAAAAGAACAAGGTGCTGCCAGGGAACCCAAGGCTTAACAGCTGAAATGGCAGAAGCAGAACTGGTCCAGGGAATTCACTACATGTCTCTAGCTCTGCTGAGGCTCAGGGGTGCTTGAGTCTTCTAAGAGGCTGTCATTCCTCAACACATATAAGAACATGATATTCAAATAAAGGCAGAAAAAAAGCATGAGTTCTATTTAGACTGATTGTACTTGCATTGTTTGCATTAAGTAATAAGCAACCGGGTGTCAATTCCCCATTTCTTTCTAAGCAAAAACTAAACAGGAAAGCCAGTGGCTGGAATTTCATCATTAGATACTGTTTTGCAGGCTTTATGAAAATTTATTATAAGTGAGGTATTATAGTTGGTAATAAAGATAATTTCACTTAATACAACAATGATGGGAAGTAATTCAAAAAACCATGACTGCCATGTGTTTTAATTAGTGTAACAGGCACATATAAAATGCAGGTATATCTATTTATCATCCGCCCTATAGTCTCTTAAACATCCATGAAAGACTGTTCCAAATGAGAATGGCTATCTATAACACATGGTTTCAAACTTGATATTATTTGGGTTAAAATCATCCAGCAGTCTCAAGTAGCCCATCCTGGTGACTCTTCCTGTGATGTTTCTGCTGTCAGTGATGCACCCTTGGGCCTTCTTTCTCTAATAATATTTTTTAGTTGTTTGTTTTTGTTGTTTTGACTCCAGACAGTGTCTTGCTAAGTAGGCTAGACTGCTTGTAAACTTAAGATATTCTTGTTTATGCCTTCTGATGCTGGGTGTCCAGAGAAAGCTTCCATGCCTGGTTTTATTCACTAGCTTTCTGTACAAGCAACTTACTTCTGGTTTGTAGATCATATATAAGCATCACACTTCAGTGTGGTTATTCATATGTCTGCATTGATTCATTCAATCATTTAATCTTTGAAACAAAATGCACAATAAGGTATCTCCTAATTACATCTTGACTCACTATGATAATCAAATAAAAACTATTTTATTTCAGTGTAACAATTATTTAGTTAGCTACCCAAATGATTGATTTTGTAGCTTGTTTGACAGGACAGATGCCAACAATTTTCTCCCATCTTTGAATGCACCTGTCACTACTTCCACCAAGAGGTCCAGCCTAGTTATCTGCTCAGTTGAATAGGACACAGGTGATATGGTATGTTCTGATCATGTGTCTTAAGTAAGAAAATTAGCAGGCTGTGTTTTTGTCCTCTAGGGATCTAGTTTTTATGGAAAGGAACTCAGTTTGTGAGTGGTGAGGAGAGATCTCATGGACAGTGTCCCCTGACTACATCACATTTTTTGCTGATATCTTAGTAATGTACCCTGACACAGCAATGGGACCATCTTAGATATTTAAGCTTTAATGAAATCTCCACACAGTTCAACTACAACTGTGACTGCAGCCAGCCCCACAAAAAGGTACAACAAGTTGAACCTACTTATCATGCTTAGTTCTCAGAGGCACAAGAGATTGATTTAGGCTTGTGTGTGTGTGTGTGTGTGTGTGTGTGTGTGTGTGTGTGTATGTGTGTGTGTGTGTGTGTGTGTGTGTGTGTTTGCTTTTGCAGTTTGTTTTTTCTTGTTTTTATGCAGCAATAACCAAGAACCAAGATAAGAGGTTTGTCTTCACTGCATCGCTTCAATACACATCTATTGAGCTATTTCATGATTGCTAGAGCCATTTGCAAAGTAATCATTAGAAGCAACAGCTAAGGGCATCAAGTTGCTATCACTGAAGGAAGGTGGGTGACATGCAGTCTTGT
Source organism: Cricetiscus sungorus (assembly GCA_030556225.1). Taxonomy (NCBI): domain Eukaryota; kingdom Metazoa; phylum Chordata; class Mammalia; order Rodentia; family Cricetidae; genus Cricetiscus; species Cricetiscus sungorus. Next base: position 5,725,506 of record JANBXA010000606.1, on the reverse strand, counting down.
CTTTAAAGAGGCAGACTCCTAACATACAGAAGCAGATCTATAGAGTCACAGTGTAATTGCTTTCATTGCTAATGCTGGGATGTGCATTGAAGACTATTCAAGCCGAACTACCAGGTCAGAGAAGGCATAGGGAGGTAAAACTGAGTCTCAAAGAGTAAGAAGTATCCATGTTAGAAAGTCAACAGACTGGCCTTTCTAGCAGGGGTGGGGATGGTGGGACAGAAGGCTTCCCTACCTAGAGGCAGTTGGGTGTGACTGGAACATGCTGGAAGATGGTGATGACTAAGGAGGACACTAGGACGTGACTAACTTCCTTCCATAATGAGGCCTTGGATCACACAGTGATGAGGCTGTACACGGGCCATGAAGTACTGATTCTCATTGGTGAGTCATCAGAATTGATGGGACCCACATCTCTCATCATGGCATTGTGTACTCTTCTATATTCAAGATATTAAATTATTAAATAAAGAAACATTTATTTATTTATTTGTTTATTTATGAGACAGTTTCTCTGCATAGCCCTCTCTGTAGACCAGGCTGGACTTGAACTCATTAAGATATACCTGCCTCTGCCTCCCAAGTGTTGGGATTAAAGGTGTGGGCTATCACCATGTGATTAAAGATATTCTTGAGGTACTTAGTCAGGGAAAGAAAGTGAAACTGGCCTAGAATTAAAAAGGTAGCTGGAGAAGTCTGGGGTACAAGAAATAGATACAAAAATCCCAAATCATCAAGTTACCCCAGCATCCCAAGACACTCTCACTCACTGTTCTTATTGTCTTTAATTGCAGCAGTTTTAGGTACTTAGCTGTGGCTTCAGCTTATTACTCACACAGCTTATGATATGTCTGGGTATGGAAGGATGAAGAAATTACAGACAAACAGACAGACAGACACATGTGCATAAAAGCTGGAATCAGAAGTTGTGGGCACCCCAGAAGTTCAGCATGTTTATTATACAGAGCCAATCAAGGATACCCTGCTTTTATGTCCAGAGGGATCAAGGAGGTAGGGTAGTCTGATCTCAGTAGGAACAGTCTCTGTAGGAAATCAGTCTCCATGGTATAAATATCTGGTGGGGAGAAAGATATGGTGAACATTTTCTACACACACTACCGACATCAGCACATGGACCATGGAAGGCTTTGCCATCCCTCTGAACCGCACCTCTAGAGGAAGGCTTTGCCCTTCTCCCATAGGTCTGAGGCTGTGGTCCTTGATATGGCTGCTTCCTGTCAACAGCACACATTTACTCAGAACTTCTTTCCCTCAGAGCTTCCTTAATTCTCCATATTACCCTTTATTTCTAAAAGAAAATATAAAATAAAAATTTGCTGAATTTTCTCTTGATTTCCAAGATTTAGATATTATCTGCCAAATTCTTCATAGCGATGAAAATTTTGGTTTGGTTATGTTACATTTCCTTTACCTATGCCACCTTCTATGTAATTATATTACAGCTTTTGATTAATTACACTTTAGTTCTCTCATTGTCATGACTATGTAAATATTTCTCCACTCAGTCAAATGAGATGCTGTCACTTTGTTTAATTTCTTATGCTACTTTGGTTTTGCCTGGTGTTTCAGCTGATTTCATCTTTACCGCTCAGAAATAAGTGAACCCTTTCTGTATCTCCAGGTAACTTCCAAAATATTTTTCAACATAGATTGTCCTCAATTTTCAACTTTCAGTCTCTTGGTTTCAGTGTTGTGTATGAGGAACACACAGTGTGTAGGGGACAGAAGCAACCTCACCCTTCATTCCTCACATTTTGCTGTTGTTTATTTGCTTTGAGACACTGCCTCTACAATAGGCTGACTAAACAGTGAGCTTCATGGATCTGCCCATTTTCAACTCCCAGGGCTGGGATTCCAAATCCATACCACCATGCTAGATTTTTTTTAATGACTTTTAGGGGTTGGACTATGGCCTTCATGCTTGCCAACTGAGCTATCTACCAGCTCTCAGTGTGTTCCACACAAAATTCTCCTAGCTCCCAGCTGCCCAGCTTCGACCTGGATGACCACCTCTACACAGGGAACTCTGAGCTTTCCCTTCCTTACCTGGCACTTTAGAGAATCACGTTTTGGAAATTCTCTTAACTGGAACCGAGCATTTCTGTGCTCCACTACGCCACTGTAGTCCACTCTTCAATCTTATTGGAACAAAGAAAATGGTTCACTAAAAGCAATTGTTTTGAAATATGAAAGTAAAAATTTTTCTGATTCTTATACTTGACTAGTAGTTTAGGAGGCAGAAAATTGCAGGTTGAAAATTATTTCCCTTGGAGTTTCAAAAGTATAATTTCATCCCGTCTTGGCTTTTAATGTTAGTAAAACATCTTTTATCATCTTGATTCTCTCTCTCTCTCTCTCTCTCTCTCTCTCTCTCTCTCTCTCTCTCTCTCTCTCTCTCTCTCTCTCTCTCTGATATTGTGGAAAAGGAGGCTAGAATATTGAAGGAGCCAGAATACAAGGATGTCTGGGTGAAATAGCCTTGCCTAAAAATGGCTGTCTAAATAAGACTGGAACGATGACAATATCTGTGGGCATATTATTGTGGAGGGGAAAAGCTTTGAAGGGCCCTGCTGCTAAACAAAGAACCATGACTGTTGGAAAAATAAAAATTAGCCTTTCCTTGGGATGAGCCTCATTATTGGCAATCCATTGTAGAGTGGTCAGCTCTGAAACCATACACACAAACAATAAAAATAGACTCAGAAGGATGGATTTATACATTTATTCATATATGTACACACATACATATAGGAATGTAACAGTAGTAAATATAAAAGGACAACCAATTTGAGGTGATGCATGGGAGGGATTGGAAGGAGGCAAAAAAAGAAGGAAAGTGATGTAATTCTATGTTAATTAAAAATATATTTAAAAACAAAAAAGGTGAGGGCTCACGGAGACATTTTGGGAAGGTAACATGCCAATAGATGCAGAGGTGGGCGTGCAGTCTCTAGTGATGGCTAAGGACTACCAATAATACCACAGCAAGGAGCTAGATACAGAATGCTTCCTCCCTCTGAGCTGCCTGATATAACCAATCTTCATGAAGCATTGGTTTTGTTGACTTCAGGCCTCCTGAACTGTGACAAATAATTTGTGGTTGCTTTAAGTCACCAGTTTTTAGTGATTTGTCATTGCAGCTCCAAGAAGCTTGTATAGTTATTAGGTGTTCACTCCTGTGACTGCAGGCCTGAGAGATTGTTACCTAAGCAATGGGCACACAAGACCTTCATGAGAATGAGCTAGGTAGACATGGCTAGAGACCATCCTCAAACGGAATTAGTAACGATCACAGATACTACCTGAAGGGCTCCAGCAGGCCAAAGTGTGGCAAACATGACACAGCAGGTCTTGCCCTCCTCACTTCCCTCTTCCTTGCTAAGCCATTAGATTCCCCTCTTTAGACACTTCCACATTCTTCAACCTGGCCACCAAGGTCAGTTACACTATCTGCCCACTTCCTTATGCCTGACTCATTCCTGAGGCTGATCACCAAGGTCCAGCTATCAGACTCAGCCATTTTGTCTCTTTGCCTCACTTAATAAAAGACCTCTTTGTGTTTGAAATTGGTGTTTGAGTGTAGTCTGTGCTTAATCCAGGCTGCAGAGGGGAACACCCTGCAGTACAGAGGTCCCCTCACACCTTCCTTTGTTTCTACAACTCTCATATATATTCTACAGTATTTCTCAGAGTTTCCCCAATGCAATTGAGCCTCAGTTTCTGACATAGTATTTCCTCTATGTTACTCAGATCTCCATCACTGCAACCCCAAACCAGGATAAGCAACTAGACAGAGTTTAATTGGTTCACAGTTCTGGAAGTATCAGCCATGGTCAGTTGGTCCCAATTCTTCTCTGCCTCCAATGAGTCTGCTTCTCATACATACTAACCTGTTGTTTTTGTATAACACTATTATATTTATTAGGATATCTTTGTAGGTCCCTCTTGTTTCTGTTACTATTTTAAAATATTTTTAAGCTTCATTTAAGTTTTTTTTAATTCTTTCCATCCTCTATTCTAATACTTTTATTCTCCATCCCTCTGTCCTCTGCTCTCTGGCTCCTGTATTTTAGTTTGCATTGTGCTCTTGTTTTATAGCATTTCTCAATGGCTATTAAAATTATAAGGATGTTGAAGACAGGAATCTCTTTTATTATTCTCCATTTGCCCCCTAACTTGATGTTGAGTACAAGGAATATTATAACTCTCATGCTTAAAGGAAGCCATGCAGTCATGCAATTTCCTGTAGGATTCAATTGGGCCAAATCATATTCACACACAGAACCTTTGAAAAGGTATTTAAAAAATGATTTTCAAGAGAGAGAGAGAGAGAGAGAGAGAGAGAGAGAGAGAGAGAGAGAGAGAGAGCAATCCCTCCTTCCTCAGAACCCAGGTCTTTGTCTTCCACAGAAACAACCACTGTCTCATATGTGAAGTCCAAACTGCCAGGGACTCAGGTCTCTATGGAAAGCAAATCCACTTCTTTCTACCCCTTTCAGTGTCCACAACCAGGAAGAGCTTCTGTAAAAGAGAAAAATCAATACAAAACAAAAGAAACAAGTGAAACAAACATCTGTGGCTTTCAATGATAATTAGGAAATATCTGGCCATGCTACATAGATCTGTTTCACATGGAAGAACAGACAGGCTGACAGACATAGAAGGGCAGAATTAAAAAAAAATACCCAGTACATCAATATGATAAACACATCTGGCAAACTGTAAGTATTCTTTGGGGAAAGTCAAATCTATTAGCATTAAAGGCTTAGATAATTTGTGTAACTGCCTGGTTTTCCCCATAGTTTTAACAGGAAATGATTGGCAAATAAAAACTGTAAATATGTAGTGTGTACAAAGTGATATTTTGCTATTACACATTGCTCTTTGACAGACTTTTCCTGAAAAAAAAAATGGCTGCTCACTCCAGAAAGGGAACCCACACAGGCTCAAGCAATGACTGCAGCAGAGTCCAACTGGAGGAGAGTTAGAGGACACAGGTAGACCAAAGGGCCTCCTTAGTTCTCAGAAGACCCCGTGAGGCAAAACCAGAAGGCGCAGGGGCAGGCTTTCTTAATCAGAAGACCTACAGAATACTTAGATTAGTGTCTATTGAGTGGACTGCTTGCCTTAGGCCTCTGAACACAGGCATCTGTCTTTCCTGGGTGCTGAACTCTTTGTGATGCCAGCGACTGAATCTGGCAGTCTCCTGGATGACATCAGAATCCTGTCATTAATGGGTTTTTAACTGGATGAGGAATTTCCAGGTGCAGGTACAAGTGTTTGTACTATGGAAAACCCATCCCCCATGGAAAAGTCCCTGCCCCCCCCCAACACACACAGGTGATGACTCATGGGAGCTGCAGCTCTGGAGCCCTGGGCACAGCTTGAGGGCTACTCTATGTCAGAGAATACCTTCTCTCTGCTTCCTCTGCTCAGTCTCCTCTCCAAGCAACTGTTCACTCCTGTTTACATACTATTACGGAAGGAACCTCCAGAAACTTGAAAGTTTCTGTTTTCCCAGGCATGTGATATTGTGGTTACCTCCTAAATCTCATTGAGGAAACTGCAATACAACACACTAAGTGTGCGTTCATCACCATACTGGAACTGCCATATGCATCCCATGTAGATTTGCCATTTGTGTATGTATAACATTTTTTGGGGGTCCTTCTACCACCTGGTGTAGACTATGAACATGCCTTGCTTACTGTGAGTGAATATGCAGGTAGTTCTCCACATGTCTGTGTTACTAGTTTACAGGTACCGTTGTGTTTGTTTAGTATACAGTGAGGTTTTAGTTTGAGGTACTCTCATTAGTTTATTTATAAATTTGGTTGCTCTTTTTTTAAAATCATGATTAAGATTAATATCTGAACTTCACCATGTGTTTTCTTTCAGAGTTTTGTACTTTCAGGTTTTCCATTTAAGTCCTCAGTCAATTATCAGCTAAATTAAGATGAGTCCAATCTCATTTGCTTGTGTGTGGAAATTCAGTTTTCCTACTAGCATTTGTTGAAGAGACGATATATTATGCTTTCTTGGTGTCTTTTTCGAGGATATGTTGAAGATGTGTATGTGCATTTTTGGTCTATTTTATCCATTGGTCCTTAAAAACAACAAAAACAATTGGCATACTGGTGGATAGTATTTTGATCGCTATAACTTCATAAAATATTTTCAAATTAAGTACAATGAAGCCTGTATTCTTCAGGTTTATTTGTCTGTTCAGTCTCAAATAGTGCCACAAAAATTTTACAATTTTTTATTTCTATGGAAAAAGTGCAATTTTGTGCCAATTGCATTGACTCTGCAGACTTCTTGTGTACATGGTAATCTTGATGGTCCTAACAACCTGCAACTGTGGGCTTCCTTTCCATGTATTTATGTCTTCTTTCATCAATGCCTTCTACCTTTTAGTGTCCAGATATTTCACCTACTTGATTAAATTTATTTCTATGTCTTCTTTCCCTTTCTTGATGATACTTTAAGTGGAATTGCTTTTTAAATTTATTTATTTAATATTTGGAGGTATAGTTGGATTTTAGTACATAAAACAAAACTTAGCTTTGCATGCTAACTTTGTTTCTACAGATGCAGTCAGGCCAGATCAAACTAGATTAAAAACAGATAAACGCAGGATTGTTGGGCGTGGCTCCCCTGTGGGTTGACCAGTCCCAAAGAATGGGGCCAGAGAAGTTGTGTGCCCAGGCTCAAGCAGGGAGGTGTCTTGTGGAGCTATAGTAAGTCTTCTTGGGGATGTCATGTTCACCTTCTTGTCAATTCATGGAGCCTCACATTTGAAGATGTAAGCATGTCTTCCTGTCTTAACAGAATTGTTTTAACAAGTAAATGTGTCCTTCTTACATTCTTCAGTCTGACATTATTGTCTTTTGGACCATAGGTAAGTGGGGCTGGAGGAAGGTCATGTGTCTGTTACTGGGTCTGCAGTTAGCAGGCTATTATTGGAGACACAATCCTGCTAGATCTCTATGTAACAGAGCTTACTTTTGGACCCTGGTAGAGCAGGGCCACACATCAGAGTTCACAGCTGGGTAGAATTCAGGGAACTGAGTTTAGCTAACCTATTACCAAGATCACAGACATTATAGTATCTGTTTGGCATGTGTGAGAGTAGACATGAAGCTATGTCCCAGGGATTCCTCAAAGCCCACAGCCAGGACCAAAGACTGCAGGCCCAAGTTTGACAGCATGGACAGGTATGTTTCCTACAATGTCTATGTATGATAGCTGGCTCTGTGATGGGAGATGTTATTCTGTATATATGTTTCTCATACTGGTTAATAAAGCCCTGTGGCCAATAGAAAACTAGATAGGCAGGGCTAGGAGACTAGAAGGAGGAAAGAGGAAGTAGTAGGGAGGAGTCGAGATGTAGCCCGGGAAGAAGCAGGACGCCTGCTGCGGCTTCGGGATAAGATGACCACGTGGAAATACTTAGATAAGTAGATATGGGTTAATAATTAAGACAGAGCTAGCCCATAAACAATAATGGTAATTGGCCAACAGGATTGTATCAAATACAGAGTCTCTGAGTGTTATTTGGGGCACACATGGTTGCAGGACAATGGCGGCAGGACCAGGAGGCCGGCGGGAACAACATGCCATAACATAATGGTGTCAGAACTGGGATTGAGAACTTTCACTTAAAACTTAACAAAAGCTCAAAAAATAGTTTTTAGAAACAAGGGAACAGAGACTAGCAAGACTTCTTAGTAGCAGCATTTTCTCGGTTGGATTTGTTTTGTTGTAGACAGAGATTTGCGCGGCTCCTTTAAGAGAGGTTTCCAAAATTAGCATAAGCGGCAAAAACCGCCTTGCTTTTAAAGAGCTCTGCTAACAATTCATTGGTGTGTACAAGAGCTGCAATGACGGTTTACACTGTGTTTTAAAAAATACGCTGGCTTGGGAGAGAAAAAGAAACAGGGTACAAGGTTTAAAAAAGAAAAAAGAAAGTAGAATGAATGGGTATAATGGGGCATGCCATTAATCCCAGCACTCCGCAGACAGAGGCAAGTAGATCTCTGTGATTTCAAAGCAAACCTGGTATGCAGTGAATTCCAGGACAGATAAAAGTTACACAGAGATACCCTGTCTCAAAATATATAAAAATAGAAATAGAAGAAATAGAGTAATAAAAAAGCCACGTAAAGATGGAAAGCACAGAGAAATGTTAGATACTATACGCGATTCTGTTGTCTTTAAATTATTTGATTGCTGAGAAAATAACAACTACTGACAAAAGAAATGCTGCTGGATTAATTCAATTTATATATTTTAAAAATGCTTTGACTCCAAAATTTAAACCTAAGGACAAGTTACTGGGGAAAAGGATTTCTATTTTTGTTTCCACAGAAAATGAAAACCTATAGATTCTTTCCAGACTTAGGTGGTTTGATCAAGCCAGACCCCCTGAAACAGGTGATCCAACATTCAAAGCAGTTGAGACAAAGCCTTGCAGACTACAGCCAAGATTTCTGCATCTTCTTAGGATCACCATGACAGCGCCCTCTACCAGCAGGAAGTAGTTTGGAAAGAACGACGCCCAAATTCCCAAATATTGTTTATAAATGTTTGTTTTCATTTAAATGGACTTGGTTATAAATGGCTATTACCACAAACAATCTTTTTAAAGGTAAAAAGGGAATTATGGTGTAGATATGAATACTTTGCTTTGGAATGGATTTTCTTTTATTGATACAATTTAAGGTCAATTTTGTGATATGTATATTTCTCCTCTTGTTTAGGTATTGTGTTTATATAGCTCATTGGAAAATGTAATGTATAATTGAGAGTTACCTATGATAATTAAAACTTGGAGTTAAGTTAGTTAGGATTTCTAGATATGCAGAGATGTATTTGAGATGAATAGGCATTCTTCAAACCTTTCAAAGACCTACAGAATATGGCATTTAAAATGGTTTAGGGATTTTCTTGACAGGGAGGCACAACTGCTCCTGGTAACACCACCTGCATCAAAAAGGAAGATGGACATTGAAGAAACTCGTTATGAAGTTTGCTTCTAATATGGCAAGACTAGCCATTTGGGCAATCTAGCCATTTGTCTAGATTGTTTGACTTTATGTTGTAGAAACTGGACATGCAGGACCCACAAAAAGGTGACTGCTGATTCAAGATGGACATTGCTACAGGATTCCTGCTTCATGGAAGAGGCTGCCAGACAGCCAGACAGTCTACAGGACACAGAGAAAAGTTTCCTGCCTTGTTGAGGAGTCTGGACACACACTATGGCCTATGGGCTGAAGATGGAACATTACAGAAGAACTTCGGGTGACTGACCAGGCAATGAGTTGTCTCTGTCATTTCTAGAATTTATATATTATCCTTCTGTGGTCTTTGAAGGAGTTGAAGACAGATAGTTATAGTTATAGTTTCCCTTAGTTAGGATTAAAGATAAGTTACATATAGGACTTTAGACTCACAAAGATAGGATAGATGATATTTTCTTTAAGTCTTACAAAATGTTAATGGACTAAATATTGTTAACTGTGATTCTTATTTGATAACTGTTGTATGGTATATTTTGCTATGTTAAGGTTAAACCCCTTCTTTTACTTTAGACAGAAAAGAGGAGATGATGGGAGATGTTATTCTGTATATATGTTTCTCATACTGGTTAATAAAGCCCTGTGGCCAATAGAAAACAAGATAGGCGGGGCTAGGAGACCAGGAGGAGGAAAGAGGAAGTAGGGGGCAGGGGCCGAGATGTAGCCTGGGAAGAAGCAGGACGCCTGCAGTGGCTCCCTGATAAGATGACCACGTGGAAATACTTAGATAAGTAGAAATGGGTTAATAATTAAGGCAGAGCTAGCCCATAAACAGTAATGGTAACTGGCCAACAGGATTGTATCAAATACAGAGTCTCTGAGTGTTATTTGGGGCTGGCACGGCTGAGGGCCCAGACTGGCGAGTTTGCGGGCTGGTGGAAACATATACGCTACAGCTCTGGGTTGGTATCAGAGCATCAGTGTGGTGACATAACAAGACAGCTTCAGGGTATGATGTCATCTTCCATGGCACAGGTGTGTGTAGCTCTCAAAAAGTCTCCTGCAGAAAGCAGATACCTTCAGGATACATGGTTGAGGCCCTAGCTAGTGGTCCTGTAACCAGGACATGGATAGGCATGGCTTCTCTTAGGTCCTCTGATAGAGCTGTAATCAAGTAAGCCTAGAGTTAAGTTCATGGGAAAAAAGCCTGCATTTGGTGTGTATTCAGAACTGTTTGGTTAAATTACCACAGGGCACAGAATTGCTATCTCACACTAGTATTCTTCCATTTGGGTCTTCATCAGAGTTTTGCATTTTCTTCTCTGGAGGGCTGGGGATATGACTCAGTTGGTAGAGCACTTGCTTAGCATGCAGAAGGCTATGGATTTTGTTCTTAACACTACATAAATAAGCCTTGGTGGTAGTTTTCTTAGGGTTTTATTGCCATAAAGAGACACCATGCCCACAATAGCTCTTATAAAAGAAAGCATTTATTTGGGGTTGGATTACAGTTTCAGAGATTTAGTCCATTATAATCATGCCAGGAACCATGGTAGCATAAAGGCAGACATGGTTCTGGAGAGGTAGCTGAGAGTTCCACATATGTATCTGCATGTAGCAGGAAGAGAGGATGAACCACTGAACTAGGCTTAGGCTTCTGAAACCTCAAAGCCCACCCCCAGTGATGTACTTCCTCCAACAAGGACACATCTACTCCAACAAGGTTACACCTCCTAATTGTTCTACTCACTCCCTATGAGCTTGCAATGGCCATTTTATATTCAAAACACCACAGTGGTGTACACCTACAATCTCAGAACTTGGGAGATGGAATCAGAAAACTCAGCAGTTCAAGGTCATCAACAGCTATATAGTAGATTTGAGGCCAGGCAGGACAACTTGAGGCCCTGTTTTATGCACCATCCACTCACACAGGCTGATAGGGGAAAGAAGTAGAGCCATTGGGTTATTTTGCATAAATAGAAAAATTTACATCCTCATTGCTTCAAAACATGCAAATACTATCTCATGTGACACACTAGCTTACTACCTGTAGCTAGTAAGTATGTTTTCCCCGCCTGCCGCCTGGTCCCACGGCTACGCCCACCCCAATGATACATGCTGAGACTGTGTATTTGATATAATGCTGTTGGCTGGTTACTAATTCTTTATCTGCTAGCTCTGTCTTAATGATGAACCCATTTCTACTTATCTAAGTATTTCCGCGTGGCTCATCTTACCGGGCGGGCAGGCAAGTTGCTGTCTTTCGGCTCTCCATGCCGACTCCTCCTCCCTACTTCCTCTTTCCTCCTTGTCTCCTAGCCCCGCCTATCTTGCTTTCCCATTGGCCAACAGGGCTTTATTCATTAACCAGTATGAGAAACATATTTACAGAATAACATCTCCCATCAATTACCTTTATTGTCTTCTTTGTACAAAAGGAAAAAATGACTTCAGGATTAGTTTATAAGGTAGCCAATATTAGAATTAGTACTTTCAAATTCTAGTAGCATAATAATAATACATAACAACTACTATGGCTCCCTGGTACTGTTCAAACTCCTAGCTGCATACCAAATTTAATCTTAATGAAAACTCTGGGAAGCAAGTATTTTATTCTTTCTATGAAGAAATACAGACTGTTGGAAAGTGATAGACTTGGGGTTTGAAGTATATGTGACCCTATGCCCCAGTTCTGCTCAATAAATTATACCAGCTCTGGGTAGAATCCTTCAGTCCTCTTAGCAGCATGATTATACTTATGATGATGAACCCCATAAACCTACCTACTGGGGCTACAGATAATTTTAATGATTACTTACTAAACATGAGCACTTAATGGGGTGTTTTTTCAATATAATGCTTGCAATGTCAGAAAAGACATGCAGAGTGAAGGAGCCTTGTGAGACCAGAGTCATCAGCATTGTGAAGATCAAACAAGTCAGCAGGAGGAGGACTGTCCCTGCTGGGCCCACCCTCAGCCTCTGATTTTCCTACAGTACCTGCCTTCTTGCAGAACACTCAGCATGCTGGTGGCCTTAACTCTTTTCTTGTGTATTTCCTTTAGATTAGGAATAGATAGTAGCAAAACAGTTAATATCCCAGAAAAAATTGTTACAAGGCAAGCATCTTATAAAAATCTCTTTATCCTCCTTTATTTTATCCTTACTGGGTCTTCAAAGATCTATTGTCATCAACCAAGTTTTTCCAATGAGAGATTATCAAATGATCTCTTAGTATCTGCAGGCAGCAAGAAGAGACAGTGAGGCACGGGGCCTGGCTTCAGCTTCTGAAAATTCAAAGCCCATCCCCACCCAGTGACATACTTCCTCTGTGCATGTAAGCTGAATTTGATTCCAGTTTCAGACTGAACAATAGAAGATGCCATGGAATTTGTCTGACATCACCACCTTGTAAATAGTGGGAACAAAATTCAACCCTTGCCAATGTCATTCAAGGTGTAGGTCCTTTGCCATTTTACTAGACCGGCTCTGAAAAAAAATAAGAGAGAAAATGGTGAAAAATACCCCATTCCCAAACCACTGGAAGCAATACCAGGTGCCCAGCCATTTATCCACAAATATAAAGAGGCAGACCAAGAATAGTCAGGATGGTTTTGGAGGCATAATCCAGAAGTGACATTGAGATTATTTTTTACAACCTTTTTATCTGAAGAAGCTACTTCTGTGCCATCTGTGCAGTGCAGAAGTCCAGGAAGATATCAGGGGTGCATGTCTCCAGGGCTGGGAAGGTAGCTCTGGCTATGAGCACTTGTTGTTATGGGTTCGATTCCCAGCCCCCACATGATAGCGTACAACCATTGGAGCCCTCTTTTTAACTCCAAGGGCTCTAAGCATGCACACAGAGCATATACACAGATGAACAAGTAAATGTTTTAAAATAAATGAAAAAAATTAACAGAACATGAATTAAACACCACATCTTGAGTTACTGAGCAGCATATTCCATGCTTTTCAGAGAAACACAGTAAATGTTTCAGCTTCAATAAGTAATAGACCTATCTTTCATGACAATTTCATGCCTATGTCATGTAGGTTATCTTGATCATACAAGTACATTTGTTTACTCTTGCTGTTTTAATAAATCATTGTAAATTTAATAGCTTGAAGAAACTAATGTATCATATATCTAGAAGTCAGAAGTCTACCACATGCCTCACTGGGCTAAATTCATGTCTTAGGAGGACTGTTCTTTCTGGAAGCTACAACAGCAGGACATGTTTCCTTGTGTTTTCTATTTCTAGACATTGTAGTGTTCATTGACTGTGATCCCTTCCTCTATATTCAAACCCAACAATGACTGATCACATCTTTAGTGGGCTATATTATTCGGTTACTAACTCTCCTGCATTTTTCTTCCACTTTTAAGGACCTTGTAAGTGTCACTTGAGTTTTAGGGATTAAGGTGTAGACAACTTTGCGGGGGGCAGGGGGCAAGGGAAACATTCCTGTCCATCATCAAATTTAATTCTAAGTTCTTAGACTTTAGGCCAAAAATCTTCAAAAGTACTTATAGTTAAAACAGAAGTGATACTCTATACTGCAAAGGGTTTGATTTAAAGATGCAGAGTAGGACCAGAGATATAGAACACTACGAAAAGCACTTGCTACTAAGTTTATTGATCAAAGTCAAACCTAGGGACCTACATTTGGAAAGAGGGAATCAATTCCTGAAAATTGTCCTCTGACTTTGCCATAGGCACTATGGCACATATGTGCCTCCCATTTACATTAAATAAATAAAATGTGATTAAAATATATAGTATGTGAGAAAACCATCATTTAACATATAGTATATCAGGAACACTTCAGCATACAAAGCACTGTCCTAGTTCCCTAATCTCCCTTAAAAAACTCCAAGGTTTGCTACATACTCAGTTCTAGGGATGAAAAAATGAAGGCCTGGTGGCAATGTAGGAATCAGTTATTGCTGGTGGAAGCCTAAACATGCTGACTTGATTTACATGATATCTATAGCTCATCCAAGGATGAAGTTCCTCCTCACAAAGTATATTAATGGCAAAAGCCACTGCTTACCAACATCGAAGTGCTGATTAATTAAACATGTCATGTAGACTCAGGATATTTGGAAACTAATACTCAGGGCATGATCAACAGTGGATTTCCCAAGTCCATCTTCCAAGATGACTCCACAGATAAGCTAGACAGGCAACAGAGCTCTTACTAGTTTTTCCTTTAATTCTCAAATATAAGGTCTATTATATCTGGTCCTCAAGTATCAAGAAGTTTCAATCTCTCATTTTCAATGATCAGTTAAAATCAAATGTCTATTTGCCACTAGAACGAGGCCAAAAGCCTCAGTTTTAAAACCACCCTCAGAAGACTTGAATTATAAAATGAAAATCTCAGTGCCAGGCATGAGTTACCTCTCTCTGAGTTATTGATCATGGATTCTCCAGAAGCATCCAAACAATACAGGTTATTGGGATTGCTCTTGTTTCCACCATAACTACATAGTAAGACCCAGTTGCTGAAGACACTATGCACTTTGGTTGCAGGACATAGAGACATCTGTCCTGAATTGAATAGGAAACTCACTAATCTGGGGTAAGATGTGCCTCCTGCTGCAATACTAGAAAGACTGTTCATGTGAGTAACCAGATGCTCCCTTGAATGGACTTGAAGTTCATATGAAATACTTGTTGTTTAGTATTATGAATATAGACAAAATTTATGGCTAAGGAAGTCATAGACCCTACAGGATAACCCATTTTATTTTTTCAGATAGTTGGTCTTTTTGTCAAATTGCCTTTTAAATATTTATGATCATAACCATAGATTTGTCCTACTCTCCACCTTAGCAGAGAAGCTTCTCATTGCAGTGGACAGTGATGCATACATGAACACAGAGATACATTTCTCTTCAGAGCACTGAGAAGAGTGACAGATTTCTCTATCTGTGTTTATTAACCCCTCCCCCAAAGGTCAAAGAGCACTGCAGAAGAGTGAGTAGAAAGAATGTAAGAGCTGGAGTATAGGGAGGAGTTCTGTGACATGTTGCTTGGCTGTGACATGGCTTTTCCACTCATGAACTCACAGCAGCTACAGTTACCTTCCCAAGACCTGTACAAGGTCAAGCCAGTTAAAATGTCCAGCATGGAGTGAGTAAGAGGCTTGAAGCCTTCAAGCCCACAGAGGAGCTATTGGCAGTTGTGGCTGCTAGGAGAGGTGAGTTACTTTTCTTGGGTGGGGTGAATGTGGGTAGGTTGCTTGCATCCCAGTGGATGACTTGACATCTATGAGCATATGGTCAATGCTGGCTGAAATCAGTATGTTACCAAGAATAAAAAGGAGGAGGACATGAGGTTGGGAAGCAGACATGTTGAAGAGAAGTCCCAGAGTGTGGGAGAAAGATAATTGGAGGAGGAGTAGATGTGGTGCTAATTTATTATGTACATTGTGAAATTTACTTTCTTTTAAAAAATTGAAAATATTTTTCCAAATAATATATTCCTCTTAGTTTCCCTACCTCATCTCTTCTGAGATTGTTTTCATCTCCCTACCCAGCCAAATCTATACTCCTTATTTTTATCTCACAGAAAACAAACAGACATTAAAAAAATAAAGTAAGATTAAAACTAAACAAAACCAGAATAAGACCAAACAAACAGAAAAAAAGAGCCAAAGGAAAAAAGCACAAGAAACAAATACACAGAGAAATGCATATCCATACACAGATAATCCCATACAACAACAACAAAATGGAAACCATAATATATAAGCAAAAGACCTGTTAGCTAAAACAAAACAAAACAAAAACAAAAACAAACAACAAAAACCAAAACCCTGGTAAAGCATTAGGAGACAAAAATAAACCTTCCAAAATATCATTGAATTTATTTTGTGTTGGCCATCAACTGCTGGGCATGGAATCTGCCCCTAAATGCTTTTTGTGTACCAGTGAGACTCCATTGGTTAGGGATGTGTCCATTTCCCCTCAGCACTGGGACCCCATCTGGTTTAAACATGTACAGGTCCAGCATGTGCTGCCTCAGCTCTGTGAGTTTATATGTTCATCACTCCTGTTGTTTCTAGAAGGTCTTGATACTTTGGTGTCTTCCATCCCCTTTGTCTCCCATGATCTTCTGCCTCTGCTGGTGGCAATGTCAGAGAAGCAGCAGATGGTAGTTGACTTCTGAGTATCAGCCACCAGGAGGAAATCCCTGATGGGTGAATCTCAGATAGGCAAGACCACCGGCCCCAGAGTGTCTTTTGCTTCTGATGTGCTTTTACACGTTTGCTGCTGCCCTCTTTGTCTGGTATCTGGCGTGGTGTGAATGGGCATGAGGAAATTCCCCGCTGCTCTTAATGCAATATGATCATCTCTTGGCAATATCCTATTCTACTGGGCATTTTTACCTATGAATTATTATGATGATGATTACTACCTATGCTGTACTAACTGATAATAATGTTAGTTTAAATAGAGATCTGATAATAAAAAAATAGATACAAGGAAATGTCACATGGCTAGAACACATGAGTTTCTACTGAGGAGCTAAATAGACTGTGGATTAGGTTAACAATTAAGAAAAACAACTCAGTCCCAGTAGCCCAGCTAACTTAAGTTCTTTGAACCTTAATGTTGGGAGATGTGTTCACAGGTTTTTGGAATGCATCACAGCTGAAACAAAGCTTTGAAAAGCACTTAAAGTTTGACCATCATGTTTTTGTCAAATAGCTTTGAGGTGAAAAACCCAAGAAGACAATCTAACATTTTAGAAAGGCACATAGTTGAATGAGGAACTTGTTAAGGTCAGGGCATAAGAACAGAACAGCCCAGTTATCATTAACTGATGTGTCTTTCTTGCTAGGAGTGGTTGATGACTAAAGGTGATGATTAATTCTTTATACTCATTTCTGCCCTCAATATGAGTGGGTAAGCACCTAAAGATTTAAAGTAGAGCTAACTGATTCTTTTTCATATGGAAAAGTTTAGATTTGTGATTCTTCATGATTCCTTTTAAGATTACCTTTCAAGATAAGAAATAAAGTGATTGGATTTTCTTTGTACTCACAAGATGTAACATGCCAGTAAAAAATACCTTGCTTGCCTATAATGTTAATATAACTAGTTGCTTGGGTATGAATGTATATGATTTCTTGGGATAATTTGTTTTTCACCCATAATACATAAAATGTTTAATCATGTAAGTGCTATGGAAAACATGCTCTTTTTAAATGCCATCCATTTAATCATGTAATCATGTGATCAGGATCCCAGGGTCTCAACAACTTAGGGGAATAATAGAGCCCCATTTTAATTCTCACCAAGTATCACTTATAAAATATAATAACACCCCTCAATATGTTGTTTTCTTCAAGAAAGAAATGAAAACATTTTGGCTCTTTACATCAGTCCTGGCATATAACAAATACTAATTGCAAAACAGTGTCTTAGGGCTTTCTAGTTTAAAGATATAAAGTATGTATTTTATTGGTTGATGGCTTAAAAACATAGAAACAGAGGTGATCAGAGTCTTTCTTGATTTACTGTGTGCAAATATCCGTTCCATACCCAAATTGACCTCTCTCTCTCTCTCTCTCTCTCTCTCTCTTGCCCCTTTTCCTCCCCTACTACCTTCCTCTTGGTGCCAATTTCCTTCTGTGATAACTTCAGTCTTAAGCAAACAACCTAGGTATGCCAGAAGAAACTCAGGAAACAACTGAAGTAAAAAACAACTCCCAGCTAACAGGTCTAGAGAGTGACTTTCATTGAACACATACGTTTCCACGCCAGTCCCAGTGTCAATCACCGCAGACAGGGTATTACACTGTGCTCATTGGTCAGTCATGCTCACATGCCTACCTCTGGAACTGAAGAAAGTAGATTGCAATAACCAGTTCCACAGTGATGCACAGCCATTAGTGTGGGTTTCTGGAGGTGAAATTAGAAGCAAAAGGATTGGACTCTGGGTAATCAAAGACTGTAGCTGTTTTTGATATTGCATTCCCATTAGAGCAATATCTGAAAAGTTTAAAGAAGCCCTGAATAAATAATAAAGTGGTTTTCCAAACTGTTATCTAACATATCTTAAAAAATCTTATTCAATTTCCTTAGAGGGAAAAAGTTCGCCTTACTTTACACAGGGAGCTTTAAAACCACCCCAGAGCAGGGCTCTAGTAGCTTTAACATATCCTTACAAGTTTTCCTCTATTAGTATTTGGATCTCAATACCACTCCTGTTGCATACTGATAAGACTTAATAAATCTTTTATAGTGAATGGAATGTGAAGAAAGGGGTAGTTGTGACTTTTGACAAAGATCATGGAAGCCGTTAGATTCCCCCTCTTGGATTATTCATTTTGGCTGAGGTCAGCTGCATGTTGTAAGGACATTTAAGCAACACAGAGACTAGATGTCCCCATACACCCAAAAGGGAAGAAATAGCTCACCACCAAATACAAAATGGCTCCTAGAGTGTTTGCAGTCCTCTGAGCCTCAGTTTCTTTATTCAAGGATAGGAATAACAAAGCTGGATTGTTGTAGTAGTCAAAGATCAAAGTTCATAGTAGTTTTATGGACCCAAACACAGTCTAGAATTTCCAAAGTACTTCTGCCTTACAAAGAAAAAAACAAAACAAAACGAAACAAACAAACAAGCAACTGAGCCTTAGTTTCTTGTCAGAGAAGTCCTGAATGGTGCTGAAATTGGCCATTCCTTACAGACACAGCTGGATCAGTCACTGGTGTCCTTCACTCAGGGAAGGGCATGGCCTTGGGCAGAAGGCTGTCTTTCACCAGGACTCCTGGCAGCTATAGCAGCAGCTTGAAGGAGCCCCAGGTGACTCATCACCATGTCTACTATAGGCAGAGACAGAGAACTATGTGAGCCTCATGCCTCAGAGGCAACTAGTGACTCGTGAGGCTGACCCTAGGCCTCCTGATCATTTCTGTGATCTTGAGTCCTATGCCTATTTGAGCAGTTCCCTGTCTGTATCCTCAGCTGCAGGTAATCCAGCTTAAAGCTGATAGACACAGACAGAGCTTCCAGACACCTAGACACCCAGACCAGACTATAGTTTCAGGGCAGGATGTTGTGTCCTTCATGGGATTTTCCAGGAGCAGTAGATCATGCAGAGGTTTTGCTGAAATGCTTGGACTCTGGCCTAACACAGGAAACCCCAGGACACACTGCACAACTTCCTCTCTTAGCATTTATGAACTTGGCATTCATAGCACATACCTCATGGACTGCATCCGAGTACATCAATTTCAGTGTAGTGCTGTACTCTGGGCCAATAAACTGGCTTAGTGTTCACACGAAAAGTAGAGCTGCCCACAAGGAAAGTTCGGCCATCTCAGATCCAAGCTGGAGCTGGCCAGCTTAATCATCGTCAACACTGTACAGCAGAAATCAGGTCAAGGGGGTATCAAAGGCAGCTGTGAAGGAAAGCAGAAGTGACCAGAGCTAAGCCTCTGGGATGGGTGAGAGGATACAGAAGCTGGAAGAACAGCTCATTTCTTTTCCCTGAGAGTAAAGGACTGATTACACTAAGGAGTTCATTATTTCTCCTTTCCCTCTCAGGCATCTCCAGGAACTTAAGGGTAGAGTCAGAGCAGCCTTCATTTCACAGTCATGGAGGGACATCTCTGGACATTCCACCATAGCAGGAATGACACTCACTCAGCTAATATTATCAGACTGCCCTGGCTTTCTAATGCTGAGGTACATCAGGAAAAAGATCCCAGGCGATGATGTTAAGAACATTGAACTTAAGCCCAAACCCTTAACCATAGTAGGTCTTCTTTCACTATTTTATTTGCTATTGTTAAGAGTATCTAAAATTCTAAGCTTTATTACATTTATTGTCAGAGAAGTCCTGAATAGTGCTGAAATTGGCCATTCCTTACAGACACAGCTGGGTCAGTCACTGGTGTCCCTCACTCAGGGAAGGGCATGGCCTTGGCCAGAAGGCTGTCTTTCAGCAGAACTCCTGGCAGCTATAGCAGCAGCTTGAAGAACTTTCACTGAAGAAATACGGACAATTTGAAAATGTCCCAGAATTCAGATGGATGCACTTTGGGTATTGGTTGGGAGAATGTAACAGAGTATTCTCCATTTTAGGATTATCCTGATGAACCATGTCATTTAGTCCTTCCCTACACCTTCCTACCTAATGTTTGATTTCTTTAGCATGTTTTTTTTTTTCTTGAAGAGTCACTGAGAACTGGATCACAGAGTACATGTTTAATCCAGGAGGCTGAGGCAGGGGGATTGTTGTTTATAGGTAGCCTTGCTACACAATAGAACCCAACCTCAACAGTAACAAAGTAATCATTATGCTTTTCTTTGTGCACATAAACTCATGCAGAGTCTAGTCTGTTTGGAAGTAGCTGTATATTCTAGACTTGTATCAGTACTATTCACATTTCACCACAGCCTTGCTTCCTTCACCCTGGTCTGTCTCCACAGTCTGACTTTTGGCTCCTTGCATCTGCCATGAATATTTTTCTAAAAGCATCTACTGGATTCCTCTCAGGTCAGCGAATGCACCAACTTCTCTCTCCCTCTCCCATTTTCTGTTTGGAAGGTTTGTCCACTCTGTTCACTGGGCTATGATGACAACACCCTTCAGGTCTCAATTTAAATACCACCTCCAAGAGAAAGTCGGCCAAAATTAAACTATGATTATACTGACTCTCTTCAGAGTTTTTGAGATGGGATGGATGATTGAAGTGGCTTATGCTCTTGTCTTGATGCTACTGTTTAGCTTTTCCACAGAGGCTTTGCTCTATGTTTGTGTGAGACCCAAATCCATTACTTGCAGAGATTCTATCTTGCCTGACATTTTATATTCCAAATATCTCCAAGTCCTACTGTGTACTATTGCAAACCAAGGCATGAGCAGTCTCAGTGGTGCTCAAAAGGTGTCTCTTGCAGTTATATTTGAGTCAATTGATTGCCACCAGAATGAAATTTAATGCATGGAAGGAAGAAAATCTTTCACTGTGGTCAGCTGTGAAGAAAAGGAGAGACGAGTGGAAACAATGACAGAAAGTCGATACCAGAATAATCATCAGAAACAGCATGGGGTAGGAAGGACCCATGCTCATGTCAGCCATGCACTGCTGCAAATGCCTCTAGATGTTTTACAAGCCAGCCCATACCCAAGGAACACTGAAGTTCATCCGGAAATGGGGGTGAGTCTGTATGCATGGCTACCGTACTCAGTAATAATGGCTCAGAGCCATTTCCATGGTTTTTTTGCTGCTGTTTGTTAAAAGTAATGTTTAAATCCTCATGGTCTTTCTGGCCCTTTATACCTTAGATACAGACTTTTAGAAGGTAAGTTCTTTTGAGGAATTCTCTCTCTCTCTCTCTCTCTCTCTCTCTCTCTCTCTCTCTCTCTCTCTGTGTGTGTGTGTGTGTGTGTGTGTGTGTGTGTGTGTATGTGTGCATGGCTGAGTGTACACATGCAAATTTGTATAAGTGGTAGAGTTTAGGGATCAAACTCAGGTTCCTGCCCACCTTGATTTTGATTTATATATATGTATATGGAGAGAGAGAGAGAGAGAGAGAGAGAGAGAGAGAGAGAGAGAGAGAGAGAGAGAGAGAGAGAGAGAGATGACAGGGGCAGTATAGAATGAAGGGAGAAGGGAGGGAGGGATAGAGGGAGAGAGAATCTAGTGTCATTTTTTACATATGTAGATTCATTCTCTCACCCGCTAAACTGCACATTTGAAGAGTTTATACTTTCTACAGTGTCTGTATTCAGAACACTGCTCAAAGTAAACCTTGTTATTATAAATGAAGAGTGATTACTAGAGGTCAGAGAGGACCTCTGGAGAAAGACGTTATTAACATATAAAATACAGTTCAGTGGTAGGAATTAGTTCTGATGTTCTGAAGCACAGTTCATATACCATAACATTTAAAATACATTTTGAACTTCTTGTTCTGACTGAAAAACTACCCAAACGTTCTGGCTTCTCTACAACCATCATGTGTCCTTACACATTAGTTCTTGAACCATGCTTAGAGTAAACTAAGGGTCCTTGTCTTCCTACATTACTACAGTCTTCTTAACTCAAGTGTCACATCATTGCCCACATCATTGAGGCTTTTTTTCTAAAAGCCCTACATGAAGTCACTACTATATTACTACTATTATTAATTTTAATGATTTTATCATGGCACTTTCTCTGTATCCACCTTAAATATTTATTAGAAGCTGTGACAATTTTATTTATTTGTGAATGCACTGGCTTTAGCTCTATTGCTCCTCATTTGAATTTAGTCTCCATTGAGAACACAAACTGGGTCTTGTATTCTCAACAAGGTGTATTTCACGGTGTTTAACATGTATCATGTGACTAACTCAATGAACACATCCACATTTCACCCACTTTCTTAAATGGCATGTCCCTGATGACACCTGGTTGGCAGATTGATCACAGACTTGCTGGTATTTATTCACTCAATGTTTATTCACTCTGGAGAAAACACTTGTGTATCACAACCATGATATTTCCATGATTTTTTTTAAAATGAATCTTTGCAATAGGCTATGCATTGTTGCTGAAAATTCTCAAGGATAATCTTGGTGTGGTCAAATTAATGTCTTCCCTTTTCAATTCAGCTATCTTTCAGGCAGGTTTGGGAGTATTAAGATAGATAAAGAGTGGTGGCTATGGGGGTGAGTCACTCAGAGAAACCACTGCCTGAACCACTGCCTAGATGGTGGAAGGTTGACAGCCTCCAGCTACAAGATTGCTAGCTCCACTGAAACATCCATCCTGTAGCTAAGCCTCCACTAGGCTGTTTCAGGAAGGGCTGGGCATAAGATAGTTTTTGAAGCCCCATTTTGTTTTTGACACAGCATTCTGCTAATGTATAGCCTCACCCATGGACGCCACATGGTTCCCCAAGACCTTCCTGAAACCTCAGTAAGGCCTGACACTATTGTTCAATGTCTG